>CM062817.1:1593529150-1594260400 GCA_031772625.1 Pinus tabuliformis | reverse complement strand
GAAGTTCAAGTGTTGATAGTTGGATGTAACAGTCATAGAGTAGATGAAGAGTCATGAGGGTAGATGAATTTTCACAAAGGGGAATGTCAAGGGTCACCCCACCCTTTGCTATAAATAGAACCTCATAACTCATTTTAAAGGATTTTGGTCAGCCAAGCTTCTGATAGGACTATCTTAGAGAGAGCTTGGACAGTATTGTAACGAGCCTTGGCTTCTCCACTACGCAGAGCTAGTATATCTCTTTGGAGGAGTAGGCGGTTGTGGCTGTAACATTCCACTGTCAGAACTAGTGGTTAGACATGGATGTATTGTATGATTAGAACTTACACTTCTTAATATAACAAAGCCAACACGTTTCATGCATATGTTGTATTATATTCTATGTTATCTGGTTTACTCTAAATGATATATGTATTTGTTTTCTTACGCATGCATGTATGGAATTTTCTGTGTATGTATGTATGAATCTTTCTAAAACGTGTTGTTGGTTTAACCATCACTTTGGATTTCTAGCTAACTTGCCTTCCATGTTGTGATGCATCTTTGCTCGTGTGTTCCCTTCTTAACTCCATGCTATCAAAGGTTTCCAAGGGCACACTCATCTCAACCCCGTGTGTTTGAACTTCTCATGCACCTTCCTTGGCTTGCTGCAGCTGTCACACCCTTGCTACCAACAAAGACATCTTACTTGCCTCTGTGCGAAATCGCAGTCAAGGCATTTCGTACAATCCACTGTTGGGACTCCTACACCAAATGGTTTGAGGTCTAATTGGGACTTCTTACCAGGGAGATCCCCTTACATGTTGGTGGGTCCAGCGCCATCAACATTTTGGCGCTAGAAGGAGGGCCAGATGACAAGATGAGCCCTCATCATCTGTTTTGAATCTTTGCACATCTATCATGGAGTTTGTTATAGTTCGCCCTCTGAAATGTTTGTCCAACGGACATATCTTTCACGTCGAGAGGGAGTTCTGGGATCACTTGTCACAACTCATGTATGATGGTGAAGGCGAAGTGGCATGGCCTGAGCACTTAGATGACTTCCATGCACTCATGCAGGGCATGGAATATTTTAATGAAATAGAGGTCTATTCACTGCTCGCACACACACTTTACGACCACCCATCACAATGGTGTGGCACACTACCTCATAACTCTGTGCACTCATTCAAGCAGTTCAACGATCTAATCAGATCTATTTTCCACCATTTTGATCCTGAAGTGTTTGATAAAAAATTGTTAAAACAATGGAAGGCCCTGCACGAATCACCTATGGAGTTTTCGGAGCGCTTTGTCTATTCATGTTTGAAGCCCCAAAAAGTCAAATGAAATTTCAGTATCTCATGGACAGATTCAAATATTGCCTTGTCCAATCTGTCAATCCCAAGAAGAATTTCAATCTTAAACCCCACTCAGCATACTTTGGTGATGGATCTACGTAATCACAGACGAACATGGTCGCTGTCACAAGTGATTGTCCATCGTCCCCTCATCAAACAGCTCCACCATCATAGAGTGATGTGGGAGAGCATGCACACACATTTGTTCAACCATCACATCCTCCCAACATCGCTCCTTTCGATTTTTGCGCAGACTTGGTTGTGAGTCCCATACCTCGTCACATGTATTTTGTACCTCAACCTCCATCTTTGAACTGGGATAATCCTCCAGA
Organism: Pinus tabuliformis; assembly: GCA_031772625.1. Taxonomy (NCBI): domain Eukaryota; kingdom Viridiplantae; phylum Streptophyta; class Pinopsida; order Pinales; family Pinaceae; genus Pinus; species Pinus tabuliformis. Next base: position 1,594,258,728 of record CM062817.1, on the reverse strand, counting down.
TGACATTGTCTTGTGTTCTTCCATTCTAGACTCTACACCTGTTTTGAATGAGGATCGATCTATCGACGGAGTTGGTGTTGCACAACCAACATGCACTGACATTCATGAAGAGCATGAATGGGAGCTTGAACATCCACCAGTAGCAGAGGACCATCCCTGTCTATCCGTACCTCCTCCATTTTTTTCCTGACCTCCTTGGTGATCCTACCATCCCTGATTTTTCATGTGTATCTTCGTCCACGAAAGCACCCATTGTTGATCATTCGCAGGACACACCGAATGTCAGTCCATCATCTGACAATGGAGAAGATCGATCATTCTTTGAACATCCACTTGAATTTTCATCTATCTTTTCTGGAAATGCATAGGATGAACATTCTTACTTCTCATCTACCCCTATGTGCGATTCATCAAATCATGAGGATGTCAACCAACATCCTACATTTTCTGATCTTAGTTGTCGTGATCTCTTCACCCCATCATCTGATCATGATGTTGATTCACACTTTGTTAATCTATCTAAGACACTTGTCTTTGATGATCCATTTGTCAATGAAGAAGAAACCCCCCAGATTGTCGAGGCACTTTAGCCCGAGCTGATGGTTATGTCAGGCCCTCTTTTTCCTGAGGTTGGTTTCACTTCTGATCAGGAAATTGTTGAAACATGCAAGGCTCCTCGTCACTCATTTGTATGCGTTGAAGATCAATCTAACACTTAGATTTCAGTTCCTCCACTCGAACTACACGATCCCATTGCTCATGCAATGTTGGAATCTTACTCAGAAAGCACACTTGCGCAACGTAGGTGGTCTACCTTCCTCATGTATGCTTTCACGTCACAATCAAGAGTCTGTGTATGCTTAACATCTGCACGTGGTGTCACACAACATCATGGTATGTCCATAGACTGCATGTCATGCACTTTCACTCATTTTTGTTTTGTGGACGCTTGTAAGCTTGGAGTGTGTTTGTCTTCATTGTTGTATCTTTTACAGCTGCTGGTCCACACAACCGTGTTGCTCACGGACCATGCCTTCACCAACCTAGGTCAACCAATGCATCGATGGCTACATGTGAAGTATCACTTCACGTGATCAAGCCCATGCACCATTAGATTAGGTGTAGGAGTAGCGTTTGCTTTCAGTTTGCTTGCTTGCATGCTTGTTTGATTTCTTTCTTTGCATGTTTGTTTGTATTCTTTCTTGTTTGCTTACTCACTTTGCTTTTGCATTTACTTATGCTTTTTCTTTGCTTTATTGTTTGTTTGCTTGTTTTCGTTCGTAGGTTAGTTTCGCATGAAACCATGCATGACTCTTGAAACAAGCTGGGTAAAGTACAATAGGCCTTGTGCGGCTATCACTACTTGGTTATCTCCCATCCTACCTTTGTATGAAGAAATTGTTACTTTTAGTCCATGATACGTTGACGGAAAATATGTATTGTTCGAAGTGAACCTTAGTGAAAACACAACGCTTGCGCGCTAACTAGTGGCACCTACTCTAGTGGGTTGTTTTGGGTTAACCCTTGTCAGCTCAGTCAAGTAGAGTAAGGTGAGGGGGGAAACCTTAACAAGCACATCAGAGGTATAATAAACTACTTCTCTGCAGGAAAAACCTCTTCTACTCTCAATAAGTCGGGATCCCTCTTCTGCCTCTGAAATGAATAAGTGTTATGCACAGTTATGAAAAAATGAAAATTTCAAGAAATGAAAAATGAATAAGGCGAAAGAAGAGAAAGTATTCCTACGCAGAGAGGTGATGCAAGTAACTCCGCTGGGGTATTGACCAGGATCGCTGGCAGTGGAGCCATGCTTGTGTTCCTATGTGAATCCGCTGGGGTACTGTCCAGGCCTGCTGGCAATGGAGCAACACCAGAGATGAAACTAAGACTCTGGCGACTATACTACTTATGCATCAATATACCCCTCAACCCCAATCGAAACAATTGTGTTTCCTTGGCTTGGAATGTGTGTCAATCGAATAAGTGCTTGGCAGATGCTACATCTTATAATCAAGCTAGTTTGGAAACCAAGACAAACTCAGAACTGAACAATACTTCCAAAGGTGTTAGACTTGCTTTTCATGAACAAGGTCCATTCAGAGAGTTGGAGTTCTACCAATGTGTCCCCAAGTGTTGTAGCGGCTATAACCACCCTCCAAAATTTTGCCTTAGCTTCCTTTTGGAGCCTCCCTACCAACCTTTCACAACAGCATGTCTTGCTTCGTCAAGTACACAAGCTTCAGTGTTTTTCTTGCAAAATGACAGCCTGTCAATCAAAGTTTGTTGTATTCCCCTCACGGGTTGTTCTTCCGGACTTGTTCTAGTTGCAGGCTGAGCAGCTCCCTCAAGAAATTATGCAATTCTGGAGGGAAACTAGACTTCCCTCCTGAAATTGCGCAATTCCTCCCAGTAGGGCTGCTCAGCCCAGAAATTGCGCAATTCCTCCTAGTATGGCTGCTCAGCCCAAAAATTGCGCAATTCTGGGAAGTAGTCAATTGTTCTGCCTAGAAATTGTGCAATCCCTCTAGGTAGCCAACCCAGCTTCCTCCTAGAAATGTGCATTTTTTCCTCCCAGCTGAAGAGACTGTTGCATGTGCAGTTGAGTTGACTGGTTCCCTTCAGGACCGAGAAAAACTAATTGTCATGCATGGCCTGCTCCTCCCAAGGTAGCATGCAAAGGCATCCCTTGTTTCAGGGATCTATTTTTAACAGCTGGAGGTTACATGCAAAGATCATTTCAGAAACCTCCCACCAAGTGTTGCTTTCCCTATATTTGTGGCATGTGCGTCACAACCTCGATTTTATCAAAACTCATCAACCAGACGCTACAAAGCTCATTCCTCACATCAATCTTACATCTGTGACATCCCACATTACATCTAGGAGTAGTCGGCACATTCAACTCAGTTGTTTTGGGGTAAGCCCGCTTTTCATGTTTCGCGCTGCGTTTTTGGCTTTTTTGTGTTTCGCTTTGTATGCTTGATTTTAGTGAGTGCTTGCTGATCTGAAAATGGGGCTCTTAGGCTTCTTGTCTAACTTACAAGAACCTCTCCCACTTCCAAAGCTTAAATTATTCCCAAGTCTTTATGATTAACCAATGCAGAATTAATAATGTGCTTGAAAATAAGGTGTATGTTGATCTGTTTTAAACTGTTTATGTGCTTTAAGTTAATGTGCTTCAGTTAATATATAAATACATATAACAGTAAATAATGCAGCCATAAAACAAACACATAAGACGGCAATATTAATTAGGAGTTCACCCAAAACTCTTGGGCTACGTCTCTGTGAGCTCTAGTCAACTCAACTAGGCTCTCTGGGATTATGGCAAAGTCCTTTTTACAAGCTCTACAGCTCAACTCCATTGGTTTACACAGAACATAATGTGTTTAGACACCATCTTATCCCTGGCTCTAAAGCTCTTGGCTTTCTGGCCCTCAGCTCTCGCTCTGGCTCTAAAGCTCTTGGCTCTAGCTCTCAGCTCTTGGCTCTTCTGGCTCTGGCTCTCTGCTCTGGCTCTTGGCTCTAGCTCTGGCTCTAGCTCTTCTCTTCTAGCTCTAGCTCTCACTCTTGGCTCTAGATCTTCGGCTCTGGCTCTGGCTTCGGCTCTTTGGCCCTGGCTTCTCTGAGCTCTTCAGTAGTCTGCTTGACCTCCAAGCGACTGTCTCAGCTACTCTGCACATTAGCTTTCACCCTCTCGCTTCTGCCCTGCTTCTCCTTGCTCTCAATTGAGCTCTCTGCCTCCTTTGAGGTACTTTTTGGCTTTTTGGCTACCCCAGTTGTTTCTCTACGATTCATTATCCCTCTGTGGCTTTGCGGCTTCTCTGCTCCCTATCAGTTAGGCTAGCCATCTGGCTCTACGGCTCTGTGGTTTCAAAATGCATCATTGCCTATAAAAATATTGGCTTGCAGCGTGGCATGATGATCAGAAGCGGTTACAGAGGTTTCAGGGATTTTCCTTGGGCAAAACCCGAAATTAGAGAAAAATCCATTACACAGGTGTTTTTCAGAAAATACACTATCAGGCGTGTATTTCGGACGTGAAATTACATTCAATCACCCCTAACTTCCCTATAGGGTCCGCCATTAGGCGTTATATCGCATTGCATAGGTATATTGGGCAAAATCCCAAATACACAGGAAATATGTGAAAAACTCGACAAAATCCTTTTTATCGTACTTGAAAATGTATCACATCCACCCTATAATCATTTCGGGTCTGCCTTTTGCCGCTAGTGCAAGCCCCACCGTTAATCTATGGGATCTCCGATCCAACGATCAATATGAAATTTCGGGCATCTTAATGGTAGGGAGGTTACCTGCCCAAAAAGGTGGTTTTCCTCTCTCCTCCACCAGCCATGCGTCATTCATTGTATGGGATCGAGTGAAGCCGGCCTAATACCATTTACTGCTCGAGGCCCGCCCGAAATCCCGCTTACGGAACTCAAATTTTATGAATCGTGCCTTTAATTCCCCTTCGGGTCCAACGTTATCGCTTTGGCAGCTTTTTCCTTTGTATTTCGGTTTTTATGCTGAAATGCGCCAATACATAGAAAATCCCTTTACGGCAGAACTCAAACATTATGAAGTCGGGTTTATAAAACACATCGGATCTGGCGATCGCATGTGCATGTATTATCAGCGCAATGCGATGATGCGATGCAATATATCGCAATCGCTCGTTGCATAGCCCCGAGGGTTCGTCCCTTGTCTTATGCCATCGTCGATGTCGATCCGTCGATCGACGATCGCAATGTCGCATCGGCCCGGTCCTTTCCTCATGTTATATGCACCAGCCTGCCTCCGACCTGATATGTCGGGGATCGGAAATTGGGGTCTCTTCCCCTTTCCACTTAAGTCTGCTCTTGGACCATCTCCGATGTGATTTCCCTTTATAAGGGTTTTTTGCCCATTTTAGGGGATTTTTCCTCTTTTTCTAAAGAACAGAGGGCATCTTCTTTCTGCGATAACTTCTGCATCCTAAGTCCATTTTTGCCCATTCAAGTTGCAGTAGATTCAGAATGAGACGATCTCTACAATGGGGCTATTTCCAGGAACTTCCTTGGACTTTCATTTTCCTCTGTGAGGAACACTTAGACTTAGGAGTCTATCCAAAATCCATTTTGGATCACGCCTTCCCACTAAAAGAATTTTTGGTCTCCAAAAGACTGATATACTGATCTGAACAGTACCTGAGAGTAACAACACCCTCTTCTTTCAACCTCCACACACTTGCCTTGCATAGTGCCTCTTAACCAAAGACTCTGACCACTTCCCTTCTTGGATGGGCTGGTCTTCCTGGGAAGAACTATCTTCCTCCTTGCCTTCTTGCAGAACTTCTGCTGAAATGGTCATAGAAGGTAGTTTGAACTTCTCTGCCTTAATCATTGATCCAAGGTGGCTCAAACAAATGTGAAGTACATCTGCTCCACAAAACTTTCATTTGTACCTATTTGACAAGATGTCAACAACAACTGTTAACAACAACTGGATGGCCTAACTCCTGCTTCAACAAAAGAAACAGATTTCACATCTTGTGAACACCTCCATGTCTTGCATCTGCATACAAATGATGGACTAGATAACAAATCCACAAAACATGCCTTTAAAACAAATGACCCTTCAAGTCAAGCATGTAGAAAAAGACTATTAGGACTCTTTTTCAAAAGATGAAACACTTCATCATTATCTCCATTTTGGAGACCACATCAACTTTTCTCAAGTTCATATTGCATCACATGCATGTCAAAGCAATCAACCCTACAAGTTAATTACACATACATGTTCAAATGCAAGGAAATCATCTACACCCCTGTGTTCATGCACAACACTCTCATGCATGCATTTCATCCTTCAAATTTCGCTTAAGCACACTGTACTTTTGAAGCTGAAATAAAATATAATGTTGCAGTAGCAAAGTGAGTCTCCTACTCAACCTTTTTCCATTCACCATCTTGGTAAAATCCTGCAACTTGCATTACAGTAACAAAGAAATGCAAATAGATGCATTAATAGACATGCAATCTTAATCGGATAAGAACTCTAACCGTTTCTTACCAATCCCTTTAAAAGGTACTACCTCTGTCTGCATATCAACATCAACATGTGAATCATCCTGAAACACATCATTGATGGAAACTTCCTTTTCACTTCTTCCATCTTCTCTTTCCACTTTCTTCAGCTTTGGTGGAAGTATTGTTGGATTCAGAGTCCAACACCTTTCAGCAAGATGCCCTTGCTTATAGCAGTAAGTGCACTGCATGTGCATCCTCTTGACAGCATGACTTGCCTTGTCCAATGTACCTTCGGCTTCTTCCTTATTTTCCTTAAAAATTTTCCTATATGTGGCCATTCTCTTCCAACATCTAGAAACATTATGGTCATCCAAACCACAAAAGGAACATGCAACTATTTTCCCATCTCTATGTGGAAATTTATCATGCTTTGCAAAATCAAAAGGAAGCTGATTAGAACTGGATTTATACCTTTCTCTTTCACCTTTATTGCCTTCTTGAGGAGGTGAAGCAAATGAAGAAGTGGCTCACTTTGGAACACCATCAATCTCTTCAAGGCTGTCAGAGTTTCCACAACTCTCTGGTTCAAGTGTGTGCTTCTGAACACCTACATCATGCAAATGGTGTTTCAAGCTATTGCATTCCTCCTGAATACAATCTTCACACTCTGCAATGCAACTCCTTCTTGGAGCTATTTTAATGGCCTTCATGGTAGCTTTTGAACTTTCTCCATAAGCTTGTCCATAGCCAAGACCCAAATACTTAGGCATTTCCTCAGTTATTATTGGTTCAACAATACCTTGTGCATGTCTACCCAAACCTTTTCCTTCATAGCCCATCTTGGACATTAGCTTGGAACCTATGCCTCTGGTATGTTTTTCAAAAGAACCAATATAAGAATTCTTAGAGGAAATTGAAGACACACTGGAATTATTTACCTCTTCTTCAAGTTGACACTTGACCAAGGCTTCTTGTGCAACAAAGAGCTATGCCTCCAACTCATGCATCCTTTCCAGGTTCATATTTGCAATATGAAGTTGCCTCTCCATTTCCTGAAATTTGTCAGAAAGCAATTGCTTCTCTTCCTCCATGGAATTCAACTACTCTCTAAGTATGCTGCTCTTCCTTTCATCCTCATACATTTCTCTCACCATATCCATCATGGTGGCCAAATCTTCCTTCATGTCCTCATCAAAGATTCTTGTGAAGAAAGAAGAATTTGAGGACTCACTTGTAGGAGTTGTCATTATACTAATGAACAAAAGAACTTCTAACAAGATTAATAAAGAGCTTATTCAGCAACCTTTTGCAACAAACCCCTTATGCTTCAAGGATTGCCTTGAGGTCCTTTGGGATAAGAAAAATGCCTTCAACCCTTCTTCCTTCTTGTCCTTCCTGGACTGAGCTATCAATAGCTTTCCCTTCACCTCTACAAACTTAGAAAATAGTCAATCTGCAACAAGCATACAATCAATCAGAAAATCAATTCTTGACTACCCAAACACCTTCCAGACAAGCAATCTTTGCTCTGTCAATCAAGCATTCTAATATAACCTTCTTTGAAGGTGGGGTTAATCAATCTCAAGCTTCGATACCACCTAATATGAAAATGGGGCTCTTAGGCTTCTTGTCTAACTTACAAGAACCTCTCCCACTTCCAAAGCTTAAATTATTCCCAAGTCTTTATGATTAACCAATGCAGAATTAATAATGTGCTTGAAAATAAGGTGTATGTTGGTCTGTTTTAAACTGTTTATGTGTTTTAAGTTAATGTGCTTTAGCTAATATATAAATACATATAATAGTAAATAATGCAGCCATAAAACAAACACATATGACGACGATATTAATTAGGAGTTCACCCAAAACTCTTGGGCCACGTCTCCGTGAGCTCTAGTCAACTCAACTAGGCTCTCTGGGATTATGGCAAAGTCCTTTTTACAAGCTCTACAACTCAACTCCATTGGTTTACACTTAACACAATGGGTTTAGGCACCATCTTATCCCTGGCTCTGAAGCTCTCGGCTTTTTGGCCCTCAACAGGCCAGGTTGGACTATGCATTGCGCAGTTCCAGCAGTCAATGAGCCTCCCAATAGCCCAGACTGTGCCTTGCGTAGTTTTGATAGTCAGTCTCCTGACCTCCCGTCGGAAATTGCGCAACCTTCATGATAAGTCACACAGGTATGTTGCAAGTCATTTCTCAAGTTGTTTAGTTTTCAACTAACAGATTGCTTGCCATGAGTGTTTATATGTATACAGACATCATAGGTATTCGTCTATCTCTCAGGAGCACAATCACGATGGCCTTCAGGAGAGCAGAGTCAAAGGACACCATTGAGAGCACAACGTGGGTTGCAGCCAAGCAAGTGTCTATGAGCTTGCCTACATATGAAGACTTCAAGTTGTTCGTGGATAAGGACATCAAGATAAGATGGCAGTAGCATCATAGCGAGCAACACCATCAAGAGCAGCAGAAGGCAGCACACCTGCATGCAACGAACGCAAAAGGAAGGATGTTGACAACACAGAGGTGGAACAAAGTTGCAATCTCAAGCAGATCCACTTGTGATAAAATCAACTTTGGAGATTTAGGCTATGAGGTGACACCGCGACATGAAGATCGTGCAAAGACAGAGAACGGAACATAGAAGGAGTTGCATGTGTTGAAGCAACAACTCAAGGAAGAACAGGAGCTGCATAGACGACATAATGAGTTGCAGCAGGAACAGGTACAATAGCAGGCGCAACATGCACTCACGAATGAAATTGCACCCGTACAAGTTATAGATCCATCCCGATAGCTGGCACAGAGTAGACATGATGTGTAGTGTTGTTGATCATGTGCAAGGGAATTAAGCAGCATGCATGTCATTATGCACAAGCATGCGATCCAACCCGTTTGGCACACTCACCAAGGCGAAGACAAGAAGCAAGTCCAACTGGAACTGAACATGTAGTTGACAATTGATGCGCATGACCACTAGCACACACTAGAAGATCAGCACAGAAACTATACATCTCTGTGTTTCTGGTTCGGTCACACCCAAGAAAGACCATGTGCATGCTAGCAGACGAGTTAGACGAAGGAGCCATACCAATGCACCTGGATGCAACAGAGGCAAGAGTTCTCTTCAGCAAGATGTCACCATTAATCATATTCACACCATCACGGATGACCAAGCTTGGCATCATCTCACCAACTTCACCATCACAAGCATGTCAAAGAGTTGGTCTCACCACAATGGACTGAGTGTCAATGATTTCTTGCATGACTTGCTCAAGCCATATTTCTCACATGGGCACATGTGCATTGTAATGTAACGTCTTGTCAAGTGGAAGTTCAAATGTCGATAGTTGGATGTAACAGTCATAGAGTAGATGAAGAGTCATGAGGGTAGATGAACTGTCACAAAGGGGAATGTCAAGGGTCACCCCACCCTTTGCTATAAATAGAACCTCATAACTCATTGTAAAGGCTTTTGGTTAGCCAAGGTTCCGATATGGCTATCATAGAGAGAGATTGGACAGTATTGTAATGATCCTTGGCTCCTCCACCGGTAGAGCTAGTATATCTCTTTGGAGGAGCAGGCGTTGTGGTTGTAACGTTCTGTTGTCGGAACTAGTGGTTAGACATGGATGTATTGTATAATTGGAACTTACACTTGTTAATATAACAGAGCCAACACGTTTCATGCATATGTTGTATTGTATTCTATGATATCTGGTTTACTCTAAATGATATATGTATTTGTTTGCTTACGCATGCATGTATGGACTTTTTTGTGTATGTATGTATGAATCTTTCTGAAACGTGTTGTTGGTTTAACCATCACTTTGGATTGCTAGCTAACTTGCCTTCCATGTTGTGATGCATCTTTGCTCGTGTGTTCCCTTCTTAACTTCGTGCTATCACAGGTTTCCAAGGGGCGCACTCATCTCAACCCCCGTGTGTTTGAACCTCTCATGCACCTTCCTTGGCTTGCTGTAGTTGTCACACCCTTGCTACCAACAGAGACATCTTACTTTCCTCTGTGTGAAATTGCAGTCAAGGCATTATTGTACGACCCACTACTGTGACTCCTACACCAAATGGTCTGAGGTCTAATTGGGACTTCTTACCAGGGAGATCCCCTTAAATGTTGCTGGGTCTAGCACCGTCAACACTCTCCTAGACAATTTTTCATAATACAACCAAGTTATGGTCTCCCCTACTGACCAATTGAAAATTGCCTTTAGAACTCCATGGGGACCCTTTGCCTACAAGAAAATTCCCTTTGGTTTGATCAATGTTGGGGAAACTTTATAATGGGAAATGGACATTGCTTTTATGGGTTTAATAAACTAATTTGTTGTCACATACCTATTGAGAAATCGAAAGCAACTAGATGATGGTGATTTCTCTTCCTTTGATAATTTCTTGTGATGTTATTTTACTTAACTTGATATACTTGTAGTTAACTTCATCTTATCTTGAATATTATAGTGTTCTTTAATCATTAAACAACTACCAAACAATGAAGATCAATGAGACAAGAGGACACAAAATGTAGGCTACTAGCTAGGGCCAAAACCTCTACTCTTGAGAGGAAAACCCACAAGAATGTTTTTCTTCTTATATAATCTTCAAATTACAAATTCCAAGACCTATGAACCAAGAACAAGACCCCTCCGAGACCAAGTCAAACGTCATTTTGATGATATTTTCTTCACAAAGTCAATTCCAACCAAACTTGATCAAATTCTTTAGATTTTGGCTTCTTTTCTAAATCTTAGCTTCTATTACAAGTCTGCAACTTTCAGCTTCCCTAAAATATCTACAGTTTCTCATGTGTGAGTAGTTTAGGGCAGAATTATGAGTCTTCTCTCCTTCGTTTGGCTTGACTCTCTTCCCTTGGTATAGCTTGCGAACTGATCCCTTTTTTACACTTAATTAGGCTCCTTGATATCACTTCAATTTGATCTTGCTGCAATAGTGGGATGCCCTAATATCCTTGCATGTGTGAGAAGATTCAGCCCTAAAAACAATCCCTTAACACTTCACTTTTTCTTCCTTGGTTTCCTCTTCTCACTGGCTATTTGGCTTCTTCTTCTTCTTGTCTTGATCAAACTTGATTGGTGCTCCTTAATGAGGTCGAGTACTTCTCTATATATAGGCTTCTTATGGAGGTTGAACAACCCTTTCATGAAGCTGACATGTCACTGTGTAGGCTGACTTGATGCAACTAGGATGACTTGATCTTGGAGGGTCTTTTTATGACTCAATTTGACTTACATAAATTTTCTTTACATGATACAAAGTGCACAATGGGGTATTTTATATATGACAATGACCCAATTGACTCATTGACTCTATGACACACCCTAGAAGCACTCAATGGGTGTTTGACCTATAAATAAAATGACCTTGAGCATGGAGCCCATGCTACAAAAATAATAATTTTCCTTTATTTTTACAATATACAAGAATCAAGAGTACATTTCATATTTATTAAGATCGAACCTAGTTACATACTTCAACGCTCCCTCTTAACTAGGGAGTTATTCAAAGAACATAAAAGGTACTTGGACATTCTCATACTGAAGAATTCTCATAAGAAGAGTCGGATTGGTAAGTCATCTCATAAGTTATCTTCTTAGGTTATATCAGTGCATTTCATCATATCAACCAACATTGTCACATAGCAAGGCCTTAACTAACAACTATATCTCTCCACGAGATTAGAGCACAATATTGGTGAGACAATGACTTATTAGCACCTTCATCGTTTTCTCTCAAGGCACATACCCCATCCGGATGTTGACAAGGTATGTCCTTATAGGATCATTCCTATCTTAGATTAACACATCCTCAAGGAATTTTCTCTTTGACTACTCTTACCTATTGGATGCCCTATCTCATCCTTAAAGAGTATCGAAAACCAAATGCTTACCCAATCCTCCATTCCTTCTTCATAAATAAGACAAGAATGATGTGTTTATCTCTCCCTCTTAACTAGAGAGGATCTACTCATTCCTATAAAAGCAATACCCAAGCTCCCTCTTAGCTAGGGACTTGTTACCAACAATAGTTATCTGCTCTTCGGTGGATATCATGATACTGTTTTCTGCTTGTAAGGCTTCTCCTCTCGGCATCATGTAATGGATGAACTTCAACTTCTTCATCATGGAGCCTTCTTCTTCTAGAACTTCTTAGTAGAGCATCGACCATCCTCTCCATCACTTCCATTCAACGAAACATATTGTTGAACCAATAGTCATGTCATCCTTCTCTTCATTGGGAAGTAACCTTCTAGTTCATATCTAACTATCCTTCATACAACTACCTTTTCCAAGTCATGTTTCTTTCAAGATCTTCCATCCAATCTCATGAGTACTAGTTGTAGGTGACTTCTACAACCCTCTTTTGGTAGCCTTGTTCCAAACCAACCAAATTCTTTCTCAAAAATCAAAATTAACATTAAATTAAAGTTACCTCTTTATGATGGCCTTTCATCATGACATCAGCTTCTAGCAGCATCAACATCCTACACATGTATATATCCATCTCCAAGATGCTCATTACCAGGGTTCTCTTTCTCCAACATACATAGCAAGGTATGCATACCTTCTCCATGGACATGCCATATCTAATCCTTCTTGTTATCAGATGTTGATCACTTATCTTATCTTACATGACTATAGATACATCTTTCACAAACTCTTATTTCACCTTCTTCGCATATGGCTTCCTCGGGATCTTCTATTCATATTTCCTTCATCATAGGAACCATAGTTGCCAACTTCCTCATATTCTTCATGAGGTCATATTATGTTTATTTCATCTTTGCCAATATGTAGAAGAGTTTAAGGCACATTGCCTACATGCCTTCACCTATCATTCTAATGGAAGAGTTTCTTCTTCATTCTCATGAGATAGATCATTCAATCATTCTATCTGTAATCATATGATGACATGACTTTATTTATCTATTACCAAATGTGTACATACCTCTTCCTTCAAGTGGTCATATAGACTTCATTTAGCAACTTCCTTTATTAGCATTATGGCTAATGTGTTGTCCTTGATGAAACCTGATTGATAAATATGTACTTGATATCAACATTATGATAATATGATGATTGTGGAACCCATGCAAATTGGTACAAATGCTACTAATGATTTGGACAGATAAATGGAAGTTCAGTGACAGATGGATGACTAAAGTAAATTTTGAGAAACTATGTGAGGGTCATGTAAAGAAGGATTGCATATATGCGTAGGTCCTATGGGTAAAAGTCACATACAGAATCTGAACCATGGTTATCTGGATACCAGGGTTCATTGGCCCATAGTAATTGGAGCGACAACATTTATTTGATCCCATCAAATAATACTAATGAAATTACCAAGGGATTTACCTAAGGTATTGACTAAGGCTAAAACTATATAAGGATATGGAGATCAAGGTGTTAGGTGTGTAAGTAAATGATCTATCTTTATGTGATTTGATTTGGAACAGGTGTGCACTAGGGAGCAAGGAGAAGACTCAGATCTAAAAGATCTGAAGTATGTTGACATATATGCTTGATTGATTTAATTATTGCAAATGTCTAAGTAACTAACAATGATAGATATGTGGTTATAATGATGTTATGATCTAAATGAATTATTCAGAAGTCTGTAGTTTTGACAGTAAAGGTTGCAAAGAGTGAAATGTTTGCAGCGAAAGTTTCTAGATGTGTATGCAGGTTTGTCTTTGGATAGTTGCGTACATACACGGATCCATTTCTAGGTAGTCACATGTATAATTTGAGATATGTTTTTCAATATGTTGAGACTTGTACATGGGTGTTATGCATGGTATTCGCGTACAACGTTGATATGCTTCATGGATGTAGCATATATGTTCTAGGGTTTGCAGTGCAGCTTGATGATGACATTTGATGAGTTTTGCTCTGTTTGTTGATGTATGTCAATGATGTCTCTATCTTGATGATCTATGTCTAATAGTGTTGATTAGGTTGAATGTGGAATGGAATATTGATTGGTAATGATGCTACAGTGTGGTATCAGTGATCTGTGATTGGTTCAATAATATATGTATGGTTCAATGGTTGATTCAGTGTTACGGTGATCCAATAATTTAATGTTTAGTATTATGAGATCCGTACATAGGTGTGATATAGAGGAAGCACATGTATACACGGGTACGCTTCAAAACTGTAGTGTATATATTCTAAAGTAAATATGATCAGGGTTTGTAGTGACAGTGCTTTGTTTCGGATGGTTAACAGGGTATGGCTTGATATATTTATGAGTGGGATTGCACTCATATGATCTAGTTGTGATGATATGGAATGGTTCAATAGGGTTATAATAGTTGGTTGAGGTTCATTTCAGTTATTGTTTTGCTGATTATATAATGATTCAGTTGGTTCTATGATTGTAGTTCAGTTTCAGTATTTAGTTTGGTAATTAGCATAATGTTCGGTGTGGGTCTAGTTTGAAAATATTATGCAAGGTGGCCTACAGGTTTTGATTTTTTGCGTCAGGTGGATCTCGTATGAAATATTATGAAAAGTGGTCCACGAAGGCTGTTGAGGGTTAGATCCTTCAGTGAGGGAGTTGAAGCTTCCTTCCGGTGATAGCTAGTAAATTTTTTGCGGGGTAGGAACTCCCTTCTAGTAGGAGTCGGTAAATGCGATCAGGGGTCGTAGCTCCCTTCCACTGGGTGTTGGAGAATGAGTGGAGATTGTAGCCTCCTGCAGGTGGTTGCCTACATGTTGGTAATAGTTTGCGCCAATATAATATTGTAAATAATATTTTCTTTATATAATAAGAAAGAAGACAGAGACAAAGGTAGCGGTGGTTTTCTCCCACATCGGGCTTCCACCTAAAAATCTTGGTGTTCTCGTGTGTTCTTGTGTTGCTTATGTGTGATGGTTTATTCTGCTTTTTATTACATACTATATGTCTAATGAAATTAATAATGCATCGGTTAAATATGCATTACGAAAAATTAAACTTATGAAAAATTGGTTAACTGGATATACATTGTTTGATTTACCTAAAGTCACGTACATATGTTGGCTTCATAAAGAATAGTATCATACATAATTCAGAAAAAGAAAATGAAAAGTTAAATCGAGTTAAAAATATTGATTCACCCCCCCCCCCCCCCCATGTATTTTTCCTAAAATCCTTTCCTTGCTTGAAGATGAAAATACTTCAACCAACCTATCATGTTGCACATCTTTTTCATCATACCATAATCCTTCCAAATTGTGGATCCCACACATGGTGGAATGTAGACTATCAATTGCTTTTTCTAAGTAGAGGTGAATCTTTTAACAAAGATTCCAATGGAGGATCTTGATGATCCTTATTCTACAAATGGTTCTTTCTAATGATAATGTTGTGTGACAACCTCTTATCTTCCTATCTTGCTAGATAATTTCTCCAACCATATAAATTACTTACTTCGGTTGTCCTACTATGCTTCTAATGAAGATGCCATGAGTTACTTTCCTTCTATCATGTACTATGAAGTTTCAACCATATGAACTTATACTTCAGCTATCCTTCCATGCCTTTATGATGATGTCATCTTTATCTCTTCTATAAAGCATCCTATCATGCTTGTGATGCTTTTCATCATGACTGTGAACTTCTATACACTTGAGAGTAGATTAACTGTGTGAAAGACCTTCTAATAGTGGAGGTTTATCACTTCTTCCTTCTTATTTTATTGTCCTTCCACTTCTTCGGTGATATGGGTTTAATTTCTTTCCTTTCTCTTCTTGTTGTCCTTCTTGAGTTTAGGACAATTCCTTTTGAAATTCCCATATTCATTACATTCATAGCATTGGATCTTTAACATGTCGATCTACTTTTGAAATCTTTTTCTAGACTTCCCTTTCTTCTTTACTGTAGTTGCAAATGCTTGAGTTTGTTCATTTTACCCAACATATTTCTTCGCCTTCAGTTTGGTTTCTTCAATCTTGCATAATGACCATAGATCATTGAATGGGGTAGTTTCCTTCTTTACATAAATACTAGATACAAAATTGCACCATTCATCAGGTAGTGCATTGAGCACAATGGTGGACATTTCATGATCAAACATTAATTCTCCTAGCTCATGTAGTTGATATCTTATTTGAGATACCCTCATAAGATATGAGGCCACCCCTTCTTCCTTTGATACCTTCCTCTTGTATAGTTCAATTTTGAATGATATAATCTCTCTTGTAGTGCTTGCGAAGAACAATTCTACCAGCTTTTCATAGATCTCTTTTGTTGTCTCCAACTTTGCTACATAAGGGATGAGAGAATCCTTGATTGAATCAATGAGAATCTTTTAAGCCCTTATTTCTCCTTTCATATAATTTTATAGTGCTTGAGATTTATCTTGTGATAGTTTGGAGATTGATCTCGAGACATACTCACTAACTTCATTTTCTATGAGGATCAAATTTATTCTCTTCTTCCATGCAAGGTAATTTGATGACCCAAAAAGTATTTTGTTTTCCTTGCAGAAATAAATCATTGTAGATTGAGACATTAAATATAAAATACTTACTTGTCAAGTGAAGATGCTCCTTTGATGATGATATCTTCAATCTTATGTCTTATTGAAGATGTGGACTTCCACTACTTCTTTGACAATTAAAGATGCCTCCTTGATGATGATGGCTTGATGATATTCTTCAAAGGATGTTTGAGATGTGATCATTTCTTCAATGTGAGTGAGATCACTTTGATGATGAAGTGCTCTTCCTTGCTTCCTTTGGTTGATGATTGTAGAATGAATAAGCTTCTGAAGAATACTTCAAGTGTAGAATCCTTCTTTGAATGGAGGTAGGGTCTTTGAGGTATTCTTCTTCTTTCAAGAGTTGAGATGATGTGATGGATAGTCCTCCTTAATGCTTCTTAGTTTCCTTAATACTCTTCTTGAGTTTGGACCTTTATTTAATGGAGTGATTTTCAAGTTGTCTCTTCTTCTTGTTGTCACCTTAGCTCTATTACCATGTTGAGAAATCGAGGACAGCTAGATGAGGGTGTTTTCTCTTTCTTTGATAACTTCTTGTGATGTCTTTTACTTAACTTAATATAATTATAGTTAACTTCTTCTTATCTTGATTATTATAGTGTTATTTAATTATAAAACAACTACCAAACAATCAAGATCAATGAGACAAGAGGACACAAAACGTAGGCTGCTAGCTAGGGCCAAAACCTCTCCTCTTGAGAGGAAAACCCACAAGAATTCTTCTTTTCTTATGAAATCTTCAAATGACGAATTCTAAGACTTATGACCCAAGACCAAGACCCTCCAAGACCAAGTAAAACCTCCTTTTGATGATCTTTTCTTCACAAATTCAACGCCAGTCAAACTTACTCGAATTCTTCAGATTCTAACTTCTCTTCTAAATCTCGAATTCTATTACAGGTATACAACCTTTGACCTGCCTGCAATCATTATAGTTTCGCACGTGTGAGTAGTTTAGGGAAGAATTATGATTCTTCTCTCCTTCGCTTGGCTTGATTCTCTTCCCTTGGTAACTAGACTTGAAAACTTATCCCTTTTTGACACTTAATTTGGCTCCTTGATGTGGCTTCAATTATATATTGTTGCAACAATAGGATGCCCTAATTTCCTCGTACATGTGAGAAGATTCAGCCCTAAAAACAGTCCCTTAACACTTCACTTTTTCTTCTTTGGTTTCCTCTTCTCACTAGCTATTAGGCTTATTCTTCTTGTCTTGATTGAACTTGATTGATGCTCCTTAATGAGGTTGAGTACTTCTCTATATATAAGCTTCTTATGGAGGTCGAACAACCCTTTCATGAGGTTGACTTGTCACTGTGTAGGCTAACTTGACCTTGGAGGGTCTTTTTATGACTCAATTTGACTTACATAAATTTTATTTACATGATACAAAGTGTCCAATGTGGTCTTTTATATATGAAAATGACTCAATTGTATTTTTGACTCTATGTAAAACCCTAGAATCACTCAATGGGTGCTTGACCTATAAATAAAATGACCTTAAGCATGAAACCCATGCTACAAAAAATAACAATTTTCCTTTATTTTTACAATATACAATAATCAAGAGTACATTTCATGTTTATGAAGACCGAACCTAGTTACATACTTCAACAATACCTAAATCATGTCTCTATTTACTCCAAACGGAGATCTAACAATGTTTCCCACCTTAGGAATGTATTAGAAAGGTGTAGATTTTCGTATTTAACTGAACTCTAAGAAGTATATTTTCGTAGTAACTGAAGGAAAACTACTTGGGTGTATTGTTTCCAAAAATATCATAATAATCGATTCTAAAATAAATTAAGCCCTATGTATCCTAGCACCACCTACCACTAAAAAGGCCATGCAATCCTTTCTTAGTAAAATCAACTTTTTTTTGTGGTTTATTCCTAGTTTTCCGGAAATTTTAAAACCACTTCAGGACTTTGAAGAAAAATTATATATTTAAATGCGTAGATCAATAAAAACAAGTTTTCTGCAAAATCAAATAAGTTATTTCTGAAGCCCCTTCTCTTATGAGCCAGACTTCTCTAAAGACTTTACACCCTATACTTTTTCCTTTGATACTACGTATGATGTTGTACTTACTCAGAAAAATGAGTTTGACCATGAAATCCCGATTTCTTTTCTGAGCTCTTCCTTTAAGGGAGCAAAACTGAATTACTTAATGGACAAGCAAGCATTCACTATCTTTAACGCAGTGAAACACTTTAGGTCCTATCTATTAAAATATAGCATTAAAATTATTGTTCCCTATCAAACAATTAGAAATTTGCTAGTACATGAGGAGTTAGGAGAGAAAAGGGCACATTGTATAACAACCCTTTGAGAGTATGACTTGGAAATAAAGCCTACGCAAATTTTCATGTGTCAAGGTCTCTGTAAGATTTATGTGGAATTTGTTAATCTACCTAATCAATATCCTTGTTCTAATGATGAAGTATGTTTAATGAAAAATGAAGTTTTTTATGTACCTGATAGCTTCAATTCATGGTATTCTGGCATTAGATTTTATATGTTGAAAGGTACATCTCCACCTCATCTTAAGGCATATGAAATAAGAGCATTATGGCTTAGGGAAGCTCCCTTTTAGCTAATAAACAACATTCTATTTCGTAGAAAATGATGATGATGATGATGATAGTGGTTAACGTCCACTGAGACCAAAATCGGACCTATAATTTTCTTAGTTTTAAATTGTCTGGCTCCTCGTCTTTCTTGGCGAGATTGATGTTGTAGCTTTCTTTTTTTTCTCTACGGTCTTCCAACTTCCTTCATCTTGCATCTCCTTCATCTCTTCTTTTTCTTGGGACACTGATGTCTTAGCTTCGTGATCTATTGTGTTCGTCCTTTTGAAGATAGTTGAAGAAGAAGTTTGATCTAGGAGATCTGCTTTGCTATTAAATTAAGATTTATGTTATGTGATATTCAAATCCTCATAATTATTGATGCTTGAGAGGACAGGGCTTTCTCCATGCTTGCCTTGAGAGTTGTTTCTTTCTTGCCCTATTTCTTGTGATTCAGAGTTTTCTCTAGAGAATTCTTCTTTGATGACAGTGACATAGTGTTCTTTTTGTGCTCCTTCCCACCATGTAGATCTGTGGTGGTTTTTTCTAGGAGGCTTTTGGGAAATTTTTGGCTAGATGGCCTGTCTCAAAGCAGGATCGGCATCTGAAGAGGACACTTTCATAATCGAGTTTCTAGTTCCACACATAGTCTTTACTTGTTAGGTTTATTTCAGCTGGGAATCTGACGGTGAAGTCCATTTCCACACAGATGCATGCATAGGTGGTTCTGGCATATTCCTCTGTTTCTAGGCACCTGCAGTAAAATTTCCCAATTGCACGTCCAGTGGCTTTTAGCGAGGAGAGATTCCAGAGATGCAAGGGTAGGCTTGGCAATCTCACCCAAACTGGTGTTGAGGTTATGACTGCTGTTGAGGGGTTGAATGATGGGTTCCATGGCTTCATGAATAGGCCTGAGTTTTCCCAAAACCAAGGGCTGGAATCTAGAATACATTATCTGCTTTCAGGATTTTCAAAATCTACTATAAAGAAACCCCTAGCACAGGGGTAGATATTAATTTCATCAGAAATGACAGGCTTCCATACCTCCGAGATCCAATTTTGGAGAGCTGTCAGCCATGGCCAAAAACCATGGAACCAGCAGATTAGGGCACTTTCGGAAAACTTCAAAGCCTCATCGAGTGAGGCCTGGACCACCTGGACAGTGGGAGCTGGGGCTTCACTGACGAAATGGGTAAGAGCATGCCTCCAGAAGCGGACGGAACTGAGCCAGCAGCTATTTTCACGAAGTTGGGAGCCATATTTTCCCATAGAAATAAAGAAAAAGATTAGATCCAGATCTAGCCACAGAAAATTAGATCTAGAACCCAGCCACAGAGAATAAGGCAGAAAATTAGATCTAGATCTAGATCTAGCCGCAGAAGATTAGATCTAGAACCCAGCCAAAATACTTCGTTGCTTGGAACAGGGGGATTCTCAAAAAATCTTACAATAACTCCATTTTTATAGGGATAACACTGCTCATAAAGTAATAAGAGTTGGGTACTATTGGCCCACTTTATTTAAGGATGCACATGCTCTAGTCTGAAAACGTGAAACCTGCCAAAAGGTTATTGGTAGGTTTAGAAAAGTTGTCTTTCCTCTTCGTCCCGTCACTATTGAAGCTCCTTTTCAACAATGGGGCTTAAACAAAATTGGTCCTGTGAACCTTACGTCGTATCAACAACATAAATCCATGATACAAGCTACAATTTATTTCAATAGATGGGTATAGGCAACCCCCTTACGAGTGGTAAACTCTAAATAAAATATATCCTTCCTAGATTCTAACATTATCACTCCAGAATCACCAGTTTTTGATAATGTGTTTTATTTTTCTTCTTATGATCTAAATGTTTTTTCCTTATAGAAATGAATTAAAATTAAGTACTCAACAAACTATTACCCTGAGGGTAACAATCTTGTTGAGTCTTCGAATAAAAATTAGTTAATTTTTTTTAAAAGAACAGTGTCTAATCATCATAAAAATTGGCATGTTGCTCCATTTAACACATTGTGGGTTCATAGGGTCACTCCGAAAGTTGAAATTGATAACTCTCCATTTTTCCTTGTGTACAATAGGGAAGAAATATTGCCTCCAAATATCTTTTTTCCTTCTTTACAACTATCTCAAAAGGTACAACAAGTTGAATGTTCATCTATTCAAAACAAGATTAATGCCTTACTTAAGTTAGAAGAAGAAAGATAGAAATCTAAAAATAAATTAAATCAACATCAACAAATTGTAAAATGTTTGTTCAATGGAAAAGCTTCTTCAAATTGAAACTTTGAAGTAGGTGACCTATTTCTTAAATGGGACAAAGCACACAAAGGGAAAGGGGAGCATACAAAGTTTACGAAGTTATGGCTTGGGCCTTCCATTGTTACAGAAAATATTGTCCCTAACACATTTCATGTG
The DNA here is from genome assembly GCA_031772625.1 of Pinus tabuliformis. Lineage (NCBI taxonomy): Eukaryota > Viridiplantae > Streptophyta > Pinopsida > Pinales > Pinaceae > Pinus > Pinus tabuliformis. The sequence continues at coordinate 1,594,237,192 of CM062817.1, read as the reverse complement.
CAAACTCTGGAGGGATGGTCAGAGTCCCTTCCAATCAATGGGAAGCTCCTTAAAAAATATTTTTCCTGATTCCCTCCGAGGAAATTTGATTTTGTAAATATTGCTTTATTTTTTATGCATTCCTATTGAGTTTGATTTCCTGATTTTAGGTTTTACTGGTTTGTTTTGACAGGGCCACTGTTAAATCTAAATTTTTGGCTGAAAATATTTTCGAAAGAAACTTTTGAGCAGATATTCCTTTTGTCGGTGATGTTCCAACTCACTAAATTATTTGCTTCTGATTTTCACTGAATATAAAATGATTCATTATTCAAAATACCTAGAAATTTATATCCTCACTATGGAAATTGATTTTAATTTGTTTCATGTTTTATTGAAGGAATTCATTTTCTTTTATTCAACACACTTTAATAAACAGTCTAATCAGTGCAAAGTTAGTGATGGTTAACTTCTTACACCATCCGCTATTCTTAAGGAGTTTTTTGCTTAGGACTACTTCCCCACCTGTTAGAAGATCCCTTTAATGGTTACTAACCAACTATACCAAAATTTATGTTTCAGATTTGGCTAAAGGATAGGAGGTCTCATCACAAGCCAACCTATCATGATCATAGATCATTGGGTACTGACATCACCATATCTGGTCACCAAGCCAGAGTGAGGGTTTTCAATGCAAACACTGTAATACAAGAGGTTTCATCATGAGTCGATTTGTTCATTCCCTAATATTTTGTGAATGAAGGAGTTACCATCTGGCCACCAAACAGGGACATTGATCTTTATCTAAACCCTGAAAATGGAAAAGAAATTAAATAAATCTGCAAATCATCATTCCTAATAGTTGGGATAAAAGCATCTGAACTTAGCTTAAAAGGCATCCTCGTGAAGGCTATAGATGCATGTTGGCAGCAGAGGCAATGCTTATGGTATTGAAGTCATGTTTACACTACTTGCTTGGTAAAATATAATTCTTTCTAATCTGTTATTTATAAATTCCTTGAATTTCACAAATGATAATGTATTTTATTCCAATTTATGTTTAGTGATGAATGTTTCGTAAAGGTATTTATGAGTAGCACCTTTAATCGATTTCAGGTTGAATAAGGACAATCAATTATTAATCTGTTTGGCATTTTTTTTTATCCAACATTTGATTTTTATTTTCTTAATTTTATATGATCTTTCAATTAGAGACAACTAGTTCGTCCAGTAAGTCATCAATTGTTGCCCACCCGATAGACTCCCCTTACATTTTTCAAATGAAATGGGCCCCTCTTTTTATGTTCTTGTTTATTTTAGATTTGCATTCTTGTTTGAATGATCTAGAATGGTGGTTAAGATTCCAAATCAGAGATTGTATGCTAGACTTTGACATGGTTTTCTTTTCATTAGCATATGGTTTAATGAAGATCTCCAAAGAACCGAAAGCCAGATTCCAAATCCTAATGGTAATTGACTAATGTTTTTTTACTACATAGATAATGCTTCTTCATCTCTATGCAGGTATACATATCACATCCCTTGAGCAACCTCGTAACGTTGCAGACCTATTAAATCAAGTCTACATGTAAACATTGTGTTTGATTGTGTCCATACAAAGTTCCTTACCTTTGCTATAGATTGAAGTTTTACTCAAATTCATGGTGTTTTATGTAATATATAGTTCATTGATTTTGAATACTATGATTATTTTTAGATCTTGTCCATACTCCATGATGTATCAAATATTTCGGTCTCATGACTATGCAACATCACTGACATTATTAAACATTGTGACCTACATTTTGAAGGTTGTTGTTATAGTTTAGACACATCAAATTAAACATTGTGTCTTATGGTTATGTGTGTAATCAAACTATGGTAAGGAAAATATAGATACATCATGTGATGAGTTAATGCTTGACAGCAATGGGCGCATATGAGGGTATATGGTTTGATTAAATTATGTGTTTTCGTGATAACATGTCTTACTTGTCCAAGTTGGAAAAAACAGGTCTCAACACATGGTTTCACCGTTCATAATTGACATGTCTCAAACTCTATGGTTACATTACTACTCTGAAGTGTTATCGTTACCACTCGGTACATCGGTACTCCCCGCTAGTTAGTCATTTTGTAGCCTAGGATTGCATTCCTACATTCCTTCCATTCCAGTTTCGAGTCTTTGCCTTGCATTTCATTGTGTAACGGTTAGGGTTTGAAACCCATGTCTGGCTCGTTTTACCTCCCTTGCAAATGGAACCATAGCTAAATTTTATTAGATATTCATTCATGGCTCTTATGGCTCGAACAAAGCTAATTTAGGGTGAGATTGTAGAATCTTATGAGGAATACCTCTCTCTGTTTCGCGAAATTGATTAGTGGGATTCAAAGTTTCTAGGGTAACAATGATGGAGTGGTTAAAGCTTTCAGCTCCAATTTCAATGGTGGGAAAGCCAGGGTTGGTGATGTTGAGATACAGGTGGACATAGGCGTCATTGCTAAAGCGACTCAACTCTCCATGGATAGCGAGAATTGGTTGAAAATTTTTCTAGTGCATAACATTCCTTGGTGAGAGTTTCTAGCTTCAAATAACTACTCATATAATGTGAAAGGTATGCAAGTAATCTTCCTTAAAACCAAATGGCAAGACTTGTTGTATTTTGTTAGGCACTTTATCATTTGTGAAGGTAGATATGGGTTTGTATTTATGTACCATATACCCCTGTTAATGACATTTCTCGGTTTCAAGCTCAATATCCCATTTTATTTGCATAAGAGCCTTTCCAAAATGGTTAAGGCTTACCAAGGTGAGCACAAGAATCCTAAAAGGTATCTATTTCACCATTACTTAATTTGTATTCAGGTAAGACACCATTTGGTTAAATCTGGAGATGCTTGAGACTTGTTGCTTCTCCGAAATGGTTTTGAAAAACCCCATATTATCAACCAACAGGAAATCCCCCCTTGGGTTTCACCTAGTTTTCGACCAATCAATCTAGTGTTATCTAACTCTCATTATATTGACAATTTTGGCCTTGATGAGTTGTGCCACTCTGATGGATCAGAATTATCTAATGATGCTTGGGTTAAAACCCCTGATTCGACGCTTGTTCATTTAACACAAAGTATAAGAAGGAAATAAGGGTTTCACCACATTGAACTAGAACCTGAATCTAGGGATAATATCAAGTCAAATTTCTGGGACTAGAATCTCCATTCTTAAAATGCACAAGAAAAAAAATAGACAGCCAAACCCAAACCCTCAATCCTGAGTGAAGAGTAAATAATTAGCTTGAAAAATAGTTAGGGAAAGGCATAATAAGGGTAAAAATATCTCTATAAAAGAGGTTTGTGTGATCTTGAATCTCATGTCGAGCCTTTGTTGAAGAAGAATAAATCTCAGTCTAATGACAACTCTAGGATTTTGGATTACAATGTTCATACTCAGGATGGTGGTAATAATTATGATGAGAATTTCTAGTACAAGGTTGCTCCTAATAATTTTACACGGGACATGTACTGGTAGCAACAATATTTAATTATGTTTCCTCACCTCGAACAAAAAATTAATCAGTTTATAAAGAAAAATAATCAATTAAGAATGCCTAATTAGCTTAGAGAAAATTAGAATGATAAGAAGTCCTTAGGATGGGAAAATAAATCTCAATCACTTGACACTCATATAATTATTAATTTAGTTAATGTCAATGTCGTCATTTCACCATATTCACATGATCAACACTATGCTGAATAAAGATTTTGTTAATTGCCTATGTCCAGGTTTGAGAATTTTGAATGTATGTTAATATTTGATTTAGCTTGTTAATTTTAAAAGGAAACTACAAAATCTTAAATTCTACGACCACCTTATTTCAGTAATAATATTGATTATTGATTTCGTTTCCTTAATTTGTAAATAGGTATTACTTGTTCCACAATAAACAAGTGAAATGGATATGGTAGAGCTACTTTCAAATCTCTTGGTGCATCCTATCAATTATTTTCTCATTCTTCTTTTAGACAATCTTGATATGGCCAAGTAGCTCAGATAGGTTGTAATATGGATTCTTATGGAACACATTGTTATTTTAATCGTCAAGAAGATGAAACTATGCTTTGTGCAAGCAATTAACTAAATTACAAATGCAAATGAATACAGGTGAAAATACAAAGTTCTACAAACAATGCATTTATCCAACCTCCTGAAAATTTGTTGTTTGATCTAAATAGGCCCCCGATAGATGATCACTCTCCCTTTTGATCATGAATTCCCACTGCGAATTTATTTTTTTGTTAGGATAGTTTTTCAAATTGTATATTTATTGATCATTTATTACATGTCAGGAATCTGTAGTAGTAGACTTTTAGTTTGAAATTTTGGCACCACTTTCTAGTACTCTTGTGAAGAAACAAATGTATGGAAAATAAATATAATTATTTCCCAAATATCTTGTTGAGTTTAGGAATAGGCTTAATAGAATAATTACTATAGAAATCATTTTAACTAAATATTGAAAACAACATTCACCTTGCATTTAGAATACACCATAAATTGTTTTAAGTGAATCAAACATAATTTACAAATTCACATAGTGAATGACCATTTAAATGGTTTTAAGAAAATGGGAATTCAATTCAAAAGTAGCTCCATCATTGAAACTCACATATCTTAATTAATTATTTAGGTTTTTAATCATAGATTTTATCAAAGTAAATTGATATTTTTAAGCGAACTCACCCTAAGATTCATCATTGTAAGCCAATAGGATATTGTTGGTTGGTTATGGTCTTATGTGTTACAAGGGCTTATAGACCATTATGGCTTGCCGGTCCTATTTTTTCTTTGCTCCTCCGTGTACTTTAAGATTTGAATACCATGCAAGAAAATTGTCACTTATTTTTCTTCTTTACTTTAAGTTTTCAATCAATTGCATGCTTGTTTCGAAAATAGTGAAATTGGTTGTCACGTTTCTATTGTATTTTAGTCTTCTGTTCTATTTATGTTATATTATTATTACCAAAAAAGATAATTTTTTAAAGGAGAGGTTTAAAAACAAAACATCTTATTTGGTTGGATTTTTCTTAGTTTTTTAGTTTTTTATAATTTTTACAAATCATCTTAGTTTAAAGATTCGTATTAATCAACTGTTATATGTTATTTTTTATTTTTATCCCAAAAACATGTAGATCTTCATGATTATATGATCATTTTCCATGCAATTCCACAAGTATTGTGAATTTTTCGAGAGAGTCACAAATGAAATTACTTGAAACCCCTGCAAGTTTGGGTTTTCCCTGTATGCTTATACTTATTCTTTATCCACGTAGTTGCATGTTTTTATCTCATTTTCTGCACAAGTGTGTGTTTATCACATTGTGTTCGAAAAAAATACTAGGACTAAATGTGGATATTTTTAAATTCTTATGGCCCAAAATTAAAGAAAAAAGAGGAAAAGGAATTTCAATATTCCAGCACTTTTTCTTTCTTACAAATTTATTTTTTTTTTTGAAATATTTTTTTTCGCAATCACACCATCAAGCACATAAAGCATCACTTCAGTTAATATACTTACTTAAAAGGCACCCTCATATTAAAAAGGAATTAGACCAAAATTAGACCAGTCTATTTTGGATGTAGCATACTAGAGTCAAACTTAGGCTATGGCCTTAGTTTTAATTTTGGGTGGTGGTTTTAACTTCCTCAAGGTCACTAAATTTGGAAGTTTAGAAGTTGATTAATTATATTTCAACTCCTACTTATTCATCAAACTTTAATTGAGAATGTGGTGAAGAAAATTAAATCTCGTGCATTTTGTCTATAGACACCACTAAGTCATTAGGGTTCACCCTAGCCACCACTTACAATAATTCACCATTGCACAATCCATTTGTTGTAGTCAAAACCTATGATGGATACCACTAGTATCACTTGTTGGTCAGAGAACCACCAAATCAATAGATGCTCAGTGGTTTCTTGTTATGATTGTCAACCCTACACTTTTCTTGTCGTGTCTTCATCATGTGTGGAACTTCCATTCCAGAAAAATAAGCCTTTGTGTCTTTCATTAGATCTACCGAGTCACTGGTTATAAACATGTTGAGAAAATTAGGTTTGTTAGAAGGGTTGAATCCATCTGCAATTTGGACATGGGATCCTTTAGGAAAAATTGAACTTTCTTCTTCTACATGAGAGAGTTTTAGTAGGTAAGTTTATAGGCATTTGACCATTTCCTCAAATAGTTAAAGAATAAATTGCACAAAAAATGGGATGTTCTATGAAATATTAGTTCAATATATTGTGGCAAAGGCTTCTAAGTATGTATATTTGAAAGTAAAGAAGAGAGACATGTGATCTTTAGATCAAACCCATCCTTCATGGCCTCTAGGGGAATCTTCCTTTCCCACTAGACCCAAATATGGAAATTTCTTCTACTTTTCTATGGATTAGATTGTTGCATCTTCCCATTAGTTTATGGGTAAATGATTACTTTAATGCTTACATTGATCATGCTAAAATAAAAGGGAATATTTGCACCTGCAACATAATTTACATGAAAATAGATTTTGAAAATGGCTAACTGTAGGCAATTCAACTCAACTTAGAGGGATGGAGTGATATTTAAGCACTTGACAACAAGAAGACCCCTTTTAAGTGTAACACATGCCATGAATATGGTCACTTTGCTAAGCATTGTCTAAGAGCACAAGAAACTCAACCATGGTCTAATTAGACTCCTCAAAATAATATTGAGTAAGAACTATTCAAGCAAGATTCAAGATGACTCATGCAATAACAAGCCATGAGGATTGATCTTGTAAAATGGCCTTAGTCATGTCCTCCTAATCTCTCAAATAGTTTTTAAGTTTTGAAAGCTTAGGAGGATCAAGAAGGAGAACTAATGGAGGTTGGTTCTTTGAAATCCAACCCAAAACATAAATCTTGACCACTAGCAAAAGATCAACTGCAAATAGAAAACATAGCTTCACACAATAATGACGGGATCTTAATTGGTGTAATTCTAGAAAATCCAAAAGAAAATGAATCAAAATTAGAAAAGATGAATTAGAAGCAATAAAGGAGAAAAAGAGGGAGGGTGATAATGTATCCCCTTCTCCTTCCATCGTAAAAGTTTTAAAGAAAAGTTCATGTTCCTCCCATCCATTAACAAGAGCTAGGAAATCAAACTAAGATCACATAGAGAGACCTTCAAAAATATTAATTGATACTTAGCAAACTCTTAACTGCCTCAAGTTTAGTTGGGGAGGGCACTACTAAAACTTAAATATGTCTTGCTTTTGCATCATTTATTGCATGGAATTTGTATGAATCCATTAATGTACTTAGGAAGTAATAAGACTAAGTTATGGAAGCTTTAGAGTTGGATCTCTCCCTTTCATCCTTTTGATGGGAGAAGGATTGTTTTTTGTTTTGTTGATAATTATTATTGAAAATCTCTAAAGCAAACCTTTTCGGTATATCCATTGCACATGTTTGTTGCAACTTTTTAATTAATATCAATATCTACTAGATATTTGTTTAAAAAAAGAAAAATGTCTTAACTCCTTAATAACATCTATGTGTTTTTGGGAATATGGTTGTAAAGGTGTATAATCAAAGTAAAAACATTAAAAGGGGTACCATAAGCATTGGCCCACGTTCCATGCATGTGAAATCAAGAAGTGCTAAAGGAAATCTGATACTTGCACTTATTTGCCCTTACTTTTTAGGATTTCAACATCAAATGACTTAATGGGGCTTGATAACTATGTTCCCTTATTAAGGCCTCGACATCCCACAAGTCGCCCCCCTTAAATTTTGAAATCCAACCTTTTCGAAATTATGCTATATTTTCTTAGACCTTATTATTTTGAGATTGATGAATGTTTGCTAGATGATAACTATATTATTTTTTTATTGAATGTGGTATTAACCAGTTTTCCTACCTCACATTGATCTTTGACATTTGCATTATCAAGTCAGTTTGCAGCTTAGATACGTTGATTTTGCATTCATCACATTCCATGTATCATAAACTTTTAGCTCTTGCATCCCTTAGATATGAATGGATTTGCCTGTGTTGAAGAAATAGTAGCTCCATCCATGCTTATCAAATCATTTTTGCACCATTTGCTAACTTAGAACTATTTTTCTAAATCAATTGACCTTTTCACCGCGCGTTAGCTGTTAGGTGTTCCAAATCATAGTTAACAATTTTCATTGATTAAATTCTTTTAGTGGGTTAAGGATCACGCCAGTTTTAGATAACATCCTAAAATCATGTACAACAAAGACACATGATGAGCTAAAAATATCTAATTCAATTAAAACCTCTTTTTAAATGTGGCCTAGAATTTAATTTTAAAAAATATTGTTGCACATGATCTTTGGTACTAGCCAAGTTGAAGTTTAGAATCCCATAAAAGGTTATTTATAACTTTCTAGAGATTGCAATTCGAGAGCTAGAAGTTGATTTGGAGGTCCTGAAGGATGAAAACATGCAGTCAAGGTTCTCCCTACCAACAAGATAGTTAAAACATCACATGGTATAAAAGAGACAAAGTTACACCTAAACCTAAGTGTACAACCATTTATTGGAAATTGTGTCATCTCCTTTACACAACAAAAAAAATTGTTCACCAGTTAGAGATTGCATGGGAAAGTTATATGTTTGTAAGGTTTTCTAATTGAAGGTATCACACATGCTCCTTATGAACACCTTGATTTTTGGTCAACTTTTTCTCTTCATGGTAAGTGCATCTAAGGCTTTTCTTGTGGTGAAAGGGTTACAATACTCTGATTTTTTCATACTAAGCCAATTAGTTATGATTGCATGAGCTATTTGTTAATATTTTGAAAGTTTGCTTGTGTGAGGTCATCCTCTTGTAATGACTTCTCATATTCCAAACTCACTCAAGCATTCTTGAGATTAGATATTTTGAAATGATTATCTACAACCTTTGATTTTTTATGCCTTTTTCTAACTATGACGAACTCTAGTTTTTCACCTTTGTCTGTCTTAACATTTTGCATATTTCTAAGTTCACAAAGTTCCTCAAAGAATCATTTTTCTAAAACTTGTGAGCATTGCATAGGTTTCCCAAACATCGGTCTTTAAGAATTTTTTCAAAGTTGTGATAAGAAGTTTGTGTAAGTTGCAAAATGAACATTAGGAAACTTGCAATAAGAATTTTTGGCATGAAGTGACAAAATCCCTCAGAAGTTGCAAAAAGAACTTTGAAAATATTGTGACATGCAACATGCAACTTTGAAATTCTTCTCACATGTGATATGCCCAATTGAAAATCTTGTGACACGCAATATGCAACTTTGGAAAACATGCGACAAGTGATATGCAACTTTAAAAATATTATGACATGCAATATGATACTTTGAGAGTCACGTGACATGTAACAAGCATTTTTTTAACATGAAAATTTTGAACTTGCTGTGACATGCAACAAGCAAACTTTGAACTTGTTAGAAAATCAAAAAGGAAGAAAGATTTTCTTATATTGATTATTACTTGTGATATTCCTATTTTCTTATTAACTTTGTTTATGTTCTTATTTTATCTTCTTTTCATCAAGAAATCATCAAATCAAAACATGAAGATCAAGGACACCATATATAGGTGCTTAGTCATGGCTAAAACCCCTCTATAGGGGATAACACAATCAACTCTTCGGCTAGTAGATTCAAATCAAGATGAGACAATCCAAGACCTCTTCGACCTAGACAAAGACCTCACCCAACCACCAAGTTATCCCTTCCTTCCTGTAGATGATCCTTGCTAAAGTATCCAGGTACCAGCTTCACAATTGCAACTTCAATCCATAATTTCGGCCCCCAGCTTCAGAACTTCAGACTTGTAGTAGATTCAAAATTTCAGCCCCAACAACATCCCAGTAACTTCACACATCTGAGAGATAGAATGCCCAAAAACTCGATTTAGGTCTTCGCAACTAATCTTTTTCTTCTCCAAAAATTTCGCTTTATTTTTCTACTTTTGTTTCTTGTAGATCGAACTTCTTGAGTGTGTGTTCCAAATGGGTCGAATTACTTCTTATTTATAACCTTACCGTTGGGTTGAATAGCCCTAATTAAGGCTGACTTGTTGAGGATATGGCCAAGTTGGTGTGGAGGTGACAAATGATTTTTTTTACTTAAAAATAAGTCTTTTTACATGATACAAAAGCCCAAGAAGAGTCTGATAAAAATGACAATGACTTTATTGACTCATGACAAAACCTAGAAGCCTTCAATGGAGGATTTGACCTATAAATTGATGACCCAATCATGAAACCCATGCTTTAATAAGTCAAATTACTTTTATAATAATTTTTATTTATTTATTTTGACAAAACACTACATCATGACTCAATTACAATTATGAAGATTAACACTAGTTACATTTTTCAACAGAACTTTGTGCAACATGTGACATGCATCTTTTTGCAACTTGCAAAACACATATTTCAATATGCTTACACGAAATTCATTATGTGAAATCTTTATACCATCGGTAAGGTTTGCTGAGGTCTACAAATTTGTTATTATAAGCTTTATGAGATTCATAACCATTTGTTTCAAAGTGACCAACGTCATAACATGTGAATGAGACTTAACTCATGGAAGTAAACTCAAACACCTTATTAAGTTGTCAATTGACTTCTTTATGTTAGTTGCATTTTTTATTCAATTATGATTTAATTTTTTGTATATCTGCAACTTATATATATTATGGTGATGACACTATATACTGACACTGAAAAGGAGATTATATATTTTAATTTGAAGGCGTTAGTATGAAAGAGTGAAATATGGAAGCACAAATGCTAGACATGATGGTGAAGATGACCACTAATATAAAACAATGGCTTCAGAAAAGTTATCTAGAATAAGAGTGTTTAAATGGATATTTATGTAACAAGAATAAAAAGATGCAATATTTGTGCATGAACAACAATTATATGTGGATCCACAATGATAGGTGATGAAAACTTGTAGTGAAAAGCTAGAGTATGTGAGCACACGGAAGTTATACATGTCTATTAGCAAACCTAGGGAAAAGGATTTGTACTCATCATTACTCAAAAGGAAAAAAAATTGTTTTCTTATTATTCATTTGGGAATTCCCCTCAAGCACGTATCAAATGGTCAACTGGAGAAACAAGTGACACTAAAATTAATGTAAATTTAAATATAATAAAGTCCTCTTGGAGGAAAGTGACAAATATGTGGAAGGATAAATTATATAATTGAGAAAGATAAAAATATAAAAAAAAAAGAGAGAGGTGGTTTCCTGAATAAAACCAAAATTGCCACTTCACCACAAAGGAAAGAGAGGATAGTTATTTCATAAATGGCTATAAATGCTAGAAACTCAAAGTAGAAGATGATTTTAGCTCTATGTAATGCCCTCCTCCCACATTTACCCAAGTTATCGGCCTACCGAAGTAAACATGTGATGAATAGTTACTATGATATGATTCAACCTCCGATATCACATTAAGGAAGTGTAAGCAACAAACCAAAACCCTTAATGACTTCTCTATTAGGTGTTATAGGACCCCCTAGGGCTAAACCACCCTTTCGGGTGCCTAGACCCTGAATTAAACCTCTTTTTTCAGTGCCCTGATCTCCCAAATGTTGGCACAACACTACCTGATTTCGACTAAAACCCTCTGGTTGCATGCATGATGCCTACAAGGGAGCGACTGCAGTCTTTTTCACCCAGTTTTATGCCTGTGACTGCGGGATTCAAGCCACCTTTTCAGGTTAGGATCCAAACCTCTGCCCAAAACTTAATGAAACTTTTCAAAACCATGAATGACACAAGGACAAAGCCTTCCATACAAATATTAGGTAAGAACTTGACCTAACAAGGCCTAGCCATGACAGACATTTCGTCAAACACATCATGAGAATGTAATTTACAGGTCATAACAACATATCTGAGCATAGGGGTTTGATACTTATCTGAAAATCACCAATAAGGTCTAGTGCATTCTCATAATTGTTGTAATAACATCTATTAGTTCATGCATTCATCATTCATTCATTCATTAGTTAAAACATGATAAGTGTCATGACTAAGATCTGTCATAAAATCATGCTCAACCAGCATATAGCCAACATAAATAACAAGGATATAATAGACATAAAAACAACATATGAACCAATACATTTACACATGAAATACCAAAGAGAAGGAGCTCTTGTTAATGTATGCAAAATGAAACTAGGTCTAGGAATTCCATGTACTACCTGACCATAGATTGGGCTAAACCAAATATTTCTTTCAGCCAATCACGCCTGTGCCATATTCCAATCATGAATGTTGGACTCACAACAAAACCAACCAGCGCTTCCTCAGGCTTTACCGTATATCCCACCAAGGTATTCTTAGGCTCGAACCCTCATCAATATAACCAGGCTTTACTGGAATCGCCACCGGATCACTAAGCCCTAAACAAGCATGCATTCCTCTGGATCTCTCCACCTAAACCACGAGGAATTTGTTCATCTCAACCTATCGGATTTACCGTGTATCCTGCCATTACCAGTTAATGGATTCCTAGGCCTACGAGGTCACCACCCTCTGTGCTATACCATGTATCCCGCCATTACTGGTCAAGGTATTCCTAGGCCCAATCAGGGGTATTCACCTCTAAGCTTTACCATGTATCCTACCACTCACAGGTTAAGGATTCCTAGGCTCAATCGAGGTGCTCACAACCAGGCTTTACCATGTATCCCATCCCGAGATTCCTAGGCCTTGTGAATAATCCTGAGACCACCCTACTTAGCTTTGAGTCCATCCGGCAATCCAGCTCAACCAAATACAAGAGAACCCACCACACCATGGCTATCCGAAAATGGCAAGGCAAGGTTGAAGAACACTGTCACACCTAGAAAAGCCCATGCCAATGACATCAAGAGAAACAAAAACACACATGCATGTACCATGCATGCCACATCTAGCAAGGAAATCACACAAGAAAATTGATACCTGCAAGTAATTCTGTTGTAGTCGCTTTATCTGCTCTTCCTTGCTTGATATTTGCTTCCATTTTCCTTATTTTTCCTTCCTTTGCTTTTCTTGATCCAATGCTAGAATTCTCCAAGAATTCTCTAAGTGTCCAGGAGTGTGAAAGAGAGAGAGTAGAGAAAGAGAGAGCTCCAAAACTAAACTAACAAAAGGTTACCAATTGATCCTCATAAGCCTTTTTATTAATGAGGCCTCTAATTTCTTCATTTTCCATTATTTTCCTTCATTCACATGCAACTTGTGACCTTTTCACTTTCCTTTTCTCCTAATTTCCTTTATTTTCATAAATAAATTCCAATAAATGCCTCTTTCCTTTCCAAATCCTTTGCCATTGACTTTGCCAATTTCCTTTAGCCATAATAAACCAAATGAACACCCACTAGGATGTTTTTCCCACCATTCAACTTGGAATATGTGTCCCATGACCTTGGTCTTATATTTTTTTACATGAATTTTTTACCAGGGTTGTTATAGAACCCTCCCCCTTAGGGGAACACCGTCCTCGGTGTTCATTGACACCTATAACCAACAAGACTGTTGAAAACCAAAACATACTAACCATGGAGCTTTATAACATAGCTCGTTGCAATATTTACAATGACATCCTACTGAAAACATGACCATCATATTGTTTATTGCAGCTTTATAACACAACTCATTACGGTATTTACAATAGCAACCACATATACTTATGCACATTTGCTTCAACAGTAAAAAACCATATTGTTTATGGCAATTTATAATCCAGTTTGATATAGTATCTATAATACTATACATATATACACGTATGCACATTTTCTCAAACAGCAAATAAAAGGTTATGATGCTTGTATCAGCAATAAGGGAATCAAGAGGCTCACAAATCCACCCTCAAAAGTAGTACCAAGATTAGCCTTCTTCCCAAGAAATCCAGAATCCACTGCCAAAGTCAAACCTCCATACAATGTCCAGCCCTACAATCCTGCGCCACTTGTCCTCTCAGTGAAAAGTTATCGGCTCATTGTTCCAGGGCACACTCGCAATGTGGATCTGATTCCATTTAACAATGCTAATCACTACAAAAAATCCATCATTGGCCTTCCCTTCTCTACTACACAGTGCCTTGGGCAATCGAGTAACCCCCTTTCATGCAGTCACTCACCTTCAAAGTTCCCCAGCATCTCCTTTCCCAGGCGATCCATCCCTTGACAAGGTTTCCTCGCATCGGAAGGTGAAAAAGCCAAGGCATATCCCTACCTCAAAACCATCATACCGGTCATAGCATGCTCATGGAAATCAATGGAAACTATTGGGTACCAGTGTCCCACAATGGCCCTGCTCCTGAATGCTTTACCAACATATTGTTTCCTGTTCCAATTCCTTTTGTTGTTGCTGCTAATTCTTGCAATCAATTTCAACCACCCAACCTGGGCATTTTCCATGCTTTCTTGTACCAAGCACATAATTTCCATTAGACTCAAAATGAATAGAAATAAATTCAAATCATAACTCATTAGTAGCTCATCAGTAAGGTACACCTGCAACTCTATTTACTTCCTGTCACAACAAGTCAAACTAGCTCTTGACCAAATCATCATGGATAAATAAATATCATCAGGTTAGCTCAAAACACAACCATCATAGATCAAAATCATGAATCGCATGCAATCATCATAAAACAGAATCATAGATCACATGTAACCATCATAAATCAGAATCATAGATCGCATGCATAATAAAACTAAAATAAAATACTAATACGTATCCTTTAATTAGTCTTTTGTCCTTTTCATACCCACACTGAATTGGTTGCCACACCCAGTGCCTTTTCTTTTATTCGATCACGTACACATACATACAATGTACATCACACACATACACCCACACAAATCGTACAACATCACACAATAAATGCACCTACACCCGACATGCAACACAAAACATACAGCTACACCCGGTGTACAACACAATATATACACCTACATCTGGGATACGACACAACACATACACCTACATCAGGTGTACATCACAACACAATACATACACCTACACCCAATGTACAACACAACACATACAACTACACCTGGTGTACAACACAATACATACACCTACATCTAGCATACGACACAACACATACACCTACATCCAGTGTACAACATCACAATAGATATGCATACACATAGTACAACACAACGAATACACTTGTCATGATGCCACGACTACATAATGCACATGCGTAGTACCGCACGTACTCAAAACAACATGTACGACATGCACACAATACCACATGTGCACAGCACATCATGTACGACATGTACACAATACCATTTGTACACAGCACCACATATACACAACACCACCTGCACATCATGCACGCAGCACCACATGTAAACAACACCACCTGCACAACATGTACACAACACCACATGTACATAGCACCACCTGCACCACGTGTACATAGCACCACCTACACCACGTGTACACAACGCAACATGCACCACATGTACACAACGCCACCTGCGCACAACACCCCATGTACAACATGTACACAGCACCACATGCACACAACACCACATGTACAATCATACACGCAACACCACATGTACATAACACCATATGTACAACATGCACATCACGCCATATGTACACAGCACCACATATGCAGCATGCACAAAGCACCAAGTGCACACAACACCACATATCCAACATGCGCACAACATCATATGTACATAGCACCACATATCAACATGCACACAACATCATTTGTATACAACACCACATATCCAATATGCACACAACACCATTTGTACAGAACACTACATAAACAACATATACACAACACCATTTGATACCAACACTACCTAAACAGCATGTACACAACACTACATGTACACAACATCACATGTACAACATATATACAACAATAGTATTGCACATCCATAGACTGCACACTAACTCTACCAAGTGTAGAAATTCCCACTGTAGATCACCTGAAAATGCAATATACTAAAGAAAAATACAAGATCTACTTCTACAACAAACTTTGCGAAAGCTTAATCGAATATGAGCAAGATCAAATAGAACACATATAACTAAGAATGAAAAATCAATCACACATGAACACAGAAGAATACTCTAGGGAAAGCCTCAGCTAAAAACCCCGCTATCTGTATTATCATACAAGTGGAAATATGTTCATATTACAAAATGAATCAACTCACAAGCTATCCTGCTCTCTCTGCAATCCCTCTGCTGCTCATAGACAGTCAAAGGCCTCTCACAAACCTTCTCCTCTGCCCTCCAAGCCTCCTATTTCCTTGCGCAGTTTCTCTTGGGGTCCAATGCTGCCACTTGTTGAATTCACCTCTCACACAACTCACCAAACTCAGAAGTAACTTCTCAATCCTGAAGGAGATAATTCCTTCTGCATGGATGAGTTTCCTATATAGGAAAATTCCTCCAACTGGTAGTACATTGTCCCTTCCTTTAATCTCAACTGGGTCTTTCTCTGAACTGGCATGCATGAGTTATTTATGAGAGAATATTCAGTTATCTAGAGA
The DNA here is from genome assembly GCA_031772625.1 of Pinus tabuliformis. Classification (NCBI taxonomy): domain Eukaryota; kingdom Viridiplantae; phylum Streptophyta; class Pinopsida; order Pinales; family Pinaceae; genus Pinus; species Pinus tabuliformis. The sequence goes on along the minus strand of CM062817.1, from coordinate 1,594,220,619 downwards.
ACACTTGTTGCATGCATGCATGCATTAACTAACTAAACTCGCAATTAGTTCCTCCAACTGTTTGGAACTAATTTAACTGGAATTAACTTAGTTAACTGAGCTAACTACTTACAACTCAAATTACAACTCATCCTTATCTCTTTAACTAAGGGATAAATTCCTCAATCAATGGGATAACTGTTGCATGTCTTCACATAGACTTCATGTTTGATTTTCTCCAACTAATTAACTCAAGATGAATTAATTAATTATTTTTCAAATAGCTGGTGAGACTAAATTCGAATTTTAATTCAGGGACTAATTAAAATTGGATTCTATCCTGAAATGTTATTTATAGCAATGCTATTTTTAGCATTTCTATTTTTTGCTATTTCCAACAGAGTTGGAGTATATCCTGAAATTCTATTTATAGCAATGCTATTTTTAGCATTTTTTGTTGCCATTTTCAACATTCCCTCTCAACAAGAAAGGCATTCAACTTGAACCTGATCCTAAACCTTATGCAACACTTCTCTCAAGTGTTGTTGCTCTAGCAACTCCATAAAAAAATATCCAACCTGAATCAGAATGATGCCTCTGTCATCAAAGTCTCTTACTGTTATTGCCTCTGTCGACTGAAAACTTTGCACCTCTATGCTCTTCAGTATCTGACTGCTCTAGCCTCTGTCACTTTGATCTTTGACTGCATCAATCACACTAATTCCTCTTGCTGCATCTGTGTTGTTGTTGTTCCTATCTCCCATCACTGCATCCGCACTACATCTCCTCTCATCATGTTGCATCGTGCTACCCCCTGTTGCGCTGCAACTCAATTACTAAGAAGTAACTGATATCCCAACTAACCTCCCTGTTGGGCTAGAAACATCCTCTGATGTTGAAGCTCCCTCTGCCGCTGATAAGTGCTTCCTCTCTGACCTCTGCGTTGCTGCAACAACTCCCTGCATCTCGTACTGTTGCACACTTCTCTGTGCCATCCTACACTGGTGCAACACTCGTGTGCCTCTCACATTGTTGTAGCCTGTTAGCTCTCCGCTGTCTTGGGACTCCTACATTGTAGCTCTCTTTGCTGCTCCATCCGCATCCGTCTCTACCCACTCAGCCAGTCCTGCTACTCCTCATCGGGGCTCCCGTAGCAATGCCTAATCAAAGAGGTTGGGTACCTCAAGGATCCTGCCCCTATTTCAGCCTTCTTGAGACTATCACTTCACATCGCCCCACCTCACACCTAGAGGTATGGCTGCATGTGATCCCTCTACCCACTTGGCTCGAAATTTCCCCCTACTGGAGGTCTCTACATGAGTGGATGCCTCCACTCGGTCTCCTCTCGGCTTCTCTAATTGTGGTTGCTCCACAATTTCCTGAAGCTGCTTCTGAGGCTTCTTCTAGGGCTGCATGTTGAGAGGTAATTTACTCTCCCTCTCAACCACCAAGTATCTAACATTTGCCTTGCTCCTCAAGGCTTTGCATGCATCTTGAACCTCAAGTGCATACAGGTTCTTGGCTAGCACACCAATCTCTTTCATCTTTCCTGCCGTCACGAAATTTTTTGGAAAAAGAGCTGATTTTAAATCAGCGATATCTCCCTCATCCAAACTCCGATTCAGCCGATTTTTATTTTTTAATTTGGATATTTTTTCGCAAGGAATCCAGATCTGCTATTTGTTTCTGAAAATTTTGCACAAAAATTTTCAGATCTGCTCTGCAAACTCGCGGCCCAATTTTTTTTTTACTTTGAATTCTCTTCTTCGTATACTGTTCACTGCTCCAATAAACTTGGCTATGATACCATGTAGAAATTCCCACTGTAGATCACCTGATAATGATATACTAAAGCAAAATACAAGATCTACTTCTACAACAAACTTTGCGGAAGCTTAATCAAATATGAGCAAGATCAAATAGAACACATATAACTGAGAATGAGAAATCAATCACACATGAACACAGAAGAATACTCTAGGGAAAGCCTCAGCTAAAAATCTCGCTATCTGTATTATCATACAAGTGGAAATATGTTTAGATTACAAAAAGAATTAGCTCACAAGCTATCCTGCTCTCTCTGCAATCCCTCTGCTGCTCATAGACAGTCAAAGGCCTCTCACAAACCTTCTCCTCTGCCCTCCAAGCCTCCTATTTCCTTACACAGTTTCCCCTAGGGTCCAATGTTGCCACCTATGTGAATTCACCTCTCACACAACTCACCAAACTCAGAAGTAACTGCGCAATCCTGAAGGAGATAATTCCTTCTGCATGGATGAATTTCCTATACAGGAAAATTCCTCCCACTGATAGTACACTCTCCCTTCTTTTAATCTCAACTGGGTCTTTCTCTGAACTGACATGCATGAGTTATTTATGAGAGAATATTCAGTTATCTGGAGAACACTAGTTGCATGCGTGCATGCATTAACTAACTGAACTCGCAATTAGTTCCTCCAATTGTTTGGAACTAATTTAACTGGACTTAACTCAATTAACTGAGCTAACTAATTACAACTCATCCTTATCTCTTTAACTAAGGGATAAATTCCTTAATCAAAGGGATAACTGTTGCATGTCTTCACATAGACTTCATGTTTGATTTTCTCCAACCAATTAACTCAAGATGAATTAATTAATTATTTTTCAAAGAGCTGGTGAGACTAAATTCGAATTTTAATTCAGGGACTAACTAAAATTGGAATATATCCCGAAATGCTATTTATAGCAATACTATTTTTAGCATTTCTATTTTTTGCTATTTCCAACAGAGTTGGAGTATATCTTGAAATGTTATTTATAGCAATACTATTTTTAGCATTTATATTTTTAGCATTTCTTATTTCCATTTTCAACACCAAGAAACCATGCTTGTAGTGCCTTTCCACTAATCATGCATGTTCTAGCATGTTTTCGATCACACTACTTCCATTTCGATGATGTATCCCTCAGCATTACCCATCATAACATAAACATAGACATAGTATATTCGCATAATATCAACTCATATCCACATGATACTGACCTCATAGATTTTTCAGGGCTATTCTTCCCACTTGATTCCTCATAAACTAGGAACCTCTTCATGCCATTCACCTGCATAAGCAATCATTCCTCCACAAGCATGATCCCTGACAACCCTGTCAGACAATGACATACATACATACATATAAACATTAGCATAAAACAATCATGATACCTTATGACCCTGTCAAACAATGACATACATACATACATGTATACATATATAGGCATCAACATAATCATGATCACAACATAATTACCAGATATCATAAGGTCTAGGTTAAAATAACTCCCTTTATCCGTGCACAACACGCACAACATTGAGAACAACAATGCCCAACATAGCCAAGGTATCTGAAGCCTCAAATCCATTTACTCTACCTTTCCCCTTACCTTTCTCATGATTGTCCTGCCATAGTCCATTTACCCCATTGAACCCCACCAGTGCAACCGGCTATTATACTCTTGCCTTAGACTACCCTTATTCATGCACCGAGCTTCATTTGGGTCTTGCATTTCCTGCTAGGTATCATTCATCTCTCCCCGAGCCCCATTAACTTTCCTCTTTCCCCAACCAAATCTCAAGACCCTCAAAACATAGCAGGCAAGAACAAGAAAGCCAACAAGAAGAAAACCATTTAAACCAATAACAATACGACACCACAAACAAAACGGCATGATCATGCCCTAGACGTAACAAAACTACAAATCCAACGCAAACAAATCCCAAAACACTGAAAGCACAAAAATCCCAAAAAATACCATGACTAAATCACCATGGGTTCCCAATGCTTACAAGGGAAAGCTCAACCTGAGCCTTCTCCAAGATTCCATGGTAGCCTCTTTTTCCATGCAATCCCCTGCATCATACTACCATAAACACATAATTATAAGTGCATAAATAAACACAAAAATACATTGGTTACCATATCTTGTTGAGCCAAATATGTTGCCTTGCAATTGGACACATCCAAACCATCTCTTAAGGGACTCCAATCCTTTGACGAATCCAAATACAACTAGAAACTAGCTAATTTAAATTTCAAATACATGTTCATGAATGTAGCACATATCCACATAATGTCAAACAAAATCAAGGTTAAGAAGACTTCCTGTATGCAAAGCACTTACTCATTTGGAATTGTGGTTTCCAAACATAGCCAAAGGAATTCTCACCCAATTCCTTTATTTTACCTTTTAACTTGTTGCAATTGAGTCTTATTATGTATTGTCACATCAACCAAAGAATAGTTATATAAACAAATCAACTATTACCTTGTCATGCTAATACCAAGCATGTTGCCCTGCAACTGTTTACACATGTCAGCCATATGTTCCAAGGATCAAACATCATGTCTATTAATTGAAATCAACCTTTTCCAAGGCTAACAACCATGTCATAATCAACTAACAATCATTGTTGAAAATGCAACAAGATGATGGAGCTTAGTGAAAAGAAGTCGCCTTCACTAAGTGGGCCCGCAGGCTATTTTTGGCGCAAAGTCTATTTTTAGACTATGTCTATTTTTAGACATATGGATCATGATCTATGAGTTTCAGGATGTTATTTATGTATGATTGGTCATGTTGGTAAAAATAGATGGACCTCTATTTTTAGACATATGGGCGGAGTCTATTTTTAGACTGCCAGTCTAAAAATAGAACAGTCGAATATTATTAGCTCTTAATAATGTTTGGACTATAAACATTATCTTATCCTCTTGCAGCGCTTCAGTTCGAGCTATGGATGTGGCACATGCAACTGCCAAAAGGAAATACGCTTTTCCTATGGGTTAGTTGAGCTATTGCATGATGGACTTCAGTTAGAACTCAAGTGATTGAGTTTGGTGGAGTTGATTGAGGAGTTGATGGAGTTGTGTTCAGTTTGACTTAGTTGAACTAGTTGTATTTACTCTAACTGCCAAATACACTAGTGATGAGTGATGTGAATTAATTATTAATTAATTCACTAATTATTAACTCATAAATCAACTAAAGAATACATCAGTTAACTCAGTGCATGGACAGTTCAGTGGAGACAAGTGTTAGAGGTGGGTGAAAGGGTGAGACTACTATCAGTTGTGACTATAGATGTGCATGAGATTTGCACAATCACTGATTGAGATTTCCAATGAGGATTACGTAGTACAATCCAAGGGAATTCGAACTTGGATCTAATCTATTCTCAACTTGGATTGCGCAGTAGAGGCAGGCAAACAGTGGAGGAGATTTGAACCCGTGACTTGTTCAGATCTGAGCTAGTTTGTGTGTAGCAGGTGGAGATAGTATTGAGTACTTGTGAGGAGTATTGTACCATGTATTGTTACATTTTCTCTATCATTATAATATACAAATAGTTGGGGGTTTTCAGCTGTATGTTTTCCCCATTACATACTGTGTTGATATGTGTGATTGATGTTTCATTGTGCGCATGCGATTATTTCTTAATTTCGTGAATTGATGATCAATGGTAGAGGAGGTTATGTATTATGCATGCATTCTGCAAATAGTGTATAATCAGGATAATCTATGTGAATAAGTGTTATATTATTCAAAATTTCTACATGGTATCAGAGCGAAGTTGATCATCAGATCGATTATTCAGAAAGTGATTACATTTTATTTCTTCAGGCAGAGTCTATAATCGGGCCAGGTAGCCTCTGGATTCATCCTTCTTTTGGAAGGTGAGATATCCGGTAAATGCCCATACAGTCAATCTCTATACGAGAAATAATTTGTTCTCACAAATTTTAGATCAGAAGCAGTTGAGTTTTGAGCTGGTGGAATTCGAATTTGCAGCAGTGTTTTCTTGGTGTCTAAGTTGAAATGTCTTTCAATGGATTGCGATTGGAGTATGCCCTTAAAGGTAGCTCGAATTATATTGCATGGAAAGACAGGATGGAGGCAATGTTAGATGACAATGGGTTGAAGGAGTTCATAGATGCTGAGGTCCCAAAGCCTACTGATGTTGTTCACGTTGAGGCTTTGCAAATGAAGACAACAAAGTGTCAAAGGCTTCTGTTGGAGGGCTTGAAGGATCACATTGTATCCAGCCTGCATGGAAAGGCTTCTCCATACTTGATGTGGAAAGCGTTGACAGATTTATTCCAAAGCAAGAGCGACCAGAGGAAGTTGGTGCTCAAGGATAAACTCAGAAACATTAAGTGTGAGAAAGGAGACAGTATGCCCAAGTATCTCACGAAGTTCACCCAATGTCGGGATGAGCTGGGAAGTGTGGGGGTGACTGTCGATGATGAGGACTTGGTAAGCTTGGCTCTCCTTGGTCTTCCAAAGAGTTTGAATTCCTATCAGGACTCTGTCAATGGTCGGGAGAAATTGCGAGGATGGGAGAGACTTTGGTCTGATCTTGTGCAAGAGGAGATCAGGCGGAATACCAGGGACGAATCTTCATCAAAGGCATCTAATGAAGAAAATTGTGCTTTGGCTGCCAAAGCAAAGAAGGGGAAGAACAAGAAAGCTTCTCATTCCGGTGCAAAAGGCAAGAAGCAGGACATGTCCAAGGTGAAGTGCTTTCACTGTCACCAGCACGGACATTATGCCACAAATTGTCCGTAGAAGAAGAAAAATAAGCAAGCTGCTGGATCTGCAGCAGGAGAGGCCTTAGCCTCGCAGTTTGAGCTGGATTTTTCACTGATCGCATGCTTGGTATCAATTGTGATGGGATCGGTATGGTTCTTGGATAGTGGTGCGTCTTTTCACATGACAGGAGATCGAGATTTGTTTTTTGATCTGGATGAGAAATATCTTGGAGTGCACATCGAGATGGGCGATGATGGTAGATACAGTGCCATTGGTATAGGTACCATTTCCTTTGAGAGGGAGTCTGGTAAACCCTTCGTATTGAAGGAAGTGATGCATGTTCCAGGATTGAAGAAGAATCTTATCTCTGTGGCGATGTTAGAAGACAAGGGATATGATGTTGTCTTCAGCGAGGGAAAGGCTTTCCTGCGCAGTAAGACAACTGGAGAAACCCGGAAGATAGGGGTTCGAGTCAAGAACCTTTATCAATTGCATGTAGATGGCTGCGCAGCAATGGCATGCAAGGTAGAAGGATTGGTGAGCTGGGATGATGGCAAGCTATGGCACCGGAGATTGGGCCACCTTCACCATGGAGCCTTGAAGATACTGCAACAGATTTCTACTGGGCTTCCTAAAGGCACTCTTGCGCATTCAAATCAGTGCAAGGGGTGTACTTCGGGAAAATTTGTGAAATCCACCTTTCATGAGAAGGATAGTCGTGCCACGACGATCCTTGAGAGAATTCACACAGACGTGTGTGGACCTTTCTCAGTAGCTTCGACAGCAAAGCACAAGTACTATGTGATCTTTGTTGATGATTTCTCTAAAAAGTGTTGGATCTTCTTCATGCAGAAGAAGAGCGAGACATACTCAAAGTTCTATGAGTTCAAAGCACTGGTCGAGAAGGAATCGGAGAAGAAGGTGAAGGCTCTTAGGAGCGACAATGGTGGTGAATTCATCTCTGGCGAGTTCAAGGACTTCTGCAGCGCAGAAGGGATTCGAAGAGAGCTCATAGCTCCCCATAACCCACAGTAGAATGGGGTTGTTGAGTGGAAGAACAGAACGATCATGGGTGTTGCACGGGCGATGTTGCATGATCAAGGCCTACCCCTTCACTTGTGGGCGGAGGCATGCAATACTGCAGTATATGTGCAAAACCATTTTCCTCACAAGATACTTGGCATGAGTACACCCAAGGAGGCTTATTCTGGTAAGAGGCCTGATATTTCCCATTTGAGGATTTTTGGTTCTCATGTTTACATGCATGTGACGAAGGATGCCAGGAAGAAGCTGGAGCCGACCGCAGAGGTTGGGATATTTGTGGGGTACACTGATATGCCCCACAACTATCATGCGTATTTGCCAGATAGTCGCAAGACTGTTGTGCGACGGGATATCAAATTTCAGAAGGAGAAAGCCATGAAGTGTTCGCTTGAGAGGGAGCCACACTTGCATGCAGATGAGGAGCTATTAGTTCCTAAGGATGAGCTTCAGGATGTGGATCAGCCATAAGATGAAGTTCATGGAGTGGAAGAGACCACTCATGCAGTGCCAACCATCAGAGGGCGAAAGCGCACTACAGAAGCTGAGCGACTAGCTCAAGATGCAGAGAAGGTTGTAGGACCACCTACAGCACAACGTAGACAGAGACAGTCACCTGATCGGTACACTGGATACATGGCTCTTGTGAGCAAATGTGTCGTGACTGAGCCATCCTCTTTTGAGGAAGCTGTGGAGGATCTCGCATGGGTAGATGCCATGGTGGAAGAGTGTGATTCGATTGTCAGAAACAATGCATGGGAGATTGTCCCAAGACCGGAGGGGAAATCAGTGGTGGGTTCGAGATGGATCTATAAAGTGAAGCAGGCAGCTGACGGGAGTGTGGAGAAGTACAAGGCAAGATTTGTTGCCCGAGGCTTCTCACAGATAGAGGGGATCGATTATGAGGAGACCTTTGCACCTGTTGCAAGGTATTCTTCCATACGGACAATTCTTGCTCTCTCAGCGTAAATGGGGTGGCACATCCATCAGATGGATGTGAAGACTACGTTCCTCAACAGAGTCATTGAGGAGGAGGTGTAGATAGAGCAGCCCGAAGGTTTCGAGATCTTTAGCAGCGAGTCGCATGTGTGCATGCTCAAGAGAGCGTTGTATGGGTTGAAACAAGCACCTCGTGCTTGGTACACACGGATAGACAGTTATTTCACCGGACTTGAATTCTCCAAGAGTGAGGTGGATCCTAACCTATACCAGATTGTGGTGGAGGGTAAGTTGCTAATCATTGTACTTTATGTAGATGATTCGATTTTGACGGGAGATGAGCGTTGATACTTTCATGCAAGGAGGATATTGCTAGAGAGTTTGAGATGAAGGACTTGGGCCTCCTTCATTATTTCCTGGGATTGGAAATTTGGCAGCGCAGTGATGGACTATTTGTTTCTCAGGGTAAGTATGCCCGGGAGATACTGGAGAAGTTCAACATGCATGGCTGCAAGCCTGTTGATACTCCTCTTCCTGGAGGTTGGAGGAAGAAGGATGCTACTTCAGCGGAGGTAGTGGATGCCACTGTTTACCGACAGTTGGTGGGGTCGCTTATGTATCTGGTCAATACACGACCCGATATATGCTATGCTGTTAACCAGCTTTCACAAGCTATGGTTAAGCCAACCAAGCTCTTCTGGAATCAAGCAAGCATGTATTGCGTTATCTCAGAGGCACATCGGGATATGGATTGTGGTACAGATAGGAGGATGAGGTGAAGCTATGTGGCTTCACGGATGCAGATTGGGCAGGGAGCCCAACGGACAGAAAGAGCACATATAGAGGGATCTTCAGTATCGGGTCGACAGCAGTTTCTTGGTAGAGCAGGAAGCAGAGATCCGTGGCACTCAGTTCAGCAGAGGCCAAGTATATGGCAGCAAGTTTGGCTGCATGCGAGGCTATATGGATGAGGAAGATCCTGGTCGGGTTGTTCGGGTCACACTTGGAGCCTACTGTGATTTATTGTGATAACCAGAGTTGCATTAAACTCTCAGCTAATCCAGTATTTCATGATAGATCCAAGCACATCGACATCAGGTACCATCATATCAGAGATTGTGTGCAGCGGAGAATCATGTTACTTTCATACATTCCCACGGAGGATCAGGATGTTGATATCTTAACAAAGGCGCTCACGAGGAGCAAATTTGAATACCGCAGAGGCAAGATAGGGGTTGCAGATAATCCATATCTTGTTGAGAGGGAGTGTTGAAAATGCAACAAGATGATGGAGCTTAGTGAAAAGAAGTCGCCTTCACTAAGTGGGCCCGTAGGCTATTTTTGGCGCAAAGTCTATTTTTAGACTATGTCTATTTTTAGACATATGGATCATGGTCTATGAGTTGCAAGATGCTATTTATGGATGATTGGTCATGTTGGCAAAAATAGATGGACCTCTATTTTTAGACATATGGGCGGAGTCTATTTTTAGACTGCCAGTCTAAAAACAGAACAGTCGAATATTATTAGCTCTTAATAATATTTGGACTATAAACATTATCTTATCCTCTTGCAGCACTTCAGTTCGAGCTACGGATGTGGTACATGCAACTGCCAGAAGGAAATACACTTTTCCTATGGGTTAGTTGAGCTATTGCATGATGGACTTCAGTTAGAACTCAAGTGATTGAGTTTGGTGGAGTTGATTGAGTAGTTGATGGAGTTGTGTTCAGTTTGACTTAGTTCAACTAGTTGTATTTAGTCTAACTGCCAAATACACTAGTGATGAGTGATGTGAATTAATTATTAATTAATTCACTAATTATTAACTCATAAATCAACTAAAGAATACATCAGTTAACTCAGTGCATGGACAGTTCAGTGGAAACAAGTGTTAGAGGTGGGTGAAAGGGTGAGACTACTATCAATTGTGACTATAGTTGTGCATGAGATTTGCACAATCATTGATTGATATTTCCAATGAGGATTGCGCAGTACAAGCCAAGGGAATTCAAACTTGGATCTGATCTATTCTCAACTTTGATTGCGCAGTAGAGGCAGGCAAACAGTGGAGGAGATTTGAACCCGTGACTTGTTCAGATCTGAGCTAGTTTGTGTGTAGTAGGTGGAGATAGTACTGAGTACTTGTGAGGAGTATTGTACTATGTATTGCTACATGTTCTCTATCATTATAATATACAGATAATTGGGGGTTTTCAGCTGTATGCTTTCCCCATTACATACTGTGTTGATATGTGTGATTGATGTTTCAATGTGCGCATGCGATTGTTTCTTAATTCCGCAAATTGATGATCAATGGTAGAGGAGGTTACGTATTATGCATGCATTCCACAAATAGTGTATAATCAGGATAATCTCTATGAATAAGTGATATATTATTCAAAATTTCTATAATCATTACTCATACTAATACAACTGGAACCTACTTACACTCAAGCATATATCAGTTGTCTCAGTACATATGTGTTAGTACAACTTTCTTAAAACAAGATCATTCATTCATGCAATCTTATAGACACATAATCATATCATGCAATTAATCAAACATTCAAATAGCAGATAGACGACATAATAGACACCAAACATTCAAACACTAGATATATGACATAATCAAACATTCAAGCACCAATTCGACAACATAATCAGACTCATACCTCAATGTATATCAAGGGAGGCTATCTTGTTTACACAATCAATCTAGATTAGCACGATATAAATTCACAATGTATCAACTCAAACATAAATAAGGTCATGATGTCCATAATAGTAACTAGCTAACATGTTAACATCATAAACTCGTAAACAGTTGTCATCCATGCATAACAATCACATATGCACAATCAGTCTAGATTAGTACAACATAATATCACAAATAGGTCTACTCATACCTGAATGTTGGGTCCCTATAATACTAGTGATTACCCCATTACTATTGTAGTTATACCCCTTATTTATATTGTTGTGCCCCTATTACCCCCATATTGTTATTTCTGTGCCCCATAGAATCCCTCTATTGTTATTTTTGTGGCTTTATATTATTATTGTTAGGTCGGCTGGATTATATTGTGACTCCTTAGACTCCTATATATAGAAAGGAGGTTTTGTCATTTGTATCATCCAAGAATTGTTCATTTATGTAATGTAAAGGAGGTTTCCCCCTCGAAGAGGCTGAATTCTAAGGCGTGGATTTATCTTTTCTATCTTTTCTTGAGCTGGTTTCATAACATTTGGTAGCAGAGATTTGGATTCTAGGGTTTCGCTGCTCCAAACAGGTCATCGTCGAATTTTCGCTATAACTTTTTTTCTGTGACGTTTCAGAAGACGCAAAAAAAACCCATTTGAGAAGAAATCGCGCTGAATCTTGGGTCTGAATTTCAGATCTTTTTGCGTGATATTTGCGGAGATATTCTCTGAGGAAATTGGTCTTTTTGCAGACTCCTGAATTACATTCAAAACAGGTGATCTAGGGAAAATCGTCATAACTTTCTCTCTAGGGATCGGATTGAAATTTTGTAAGAAGGTACAGAAAGAGGACGGACTTTAGTTTCTTTTATATCTGTTTCAGAACCAAAGGTCGAAAATTGTACACGTGGAACTTCATACAAGTTCACTCTTCTAGAAAGGTCTATAAATCAGGTCATCTTGGGAGATTGTGCATAACTCTTTCTTGGAGAATCCAATTTGGATCAAACTGGTGGCATTGGAAAGAGGACACAGAGGGCTACTACAGGTCACAATTTCAGAACTAGATGATTGGAAAGTACAGAGATACATCAGAGGCAATATCAAGCTCCTACAAAGTTAAAAAAGGTGTGTAGATTTTTTTAAATTTTTTCTTAAGCTTGGTTTGAAAATTTATTTTGAAGGAATTCAAAGGGCATAGTAGAGCATTATTATCGGTAACTGATGTCCCGAGGAAAGAAAATGAAAACACCTAGTAAGGAACCTGAAAGCTCTAGCATGACTCATGAAGAAGAGGAAGAAATACAACATGATATATCAAAATTACAAGACCAAGTGCAACAACTGTCCCTTGCACAAAAAGGAACAGAATCTAAGATGGATGGTTTAAAGAAAGATGTAGAAGCTAAGATGGATGGTTTAAAGAAAGGTGTAGAAGCTAAGATGGACTTTTTAAAGAAATGCGTAGAAGCTAAGATGGATGGCATGGAAGCTAAGGTGAATGGCATGGACGCTAAAATTGATGGCATGGATGATAAGATGGAAGAATTGAAGATAAATATGAATAAGTTGCTACAAGAAATGGTCACTAAGGGTGAAAGAGTACTAAAGGAAACTCATGATGAGAACAAAAGAAATGTTAATCATGATTCCATAGACTCTAATGTTGGTTCGAAGACTCACCATGTTCCAAAAATCGATATGAGGAAGTTTGATGGCAAGGATCCCGCCACATGGATATTACAGATGGAGCAATTCTTCGATCTCAATAATGTGCAAAACACACAAAAGGTACGTATGGCAACTTTATATTTGGAAGCAAATCAATTTGTATGGTATCAATGGCTTTGTTCTCGTAAACAATTTATCACTAGGGCAATTTTTACGGAAGAATTGATAGCACATTATGAGGATACAAAAAGCAACACTTTTTTAGCCAATTGATAAGTCTCAAACAAAAGGGTTCAATAATGGAGCACATTGAGGAGTTCCAAAAATTGAACATAAGGGTAAAAGATATTCCAGAGGAGCATAGGATTGATGTGTTCATAGGGTCTTTAAAGGATAATATCCAACATGATGTGCGCCTTTGGGAACCTGATTCATTAGAGAAGGCATTCAGGTTAGAAAGAAAAATGGAAAGCAAAATTATGGCAACTAGGAAGCATACCATTCACAACTATAAAGACGGAAGTGTTGTTGCCCATAGTCTTCCACAACCTACAAGGTTGACACCACAACAATTGGAAGAGAAAAGATCAAAAGGGCTTTGTTACAATTGTGATAGCAAATACACAAAAGGTCATAAGTGTGCTGAGAAGAAATTATTCTACATAGATTGTGAAGAGGAAGAAGAAAAGGAGCAAGAAAGGTCAAAAGAAGAGGATATATTCCAGGAACAAAGCCTAGATGAAGAACAAATAAATCCGACCATATCTTGTAATGCATTGGCAGGAATTACCACTCCTCAAACCATCAAGATAGAAGGACAAATCAAGAAGAAAAAGGTAATAGTGTTGATTGATTCAGGAAGCACCCACAATTTTATTCATTGTAGGGTAGCAAAAGAATTGAATTGCTTCCTATATCCAGCACCAGAGTGTCAAGTGATGATTGCAAATGGAGGAACAATAAATTGTTCTGGAAAGTGCCATAATATCAAGCTATCCATGGGAGAATATGTATTGACTAGCCTAATGCTTTCCATTCCAATGGGAGGTGCTGATGTTGTACTAGGAGTCCAATGGCTACAATCCTTGGGTACAATAGCTTTTAATTTTCAAGAACTTTTCATGAAATTTTCTGTGGAAGGGAAGGAAGTTGAATTAAGGGGTATTACAGGGAAACCAGGAAAGATAATCATATCTAATGGCATGACAAAGCTTCTAAAAAAGGAGCAAAGAGGTGTAATTGCACAATTATGTTCGCTAGATGTTTCACATTGGAATCATCTATTTCTCCAGATCTCCAAAAAGTCCTAGACAATCATTCCAAGGTATTTGAGACTCCCAAAGGTCTCCCACCTATGTGTGATCATGATCATGCTATTCATCTGATTCCAGGAAGTGTTCCTCCAAACATCAGGCCGTACAGATATCCCTATGTCCAAAAAAGTGAAATTGAACGTATGGTTGCAGAAATGCTAGAGGCTGGTATAATTCAACCGAGTCAAAGTTCTTTCTCAGCTCCAGTAGTATTGGTGCACAAGAAGGATGGATCATGGCGCATGTGTCCAGATTATAGGGAGCTCAACAAGCTCACTATTAAAGATAAGTTCCCCATTCCTGTCATTGATGAATTACTGGATGAATTGCATGGATCAATTTACTTCACCAAGTTGGATCTTCGTTCGGGATATCATCAAATCAGAATGAAGATTGAAGACATTCTGAAAACAGTATTTAGAACTCATGAGGGTCATTATGAATTTTTGGTCATGCCTTTTGGCCTTATTAATGCACCTTCAACATTTCAAGGTTTGATGAACTCAATTTTCAAACCATTCCTTAGAAAATTTGTGTTAGTATTTTTTGATGATATACTAATCTACAGCAAGTCTTGGAAGGATCATGTTGAACATGTTGACAGGGTGCTACAACTATTGGAGGAGAAACAATTATATGCAAAAAGATCCAAATGTTTCTTTGGAGTCCAGGAGGTGGAATATTTGGGTCATATTGTATCTCATGAAGGAGTTAAGGTAGACCCTAACAAAATTAAAGCCATTAAGGAATGGAAAATCTCCACATCCATAAATCATCTGCGAGGATTTCTTGGGTTGACAGGGTATTATCGCAAGTTCGTTAAGAATTATGGGAGAATAGCAGCACCTCTAACAACATTATTGAAGAAAGATTCATTTTCATGGACTCCGGAAGCAACAAAGGCCTTTAAACATCTTAAAGAGGCAATGTGCCAAGCACCGGTCTTAGCTACACCGGACTTCACAAAAACCTTTATTGTGGAATGTGATGCTTCAGGAAATGGAATTGGTGCTGTTCTAATGCAAGATGAAAGACCCATTGCTTTTGAAAGTCGTCCAATCAAGGGAAAGTTTTTAAGCAAAGCTATTTATGAGAAGGAAATGTTGGCAATACTCCATGCACTTAAGAAATGGCGACCCTACCTAATGGGAAGACACTTCAAGGTAAAAACAGATCATGATAGCCTTAAATACTTTTTAGAACAAAGATTATCCTCTGAAGAGCAACAAAAGTGGGTCACAAAGATGTTGGGTTATGACTTTGAAATCATCTACAAAAAAGGGAAGCAAAATGTGGTGGCAGATGCACTCTCAAGAAAGGATGAGGATATGGAAGCATTGTTGTGTGCCATTTCTATTATCCAACCAAATTGGATAAACGAAGCAAAGGAGGAATGGAAGAATGACGAAGAAGTGTGGGCACTTATTCGAAAGCTACAACAAGATTCCAGTACTTCTTATACATTTAGCTGGAAAAATGATTCTTTTTGGTACAAAGATCGCTTATACCTCTGTAAGAATTCCCAGCTAAAACAAAAGATTCTTATGGAATTGCACACTTCTCCCTTAGGAGGGCACTCAGGATTTTTAAAAAATTACCACAGGGTTAAGAAGGAATTTTTTTGGGATGGTCTTAAATCAGATATTCAAAAGTTTGTGGCGGAATGTTTGGTTTGCCAACAAAATAAAGTTGAAACAATTAAGACACCGGGTCTATTACAACCTTTATCCATTCCAAGCCAACGTTGGGAGGAGGTTTCAATGGATTTTATCACAGGTTTACCCAAGTCTGAGGGAAAGAGTGTCACCATGGTGGTAGTTGACAGACTTACCAAGTATGCACACTTTTGTGCATTATCACATCCATTTAAAGCCAGTACAGTTTCTACTGCATTTATGGAAACAGTTCAAAAGCTACATGGAAACCCAAAGATTATTGTAAGTGACAGAGATCCCATTTTCACTGGAAAGTTTTGGACAAAATTATTTTCTTGTCTTGGTACTCAGTTAGCTCATAGCTCATCTTATCATCCTCAATCTGATGGGCAAACTGAGATAGTAAACAAATGTTTGGAAGGATATCTTCGTTGCTTTGTATCTGATAAACAGACACAATGGGTCAAATGGTTGCCTCTGGCTGAATGGTGGTATAACACTTCCTTCCATACAACAACAAAAATGACCCCATTTATGGCACTTTATGGGTACCAACCACCATCCATCACACCATATTTAAGAGAAAATTCTAAGGTTCAGGCAGTGGAACATCACATCGAACATCAACAACAAGTCCTCCAACTCTTAAAGGATAACCTCGTGTTGGCACAAAACAGAATGAAGCAACAGGCAGATCAACATCGCAGTGAAAGAAGTTTTGATGTAGGTGATTGGGTATTCCTACGGCTACAACCATATAAGCAAATGTCCCTAAAGCAAGCTAAGAAGGATAATAAATTATCACCAAAGTATTATGGTCCGTACAAGGTGTTGCAAAAGATTGGTACTATGGCATACAAATTGGAGCTTCTTGCAGCTTCTCGATTGCACCCAGTTTTCCATGTTTCATGTTTAAAGAAGGTTATAGGCGACAAGATCCCAGTTCAAACAATATTGCCAGAACTTGACGAGGAAGGAAAAATTATATTGGAACCGGAAGCAGTCACAGAAACAAGAACTCGACAGCTACGAAATCGATCAATTTCAGAGTATCTTATCAAGTGGAAGAACTTATCTGCTGAAGATTCCACATGGGAGGATGAAAATTTTATGCAGAAGTATCCAGAACTACTCAAGCGTTGAGGACAACACTTTTTTGAAGGAGAGGGGCATGTTGGGTCCCTATAATACTAGTGATTACCCCATTGCTATTGTAGTTATACCCCTTATTTATATTGTTGTGCCCCTATTACCCCCATATTGTTATTTCTGTGCCCCATAGAATCCCTCTATTGTTATTTTTGTGGCTTTATATTATTATTGTTAGGTCGGCTGGATTATATTGTGACTCCTTAGACTCCTATATATAGAAAGGAGCCTTTGTCATTTGTATCATCCAAGAATTGTTCATTTATGTAATGTAAAGGAGGTTGCCCCCTCGAAGAGGCTGAATTCTAAGGCGTGGATTTATCTTTTCTATCTTTTCTTGAGCTGGTTTCATAACACTGAATGTCATAACCCTAACCATCTGCATAGGCCAATCCAAGTTAGCATGATACCTATAACATCAAGATCTTATTTGCAATGGCCATAACCATCATGCATAGGCCAATCTAAATTAGCACGATACATATAACATCAGGATCTTAGCTTCAATGACCATAATCATCAGGCATATGACCACAATGCATACAACAACATGTTACTATCATTCATGACTATTTGACATATGTGCATATGACTACATTGATTAACTAGCATTTATCATACATGTAACTGCCACAACCATAGACTAACAAACATGTACATGACCCTAATGCTTATAAAAAACATTAACCAGCATACTTGCATACCCACCATACAAACATGTATAACGATCTGCTCTTACCCCAAGGTCCAGTGTCGCAACCTTGCTTTGATGATCTGCATCTCTTGCTCTATCTCAGCCAACACATTAGCATCATAACAACCAACAACATCATGATGACACAAAATACATACAATGACCTCACAATGCATGTTTGACCTATTATACATGCATAACTATAACCATGACAATGCATGCATAAAAACATATAGACACTGACATGCATAACAAATGCATATACAATTGGCACGCATTCATGAAAAACGCATCCCAACAACAACAACATCATGACAACACAACTATAACAATGACCATCACCATGCATACACATCAAGCATATATACAACCTACATGTATGCATGAAAAACACATTATGCCCATCCAGTCCAAGTGTTGAACCATGCTCTAATACCACTTTGTAACGTCCTCCTCCCACATTTACCCAAGTTACTAGCCTAGTGGGGTAAACATGTGACGAAGAGTTACTATGATATGATTCAACCTCCTAGATCACAATAAGGCAGTGGAATCGACAAACTAAAAGCCTTAATGACTTCCTTATTAGGTGTTATAGGACCCCCAACGGCTAAACCACCCTTCCGGATGCCTAGACCCTGAATTAAACCTCTTTTTTCAGTGCCTTGATCTCCTATATGTTGGCACAACACTGCCTAATGTTGACTGAAACCATCCAATCGCATGCATGATGCCTACAAGGGAGAGACTGCAGTGTTTTTCACCCAGTTCTATGCCTGTGACCTCGAGATTTAAGCTACTTTTTCAGGCTAGGATCTAGAACTCTGCCCATAACTTAATGAGACCTTCTAGAACCATGAATGACACAAGTAAAAATCCTTCCATACAAATCTTAGACAAGAACTTGACCTAACAAGGCCTAGCCATGACAGACATTTCGTCAAACACATCATGAGAATGTAATCTACAGGTCATAACAACATATCTGAGCATAGGGGTCTGATTTTTATCTGAAAATCACCAAGAAGGTCTATTTCCTTCTCATAATAGTTGAAATAACATCTATTAGGCCATACATTCATCATTCATGCATTCATTAATCAAAACATGATAAGAGCCATGGCAAAGATTTGTCATAAAACCATGCTCATAACCAACATATAGCCAACATAAATAACAAGGATATAACAACCATAAAAACCACATATGAACCAGTACATTTACACATGAAATACCAAGGAGAAGGATCTCTTATTGCATATGCAAAATGCAACCAGGTCTAGGACTTCCACTTACCACCAGACCATAGATTGGGTTGAACCAATTCTTTATTTCAGCCAATCACCCTCATGCCATATATTTCAAGCATGAATTTTGGACTCACAACAAAACCAACCAGAGCTTCCTCCGGATTTACCGTATATCCCACCAAGGGATTCCTAGGCCTGAACCCTCATCAATACAACCAAGCTTTACCACAATCCCCACCGGATCACTAGGCCCTAAACAAGCATGGATGACTCTAGATTTGTCCACCTAAACTGTGAGGAATTTGTCCGCCTCAACCTCTCGGCTTTACCGTGTATCCAATCATTACTAGTCAAGGGATTTCTAAGCCTACGAGGTCACCACCCTCTGGGATTTACTGTCTATCCAACCATTACCAGTTAATGGATTCCTAGGCCCAATCAAGGTTATTCACCTCTAATATTTACCGTGTATCTTTCCATTCAACAATCAAGGATTCCTAGCCTCAATCGAGGTGCTCACAACCAAGATTTACCGTGTATTCCATCCCAAGATTCCTAGGCCTTGTGAATAATCCTGAGACCACCCTACTCAGGTTCGAATCCTTCTAGAAATCTAGCTCAACCAAATACAAGAGAATCCACCACACCATAGCTATCTAGAAATGGCAAGGCAAGGCTAAAGAACATTGTCACACCTGGAAAAACCCATGCCGATGACAACAAGAGAACCAAAAACACACATGCATGTACCATGCATGCCACATCTAGAAAGGAAATCACACATGCAAATCGATACCCACAAGTAATCCCGATATAGATGCTTGATCTTGCTCTTCCTTGCTTGATCTTTACTTCCCTTTGCCTTCTTTGTCCTGCCTTTGCTTTTCTTGATCCAATGCTAGAATGCTCTAAGTGTCCAAGAGTGAGAGTGATAGAGAGTAGAGAAAGAAAGAGCTCCAAAACTTAATTGAAAAAAGTTTACCAACTGACCCTCATAAGCCTTTTTATTAATGAGGCCTCTAATTTCTTCATTTTCCTTCATTTTCCTCCTCACGTGCAACCTGTGACTTTTCACCTTCCTTTTCTCCTAATTTCTTTTATTTTCATAAATATAAGCCAAGAAATGTCTCTTGCCTTTCCAAAGCCTTTGCCATTGCCTTTGCCAATTTCCTTTAACCATAATAAAACAAATGAACACCCACTAGGATGTTTTTTCCACATTTCAGTTTGGAATACGTGTCCCATGACCTTGGTCTTATATTTTTTTACATGAATTTTTGACCAGGGTTGATACACTCTAGTTGCTTTCATGTACCTATGATATACATTTTAAAGATGATAAGCCACCCTTGGCCAAGAATTTTCTGAATAATTTCAATTCCTATGTTGCATATGTTGTGAATATTTCCTATGTATATGTTTGAGCCTATTAGGGTTATTGTAAGCACACCATTTACACCATAGACAATATCATGTTTAAACTTTGCATTCGTATTTTTGTTTCTAGAAATAATTTTCTAAACCTATGGGCACAAAGTGATAATTAGTTGCTTAATATCGTGTTATTCTAGGTTTTGAAGTTATTTACTCATATTCATGCTTTACTTTTCATAGTCAACTTTTCTTGGGTACCTTCTAACAATGTAAACTTTGAAACAGGAATTATAAACTCAAAACGGGAACTCTAGCTGAAAAACCCCAAAAAAACATGAAAAACAGTGCTAAAAACTAAAAGCGTGTATATTGGAACGATGTTTTTTTTAGAGTTAATTTTCAACATATTTAAAAAATGCCAGTAAAACCAATTTTTGTTGTGCAAAAAACAATTGTTTTTTAGGAAAAAAACACACTAATGTTTTTGGTAGAATAACATTTTTCTTTCCAAGGTATAATTTCAACATTTTTTAGTAATGAAAATAAAGATAAGATAATGGGATCCGAAATACAATAAAATTCCATCAATTTTCATCCATGTTGTTAAACATATAATAACTTAACACTAAAGGTCGCTAAAAAAAAAAAATTGGAAAATTTTCAACCATAAAATTAAAAAACTCTAAGTTTTCAACACATTTAAACAATGACATTATGAACAAATTACATGACTAATGTCAATACTTGTAGATTGAATGAAACATAAATTATATCTCCAAGTTATTGTTGCATTGTAGATATTCTAAACAATAAAAATCATCATAATTAAAACATATAAACCAACAAACATAAAAATAACTCATAACTTCATTTAACACCATATGGAAATAAAAAAAATTAGTTCAAGATACGATGCAAACATCATTTATATAAACTTTCTTAGACAATTATTCAAAATCACTCATATTTTCTTGCACACCATCAGAATTCACATCTTCAGATGAATGACTAGATGCAGATGAAGATGTTCCATATTCTTCTCTTTCATCAACTAGTGCCCCATTTGAGTCCACATGCATGCCCACCATTTTAGGTTTCAAAATACCTCTGTATCTACGACTGGTTTCAGCAGACTCTCATCTCAACATTGTTTCTCTTGGTAACAACCTCTTCAGAATCTCTATCATCTTGAAGCGAAGAGTTCCTCTCTTTGTTAAATTGAAGTCATAAACAAGTATGTCAACATCCTCCAATTTTAAGAGGTTTGTGCGGCGACGATTTATATTTGTACCCTTTATTTTTCTCTTTCCACCAAATTTTTTATCAACTACTTATGGGTGTGTATTTGTGGCATACCAATGTACTTCAACACCTGCAACATCTTCATTTTTTGTAATGACCTTTATAACCTTAGCAACCCAGAATGGATAGCCATTGGGATCTCCATCTGTTAGCATTGTGATCATGCAACCCTCCTTAATATCCTATACTGAACCCCTGTAAAGGTCTTCCATGGCTTCATGTTGTGCATGAGATCTTCTGGAACCAATATACATTTCTGTTTTCTCTACCTGTGAAGAATTAATAATACCTTGAGATTGTTGTTGTTCAACAATGTTTCTTTCCTCATGTTCATTTGACACATTTTGTGGCCAAATAAATGAATTTTTCAAAGGTATATCTTCATTTGTTGTTCTTGACATGATATCACTTTCATTATTGAAAAAATAATCCCACCAAACTGAATTAGCAATATCAAAGTACTCATATGTATATCTAATACATTTTTTAATTTCTTCCAGGCAATCAGAATAATTTATATCTCTATTCTGCCTGCGTGCATTATGAACTTCAGCAACTTATTGTAATAACAATATATTTGATGCAAATATTGGATGATCTGGAATGAACTTCAAAAATACCAAACCTGATGATGGCGCCCATTCTGCAGTAGTTGAATACTTCTTGCCCCATATTAGTGTTTTCCCATGAATTTTTTTGATACGAAATTGATGTTGGAAGCTAATGTCATTAAATTGTTCAATGCATTTCTCCTCACCATGCGATCCCAGAATAAACCTTTGCATGTCAATAGTTTCTTCCAACACATCAAAAATAGGCTTTGTCATGTATGATTTCTTAATACATTCAATTAATCATGGCAAGGTCACAACTTCCTTCCTCCTCAATGTGACCGGAAAATGATTGAACATCTGATTAATATGGTCATGAGTGTGCCCAACAAGAAGGAAACCAACCTTTACCTTCTGAAAAATTCTCAATTCAACAAGCATGTTTAGATATCCAAAAATAATCTAATTTTTGTTTTCACGACAAGTGTTGTCCAATTGTAGATGCAAAACTTCAGGAAGATTACCAGACCAATGAGAAAGCACATCATGAATTATGGTTATTGTCATATTTGCATCATTATGAATATTTAGAGTTGTGAAGTATACCCTTGGCAACATTTTCCCATTGAAGACCATACAACCAACCAAGTGATACTGAATAAAATTTTCCTCCTGTAAATTTTTGGGTGTGCGAACAAAATGTGGTAGAAGTGTTTTCTTTTGGTCCATACCATCAATTATCAAACCCAAATATTTATTTGGATTATCATAACACTTCTTTCGATGCTTGTACAACTTTTTTCTTTCACTTGTTTGTTGTTCGCGATGCTCTTGAAGCACTTTGACAATGGAATCTACACAACATAAAAGAAAGTCATTAATAAATATGTTTTCATAGTTGATGACTTTACAATTTTAAAAATTAATCTTATGAATGCTCACCTCTTTCTGGCCCTTCACATTTATCCCTTTTTTACTTAATAGAAGCACAGGTACTGCAAATCCCTGTCCTTTTCTTCTTAGGAATATAGACATTGTTGATTTCTTTCTTCCATATCTTCACAAAACATTGATATGCAATAAATCGACCATTTCCTTAGGCACCTTTGGCATATTCTTTGTATGATTTCTCGTCTTGATAAATTATCTAGAATATGTATTGTCTCTCTATTTGGCATACACTCTCCATGCTTTGAAAAGAATTCTTTCATCCATGACATTGTAGTATTTGGTAATGGCCCAAACTGTCGTTTATGACGTATTTCTAAATAAAATGTGGGATCTTTTTCCAGATTTTCTTGGATTCTTAACAGACGAAAATTACCCATTGAATGAAACATTTTGAAATCCATTCTACAGATAAATAAAGATCCAATATGATAATCATAACCTGACAATGTAGATTGCATGCACCCCACTAAATATGAATTTTGCATGCTTTCATTCATTGAAAAATATCTCTTCCTTTTCTCCAATGAAAACTTGGAATCCATATGTTTCAAGCAACCTTTTTGACAACATTCACTTGAAATGAGAGCACTGATGGAACTTCTTCTTGTTAGATATTCTGCTCTACTAGAACATCTTGGATTGATACGAAAAGGTCTGCTCTTACTCCTCGATACAATATTTGTTGGCAACATCTCCATCATTGGATCATCATCTGTATAAGCATTTTCATCATCATTATGAGGAATATTATCCTCACTTTGATCATCTACGATTTTGAAATACTGACTTGGAGGATATTCTTCATATTTCCCTTCTTCGATGCTACCCTCATAGTCCTTAGAATTAGGACTAAATGGAAAATTTGACTTGATGTTTATTGGATATTATTCATCATGTGCATTGTCGGTGTTGCTCTCATAGTCCATAGGATTAGGACTACGTGGAAAATGTGACTCTTTACTTACTGGAAATTCTTCATCCTACCCTTCCTCATTGCTGCTCTCATAGTCCTTAGGATTAGGACTAAGTGTTTCATCCTACCCTTCCTCACTGCTGCTTTCATAGTACTTAGGATTAGGACTAAGTGCTTCATCCTACCCTTCCTCACTGCTTCTCTCATAGTCCTTAGGATTAGGACGAAGTGCTTCATCCTTCACTTTGTCACTACTACTCTCATAGTCCTTAGGATTAGAGCTAGGTGGAAAATGTGACTCTTGATTTATTGGAAATTCTACATCCCGGCCTTCATCACTGCTGCTTTCATAGTCCATAGGATTAGGACTAAGTGGAAACTGTGACTCTCTATTCATTTGAAATTCTTCATCATTGTTGATCTCATAGTCCATAGGATTAGGACTAAGTGGAAACCGCGACTCTTTTTTTATTTGAAATTCTTCATCATTCTCTTCATCACTGCTACTCTCATAGTCCATAGGATTAGGACTAAGTGGACAATGTGACTCTCTATTCATTTGAGATTCTTCATCATGCTCTTCATCACTTTTGTTCTCATAGTCCATAGGATTAGGACTAATTGGACGTCGTGACTCTCTATTCATTTGAAATTCTTCATCATGCTCTTCATTACTGCTACTCTCATAGTCCATAGGATTAAGACTAAGTGGAAACTACGACTCTTTATTTATTTGAAAATCTTCATCATGCTCTTCATCACTGCTGCTCTCATAGTCCATAGGATTAGGACTAAGTGGAAACCGTGACTTTATTTATTTGAAATTCTTCATCCTGCTCTTCATTGGTGCTGCTGTCGTAGTCCTTAGGATTATGACTAAGTGGAAGATTTGACTCTCTATTCATAGTGGAATAATTTCCGTTGTATTCATCAATATGAATAGAGTTGTTACGCGACGAAGATGTTGATTCACAAAGCGAAACTTGACTATCAGAAGAATCCATGCCTTTCAAACAAAAGAGGTTGAATGATACAAATGCACTCTCTCATAATGATAATATATAACTTAAAGAATGAAAATTTCCCTCCAAAGTTTCCCTCTAAAAAATTTCGCCGAAATGTTTCCCTCTAAAAATTTTGTTTCATGTATTTTCCTCCATATTTTTCTTCTTATTGAAAAATTTTAACTAAAATTTACAAATAAACTTAATCTTTTAAACTAAATCTTTAAATTAAAATTGTAAGCTAAATATTTTACCTAAATTATTTTTTTACTTAAACTATATAGTATTTACTAGACAATTGAATGTTTCTTTTAATTTTTATTATATCTTTTATCACACATTTAAAATAAATTGCTATATCGCCATAACACGATTTATATGTCAAGTTTTTATAAAAAAAAAAAAAAAATAATACCACATTCACCATGCGGTAAAACAATTCTGTAATGTTCGCTTTATCGTAATTTACTATATCGCCATAACAAGATTTATATGTTAAAGTTTTTATAAAAACAAATTAATCTCATATTCATCGTGCGGTAAAATAATTTCGTAATTTCCGCTATATCATAAATTTCATTATCACTATTCCTCATATCACATCAAGGCTTTTCGAGGTTCATTAAAAGACTTGGAGCGATTTTGTGGAGCAACTACATTGTTATCGACAACATATTCAACGGAATATTATCGCATTTGAAAGGTTAGTTTCCCTTTTGTTGTGTGCAAGTTTTAAAATTCAATAGGTTTACTAGTAGTTATGTGTCAGTTGGATTGTTATTTTCATTTAAAATACCATACCAAAAACATATTCCAGTAAAATAATATTTAATTTTTTATTGATGAAAATTAGATTTTTATAGAAATTAAAAATTTAGATGATCCAGGCTTATCTAACAACCCCATGGCAGGCAGAAGGCCACTATGTCCGCAGTGGGCGTGGTGGGCCAAGTCATGCCCGTCGATGGCACCCAGCCCCGCAACCTAGCCCACCAAGGGTGAGGGTCGATTCTTAGAATCTGGCCTCCACCCCCACGGGCCCGTTAGGTCGCGCGGGTGGGGCGGGATGGGTTGCATATGGCCCGTGGGGGTGGGGCGGAAGGGGGTTGTGATAGCCCCTCCTGGCCCACACCCACAGGCCCGTTGGGCCATGAGAGTGGGGCAAGATGAGGCTGCATTTTTTTAATTTTTAATATTTTCTTTGTGATTGTGTTTTCCGGATTCATCGCATCTGTTGATTTTGTATATCGACTAAATAAAATTCAAATAAAGACTAAATAAAAATTAATATAATAAAAATTCTAAATTAAAATAAAAATAAATAAACCTTTTCTTAAACCTGAACCAGTCGGCTTTTCACTCTTCCCATCTCAACATGTATTTATTCATCCTCACCCTCCTCTGACTTCTTCACAAATTCTAATCCTGATGATGAGCCACAGGGGTTGGTTCGAAACGTCGATATACAAAATCAACAGATGCGATGAATCTGGAAAACACAATCACACAGAATACAAATCGCAGAAGTCTCAAATCCATGAATATTTTCTTTTAAAAAAAAAAATTAAAAGCTTATGTTTTAGAATATTATTTATGATTTATGATTATTTATCGTTTTTAGATTTTGTTTGTTTATTTAAGCTATTATTTTTTTTGTAATTTACTTATTTATATATATGTATATATTTTTGCAGGAAAATGGCATCAAAGAAGATTTATGTGAATCTTTCTGGACCAAAGACTACTAAAATTAAAGGTGGATCCTCAAAAACATTGTTGAATGAACCAAACCTGAGCTAATAACTACAAATCTATAAAGTGCCTCAAACGATAAGAAGACGATTTCATACTGGAAGAAATCAAAAGAAGTGAAGCTTACAGAAAATGTATGGTATGTGAAAGATAGAGAAGGCGAACAACAACTGCAAATATATCTATATGTTGATATCCCTAACGATAGTGGACTTTATGAGGTGCTGGGAAAAGTCATAGACATATGTTTGATACCGGACACTGAAGTTGTTTATGTACTTACAAAACTGCCCAAGTCACATGACAAGATTAAATATCAGTTATCATTGTCAATGTATGACACGACAAAGGAATCTACAAAGATGTGTAAACAAATTATAAATGACATTGCACAAGATATGGTAAGTATTGTTATTTATATTTATGTGTTTTGCATTATTGTAACTATATCATTATATTTTTATAACTTAGTTTTTATTGACATATGATATTTTGTTTGACATAATTTTATTGAAAATCTTTCAATTATGTTGGGAGGCATTCATTTCATAGAGCAAGATATTATGAATGTTGTCAATAGTTTCTACTCAGGGTTAGAAGAAGATATGGCAAACAAGCAAAAAATAGTAATTCATGATGCTACAAAACTACATCCAAGGGATCAACAAAGAATGTCTATAGTGGATAAATCTAGCAAAGGTAGACAGGTTACTTTTGAATATGAGGAAGTTGAAACTGACGCTGAAGAATATGTTGTCATTACTGAGGATGACATTAGAATTGATATTAGAAAGGAGAAGAAAATCAAAGTTGACCATTCTCAAATACTCAAGGCCAACAGTGAAGATCCTAGTGAAAATTCAAAAGAAAGTAGGGAAATCATTACACCAGGAGAAGATTTAGAGGATGGAATTATCAAAACAAAACAAAATTTCATTCGACATAACTTGACAAAGACAAACTTAATTGAGGGTAGTCGTACATTTCAGCTTAATGTGAGACAAATCTATAAGCCAAGTGAAGGACAATTTAAATATCAAATCAAAAAGACACACCACCTGCATGTTCACAACTTGAAGACATTGATGAAGTACAATCCATATGCTCATGTGGTTAGTTATGTGCTTCTTGTTGATCTAGTTCAAGTTCCCACAAAGAAGCATTTGATAACTCAAAATGTTTTTTATACAATTATTATGTGCTTGGGGGAAACCATTCTGAAGAAGCTCAAAGGAAATTGATGGAGCAATATCCCAATAACCAACATTATAATGAAATGTATCATTTATGTTGGTTTATCATATACAAAAGCAAAGTTATTGGCATGGGATCATAATACAGATAATGAATAGAGGATGTCTATGACTTTCATCAAAAAGGTTAGATTTATTCATAATGAATTTGAAGAAAAATGTGGTGGGATAAGATAAATGTTACTCTAGAATTTCAAAAGGAATGTTGTATGGAAATAGGTTATCAAATTAAGGAGAAAATTAATTCAAAAGGCGACAAAGTAAATTCTAATATATTCAGAAGTATTGATAACATTTTCCAGTTGGCATTTAGAACTGAAGAGATATGGGAATTGATTACTAATATTTTTAGCATGCGGGAGAACATTGGCATTAAAAACCAGAAGGTCAAAAAGTCTAAACCATTGATATGTAGCAGCAGTAAATCAAGTCCTAAAATGAAGTAAATTCCAGAAGATATGACTATCACACCTTGGAGAGCATTGCAAGGAGTGAAGGATGAAAAACTTATCAAAGCAATATTATCTCGTGTGAAGTCAGGGGAATTATCATTGGACGAAATGTCTGAGGAATTTCAAAAGTAAGTTTGTTGAATTATTTTTACTTATTTCTATATTATAATTTTCTTTTAACTATAACATATTGTTCTTGGTAGTATTTGTTATACATATCATTATATTAAATTTTTTTACTTTATCTATTCAGACACAAAGTTTACATGAAAATACAGGAACAAATGGTTAAATTTTTGAATGAAGATAGTTGGGATGATGTTGTACGCAACTACCCAGATTCAAGTTCTACATCAACACTAAAATATTTTTATCTTGCATTTAAAAAGGTATGTTGATTTATACATTCATTTTTATTCATATGTATAATATTTTTATTTTATAACTTATACATATATTTGTTTATTTTATTAAAGATGAGGAAGGATGCAAATGGAGCACTAGATAGTTTCAAAAGCTTTATTGAAAAAATTAAGACCGAAAGACTAAGAAGCAGCGTCTTAGGAATGTTGAATTTGATTTAATTCTTACTCATTCCATTTGGAATGGGCTTGAGACTATTCAATATCAAGTAATACAAGGTGACTGTGAAGACATTGCTAAACTCATACCTAAAAGGGATTATTCCCTAGTTATTGCATATATTCCCCATGGTTTCAATATCCCAAACATTGACTATGATAGTGACCCTTATACTTATCAAGCTCTTAGTAAAGTGGTTGCGAGATTTGTAGAAGTCACATCATCACCATTATGGATATTTGTGACATTTCATTCAGACACACAATTGGCAATGTTATTGACAAGCTTCAAGGGGAAAACAAACTCAAGGATGCAGCTTACATGGTAAGACGTTGAAATTGTATGTTTGATTAATGTTAAAAAATTCATTTATGTACAAGTTAATTGAACTTTTACTATTTCATGTTACAGGCAAAAGTCAAATCTTCTTAACTGTGAAGATCAACCAATTATAAATGATTGTGAGTTCATCCATATTGATAGTTGGACAAAAGATGATAGCTATAAGTCTATGCTTCTTAATCAGGTAGATGGAAAGAGTCATAGCCAAGTACTGGTTTATGATGTTGTTGTGAAAAAACTAACATATGAAGATAAAGAAGCAAAAGGAGAGATAGTTAACATTTATCAAAAACCACAATCATTGATTAACTATCTTATAGACTTATGTTCAAATGAAGGAGATTGGGTTCTGGATTTATTTTCAAGCTCAGGTAAGTTTTATTATATAGAATTGAATTTCAATATCTTCTTTCTTAATTTATATGTCATTATACTAATTTACTTCATTATTTCTTTTGTGCTTGATAATTAGGTACAACACTAACATGTCGTCTACAAAAAAGAACAAATTGCATTGCCATTGAAAAAGATCCAGTACAATGCAAATTTATTCAGCAAAGAATTAATGCTCTTCAATTTCTTCCAGATGCAATGAAAGAAATTGGGTTGAGGAAAGGAGATTTTAATGAATCATGTGTGGCAAAAAACGCAAAGGAACCTCAACCACCATTAGATGGAATGATTGAAAAGGCATACATTAAGAGATTCGCAGAGATCAAAGATCCATCAGAAAAGGAAAATGAGCAAAATGAAGCAGAAAATAGTGTGGAAGAAGACAATGATGAAACTCTAGAGGATGAAGAGTTTGGATTACGTGATATTGTTGATTAAATTTAAGTTATGTTTGGAAATCAAACTCATTTTTTGTAACTATTAATTAGTTATACTCGTAATTTTTTTACTTTGACATTTTATGAGAAGAATAAGTATTCAATTAATGTTTTTATATGTTCAATTTCTGTATTATGTGATTTTTGCTTTAATTTTTATGTGAATCATTATTTTTTTGAAAAACAAAACAAAACAAAAACAAAAACAAAAAAAACAAAAACTCTGATTATTATTATTATTATTATTTGACATGAATTCATCAAAATATATATATATATATATATATATATATATATATATATATATATATTATTTAACTATTTTTTGGTAAATTTTTCCTATAAAAATTGTGATTTTGACATGTCATTTCTAGCAAAAAATTATCAAAATGTGTAATTTTTAGTTATATTTATGTTCAAAATGTTTTTATGTCAATTGTTAAAAATTATTATTTTTTAGAGACAGTTATTTGATGTGTATTGAAAAATTAATTAACGATATATAAATATTTAGAATATCGAAACTTTAAAATATCGACTTTCTTCTTTAACTATGCAAAAAAATAAAGACCTCAATACAACAACAACAACAACAAAAATTAAAAGAAAAACAAGAAAATATGAAGAATAAGACCACTTCAAAAATTGTTAAATTTAGAAAATAATTATTCACATTTAATACATTAGAAAATTTAAAGTCAAAATATAAGTCT
The DNA here is from genome assembly GCA_031772625.1 of Pinus tabuliformis. Taxonomy (NCBI): domain Eukaryota; kingdom Viridiplantae; phylum Streptophyta; class Pinopsida; order Pinales; family Pinaceae; genus Pinus; species Pinus tabuliformis. The sequence continues at coordinate 1,594,189,642 of CM062817.1, read as the reverse complement.
TTTAAAAAAAGGGCCTGATGCAGAATCAACACTTTTTAAAATTAGCATGCAAATCACTAACATTCTAAAACTAATGTACATAAAAAAAAAAATTTGAAATGTCAAAAACTATGCTAAAAAAATATATGTATTCTACATCACCACTTTTCAAAATCGGTTGATTTTTTTGGTACCTCAATGAAATGGGTAATTGTATCAGTTCAGGTTTCAAAGTTTACATTGTTTTCTAGTAGTTGTTGGTGAGGTTCATCTTTTTGTAAGGGTTTTACTCGAGTTTGAATTTGTGGGATGGTTGTCCTCAACTACCCCACTTTATATCTCCTTATGTATTTTTCTTCTTGGGTCAGTAAGGTACTTCAATTTGTTGCATCTATTTTTAGGGAAAGTCTAGGTTACTCCTATAGATTTGCTCCCTTGGGTACTTCTTAATCTTCTCCTAAGTGGGCAAAAAAGAGAGTTTCTAAATATGGAATATAGGGAAGTTTGAGAGTTACACAATGTGTTTCATAGGCACAAGGAGTTCATAAATAATAATAGACCATCAATTTTCCCAATGACCACCAAGATCCATTAGAATGAACATCGTTGCATATCCCAAAATTATTTGGTTCTGGACATTCTTGTTCAACAAAAGAAGCAAATTTAAGTTATGGGAAGTGAATGTTTCATGCTAAGGAACATGGTTTGCAATTTCAATAAAGGTTCACACACAATTGCCTTCAATTTCAAAGTGTTAGTAAATTCAACCCTAGAAGATCTCAAGGAAGAATAAAGTGTACATCAAATGATCGAGAATATGGATTTGGGCATCCAAGAATCTCATCCCACCAACATTGGACAAAACAAAGGAATTACTAAACATGTTTTCCATTTTCTATTATGTTATGTAAAACATTTTTATCTTATGTTTTTTAGAGTATATACCAGCAACAACTTTTTGCAATCCCCAACAAAGCATGACTTGAAATTCTCTATTTATGACATATAATGTCCCCTTATGTTGTTGTTTTTCTTACAATGTCTCTCTCTTTTTGCATTCTTTCTATTCAACTTAGCCACAACTTTTTATAATACAAATTTTATTAGTTTCCTGTTAAAAATATGTACTTCTTGACAATAATAGGTAACGTTTTTCAAACATTGATTTCATATAGGTTTAATGTTGTGCAAAGACCAACAATGAGTGAATAGAAGGCCATCTTAAGTAGATAAAAATTATGACGGATGTAAATGATGTTGAATAGGTCCTCTCATTTGAAGTGGTGTTGGAAATTAATGAGAGAGGAGGTATTTTTTTATAAAATTATGAGGGGCATAGTTGAAAAAATGTAGAGACATTCTTTTCATTTATAGTACAAAAATTAATCTAGTGAATCTAAGAAACATATTATATTTTTTAACTACAACAAATATTTATGATGCAATGGTAACAGAGTCGTGTAAGATTTGCAATAACAAAAACTTATGATAACAAAAATAAAATAAAATAATATGTATATATTAGTTCAAAAAATACCAAATTAATATTTCTATTATGTTTACTTTCACATATGATTGTAGTTGTCATTTTTCAAGAATATTAAGGAAACTCTACATGATGAATGATGTGATCTTTGAAATATGCTAATAAATATGTCCAAAAAAGTGTACAAAGGGGATGGTTAATGAAATGAAATAATTAAATTGTGGAAGGAGTTATCCCAACAATGACATGCATCAAACATATGTAACAATTGATTGTTTTTTTAATGTGTGATCGAAGAGTTTAATTATCACATAAAATACTAATTTTCAATTTTTTTGTCATTGCAGAAAAGTAAACAAAATGGATCCCATTCAACACATAAGATGGGATGACAAAACAAAAAGTGGTTGGCCATAAAATTTGTAAGTACCTGCCTCTTCCTTAACATTTTATAAATGTTGTGACATTTATATTTTAATTAATTTTTTATTGTCCAGGTATGTTTTATAATAGGTTCTAACATACAAAAAGGAGCCATTTGAAGATTTGATTAACAAATTTGGATTAAGAATGGGTTTTAACTATATGTTGGAGTATTGAAGTTAAGTGAATTTGTAAGTAGTTATGTTGTTAATAGAATTTATAGCTTTAAAGTTGTTATTGAATATTGTTGTGCAGAGAAGGGCACATGAGTTACAAGTTCTAGGGGATTCTATGGCGGTCATAAAGGTTCAAGGAAACAAGTTATATTCAAAATTTCTTTGTAGAACTATATATGAGAATGTTTTTTTAATCAAATTAAACATCAACTAAATTCATTTCTATGATGTCTACAAAGATCAAAACTTGCTAGCAAATAGGTTCTCCAAAGAAAGCCTTCAAAAGGCCACTAGATCTTGTCATATTTGCGGATTGAAGGACGGTGTATTAGCTTAATTCGACCATAAACCCTTTATTGGAATATATTTCATTACAACATTGGATGAGAACAAATGATTTATTTATATCTTCACTATGTATCTTTTTAAATTGATGTTTTATTAAACTATAAAGTATGAAATGACATTGGATGCTTTAATGCTACTTTGTTATAAGTTAATGATACATTAGATAGGGAACCATACATATCAGAGATATAGTATGTATCTTCAAAGATGTATGAACCTAAAGATGTTGGGGAAGTTGAAAAACTACCTTCTTTTAAATTGTTTTGAATGCTAGCATGTATCTACAAAATGTAATTTTGTTACATTTAATAAATTTAATTTATTTATTTTAATGGAGAAAGTTGAGTTTGTAGGCATTATCAGCCACCTTCTTCAATACTTCAAAATTACCATACCGTAGAGCTTTTATCCTCTCACAAGAGCTTTACAACCTTTCTTTGTTTATATAGAACCAAACTTCATCTCCCACATTGAATATTTTCTCAATTATGTGTTGATTGTGTTGAATTATATACTTTTCATCTGACTTCTTCAATATCTCTATACTTGGAAATGGATCTACCATTCTTATAAAAAAACAGCTTTGAATGCTTCTTTGATCGTATTTTTCCTCAATCTCCTTGCTTTCCATATACAGAATCTAAGGGTGACGATGGCGAATAACCAAAGCAAGTTTAAAAAGGGGACTTACTAGTAGAAGTATGGACAACTCTATTATAGGAGTGTTTAATAGAAATCAAATTTTCATCCTAGGGCATTGGGTGCTTTTGATTGCAACCCCTCAAAAGTTGAACCAGTATCTTATTCACTATTTTTTATACCCCTACGCTTATGGATGAAAACGTATGGATCTTTTCAACTTGGTGTCCATCTTCTCCTAAAGTTTGGTCTAGAAGGAATTAAAAAATCTAATATATATATATATATATATATATATAAGATTATGCTCCTTAGTACCCCAGAGTTCATCTCGGCCTTTTCAAAGAACATATTTGCTGCATATTATCCCAGTCCTCTTACAAGGCATTGCAGATCACAATTTGTTAAACTTGTCAACTACCACAAACAGATGGTCATGTCGCTTCTTTGTTCCTGGCAAACCACCAATGAAATTTTTGGACATGCTCTCTAAGGGTCTATTAGGTACAAGCAGGGGATGGTATAAATCTTGTTTTTTGTTACTAAGCTTACCAATGAAATAAATTATGCATTCTATAGTAAATCAAACTATACATATTAAGCCAATACATATACTTTTGTAGGTTGAAAATGGTCTTCCCAACAACAAAACTCCTTGCAACTTTATCGGTGTAAGGCCTCTATAATAAGCTAAAATATTTCATCTTTAGGAACAAAAAGATTAGCTAACTTGTAAAGCAACCCATCTTGGAGATGAAGTTAGTCCTAGTGACATCTTCTTCTACATTAGCTTGGTCCTATAACTACTAAAACACCTCTTTAAAAGTCCACATCTTCTATATATGTTTCTTTGTATGTGTAATGGGTGAAAGGTTCCCTATTCATAAGAGTTCCAAAGCTGTGATCTTAAATGGGGGTGACCTTGAAATCATGTCTACCAACTTATCATTGTTACCCTTCTTGTATTTGATGATTAGATGAAATTTCTATAAAACCCCATTGACGTGTGGTGTCGAGTTTGTTGGAACTTCTAGGCCTACAACCCATCTTGGAGATGATAGTTAGTCTTAGTGTCATATCCTTCTACATGAGATTGATCCTATATTTACTAAAACACCTCTTTAAAAGTCCACATTTTCTATGTATGTTTCTTTATATGCATAATGGGTGAAATATTCCTTATTCATAAGAGTTTGTTCCCAAAGTTGTGATATTGAATGTGGGTGGCCTTGAAAGCATGTATACCAATTTATTATTTCTACCCTTCTTGTATTTGATGATTGCATGAAATTTCTATAAAACCCTTGCTTTAGGCCTATAAACACTTAAGTGGTTAATGACTAGTGTGGATGATGGCCTCCTTACCCATTAGATTATGTTTTCATTTCTTAACAAATTAAATTAGAGCATCGAGTTCCTTACCTTATATAGGTTAGTTAAAGACTCCACCATGAAACGTTTCAAAATCATAGAATATCCACTTGTCTCCCTACATCAAAACCATTATAATAGCATACCCACTTGCATTTATTCTAAAGGCTTAAGCAAATTAGGCAGTGCAAGAATTGGTGCTTGGCTTATCTTTCTTTTCAATTCATCAAAAGTTTTTTGTTAATTTTCCCCAATATAAACTCTTTCTATTAGTTGTTATGGCATGGATTGGTGCAACCATAGTTGAAATGGATGCCATAAATTTTCATAGGTATTTTTCTACCCCAACAAAGCTCCTAACTTCTATGACATTAGTAGGACTTAGGTGCTTGAGGATGGCCTCCATCATGAGTTCCACTTCACCAATCGAATGCCTTGTATATCGTAATGACTGTTGGGAAAATTCACATTTATTAAGGTTTGTTAACAATTAGTTTTTTTTCTATCTCTAAGACTTGCATGAGATGTGAGATAAACTTCCTCTAGGTAGATTTATAAACAAATATATCAATAAGTACAATATTACAAATAAATCTAGAAAGGGAAATGATGCATCATTCATAAAACACATAAATTAGTGCAAAAGGCATTACCAACCATTCATATGAACATTGCCTTGTCTTGAAGGTGGTATTCTAGCGTATTTTTCTTTAACTCATGCCCAATGGTAACTTGATTTGAGATCCAACTTGGCGAAGCATTTGGCACATTGCTACAACTAATCTAGAAAGTCATTAATAATCGGACTTCTCATCTTTATTTGGTGGTAATGGTTTGTTCTTCTCATGAAAACTGCATCCCCCATGTACATGTAGGGGCTTCTAAACACTACACCACATACATTAAGTGGCATTATGTTTACCTCCATTCATCAATACAATTTGTGCTTGTGGAAAATTGTATCTTACACTACTTAGTAACCCTGAGCTTTACACCCTTATTTATTGATCCTAATACATTTGGATGAGGATGGTCATGAACCTCTGATCCAAGCTTGTTGACTAGATCTTCTACTACGAGGTTGGCTAATGAACCAAAATCAAATAAGTATCCACCTTTATCTTCTTGACCTAGATCATAATGTTGAAGGGTTTAGTTGTTTCCTTCTCTTCCTTGGTATGGAGGCTACTTAGATTTGCCTCTTTTTGTTGTGTCTACTTAGATGACCTTTTATTCCACATTTAGGTTCCTCTCTACTAGATTTCTCGAATCCATGACTAGTTTGTAGAAGAATAACTACTCACACCCCCAGTAGAACTCATAATGAATGAACTTTCCCTCTATAAAATATTTGGTTAAGGTGTTTAAAATATTCCCTATTGTTGGACAGTATCTTAGATCAATGACCTACCCATGCACAAGCTCTGAAATGAAGGCATATGAATGTCAATGTGCTTGGTTTGTTATTGGTGAATTGGATCTCATAAGATTTGAATGGTACTCTGATTGGCAAAAAAAGATAGATGGTCAGTGATACTAGATAGTGAACTATGTGAGAATTTATTGAAGCAAAATGGATTCATTGGCTACATTGATGGCTCCTTGACACTCTTGTTTGTGGTAGATAAAGGAATGGTTGGTTACTTCTTGGTTTACCAACAAATTAGGATAAAACCAAGGGAGAAGAGGTAGATTAAAGTGGATTTTTTTATTTGTAGCATCAGTTGCCTATAAATCTATATACCCCACTAAATCAAGGTTCCAACTTTCTCCATAATGAATACTAACTATGTGTGATCACTAAATGTAGTGAAGGATATAATGTGTTTCCTTCCAAGGAAATTTGTGGGGTTCTTGCATGAATGTGGAAAAATGCCAAAAACATAAGAGATGTTGGGCATGGTATGTGTGAGATAAAGAAGACTCCTAACCAATTATATGCATCAAGTGTTGTTAAGACCTATATAAGCCCCATTTTAACCCTAAAACACCTTATTAATCCCTATATTGAGTGATTACATTTCTATTGTTATATTTTTATTGTCAATTAGAACGTTTCATTGTATCATTTCATTATAATTGTACCTTTTTTTCTCTTACAAATGAACACTAAGGAGACCTAATATTAGGATCATCAAATCTTGTCGTATACATTGTATTAATTGTAATAGAACATCTACCCCTCAAAGTGAACCATAATTATTGGTTTCTTGTCATTTTTAAAGCACATGGTTCATAACATTTGGTATTAGAAACATCTAGACCTAGGGTTTTGCTACTTAAAACAAGTCATCTTGGATTTTTTTCCACAAATTGTTTTTTAGGAAGTTTTAGACTGTGAAATTTTGAGTATATTGAGAAGATATCATAGGAAACACATGGTAAAAATCATAGATTTTGTTTCACTACAATTTCATAGATATGACCCATGGAAGTGACGGTTTTTTAATGGTCCTAAAATCAATTTCAAATGAGTGATCTTGGATGGTTTGTTATGTTTTTCTTGGGAAACTTTAGACCATGAAAGTTTGGAAAGATCGATAAAACATATCACATTAAGTTTAGTAAAAATTTCAAATTATTTTTTGTTGTGATTGCGGAGACATACCTTGTGGAAGTTAGGGATTTTGAATAGTCTGAAATCAATTTCAAATGAGTGATCTAGGAATTTTAATTATAATTTTATTTTTTTGTACGGGAAGCTTAAAACTATGAAATTGTGAAAAGAATGAGAAAGCATCGCATGGTACATGTAAAAATTTTATATTTTGGTTCATTATATTTTCATAGATATACTTTGTGGAAGTTAGGGTTTGTGAATGTTCCTAAAATCCATTTCAAATGAGTGATATTGGAAGTTGTGTTATAACTTTTTTGGGGGGACACTTCAGACTGTGGAATATTTAGAGATATGAGGAGACATACCGAATTACATTAAGTAAAAAATTTAGAATTAGATTTCAAATATTAGACATGTGTCATGCTTTACAATTTCACTCTTAAGAGGAGGTAAAAAATCATCAAGTTTTGGAAAAGTTACCATATCTTTCACTTGGCACATCAAATTTTGGTCAGACCTATGGAATTATAGAGAAGACATATCAGAGTAGTGTAAAATGAAATTTCATATTCGAAAGGGCTCAAATTTCAGTGATACATCATGAGAAAGGTCAATCATCTAGATAGTCTACAAATTAGGGTTTTGAAAGGTATGTAACGACTTACAATTGGCATAGCTTTTGAATGAAATGATCTATTTTTTGTGATTCAAAATTTGCAATTAAAAAAAGGAGCATTATTACTTACTCGCATGTTTCCTAAGAGTGCTTCGAGAATTATTTCACCACTTAAACCTCAAAAAAGCTCATCCATGACTCATGAAGAAATAAAATATGTTTGATATCGGGTATCCAAGTTGGAAGATCAATTGTCACATATGGAAGAAAGGATGGAGGAAAACAAAGAATAAATACAAAATTACATGACTGAAAATAAGGAAGAAATACAAATGTCAATAAAGAAATACAAAAATCCATGATTGAAAATAAGGAAGAAATAAAAAATATTCAAACCATGATATTACAAAATCTTCCTAAAAGGGATATGGAGATCCAAGGAAATCGTGAAAACAAGGAGAAACATGGTTTTGAGACTCAATCACATGTGGTATGTTATCACAATTTGAGAGCACAAATATTGAATCGCATAACCATAGTCATGACTTTTCAATGAAAGATCCACATTATTTGGTCTTCAAGTCAACAATAAGGAATTATTGTGTTCCAAATATCAAAATGAGGGAGTTTAATGGTAACAATCCTATAACATGGATATTTTAGATGTAGTAATACTTTGATCCATAGTAAGTGACAACCTTACAAAAGGTAAATCATGGCAACCATGTATTTAGAACAAAATCAATTTGTATGGTATCAATGGATTTATGAAAGGAAAAAAGAATCTATTATATCTTGGTCTATTTTTACAAAGGAATTTATAGCACATTATAGGAATATTAAGAGCAATACATTCTTTGGTCATTCGTAAATCTTTGGCAAAAAGTTCCAATTACAGAACACATTTAAAAATTCCAAAAGTTGAGTCTCACGGCAAAGAAGATTTCAAACAACAATTTGTTAAGTCTCATCGTGTGAATTGTTACCGCTCAAACTAGGAGGGGATCCTATAGAGAAACTAATAGGTCAAGTGGAAACAATGGAAAAAATAGCCCTCTATCACCTCAGTTATAACTCCCTTCTTTTTACAGACTTTTACTAATGGGAGGAGACCCAATATAAGAGGACTCACAAGAATGGATATGTCAATAAATAGATGGAGAGTGATCCCTGGAACCTTTTCACAAGAGAGACTCAATTAAATGGCTTACTTGCTTAAGAAGCAAGGTGATGGGCTCTCTAGGACAGGTTAAGAGGATACTTAAGCTTAGGTTTTGGGAATATTCCTTGACAAGAAGCTTCCTCGACCTAAGGATCCTTGTTGAGAAATGGTTTCTATGCGATCCTTATGGAATTTGAGTTATGAAGTTGTGGGACCACAAAGAACAAACGTGGACCGAAAATAGGTCAAGGATGTGGAGTTGATCAACACTAGAGGGGCTTGACCTATTTAGGGAGGAGAATAGGATCAAAGGACAAATTCTCTTTTGAAATTTAAACCCAATGATCCAAGTGAGGACACTAACCCAAATCAACCTAGGGAAAGAGATGGTATTGTGGCTAGGGCTTGCTATATTTCGGGATTCCACTGTCGAATTCGCCTCAAACTTGGAGTACCTCTTGAGAAAACCACAATGCAGTAGTGGACCAAAATTCAAGGGTTTTGGAGTCTATTCTCTCACCAAGGTGTGCCAAGGTGAGAGAATAGACTCCAAACATAGTGAATAAGGGGTTGGCCCCTTGATATCCAAGCAAGTCACATGTGGTGTCCCCAAGTGGGTGTGGGGGCACAATGACACCCTCATGGATCTCCAAGTGGATTAATAATGCATGTAAACGATCTGTAAGGGCTAGGATGATGATATAAGCCCTCCATTTGTCTGGATCCTAGAACATCTACCAAGTGTGTGGTACAAGTGTGAAGTCATTTGGGGATGGTGATACAGGTACATCATCCTCATTAAAAAGGTGGAACATGAGTAGTCACTAAATGGTGTTGGGGATCCATGAAGTGATCTCTATTATGGTGGAGGCCCATGGATCTCTACACTCACCCAACAAGTGCCAATGTGACCTTCTAGAGGGCTTGGACCCCGTGTAGGAATACCAAAGCCTAAATGGAGACCCACCTATAATCCTGCATAAGATCTAATGTGTCCCCTTGCCTTCCAGTATAACAAATCATTAGAGTAATCAAGTAAAAGATCTTATAAATCATGAAACACAAGTGGACACTTCATAATGGCATGCCCTTGGACCATAGTGGGCTTTGGCATGTACAGGTGTCTCCAAGCTCAAAAAGTAGGTTAACCAAGGACCCCATTAGGTGGTTGCATCCTCTAAAGGGGTTGATATGTCCATGGTACATCCATCGAATGGTAGATGGCCTTATGATATAGTGATGGAATGGAGGAAGGGTGAAGGGGAAGCTTTGAGACACATGCCATGGTACACAGGTAGCTAATATAGGGAAGGCCACACTTGAGTATATGAGTGTAGGAGGGAGAAATTGTGGTACATGAGTTATCCTAACCTTTGCTTTTCCAGCCGTCTTCATATGCCTTTTGCCTTTTATTAATTTTTTTTGTATGGCTCAGGGCTGCATGGGATGAGAGCATGACGTGTAGGGTATAGCAGTAAATACCCCCTTTAGGTGGGGCAATTCATTTCCCACCAGGGGTTGGGACAATCATGGGTTCCTTAATGATGTAGGGGGGTCATATAAGGCCCATAGGAACCATGTTGATGGCCATGGATAAGGGGAAAAGCTCATGTTTGGATTTTGCACACGCACTAAATTTGTATGTCCCGACCATCTTTTGCTTTTTATGGTACATTTTCCTGTTGAGAGTGGCCAAATATGATTTTTCTTTTATTTTTAGCTACATCAACCTCTGAGTCATCGTTCCAGGCCTACCCCAAGGTGTGGACAAGGGGAGGGGGAGGTTAACTCCTTGTGGAACCAGTAGAAAAATGTGGACTCGGATAGGAAATATGATGAATGGGGTTGTAATGAGCAGAAGGGGAGTGATGTATATGGTTTTGGGAAACGGTACCACGCAACCGTAACCAGGGTTTCCCATGTAGTGCCATCCCTAAAGCCTAGGGGCCAGTAAAGGAGATCCCACAGGATTAGAATACAAGGTTAACCACCAAAAGGGAAGAGGAGACAAGAGTATAGACCTAGTCCACTCTTTCCATCGAATCCCGCCATTAATCCATGCCAAAAATTTTCAATGATAAGTAAACAAAAATACTCAAGCACACAATGATAAGTCATACCTTTGGGTTTGGAAGGCTCGCCTTCAAATATACGATCATAACATATGGGCGAGGGACCACATGGCTGGCTCAAGTGGTGGAAAAATGGCACATCGAGTTATCTGATGGCTATAAGGGGTTGTTGGCTTCCAGTTGAGGACCATCTAGGACAAAAATTTTCTCCTATGGATATCACCCACAAAGTGGTGGGTAACATTTGGCTCCAACTGGGACATGATCTCTCATAAGATTGCATCAACATACGCGAACGAGGAGGTCATGAGAACACCGGCAATCTCTTGGGACCGCAGAGTTGTCATCTTCACATATCACAAATCGAGCACACGGGACAGCATGCTTTCATGATGTCTCATGATCGAACGTGCTTATATAGGCCACTAAAAATCAACATATAAATAATAATTTAATTCTAAATACAATTTTAATCTACCATGATAATATCATATGATCTTAGCTCTAATGAAAAAAAACATGTAATGCATCCTACCCTAACATGCATATGATACAAAGCTAATGCTAAGTGTAATCATAAAGTGATAGCAACCAACATATCATTAGATCAATATAAATATGTTTGTGTATATAATTACCCATGTACCAAATCCCAAAGTGAATGTGGACACAATCACATGGAGGATGATGCGAGTGAGAGGCAGGAAAATATGATACCATTCAATGTAATAAGAAGTCCTAGAAGAAGGCAAATAAGTCAATCTAAAAGTGTAGAGATTCCCTTCTATGTACAGGATGGAAATATGAACAATCAAACTCAATAACTCCCCATCACAACCCTTCTTCATAATGTTATGCCTCATGGATGCCAGAGGGTCATGATGGGAAGGAAATGGGGACTTGAAACATGGAAGGGGACAACAAAATAGTTTCTCAATGGAGTTATTGTATTGACAACACTGAGGGTATGAGTGGGAAGGAGGGATGAATCTAGTGGATGGTTCTTCCTCAAAATCATACCTAGGAGGGGGAAGGGATCGTCCATGATGGTGATAATGTGAGAATGGGCAAGGCAAGTGCTCGTGGATAATGTAGTTATGTTATTGGGAACTTGGAGAAGGCATGGGAAAGTAAGGCCTTTGTCAATTTCATCATCGATGTCATAGATAGAACTTTCTCTTTCTAATAAACCTTCTTCATGCATGGGAAAACAATGATCCTCCATTTCGATGGTGAGGGTAGGCATGTCATCATGAGTAGAAAAGGAGAATCAATTTCAACCTCATTTTCCATGTCATTATCATAAATAGGGTCACAATCAAAATGAGGGTTTCCCACATCCCCTTTTCCTTCATTAATGCACAAGAAATCAGAAATGTCACCATCATAGGGAGCTACAATACTCGCATCTTCAAATGTCCTTTCTTGAATGAAAGTCCTCACTTCATTGCATTCATCCTCATGGTCTTCAATGGGGATCTCACGCATGCCATGCACATTATCAATCCTTAAATTTACATCCTTAAGGTCCTCTGTACTAAAATTTCTCCAAGGTCACCTTGATCATCTAATCGTTTACATTTTATGGGGTTTTATGACTAATTATAATATTTTTCATTGATAAGGTCAGACAAATATTAAAAGCGTAGGTTTGGATAGCAAATTCAAAGAGGCAACTAGGATCCTTCTCATAGACACACATTATTTTGTAGAGTTGTTTTTGTGTTATCCCATGAAACCTGAGCATGAATTCTTTATCCATGGTCTTCAACAAATCTTTACAAAACTAAACATATTGATCCATAACTTCTTGTAGTTTTTGAAGCTCTAGATCATTGAGTTTCAAAAATGGAGATCCAAGGGTATTTTCTTCTTGACAATACGCCATTTTTTATGATTTTCCATATTAGGATTACAATGGAACCACCAGGCTGAATGTAAATGCCTTGATAAATTCTTGCATCACCCTACATGCATTAACTTTGAAGCTTAATGAAGAACCAAGGCTTCGTTCTTCCAATGGAGTCGCCAAACTGATATGTCAATAATGTCGTATGGGGAACAAGACACACGTGTCGTGTCCATGGCAACGGTGCCATAATGTTACTTCTCAAACTAGTTGGGGTCCTAGGAGGGGATCCTATAGAGAAACTACTAGGTCAAGTGGCAACAAAGGAGCAATATCCCACTATCACCTCAGTTATAGCTCCCTACTCTTTACAGACTTTCACCAATGGGAGGAGACCCAATATAATAGGAATCACAAGTATGAATATGCCAATAAATGGATGGATATTTATCCCTAGAACCTATTCACAAGAGAGACTCAATTAAACAGATTACTTACTTAAGAAGTAAGGTGATGGGCTCTTTAGGAAGGGTCAAGAGGATATTTAAGCCTAGGTTTTGGGAATATTCCTTGACAAGAAGCTTCCTTGACCTAAGAATCCTTGTGGAGAAATGGTTTCTATGTGATCCTCGTGGAATTTGAGTTATGAATTTGTGGGACCGCAAAAACCAACATGGACCCAAACTAGGTCAAGGATGTGGATTTTATCAACACTAGAGGGGCTTGACCTATTTAGGGATGAGAATAGGATCAAAGGACAAATTCGCTTTTGAAATTTAAATGCAATGATCTAAGTAGGGACACTAACCCAAATCAACCTAGGGAAAGAGATGTTCTTGTGGCTAGGGCCTGCTATATCTCAGGATTCCACCGTTGGATTCACCTCAAACTTGGCGGACCTCTTTAGAAAACCCCAAAGTAGTAGTGGACCAAAATTCAAGGATTTTGGATGGCTACAAATAATTTTTCTTGATTCCCTAGGTGACCTACTAGGGTTAGGACTAAAAAGATGGAAAAAGGCGAGAAAAATATTCGTTTGAGTGACCACCAAGAGGCTAGATCAATAATTTTCCCTGGGAGAGATGGAGTCAAGGTGATTTTGAAATTTGGAGAGACATTTACCCAATCAAGGAGCCCTTAGGTAACTTCGCATGGAAAATTAAGGCACGAACTTGACTACCAAGGGATTTTATACTTTTGATGTGCAATAATTGATGACTTATTAAGGTTTGTTCAATGAAATTAAACCTCTAGTAACATTCATTCATCATACATGACACATGTAACATATGCAACACTTCAAAAGTCCAAAATTTCCACAATTTCGCATAAATTATGGCTAATTTCAAATATAGAGAATGAAAATCCCATATGTTATTAATGTGATAAGATAAATGTAAAGGATGGACATGAAAAGAGCACCTACATGTACAATGAGTATATCTAATCATCAATTCAAGACAAATTTGAACCTCCAAGACCAAGATAATAGTATCCAAACATCAAAATTCATCCATGAAACCAAACTTGTCCTCCAAAAGGGAATGTGAAATTCTCACAAGAGCTATTAATCCAATACAAGTGATGATGAGAGGAATGAATGAGCTTCTCATCTATTTATACAATCCACAAGGGGGTTTGAATAGCCTAATTAGCCTAGAAATGCCCCAAATAATAAAATAATATACAATATTGATATGACTTGGTGACAAGCCCACAAAGATAGCTCTACAATAGAAAAATAAACCTCTCAAGAGAGAAAAATACTAAACATAATGAGTTGTTGGGCCATTGAGAAGGACTACTAAAGTCCAAAGTGTGCCAAGGTGAGAGAATAGACTCCAAACATAGTGAAGAAGAGGTTGGCCCCTTAATACCTAAGCAAATCACACGTGGTGTCCCCAAGTGGGTGTGGGGGCATAATGACATCCTCATGGGTCTTCAAGTGGATCGATAATGCCTATAAACCATTTGTAAGGGCTAGGATGATGATATAAGCCCTCCCCTTGTCTCCCATGGTGAAACACATTCTCATCTGGACCCTAGAACATCTGCCAAGTGTGTGGTACTAGTGTGAAGTTGATTGGGCACTGTAATCTAGGTACATCATCCTCATCCAAAAATTGGAACATGGGAAATCATTGAATGGTGGTGGGGATCCATGAAGTTTTCTTTGCTATGGTGGAGGCCCATGGCTCTCTATGCTCACCCTACAAGTGCCAATGTGACCCTCTGGAGGGCTTGGACCCTATATAGCGATACCAAACCCTAAATGGAGGCCCACCTGCAATCCTGCATAAGATCCAATGCATCCCCTCACCTTCTAGTACAACAATTCATTAGAATAATCAAGTAAAAGAGCTTATAAATCATGAAACACAAGTGGACGCTTCATAATGGCATGCCCTTCTATAGTGGGTTTTGGCATATACATGTGTCTCCAAGCTCAAAAATGGGGTTAACCAAGGACCCTATTAGGTCGTTTCATCCTCTAAAAGGGGTGACACATCCATGGTGCATCCATCGAATGGTAGGTGGTCTTATGATATAGTGATCGAATGGAGCCGGGGTGAATAGGAAGCTCTGAGCCACATGCCATGGTACAAGGGTAGCTAATACAAGGAAGCCCACACTTGAGAATGTAAGTGTAGGAGGGAGAAACCGTGGTACATGAGTTACCCCGACCTTTATTTTTCCACCCTTCTTCATATGCGTTTTTCCTTTTATTAAATTTTCTTTATAATTGCTCAAGACTCTAGGGGATGCTAGCATGATGTGTAGGGTACAACAGTAGATACCCCCTTTCGGTGGGGAAATTCATTATCCACTAAGGGTTGGGACAATCATGGGTTTCTTAATGATGGAGCAGGATCATCTAGGGCCCATAGGAACTAGGTGATGGCCATGGATAAGGGGTAGAGCTCGTGTTTGGAATTTGCCCACATGCTAAATTCTTATGTCTCGACCATCCTTTGTATTCTATGGTACAATTTCCTGTTGAGAGTGGCCAAATACACTTTTTCATTTCTTTTTAATTGCATCAACCTTCAGAGCATCATTCTAGGCCCACCCCAAGGTGTGGAAAAGGGGAGGGGGAGGCTAACTCCTTATGGACCTAGTAGACAAATTTGGACCTGGATGGGAAATATGATGAATGGGGTTGTAATGAGCAGAAGGGGAGTGATGTATATGGTTTTGGGAAGCGAGACCATGCAACTGCAATTAGGGTTTCCCATGTAGTTCCATCCCTAAATCCTAGGGGCCAATAAAGATAATCCCACGAGACTATAATACAAGGTTAACCACCAAAAGGGAAGAGAAGACAAGAGTACAGACCTAGTCCACTCCTTCCATCAAATCCCCCCATTAATCCATTCCCAAAGGTGTCCATGGTAAGTAAACAAAATACTCAATCACACAATGATAAGCCATACCTTTAGGTTTGGAAAGGTCACCTTCAAATATATGATCATAATAGATGGGTGAGGGACCACATGGTTAGCTCAGATGGCGGAGAAAATGGCATATCTGTTGGAAATAATACTGAGAGGGGGGTGAATCACTATTATCATATCAATAATTTTATTTCCCAAATAGATTTGTATACGCTACTTCAGCTAAGTGAACTAGCATGTACACGCGACTGTACTTAAAGCAACTGGCGTATATGCAGAGAACTTTTGATTTACCCAATTTACTAAGCATTGAACTTTAACCAGTATATTAGAAATTTATTAGACAGTGCAGTAAAAGAAGAATAAAGCATCACACATAAGCAACACACATGAACACCAAGATATAAGGTGGAAACCCAATGTGGGTAAAAACCACCTACTGTTGTCGTCTTTGTCTTCTTTTAATAATAAGAAAATATGTTTACAATCTTGTACTGGTGCAGACTTATACCAGTACGCAGGCTTCTACCTGCAGAAGGTTACAACCTTCTCTCGTTCTCTAGCTTCTACTGGAAGGGAGCTACAACCCCCTAACTCTTGTACTAGCCGATATGTTTACTAGTACGTAGGCGGTGACCTACAGAAGGCTACGACCTTCTTTCTTCCTCCAAGGACCACGTTTCATAAATTTTCAGACTGGATCCATCAACAACATCATAACTGCAATTCAATCATCAAATACATCTGCATCAACCAATCACTGAAACTCAATCATCACTTTCTGAATCAAACATATATGAATCAATCAATCTAATCATTCAGAATACTGTCACTAGAATACAGTAACCAGAACCCAAAACTCTACAACAGCAAACAGAAACAACTGAAACATACTTTATAAGGTATACGCTACTTCCATGTGTCGAACCTGTGTGTATACGCGCTTTTATCAAAGCCAACCAGCGTACACATCTGCAAATATTAATTCATAATTTTGCAGCTATTCTGGACTTCAGTTATACCCAGATCATAATATTTACATAATAACACATGCGTCAATATTCAGATCTAGACTATACATGATCAAACCACATAATGATAATTCATTTCAAGCCTTAAGATCCTGATCCATCATTAGATCTTATCCTTCATCAACCGCTAAGGTTCATCCTTGGTTCAGATCAAGCACAACACCATAAGCCAATAACCTGCATACTAGATCTCACACTTCATCAGATATTCGATACTTGCACACCTGGCCTAATGATCTTCTCCTCCTTATATAGTTTTAGGCCTTTCTCAATACCATGGACCAAAACCACTTAGGACCAATACCTTGGACCAAATACCTAGGGTCAATACCTCAGACCAAATACCTTGGACCAATACCTTGGATCAAAATACCTTGGACCAAATACCTCGGACCAAAAACTTAGTTTTCCAAGATATATGCGCTTTTCCTTCTGTGAAAGTGTGTGTGTACGTATACGCTACTTATGTTCAGTGAACCTGCGTGTATACGCAACTTGGTCAAGGTGAACCTGTGTATACCTCTCTTTCTTCATTCTTTGTAGTCTGATCTGTAATTCTTTGTTGTTGACATGTTGTACTGTGATCTTTCATCTGAGTGAGTTGCCATCAAGGACAACACCTGTATCATAATGCCAACAATCTCCCCCTTTGGACTTGATGGCAACAACAACACCAAGTCACTCTCCCCCTTTGACATCAAGGGCAAAGGGTCATGCTCCCCCTCAGTACATGTTGAATTCTCTAATTGAGCTCCCATGCTAAGATGTACTGAAACCGTCCATGCTCCCCCTGAGCATAAGCAAAGTCTACAAAAATATTTTCTAAAAGAATAACATGACTCTATAACTCAACTATGTGAGGATGACCTTCCTATCACCAATGGCTCATACATACATCCATCTCCCAACCAAGTGGGGATATACCAAATTTGACTCATCCACCCAACCAAGTGGGGATATACCAATTGTTTATACATGACAAAAAAAAGAAATATTACATCATCCATCCCATGTAAAGTGGGGATATAAATTACATCATTTGTCCAAGAGGACTCATTCAAATGTATGAGAAGACATATCACACCCTATACTTTTACATGACTTGAGCAACAAATGGTATAAATATCTGAAGCCATAGCTGGACTCAGCAACCATAATGCCAACAACGCTGAAAGTACGTGAAGGCTAATGCTCCCCCTGAACCGGTGCTACCTGTGCATTGTTAACAGGTCAAAGATCAAGGCATCTTTGTTAGTCAGATAAAATTAATGAACAGATCATATTAATCATCAATATCAGTCAGAGCACCCATATCAGAGCCTGCCCCACTGTTTTTCTTGTCTGAAAAAACATATACACTCCTTGACCCACAGAAACCCGTGTGTGTATGCAACTACACTTCATGAAACACGCGTATAATAACCTTTCTCTAAAAAAATTTGATTTAACAACAGGATGATGCAGCAACTACTCCCAGCTTTTGTCTGAGATATTCAAATGTCTCTGTGGGCAGCGGTTTAGTGAATATATCAACAACCTATTCTTTGGAGGGAACATATTCCAATTTGACCTTTTGTTTAAGCACTTGTTCACGTAGAAAATGGTATCTGATGGGTATGTGTTTGGTCTTGTAGTGCATGACTGGATTCTTTGAAATACTGATGGCACTTGTATTATCACATAGAATGGAGATGGGTGGAGTGCATGTGATCTGAATGTCTTGCAATGTTTGCATCATCCAAAGTAGTTGTGTGCGGTAAGATGCAACAGCCACATTTTATGCTTCAGTTGTAGATAACACAATTGAACTTTGTTTCTTGCTGAACCAAGACACTAACCTGGAACCCATATAGAATGCACCACCAATAGTGCCTTTTTTGTCATCAACACTTCCTGCCCAATCTGCATCTGCATATGCATGAAGAGTAAGATCTGTGTCTCTAGGATACCATAAACCAAAGTTCTGTGTTCCTTGAAGATATTTGAAAATCCTTTTGACTGCCTAAAGGTGTGATTCCTTTAGATTTGCTTGGAATCTTCCAACTATTCCTACTGCATGCATGATGTCAGGTCGGATACATGTTAGATAAAGCAGACTGTCAATCATGGATCTGTAAGTTGGTTGATGTACTGCTGTTGATTCATCATTTGAGTTGAGACTGCATACTATTACCATTGGGGTACATACAGGTTTAGAATCTTCCATGCCGTACCTTTTCAAGATTTGTTTGAGATATTTGGTTTGTGAAAGAAAAATACCATCTTTATTTTGTTGAACTTGTAGACCAAGAAAATAGGTAAGTTCACCAAGCAAGGACATTTCAAATTCTTGCTGCATTACTGAAGCAAAATTTGGACTCATGGATTTTTCATTGCTACCAAAAATGATATCATCAACATAAACAACAATTATTAGCAATTTATCAGTGTCAATCGCTGTATATAGATTGTTATCTGTTGACCCTTTTGAAAAACCATGTTGGTGTAGATATTTGTCAAGGCGGTAATACCAGGCCCTTGGAGCCTGTTTTAGACCATAGAGAGCCTTTTTGAGTCTGCATACAAGTTTTGCATCATTTCCAAGAATGAATCCTTCTGGTTGTTCAACATAGATTTCTTCTTCTAAATCTCCATTAAGGAAGGCAGATTTTACATCCATTTGGTATACTTTGAATTTATGAAAGCTAGAAAGAGCAGGAAACATCCTTATGGCTTCAAGTCTAGCAACAGGTGCAAAAGTTTCTTCAAAATCTATACCTTCTTGTTGAGCATACCCTTTACAAACAAGTCAGTCCTTGTTTCTAATAACTTCTCCATTTTCATTCAGCTTGTTTTTAATTTAGTTCCTATAATATTTTTATCATGAGGTCTAGGAACTAATTCCCAAGTATTATTCTTTATTTGCTCAAGTTCTTCATTCATAGCCTTGGCCCAACATTCATCTTTGCATGGTTCATTTACATTTTGAGGTTCGGTGGAGGATAGTAATGCTAGATAGCTTGAGGTTTCTGTAATAGTTCTTCTTGTCTGTACACCTGCCTCTTTTTCCCCTAAAATTTGAGTTTCTGGATGATTTTTTTGAACATACCTGGACGAAGTCTTTTCTTCTATCGTTATCTCTTCTTCTGGTGCTTCATTGGTTTCTTCTTCAAAATCATTGTGATTTGATGTGGGAAAATAATCCCCATCTTCTTCATTGTCATAATCTTTAGTTTTTATCTGTTTTGGATTTTTGCATGCTTCATCAACTACAACATCAATACTTTCAACAATTTTCCCAAGTCTTTTATTATAACATTTATATCCTTTACTTCAGGAAGAGTAACCAAGAAGAATACCTTCATCTACTCTGGGCTCAAACTTACCAAGTTTTTCATCAGTCCTTTTGATATAGCATTTGCTTCCAAAAAATTTAAAGTATTTTACAATAGGAGTCTTACCATACCAAAGTTTTTGTGGAGTTTGAGTGTTGTTTACCCAAACATTTGCTTGGTTGAGAATAGTTACAGCGGCGATGCAGCTTCACCCTAGAAGGTTGTAGGAGTTCCAAATTCATCTAGCATAGCTTGAGCCATTTATTGAACAGTTTTGTTCATTATTTCCACCACTCCATTTTGTTGAGGAGTCCTTGCAGTGGAGAACTACCTTTTTATTCCATGTTGTTCACAAAAGTCAAAGAATTCATCTGAGGTAAATTCCCCTCCTCGATCAGATCTAAGGCATTTGATTTTGCGATCTGATTCATTTTCAACCAAAGCTTTGAAGGCTTTGAACTTTTCAAATGCTTCATCTTTATGCTTTAGAAGACCTATCCAACACATTCTGGAAAAATCATCAATGAACAAAATAAAGTATTCTTCTCCACGAGGTGACTTTTTCCTTGATGGTCCACATAAATCAGTATGGACAAGTTCAAGAGGCTTACTAGCTGACCCTTCTTTTTCAATGAAGTGAGATCTAGTTTGCTTACCGAATTGACATGGTTTGCATATTGTATTTTCAGGGATGCTGATATCTGGAAGATCACAAATAGCCTGGAATCTACATGCTTTTATTATTTTAGAAAAGCTCATATGTCCCAATCTTCTATGCCATAGCCAGTTTTCATCATTTTTGCTTAGATAGCACTGTTTTTGTCCTCCCTTGAGTATGTATAAGTTGTTTGGAGTTCTTGTACCTTTGATCATGGTTTCTCCTGTATCAAGCTCACAAACAACACATCCATTTGATCGAAACACCACTTCATTTCCTTGATCACACATTTGACTGACACTCAACAGGTTATGCTTTAGACCATCTACATACATAACATTCCTAGATTTAACCTTTTCTTTCAAGAAAACAGAGCCTTTACCTTTTATGACAGTAGGAGTGTCATTTCCAAATGAGACATTCTTTTCCTTTTCTAAGGCATTATATGAGTGAAGTTTTTCTTTGTCACCTGTCATGTGTTTTGAGCATCCACTGTCGATGTACCACTGATTTTCTTATCCTTCTGAAAACAAGGTTATACCACATCTTTCTGTTTGAGGTTCTTTCCTTCTCCATATCTTGGGATTTAATGGAGTTTTCTCCTTTTGAGATGTTTGCCGAAATTTGCTCCCGCATTCAGATTCTTCATGGCCAAAGTTGTTACAGATTGAGCATTCTATTTCATTTTCAAGAAGAGAAAAGTTATTATAGGAACTTTTCTTGATCCCTGTCACATTCCTTTGATTTCATGCTTCTCTAGTCATGATGGTTTTGTAAGCAACACATTGAGCAGCTTTGTGTCCAAAATTATGACATGAGAAACATTGACCATTAAAGAAGTTCCTGCGATTATCGAATCTATTAACCTAGTGATTGTAGTTTCTATTGATATTCATCTTTGGAGCAAATTGAGTATGATTTACCTGAGGTTGGTTGTGGCTTCTATTCATCCTTGAAGCAAATTGAGTCTGATTTACCTGGTGATTTGCTTTATGCCTTTGTTGACGATTGTCATACTGTTCACTGTTCTTTGCTGCATCAAGATAGCTTTTAGTGGAGGTTGACGACTTCTGTGATTGAGATGCTTCTTCAATATATCCAAGACCTGTCTTTATCAGAGGATAATGTTGCACTTTGATAATTTCATTTAAGTTTTCTGATCCTTTAGCAAATCTAAGATTGAGAGATTTCGTTTTCTCAAGATCCTTTCTTAGACCCACAATTTCACATTCTAGTTTTTCATTGTGGTTTTCTTTTTCAGCAAGTTGGTATGTCAAGGTATTTATAATCATATTCTTTTCTTCTAAATAGATTTTGAGTTTAGAGATTTCTTCATGAAGGTCATTTTCTTCCAAAGCATCCCAAAAATTATCATTGTCATAAGCCATTAGAAGTATATAGTCATTACTATTTTCATCTTCATCACTATTTGATAAACCATCGTTATCTTCATGATAGTAACTCTTTTTATTTATAACTTGTTTTCTATTCCATTTTGCATATTCCTTCCCTTTTTCATATTTATCTTTATGAGGACATTTGGCAGCATAATGACCGACTCTACCATAGGCAAAACATTTGAAGGGTAGTTTACCTCTAAATCTTCTGGAACCCCGTTGAAGATTCTTAACAAAGTTTACTTCATCTTCTTCTTCTGAAATATGTCCTAATTCATTGAGTTCTTCCTTTCCTTTTGCTGAAGCTTTAAATGCGGCTTCTCTCATATCTTATGGACCTCCTTTTCTCATCTCAAAGGCAGTTAAGATTCCGTGAAGCTGTGTCATAGTGATAGTCTGCAGATCCTTTTTTTCTTCTATGACAAACTCTTTTGATTGAAATTTAGCAGACAAGGATCTTAAAACTTTCTCAACTAAGGTAACTTCCTTTATATCTTCACTCATATTCTTCATACAATTGACAACCTCATCTATACGTAAGAAGTAACTAGCTATACTTTCATCATTGTGCATCTTAAGAGTTTCATACTGAATTCTGAGAGTTTGAAGTTTAGCACGTTTTACCTGAGAGTCTCTTTCATAGCTCAGAACGATTTTGTCCCATATTTCTTTAGCTGATTTTAGCTGCATAACTTTGACAAACTATGATTGTGACAGACTTCCCAATAATGTATTGACAGCCCTGGCATTGGTTTCATATTGCTTTTTACCTGCCATATCTGTAGGAATTGATGATGGAAATGTATATCCTCCTTCCACAATTTCCCAGACATCCGTTCCAAGTGATTTTAGATAGGTTGTGGTTCTTATTTTCAAATAAACAAAGTTTCTCCCATCAAAGATTGGTGGTCTGATGGATCCCACGCTTTCTTGATTACTCATGATGATGGATCTCTCTTCAGGCGATAAAGCTTCTTCTGAAGGACCTTCTCTGATACCAATTGTTGGAAATAATACTGAGAGGGGGGTGAATCAGTATTATCATATCAATAATTTTATTTCCTAGAAATATTTGTATATGCTACTTCAGCTAAGTGAACTAGCATGTACACGCAACTGTACTTAAAGCAACCAGTGTATATGCAAAGAACTTTTGATTTACCCAATTTATCATGCATTGAACTTTAACTAGTATATCAGAGATTTATTAGACAGTGCAGTAAAAGCAGAATAAAGCATCACACATAAGCAACACACATGAACACCAAGATATAAGGTGGAAACCCAATATGGTAAAAACCACCTGCTATTGTCATCTTTGTCTTCTTTTAATAATAATAAAATCTGTTTACAGTCTTGTACTGGTGCAGACTTATACCAGTACACATGCTTCTACCTGCAGAAGGTTACAACCTTCTCTCGTTCTCCAACTTCTACTGGAAGGGAGCTACAACCCCCTAACTCTTGTACTAGCCAATATGTTTACTAGTACGTAGGCAGCGACCTACAGAAGGCTACGACCTTCTTTTTTCCTCCAAGGACCACATTTCATAAATTTTCAGACTTGATCCATCAACAACATCATAATTGCAATTCAATCATCAAATACATTTGCATTAACCAATCACTGAAACTCAATCATCACTTTCTGAATCAACCACAACTGAATTAATCAATCACTTTGACAACCCATTGTCAAATCACAATCAATATGATCATTCAGAATACTATCACCAGAATACAGTAACCAGAACCCAGAACTCTGCAACAGCAAACAGAAACAACTGAAACATACTTTATAAGGTATACGCTACTTCCATGTGTCGAACCTGTGTGTATACGTGCTTTTATAAAAGCCAACCAGCATACACATCTGCAAATATTAATTCATAATTTTGCAGCTATTTCGGACTTCAGTTATACCCAGATCATAATATTTACATAATAACACATGCGTCAGTATTCAAATCTAGACTATACATGATCAAGCCACATAATGATAATCCATTTCAAGGATAAGATCCTGATCCATCATTAGATCTTATCCTTCATCAACCGCTAAGGTTCATCCTTGGTTCAGATCAAGCACAACACCATAAGCTAATAACCTGCATACTAGATCTCACACTTCATCAGATATTTGATACTTGCACACCTGGCCTAATGATCTTCTCCTCCTTATATAGTTTTAGGCCTTTCTCAATACCATGGACCAAAACCACTTAGGACCAATACCTTGGACCAAATACCTAGGGTCAATACCTCAGACCAAATACCTTGGACCAATACCTTGGATCAAAATACCTTGGACCAAATACCTCGGACCAAATACCTCGGACCAAAAACTTAGTTTTCCAAGATATATGTGCTTTTCCTTCTGTGAAAGTGTGTGTGTACGTATACGCTACTTGTGTTCAGTGAACTTGCGTGTATACGCAGCTTGGTCAAGGTGAACTTGCGTATACCTCTCTTTCTTCATTCTTTGTAGTCTGATATGTAATTCTTTGTTGTTGACATGTTGTACTGTGATCTTTCATCTGAGTGAGTTGCCATCAAGGACAACACTTGTATCATAATGCCAATAATATCGAGCTATCTGGTGGCTACAAGGGGTTGTTGGCTTCCAGTTGAGGACCATCTAGGAGAAAAAAAATCTTCTATGGATATCACCCACAAAGTGGTGGGTAACATCTGGCTCCAACTAGGACATGATCTCTCAAAAGAGCTCATTAGTGTACTCGAATGGGGAGGTCATGAGAACACCAACAATCTCTTGGAACCGTAGACCTGTCAGTTGCACATATCACAAATCAAGCACATGGGGCAGCATGCTTTCGCGACTTCTCATGATTGCACATGCTTATATTAGGCCACTAAAAATCAACAAATAAATAAAAACTTAATTCTAAATGCAATTTTAATATAGCATGATAATATCATATTATCTTAGCTCTGATGAAAAATCAACATGAAATGCATCCTACCCTAACATGAATATGATACAAAGGTAATGTTAAGTGTAATCATAAAGCCAATGCAACCAACATATCATTAGATCAATATAAACATGCTTGCATATATGATTAGTCATGTAGCAAATCCCAAAGTGAATGTGGAAACAATCACATGGAGGATGATGCAGGTGGGAGGCGGAAAATATAATATCCATTCAATGTAATAATAAGTCCTAGAAGAAGGCAAATAAGTCAATCTAAAAGTGTGGAGCTTCTCTTCTTGGTTCAGGATGGAAGAATGAACTATCAAACTCAATAACTCCTCATCATAACCCTTCTTCATAATGTTATGCCTCATGGATGCCACAAGGTCATGATGGGAAGGAAAAGGGGACTCGGAACATGGAAGGGGACAACAAATTGGTTTCTCAATGGAGTGATTGTATTCACAACCCATGGGTCATGAGGGGGAAGGAGGGATGCATCAAGTGGATGGTTCTTCCTCAACATCATACCTAGTAGGGGGAAATGGATTGTCCATGATGGTGATAATGTGAGAATGGGAAAGGCAAGGGATAGTGGTAATGTAGCTATGTTATTGGGATCCTAAAGAAGGAATGGAAAAGTAAGGCCTTTGTTAGTGTCATCATCGATGTCATAAATAGATCCTACTCTTTCCAACAAACCTTCTTCATGCGTGGGAAAACAATGATCCTCCCTTTTGATGGTGAGGGTAGGGACATCATCATGAGTAATGTCCTGGAGAAAATGAGAATCAATTTCAACCTCATTTTCAATGTTAGTATCATAAATAGGGTCACATTCAAAATGATGGCTGCCCACATCCCATTTTCCTTCATTAATGCACAATAAATCAGAAATGTCATCATCATATGGAGCTACTATACTCACATCTTTAAATGTTCTTTCTTGAACAAAAGTCCCAACTTCATTATGTTCATCCTCATGGTCTTCAATGGGAATCTCACGCATGCCATGCACATTTTTAATCCTTAAATTTGCATCCTGAAGGCCACCTATACTTGAATTTCTCCAAGGTCGCCTTGATCATCCAATTGATTACATTTTATGGGGCTTTGTGACTAATTATAATATTTTTCAATGATAAGGTTAGTCATAATATTAAAAGCGCAGGTTTGGCTAGCAAATTCAAAGAGGCGACTGGGATCCTTCTCTTAAGAACACATTATTATGTAGAGTTGTTTTTGTGTTATCCCATGAAACCTGATCCTGAATTCTTTATCCGTGTTCTCCAAAAAATCTTCACAAAATGTTGAAAATGCAACAAGATGATGGAGCTTAGTGAAAAGAAGTCGCCTTCACTAAGTGGGCCCACAGGCTATTTTTGGTGCAAAGTCTATTTTTAGACTATGTCTATTTTTAGACATATGGATCATGGTATATGAGTTGCAAGATGCTATTTGTGGATGATTGGTCATGTTGGTAAAAATTGATGGACTTCTATTTTTAGACATATGGGCGGAGTCTATTTTTAGGTTGCCAGGCTAAAAATAGAACAGTCGAATATTATTAGCTCTTAATAATATTTGGACTATAAACATTATCTTATCCTCTTGTAGCACTTCAGTTCGAGCTACGGATGTGGCACATGCAACTGTCAGAAGGAAATACGCTTTTCTTATGGGTCAATTGAGCTATTGCATGATGGACTTCAGTTAGAACTCAGGTGGTTGAGTTTGGTGGAGTTGATTGAGGAGTTGATGAAGTTGTGTTCAGTTTGACTTAGTTGAACTAGTTGTATTTAGTCTAACTGCAGAATACACTAGTGGTGAGTGATGTGAATTAATTATTAATTAATTCACTAATTATTAACTCATAAATTAACTAAAAGAATACATCAGTTAACTCAATGCATGGACAGTTCAGTGGAGACAAGTGTTAGAGGTGAGTGAAAGGGCAAGACAGCTGTCAGTTGTGACTATAGTTGTGCGTGAGATTTGCACAATCAATGGATTGAGTATTGCCAATGAGGATTGCGTGGTTCAGCCAAGGGAAATACGAGTTTGGATCAGCCATTCTCATCTATTCTCATGCAGGATTGCGCAGTGGAAGCAAGTAAGCAGTGGAGGAGATTTGAACCTGTGATTGATTCAGATCTGAGCTAGTTTGTGTGTAACAGGTGGAGATAGTACTGAGTACTTGCGAGGAGTATTGTACTATGTATTGTTACATGTTCTCAATCAATATAATATACAGATAGTTGGGGGTTTTCAGCTGTATGCTTTCCCCGTGATATACTGTGTTGATATGTGTTATTGATGTGTTTCAATGTGCGCATGCGAATGTTTTGATTCTGCAAATTGATGATCAACGTAGAGGAGGTTATGTATTATGCATGCATTCCGCAATAGTGTATAATCGGGATAATCTCTGTGAATAAGTGTCATATTATTCAAAATTTCTACACAAAACTCAACATATTGGTCCACAACTTCTTGTAGTTTTTTAAGCTCTTAATCATTGAGTTTCTCAAATGGAGAACCAAGGGTATTTTCTTCTTAATGGTATGCCATCTTTCATAATGTTTCATATTAGGATTAAAATGGAGTTTCCAGGGTGAATGTACATGCCTTGATAGATGCTTGCTTCACCCTACAAGCATTAAATTTGAAGCTTAATGAAGAATCAGGGCTTCATTCTTCTAATGGAGTCACCAAATTTATATGTCAATAATGTCGTATGGGGAATAAGGCACACATCTCATGTTCCTGACAACGACTCCAAAACATTACTGCTCAAACTAGCAGGGGTCCTAGGATGGGATCCTATAGAGAAACTACTAGGTCAAGTGGCAACAATGGAGAAATAACCCATTGTCACCTTAGCTATAGCTCCATGCTCATTACGAAATTTCACCAATGGGAGGAGACCCAATATAAGAGGAATCACAAGGATGAATGTGTAAATAAATGGACGGAGAGTGATCCCTAGAATCTATTCACAAGAGAGGCTCAATTAAATGGCTTACTTGCTTAAGAATCAAGGTGATGGGCTCTTTAGGAAGGGTTAAGAGGATACTTAAGCCTATGTTTTAGGAATATTCATGGACGAGAAGCTTCCTTGACCTAAGAATCCTTGTGGAGAAATGGTTTCTATGCGATCCTCGTGGAATTTGAGTTATGAAGTTGTGGGACCACAAAGAACCAACGTGGACCCCAACTAGGTCAAGGATGTGGTGTCGATCAATACAGGAGGGGCTTGACCTATTTAGGGAGGAGATCAAAGGAAAAATTCTCTTTTGAAATTTAAATGCAATCATCTAAGTGAGGACACTAACCCAAATCAATCTAGGGAAAGAGACTGTCTTTGTGGCTAGGGCTTGCTATACCTTAGGATTCCACTGTTGGATTCACCTCAAACTTGGAGGACCTCTTGAGAAAACCCCAGAGTAGTAGTGGAACAAAATTAAAGGGTTTTGGATGGCTACAAAAAATTTCGCTTGATGCCCTAGGTGACCTACTAGGTTTAGGCCTAGAAAGATATAAAAAAGCGAGAAAAATATTCGTTTGAGTGACCACCAAGAGGCTAGATCAATGCCTTTCCTTGGGAAAGATGGAGTCAACGTGATTTTGAAATTTGGAGAGACATTTACCCAATTAAGGAGTCCTTAGGTAACTTTGCATGGAAAATTAGGGCATGAACTTGACTACCAAAGGATTTTTTACTTCGATGTGCAAGAATTGATGACTTATCAAGGAATATTCAATTAAATTAAACCTCTAGGAACATTCATTCATCATACATGACACATGTAACATATGCAACACTTCAAAAGTCCAAAACTTCCACAATTTCGCATAAATTAGGAGAAATTTCAAATATAGAGAACAAAAATCCCATTCATTATTCATGTGACAAGATAAATGTAAATAATATACATGAGAATAAAACTTGCATGTACAATGAGTATATATAATCATCAATTCAAGATAAATTTGAATATCCAAGACCAAGAGAATAGTACCCAAACATCAAAATCCATCCATGAAACCAAAATCGTCCTCCAAAAGGGAATGAGAAATTCTCAAAAGAGTTTTTAATCCAATCCAAGTGATGATGAGAGGTATGAATGAGACTCACATCTATTTATACAATCCATAAGTGGGTTTGAATAGCCTAATTCGCCTAATAATGCCCCAAATAATAAAATAATGTACAATAATGATATGACTTGGTGACAAGCCCACCAAGATAGCTCCACAATAGAAAAATAAACCACTCAAGAGGGAAAAATAGTAAACATAATGAGTAATTGGACCATTGAGGAGACCTAGTGGAGTCCAAAGTTTCCCAAAGTAAGAGAATAGACTCCAAACATAGTGAATAAGGGGTTGGCCCCTTGATATCCAAGCAAGTCACATGTGGTGTCCCCAAGTGGGTGTGGAGGCACAATGACATCCTCATTGGTCTCCAAGTGGATTGATAATTCCTGTAAATCATCTATAAGGGCTAGGATGATGACATAATCCCTCCCTTTGTTACTTGCGGTGAGACACATCCTCATCTGGACCCTGGAACAACTACCAAGTGTGTGGTACAAGTGTGAAGTCGAATTTGGATGGTGATCCAGGTACATCATCCTCATCCAAAAAGTGGAACACGGGCAATAATTGAATGGAGTTGGGGATCCATGAAGTGCTCTTTGCTATGGTGGAGTCTCTTGGCTCTCTACGCTCACCCTATAGGTGCCAATGTGACCCTCTAGAGATTTTGGACCTCATATAGGGATACCAAACCCTAAATGGATACCCACCTATAATCCTGCATAAGATCGAATGCGTCCCCTCGCCTTCTAGTACAACAAATCATTAGATTAATCAAGTAAAAGAGATTACAAATCATGAAACACAAGTGGACACTTCATAATGGCATCCCCTTCCATAGTTGGCTTTGGCATGTAAAGGTGTCTCCAAGCTAAAAAATGGGGTTAACCAAGGACCCTATTAGGTGGTTTCATCCTCTAAAGGGAGTGGCATTTCCATAGTACATCCATCGAATGGTAGGTGGCTTTATGATATAGTGA
Organism: Pinus tabuliformis; assembly: GCA_031772625.1. NCBI lineage: Eukaryota > Viridiplantae > Streptophyta > Pinopsida > Pinales > Pinaceae > Pinus > Pinus tabuliformis. Next base: position 1,594,159,147 of record CM062817.1, on the reverse strand, counting down.
TGGAATGGAGTAGGGGTGAAGGGGAAGCTCCAGGCCACATGCCATGTTACAAGGGTAGCTAATATAGGGAAGCCCACACTTGAGTATATAAGTGTAGGAGGGAACAACCATGGTACATGAGTTACCCCAGCCTTTGTTTTTCCACCCTTCTTCATATACCTTTTCCATTTTATTATTTTTTCTTTATAATTACTCTGGGCTCCAAGGGATGAGAGCATGATGTGTAGGGTACAACAATAGATACCCCTTTAGGTGGGGCAATGCATTACCCACCAAGGGTTGGGATAATCATGGATTCCTTAATAATGTAGGGGGAATCATTTAGGGCCCATAGGAACCAGGGTGATGGCCATGGATAAGGGGTATAACTCATGTTTGGTGTTTTCCCACGTGTTAAATTTGTATGTCCCGACCATCTTTTTCATTCTGTGGTACAATTTCCTTTTGAGAGTGGCCAAATATGCTTTTTCTTTTCTTTTTAGCCACATCATCCACTAGGGCACTATTCTAGGCCCACCCTAAGGTGTGGACAAGGGGAGGGGGAGGCTAACTCCTTATGGACCCAATGGACAAACACGAACCTCAATGGGAAATATGATGAATGGGGTTGTAATGAGCAGAAGGGGAGTGATGTATATTGTTTTGGGAAGCGGGACCACACAACTATAATCAGGGTTTCCCATGTAGTGTCATCCATAAAGCCTAGGGCCAATAAAGGGCATCCCACGGGACTAGAATACAAGGTTAACCACCAAAAGAGTAGAGGAGACAAGAGTATAGACCTATTCCACTCTTTCTGTCAAATCCCCCCATTAATCCATGCCCAAAAGTGTCCATGATAAGTAACAAAAAAAATACTCAACCACACAACGATAAGCCATACCTTTAGGTTGAGCCTGCCTTCAAACATGCGATCATAACAGATGGGAGAGGGACCACATGGATGGCTCAAGTGGCGAAGAAAATGGCACATCGAGCTATCTGGTGCCTACAAGGGGTTGCTAGCTTCCGAGTGAGGACCATCTAGGAAAATAATTTTCTCCTATGGATATCACCCACAAAATGGTGGGTAACATGAACTTAAAGGAAAGCATCCAACATGAGGTGCATCTTTTTGAACCTAAATCCCTAGAGCATACTTTCAGTATATCAAGGAAATTTGAAAGTAAATATATGGCTACTAGAAAACTAGGCACTAATTACTATAAAGAATGTCATTCTCTCTCTCTTAAACTAACAAGGTCGACACCTCAGTAGATGGATGAAGGAAGGGTAAAGGGATTATATTTCAACTGTGATAGCAAGTATAGTAAGGGGAATAAACGCAATGAGAGGAAATTATTTTACATAAATTATGAAGATTAAGAAGATAGAGAATTGGTAAATTCACAAGATCTAGAGCTAGAGGAGACTACTCTAACAATATCTTATCATACATTGGCCAACATAAATACTCCACAAACCCTCAACATAGAAGGATATATCAAAATGAATAATGTAACAGTGTTGATTTCCCATATCTTCATCAATTACAAATTGGAAATTTTTCTGAACTACTTTGTATATATAACGTTAAAATTTCAAGAAATGATTGAAAATGGAGGTACCATAAATTGTTCATGTAAGTGCCATAACATTAAACTGAATATGGGGGAATTTTTATTGGATAGTCCCATGGTTGCAATCCAAATGGTCGGTGTTGATGTTTTATTAGGGGTTCAATGGTTACAATCATTGGGGAAAATGGTCCTTAATTTTCAAGATATTTTCATTTGATTTTCCTCAAAAGGAATGAAATTGAGCTTAGAGGTATCGAAGGGAAACCCTCTAAAGTGATAAGTTATAATAGCATGACAAAATTTCTAAAAAAGTATACCATTGTGTCATTACACAAGTGTATTCATTAGATGTTCAAATATCTATATCCTCTACTCCAGTGGATCTTTAAGAAGTTATCAACACACATTCCAAGGTATTTGGAGAGATTCCCAAGGGTCTTCCACCTTCTCGAGATCATGACCATGTTATTCATTTGCAACTTGGAAGTGTATCACCTAACATTAGGCCTTATAAGTATCTATATGCAAAAAAGAGTGAGATTGAGTGTATAGTTCAAGAAACGCTAGAGGCTAACATCATTCAACCTAGTAAGAGTGTTTTCTCTTCACTATTGGTGATGGTTATAAAAAATGATGGTTCATGACATATGTGTCCAAATCATAGATGGCTCAATAAAATGAAAATGAAAGACAAGTTTCCTATTATGTTCACTAATGAATTATTAGATGAATTGCATGAAGAAAGAATATCTATTATGGCTATCATCAAATCATAATGAGGAAAGAAGACATTCCCAAAACAACCTTTAGAGTGCATGAAGGCCATTATGAGTTTTTAGCTATGCCATTTGGACTTGCTAATGTATTTTCAACATTTCAAAGCTTTATAAATTCTATTTTCAAACCCTAATCTACAACAAATATCGTGAAGAACATGTACAACATGTTGACAAGGCATTAACATTATTGGAAGAGCAACAACTATATGCAAAATCTTCCAAGTGTGCCTTTGGGGTTTGAGAAGTGGAATATTTGGGTCATATTGTATCCCTTGAGGTGTCAAAGTGGACCCTAACAAAATCAAAGCTATGAGGGAATAGCCAATCCCCAATACCTTCAAGAAACTCATAGGATTCTTAGGATTATAGGATATTACCACAAGTTTGTCAAGAATTATGGTCAAATAGCAACACGTCTAAAAAAATTATTAAAGAAAGAAGATTTTCTTGGACTAAAGAAGCAAGCAAAGTTTTTAAAAAACTTAAAGAGCCTAAGTGTAAAACTTCCATCTTGGCCATATCTGACTTCAAAAAAGCCTTCGTTGTGGAGTGTGATGCCTCGGACCATTGCATTGGTGCAATTTTGATGCAAAAAGGAAGGCCCTTTCCTTAAAAGTAGTGAACTTAAGGAAAGAACTTACTCAAATCCATCTATAAAAACGAAATGTTAGCCATGCTACGTGAAGTTAAGAAATAGCATCCATACTTAATAAGAAGACAATTCAAAGTAAAAATTGATCATGATAGTTTGAAGTACTTCTTGGAATAAAGATTATCTTGAAAAGAGAAACAAAAATGGGTTATAAAGTTTTGAGGTTTTCTGTTACACCAATAACCATGGGCATAAGTAAACTTCCAAACCCTTACCATTACCTTGAGTGCGTAGTTAGTCCCATGTTCCTAAGGTGGCAGTTAGTATGTGTGATTTATTCCCAAAAGTGTAGCAGATAGTTCAACACCCCCCTTGGGCATAACTAGGGGGAATTGAACTTGGGCCAAGGCTCTGATACCATTTTGAGGTTTTCCATTATACCAAAACTCGCAAGAATTAGTAAACTTCCAAACCCTTACCATTACCTTGAGTGGGTGGTTAGTCCCATGTTCCTAGGGTGGTGTCTAATCCACATGATCGATTCCCAGAGGTATAATGGTTAGTCCAACACCCCCCCCCCGTTCGACATAACTTGGGGAAATTGAACCTAGGCCAAGTCTTTGATACCAATTTGAGGTTTGTCGTTACACCAAAAGCCATAGACATTAGTAAACTTCCAAACCCTCACCATTACCTTGAGTGGGTGGTTAGTACCATGTTCCCCAGGTGGTTGTTAGTCCACATGATTGATTCCTAGAGTTGTGACTGTTATTCCAATATAAAGATGCTACGTTACTACAATGAAATTATCTACAAAAAGGATATTGTGGTAGATGCACTCTATAAAAATCCCCCATTTAGCTCTTTTTTGTAATTAAAAGTATTATTGTAATACCAGTGTGGCTACAAGAGCCATGGTTAGTTGATACATTGTGTATTTAAAACATTTAAATTTCATTACCGATAGAAGGAGGGGACGAGATCTCGGATTCCAATGTATGAGGGAACTAGCTTGAAAATCCATGAAACCAACCTTGCACGCACCACTAAAGTTAATGAGACATCCATTGGCTGACTTGGCGGAGTCCACTTGCTAACAGTTAATTATGTGATGCAGTTGGAGGGAGCTACTCGCTAGTAGACAATTTATGGGATTGGATTGGAGGCGATGGGAAAACATGAAATAGAGGAAGGTGAACATTCCCCTAGCAGATGGAGGAGATAGACCTGTGGCCTCTTAGACTCACAATGAGACATTGGGAAGGTTATAAAGCACACAACTTAAGTGAATGAGCTTTTTCTCTCGCTTGGGCATTGGATAGTTTTTAGTGTTGGTGTTCTCGACAGAATGGTATTTTGGATGCGTTGTTGATCATTAGAATGTCTGGATCTGGTTGGGCTTTGGCAGTAGAAAGAAAAGTGATTTTTGAGTTATTGTGCAGATCCTTGTGCAAGAGTTGAACCCTTGTGAATTTGGGTGAAATATTTGTGAACTATGTGAGGTCACTACACTATGTTGTATAAGCCTGTGTGATTAGTGGGAGTCTCAATATATCACTGGATCACTATGGTGCTTGTTGTATAGCTGATAAACCACCTAGATAGAAATTCTGGGTCACTATGGTGCTCATTGAGCAATTAATAAACCACCTAGATAGTGGACATTAGACCCCTATGGTGCTTGCTATGAGAATACAAATATAAACTACCTGGATAGTGGATTCCAACTCCTGAGACTAATAAATACCACATCTCAACCTTGGGTGAATCCCTGTGAATGAATTGAAAGGAAAGCGTGAGCCATTGTGGTGTTTATTGGTAGGAAACATTTAATAAACCACCTTGGTGCTTGTTGTAGGTACAACTGATAAACCAACTTAGTGCTTGTTATTAAAGGGTAGTTGATATAACCACCTAAATAGTGGGCTCCACCTAAAGGGTGATCAACTGCAAGAAAACTACGATGTCGTTAGTCTGTTGTTGGCTGGAGAGTGGAAAACCCTCCTTCAGTTGCCAACCAGTTTGAGACATATAGATAAGTATATTACATTTATATATTTGAATCATGAACTATGATGTTCAGTGCTTTACTTATGATTGGTATGAATTCAAGCATGTATATGAATTTTAATGAATGTATCGATTGTATTATTCAAATTTATATGCATGATTGATATAATAAATTGTGTGTTTATGCTCCCTTATTTGAAAGTAGTGGCTTATGTATATATTAGTTCAATTTATTCAGAGGATTAGCAATATTTGATAAATAGACAACAACTCTTCTTGTTTAATTATGAGAACCTGTGTGTTCATGCGTGGTGAATTGATATCTATAGCTCTGTGAACAAGTTTGATAAAATCGCATGAACATATTCGAAATAATATGTTTCTCTTTAAAAATATGACGAATCCTATGTTTGGGATTAGTTAATAATCCCTTTAATTATGGTGTTTAATTAATGTTTAATCATTGTTTTAATAATACTATCCAAGGAGATGTTGTAGTTGGAGGAATTGAAGCGAGAGCCGAGAGAGGGAAAAAAAAAATGGTCGGTTCTTCAAGTATGGATATTGTGGGTATTGGCGGCGAAAGCCCTGCTGCCGGGATGGCCTGTGAAGTAGACGTGACGAACTCTTATGGGACGCCTCAAAGTTTGCCGAAGAGGGTCGGACGCCTGGAAGACTTGGCACTACGCCTCGAAGCCAAGCTTTCTGCGGCTGTGCAAGAAAGAAAGTCCTCTGTCCGCGTTGTAGGCCAAACCCAGAAATTAATATCGATAAGATACTCGTCGCTCTGCCAAGGGTTAATGTCGGTGCCTGATCCCCTTGCGAGTATTTTCCAGGACAGAAAGCTGAATTTAGAGGAGCAGCGGCTTTTGATGAGGGTCATTAAGCTGTTGCAAATCTATGGCGAAGCAGAGGAACTGAACATAAAGGTTCTGGAGAATCGGTTCGTGGATTTCCTGGACCAGCAACGGATGTCTGCATATATCAAATCCAAAGAGGATGCGAGGCAAGTGTTTGAAGAAATGCCTTACCGAGATTTGGTCTCCTGGTGGGACCTGATCTCATTCTATGCACAGAATGGTTTTTCGGAAGAGGTCTTGAGAAACCTGCGTGAGATGCAGTGTTCCACTGCCGTATGGCCTCTGCTCGACCTTGCAGAAAATGGAGCCGTGGGTTTCAGTGGGGTCTTGACTCCAGGCAAGCCTAACTTAGCGATTAAAAGCGCTTGCTGCCCTGTGAAGGAAAATAAAAAACAGGCACAGTTAGGGCCCTCAGCAAGCTGTGCATGTACCAGCTTCCTCTCGTCTCAGATTTACAGAGGAAAGCAGAAAGTAGATTTCTCTGCATCTTTCCAGATCATGATTGTGCTCCTCTCTGGCAAAACTCTGCTACAGTGGGTGAGCTCTTTAGATCTTGTGCAGGACCTCAAGCAGATCCTGGAACTTAAGATGGGGATTCCCTCGGCATCTCAACGACTCCTCTACGAAGGTAAACAACTGGAGGATCTCTATCCCCTTTCTTTTTACAACATTCAAAGAAATGCATCCATTATTTTCTCCCTTCGTTTGAGAGGGGGAGCTGTAGGACAGTCATCTTCAGCTGCAGCTTCTTCTTACAAAGATGATGTCCATGCTCAGATGCCCAAGAAAGCAACTCCACCAGATCAGGCTCCAAAACCTTTTTTGGTGGACAAACTGGAGGAAACCCCCTCCATTGAAATAATGCATCCTACGATGGACAGGCAATACCAACTGTTTGCAGAGCTTGGCATTATTTGCAGGTTCAATGGGCTATGGCCACGCACAACAGATCTTTACCAATGGATTCACTCTAACTGGACCAAAAATTGCAGGGTTCTTTTCTGCTCAAAAGGTTTCTTCATTGTAGTGTTTGCTTGCAGCAAGGACTACCAGAAAGCATTAACTGAAGGCCCATGGTTTTGGGACTCAGCGGGTTTATTCCTAACCCCTTGGTTCCCAGATTTCGATCCTTCCACAGCAATTATCACCAAAATCCCCATCTGGATCAGGCTCCCTAACCTCCCGGCGCATATATGGCACTTTGCTGTGTTTCAAGGAATAGGCAATTCTCTAGGACGCTATCTTGATATAGATACCTCCAGAGGGGAAAAGGGCATATACACCTACGCCAGAATCTGTGCAGAAATAGATATAAGCAAAGGTCTACCTGATCAGATTATTCTCAAAATTGGAGACTTCCATTGGACTCAGACCCTGGATTTCGAGAACACAACCTTTCGCTGCCGAATTTGCCATCTCACAGGGCACCTTCAGAGCTCGTGTCCTTCGATGCCTGCCCAAAAAAAGAAAGCCAATTCTAAGCCAAAATCCAAAAGCTGGAAACCTCATGAATCCTGGATGTTTTTGAGTCCAGCTCAGATGAAGAGGATGAGGATGAGGAAGTTGAGGAAGATATGGACGCAACGCTGGCACAGGATGCGCCCTCGTTTGGTCCTGAGGAATCCACTGTCCCTCCTAATTCTCAAAAAAGAACTCATGAATCATCTCCTTCGGATTCAGACAAGGAGATCTCTCCTTCAGCCCAGCTCAGTTTACAAATCATGCCAGCCCAGCAGAGTAATCTTGGTTGGGTCAAGGTTGGTAAAAAGAAAGGAAAAAAAGGCCGAACAATTGATTCTACCCACGTTGAGTAGAATCCGTGGTGCTGCTCTTGTTTCTCTGTTCTTCTGGTTTCTTCTTGCCTAGCACTGCTCTCTTCTTAACTTCTCTTCGGGGCCGAGGTGGATAGTCTATCCTTTCCGGCTGCCCGGTCTCTTCGGGTTTCTGAAGATGTTTCTTTTGGTGTCTAGTGTCTTCTCTGTCAAGTATTTTGATGATTGTGTCCTTCTGATAGTTCTGGTTATCTGCCGCCCTGCGCGGTGTGCTGATCTTAGTTTTCAGTTTCTCTGCCTACTCTTTTTAGTCTCCTGAAGATAGGCCTGCTGTTAAGCGGCCCGTAATCTGCAGTTGCAGAGGTTTTGTACTATATTTTCTTTTGTTAATATCAAATGCTGACTTACACAAAAAAATACTATCCAAGGAGATACAATACCAACCTATGGATTGTAGTACCAAGGAGATGCAATATTGGCCTAGGGACTCTAGTACCAGGGAGATGCAATAGCGGGGTATGTGACGCAAGGGAAAGTGGGACATGGGGAAAGTATTAGAGCACTAACCCAGGAAGAGATAGAACTAGAAATGTAGAACCGGGAAGCTAAATTATGTGTCAGTACTAGTATGGGGTCATATTGGGAAAAAGTATTAAAATGAGAAACAACGGAGTTTCTCGAAAATTCACTTTATTAATCACAAACACTAATCGTGATTATTTAAATTTATGATTGTGATTGGTACTAATCTTAAGTGATTATCATAACATCAATATAAGGGGATTTATTAATAGAACATTTCATAGTAGGGGTTGATTCGATGGCAGAACCACGATCTATCATAACTATGCCACGTAGGTCATCGGACCACCAGAGCATCAAAAAAGGTTAAGTGGATAGTTGTGCGGGGAGGCCAATTGCTGATGGGTTGATATTAGTGATCAGCCCTTGGCCAAAGCACAAACACTTTAATATGTCTAGCAACCCAATCTGCAGTGGCGTGGGTACCTAATGGACCCCACGCGGTGGTGGCTAGGCACGATGTGGTCCAAGAAGGGCCACGTGGATGCCACATAGATCCCTCTTATTGATGTGGCCTCTTTAGTGGGATTTTCTAAGGGGCATAACTTTCTATCCAAAACTTGAATTGAGGTAAAATTTATATCATCAAAAAGCTCTCGATGAGCTGAACGTAATGGTGGAATTAGTTTAAGTATTTAAAGGCTTTAAGCAAAGGGGTTGTTGTAACCCCATATTCATAACAGACCTTGGATATAGGGTCAAAATGAGTAACACTCCCATATCCCAAGATGGCATAAGGGGGTGGGACTTGTTACATACTCTCAAGGAAAGAGGAAGACATAGAGGGTTTACTATGCATTATTTCCATTCCAAAATATCACTGGGTGGAATAATAAAGGATAGAATGAAAGCAAGCCGAGAAGGTATGCAAGATCACTTAGAAACTACAAGAGGACCTCGGTGTAATAGAGAAATATGAAGAATTATTTATTGTGGTATCAAGATTGCTTATACTTATGTAAGAATTCTCAACTCAAACAAAAAGAACTTTTGGAATTGCACACTTGTCTTGTAGGAGGACATTCAAGGTTCTTGAAAGCACACCATAGGATCAAGAAAGTTTTTTTTTTGGAAGCTCTTAAAACAAATGCACAAAATTTTACAGTGAAATGTGTGGTATGCCAACATAATAAGGGATAGAATCAAGACTGAGTGTTGCTATAGACATTAGCCATACTAAGCCAACATAATGAAGAAGTTTCAATGGATTTTATTACAAGTTTACCTAAATATCAAGGAAATTATTTCATTGTGGTAGTTGTATATTGAATGACAAAGTATCCATTTTTTCTCTCTTTCTCATCCTTTTAAAGCAAGTATAGTGGTAGAAGAATTCATGGAAATAGTCCTAAAGCTACATTGAAAACTGAAAAATTATTGCAAGTGATATAGATCCAATTTTCACTGGAAATTTTTGGATTGAATTATTTTCTTGTTTGGGTACTCAATTGGCTCAGAGCTCACCTTACCGTCCTCAATCTAAGGGGAAAACTAATATTGTGAATAATTTTTTAGAAGGACATATACGTTGCTTTACATCTTATAAACAAACACAATGGTTCAAGTGGTTGCCCTTGGCATATGGTGATACAACACATTCTTCCACACTTCATCAAACACCTCCCTGTTTATGGAGTTTTATGGATATCATCCTCCATCGATCAAATCACCCTCGAAAGGGACTATAAAGGATCAAGCAGTGGATAACCACATAAGCACCAACAAGAAGTTCTCATATTATTGAAGGACAACTTGGTTATATCAAAATAGGGTGAAACAACAAGCATATCAACATTGCAACGAAAGGGAATTTGAAGTGAGGGATTAGGCATTTATGAGACTACAACCATATAAATAAATGTCCCTTAAGCAACAAAAGAAGGATAATAAATTAGAACCAAAGTATTATGGCCCATGTAAGGTGTTGCAGAGGATTGGAAATATGGCTTACAAATTGGATTTTCCTTTGTCTTCAACTGTACATCCAATGTTCGATGTTTCCTACTTAAAGAAGGTAATTGGGGACAAGATCCTAGTTTAAAATATTTTACCAGAGATTAATGAAGAAGGGAAAATCATACTAGAACCAAAAGCAATATTGGAAACGGTGATTAAGAAACAAAAAAATTGAGCAATTATTGAGTACCTCATTAAATGGAATCACCTACCAATGGAAGAGGCGACATGGGAAGATGAGATATTCATGAAGAAACACCCACAGTTAGTCAAGTGTTGAGGAAAACACTTGTTCAAAGGGCAGGGGCATGTTAATCCCTATATAAGCCCCACATTAACCCTAAATCCATGTATCATGCCCTATACATAGAGTTATTACATTTGTATTATTATATTGTTATGTCATTTAGAACCTTTCATTGTACCATTTCACTATAATTATACCTTGTGTCTCCTATATACACACACTTGCGTGCGCACATGCACACACACAAAGGAGGCATAGTCTTAAGTTCAGTAAATCTTGTTTTACATATTGTATTCATAATAAAAGGAGGTTTCCCCCTTGAAGTGGATTGTAATTATTAGTTTATTATCATTTTCAATGCATAAGGTTCATAACATGTGTTGTCAACCAAGGGTGATGAATAAGCAAGCTTGAGTTTGATGCCAAAGAAATAGAGTAGCAGAAGGTTTGGAATTAACCATCTAAAATCGTGAGAGTAGGTTCAATGCATAGTTGGAATGAGCCATGGTAATATTGGAATCATATTCAATGATCTCAATCCTGAGAAAATAATGTAGCAACCCTAGGTACTCATCAAAAATCTATCACGCAAGGAATTTTTTATAACAACAATGGATGTTAAGGAGCTACCAGTGATCAAGATATCATCTACATATAATACAACTAACATAAGAGAGTCATCTTGTTGTAGAATGTAGACATTGGGGTTAGAATGGCATAAAAAATCCATGAGAGAGAAGGAAGGAATCCATCTTGGCATATCAAGCCCAAGTAGCCTATTTGAGGTCCTACAGGGATTTTCATGACACCATCGTAGAGTTATTTACCAACTCCAAGATGCTCCATGTAAATCTCTTCCTCAAAATCCCCATGAGGAAAGGAACTCTTCGCATCCATCTAATGAATTTTCCAATTATGAGTTGCAACAATGGCTACTAGAAAGCTAGATTAAGTACATTTTTATAACTTATCAATTGCCTCATTATAATCAATGCAAAGTACCTATGAGAAGCTCTTTGCCACTAGTCGAGCCTTGTACTTTTTCATTAGAACAACCATTGCAAACTTTGTCCAATATATCCACTCACATTGAACAAGCTTTCTTCCTTTAATAAGCATCCCATGTGAGGTTCCTCATTCACGAGTTATACTCCTCCTGCATAGTTATGTCCCACACTCTAGCAACCCCTTGAAAGGTCTATGGATATATGATAGTAGCAACATAATAATTGATTGGTAGCAATGAATATATAACAAAGAATGTGTATGAAGCTCTCTAAAACCAAGAATATGTACATATATTATCCTCTATATCTCTAACCAAATTGCTTGTTACTGACAATGCATGGCATGCCCAACATGGCATTATGACAAGAGGTGAAACACACCTAATTCCACCCATGAGATATATGTATAGTGTTATTAGGTTAGTTAGTCAGAGATATATTATGTGGCCTACATGCCCATGTATATATGTTAGTTATATTTTAGGGCCATTGTGCCCAGGTATATATGTCGTTTTGGCTAAGTGGCGAGAGAGCCAAGATTGTAAATACAATGAAACTTTTGTAAATATATTATATTGATAAAATAAGTTAGTTTTGGAACCTACTCCATGGTAAAGAGTATGGGGGGTAGTACAACTCCACGATGACAGGAAACAAGGTGTTGTGACAAGTGTTGGTAAAAGGACACCTAAGGCCCACATGGTCTCAAGGGCTGCCACATGGCAGAGAGAGGCCATGCATTTATATATATGTATGTGTGTTTTTGTATGAGGAAAAAGGTAATGGGGGTTTATAGATTAGGGATTTAGTGAATTATTTATAGTTGATTAGTCGGTGAGTCGTGGGCTTGGACTTTGTAGCTGACAAAGGCATGGTTATTTAATTAATCATGCTAGATAGGATGCATCCTAGTTTGAGAGCTTGGTGCTTTGGTGTGTGAGACATGGTGGCATTGGTTTTTGGCTTAGGTAGGCATGGGGTTTTGGTGCTACTCGGTTCGAAGATAGTCAATGGATCTTGGGATTGGACTTTGTAACTAATTGAGGGTTATTTGTTTTTTTTCCAGAAGGGGTCTCAGATGCCCGGGAGTAGCAGAGCTCCTGGAGCCACAGGTTGATATTGTTCTTGGCTGGCTATAAGGCACTTTGGAAGGTGAGCATTGCCAAGGGACTCGGGCTATGCCATTTGGGTGAAAGTCGGGGGAGTGCGAGCCTGTGGTTGAAAACTAAGGCTACTGGGATCAATGCTCTTGTCAGTGTTTGATATTTGGCTTATACCGTTGCCTGTGGAGCTGTAGCCCCAACTCAAGGGTGACCCGTGGTTGATAATTATGAACCCCATGGTTTATGGCTAGGTGGAACGTGGAGAGCCTGCAGTCATTTAAACATTCTACTAAGGTATGTGTTTATTGTGTATCATGATATTCTTATGTGTATTTTCATGTGTAATTATGTGTTCTGATTATAACCCTAATTTGTGTATTTGTTGTATTTCAATACCATGGGATCCATTTCTCTGTATCTTTATGTCTACAAATCCTAGTCGAGGTTTAATGTCGATGAGCTTAATATTCTGTTATGCATTAATGTTATTCTGATAAGCTTAATGTTGTCAATTAGATTAATTTGTACTTAAATTACACATGGTGCTCTGAGATGGGTATGGCAAGTAATATGTTTGTAATACTTGTAACCAGATTAATTAATGCTAGGTGCAGGGGTTTTTGTCGTGAAAAAATTCAAATATTCTCATGGACAAATTTACAATGGAGTATTGGTTATAGAGGACCAACAATAATTGGTGGAGTTTCAAGGGCTCTGGGGTTGTGCCAGGGTTTCTAGCATTTTTGATGTTTCTGCTATGAATTTGGCAGTACCCGGCTTGGGAGAGAAATAACATTTGTATATGTATAAACCCTAGTTTGCTGAGTGAAAATGGGTTATGAGTTTATTCAATTTCGCTAATTAGTGTTTTGTGTGTTTATCTCTAAATCATGGTATGTGAACCCTAATTGAAGTGTGAATGAATCAGAAATTATGTGCTTTCACTTGAGCATTTGGTGAATTTTGGTTTCTATTTCAGTAACGTCACTCAGTCGGGGGCCAAGGACGTTACAAGAGGAAAGAAGGATTCATAATCCTTGGATATATAGTAAAACCATCATTATTTTTCCCATATTTTAAGAAGAAGAAAAGGAGTCCTCATCATCATGAATAAGCTAGGTTGGATAATCAACTCACCATTAACAATATTCACTATGAAAATTGGACTACTTGTAGATCGATTATTATAGTGAGATAAGCTTGAAGTGCTCTCTTAAAAAGGAACATTCTTGGAAATAACTGGCTAAATGATGACAAGGTTGAGAAGCCATCAGGATATCACAAAAATGAAAGACTAGCTTTGTGGTTCTAGTTCCTTACATTTTTCATTAGGGATGTGAGCCCATGCCTGAGAACCAAACACTCAGGTGATTTACAATTAATAGCTTCTATCCAAAACTTTAGAGCAAGAGATTGAGACTACAACATATAATTTTCCATTTCCTTTGAAGATTTTTTCTTTTGTTTAACCACATTATTCTACAAAGGAGTGTATGAGAAATTGTATAGCAAATCAATGCTTGCAAAAACATAGAACTGATCAAAGTTGTTATTCACATTCTTTCCCCCATTGTTTGTATTTAGAATCATAATGGCCTTATCTCATCATTTATCAACAAGGGATTTGAAGTCTTTAAAGTGTTAAAATACCTCTAATTTTTGCTTAAGCAGGGAAACCATGTATACCTCAAATAATCACAAATAATGATTAAGGAATATTTCCCTACTAGTAGAAGAATGAGGAAATAGACCCATTAGATCACTATGAACTAGCTCCAAAGCTCAGGTAGCCCTCCACATTTTTCCCTTCTCAAATTTCTCATATGTATGTTTGCTAAGTATGCAACCTTGATAAACACCATTAGAAAAAAAAAACCCAACAACCATGTAGTCATGCTCTGCTTGTTGAACTATTGCAAATAGTGGTTACAATTGAGATGGCCAAACCACTCATGCCACAAATTTTTTCTCACCTCACTTGAATAAGTGAAACGGATAATAGAAATAACCTTGGGAACAAAGTCTAGGAAGAGGGGCAACCTTGAATATTTTTCTGTTTTACCAACATCAACTATAACACCATTTGTCATCTCGCTATTAACCATGAAATCAGATGTAAACTCAACTTTCCTACTTGAACTAGAATGAGTGATATATCAATAAGAGATTAGGTGAAGATGAAGGCATATAAAGAAAATTTTGGAATGTATCAACATCCACATCAATATATCCTCTCCCATGGACCCCAACATGAGTATTATTACCCATTAAGATGGTATAATGCAATGCTCGATAAGTCGCCCTTGGATGAATCCATGCGGTGTGAAGCATATGAGTCAAGTACCAATAAAAACGGTTGAGATGCAATTGTTATAAGCGTTAGACTTGGTTCATTGCTTTCCCATTTGCTTCCTAATGCCTTTTAAGGTTGCTTTGGTAATAATTTTTTTTAGACAAAATCAAGCACCTTAATATTATTCTTTTCAAGAAGATGAGTTATATGATTAAACTACTTTACCTCTTAATGCACTTTTGTAATGCCTCCTCCCACATTTACCCAATTTCAACACCCTGTCGGGGTAAACATGAGACGAAGAGTTATTATGACATGACCCAACCTCCAAGCTCTAGCTATGGAAGTGGGGCTAACAAACTGACAACTCACAACATCCCCTAGGGCTACAGGACACTCAAGGGCCAAAGGACCACCCTAGGTGACCATTCCCTAAGCTGGCACTACTTTTCCACAAGATTAACCCGCAGTTGCATGCATTACAAGGCATGGGTGCGGTTATAGGCCTCTAACCGCATGCACAACACTGCCACCATGCAGTTATGACCCAACTTGCCTAGTTCAGAGGGTGCAGTCCCAGGATTTGAGCCACCTTTTCAAGCCAGCCTCCAGACAACTGCCCAGAATTGCCTGAGACTTTCTAGAATCATAACTGACATGATGACAAAGCTAAACATTCAATCTCAAATCAGAAACTTGACCTAGAATGCCTAGAAAACACTAGACATTTCGTCAAACACATGGCAAACATGTAAGCTACAGGTCATGAATGCATATATGATCATATTACTCTAAAATTCATCTAAGAATCACCAAGAAGTCTTTATGACCTCTCCACATAGCTGCAACAACACTAAACAATTCATGGCAAGAGCCATAGATAATGCACATCATATAACCAACATATAACTAGAAAATAACCAGTATAGAAGCCATGGAAACTCAACCATAATATCACCAACATAATCACTACAAGTGCTCATAGATCAAAATAGGAAAATGTCTCATATTAACATATGAAAATGTCAACCAAGCCATGGACTTCCATGTACCACCCTACCATAGATTGGGCTGAACCAAATCTCTCTATCAACCAACCATGCCTGCACCATATTCCAAGTACGGATGTGGGATATCATATAATATACCAAAACAAAACCAAACCAGGGATTCTAGAGGCCAAACCACCTCAACCCTCCACCATATTGATTCAACCTCTACGGTCAGACATCACTATCACCAACCAGATTGGTCTTTACCCAAGTTGTCCAAGGCTCCAGGAACTAGTAACTCAATCCACAACCTTCCAGGGCTCTAGAGCGTTTGTCTAACCGAGCGCCAGGGACTAGTAACTCAACCCACCAAGGGCTCCAGAGTGTTTGTCCCAACCTAGGCTCAAGGAATAGTAACTCAATCCAAGTTATTCCAGAGCTTCTAGAATGTTTGTTCTAACCCATAGCCATAAGGAACCTGAGCAGCAATAAAAAAACAACAAGTGGAAAAATCCACAACACCATGGCTATCTAGGAAATGACAAGGCAAGGCTAAAACCACTATCAATCTAGGAAAATATCCATGCCAATGGCATCTCATAACTGGAAAATCACATGCATATACCATGCATCCAGAAATCAACAAGGAAATCACACATGCAACCTATTACCTACAAAGCAATCCAGTTGTAGTTGCTAATCCAATTATTCCCTTGCACTTTTTTGCTTTCCTTTGCCTTCTTTCTCCTAAGTGCAATGTATGCCAAAGTGATCCAAGAATTCTCCAAGAATACTCTAAGTGTGCAACAGTATGAGAGAATGAAAGAATGAAATGAGAGCTTCAAAATTGAATTGATAAAAGGTTAACCAACAAAAGTTGTGAATTGATTCTCATAAGCCTTTTTATCATTGGAGCCTCTATTTTCTTCATTTTCCTTCATTTTTCCTTCATTTTTCCTTCAATTTCCCTCTCATGCAAATCTATGTCTCTTCACCTTCCTTTTTTCCTTTTTTCCTTTATTTCTTAAATAAAATGTCAATTATTGCCACTTTGCCTTTGCCAATTTTCATGGCCATTAATTAATCACAAGTGATACCCATCAGTATGTTTTTTCCCAACATTCATCTTGGAATATGTGTCCCATGACCTTGGTTTTATTTTATTTTCATATAAAATCAATCAGGCGTTATCACAAACTCCTCCCCTTGGGGGAACATTGTCCTTGGTGTTTTATGACACCTATGACTGGAAAACTGTTGAAAACAACACATGCTTCACACGGAGCTTTATAACACAACTCATTATGACATCTACAACATATATATATAATATATATATATATATATATATATATATATATATATATATATATATATATATATATACCAAAAAATCATTTGCTTGAACCAACAAATAATGAAGGGTATATAGCTCACATATGATCAACCATCTCCCATGTAGTCTCATCGGGCCCAAAGTGCTTCCACTGCACTTTAGCTTGCTCAATTGCTTTGTTCTAGAGCATGAGTTGTTTCCACTGCAATATGCAGTGTGGTTTTGATTGGAATCAACATCCTCGACATACTTTTTAAGCAATGAAACATGGAAAACATCATGGACTTTCATTGTCAAAGGCAGTTAAAGTTGGTAGGTCATTGGTATAATCCTCTCAAGGATCTTGAAAGGCCCACAATAATGAGGTGCCATCTTGGCACATGACCCAATCCTCAAGGAGCTCCTCTTGGGCTTAATGCGCAAGTACGCATGTTCCCTAACCTAAAACTCCTTGATAATAATGACTCTTCTGCATGTCTTGTGTTGCATTTAGATTCCTTTTAATAACCTGCATTTCATGTTCCATCTCTGCCAACATATATAGTCCAATCAGTACCCTGTTCACTGGATCACTCCAACTGATAGGATTATTACAACTCTGCCCATAAAGTGCCTCAAAAGGACTCATCTTCAAGGAATTCTTATACCCATTAATATATGCAAACTCTACCAGTGGAAGATACTTCTCCCACTTCCGATGTTGATGCATGGCATACATCCTTATAATGTCCTCAAGAATCTTGTTAACCCTCTCTATTTTTCCATCTATCTGTAGATGATAAGTTGTACCGAAGGCCAACTTTGTCCCCAAACCTACAAACAACTCCTTCCAAAACCTGGAAGAGAACTTGGCATCTATGTTGGATACAATATTCTTAGGAACACCATGGAATCTCACTATCTCCCTGATGAAAATCTGAGCTACCTCTGAGCTACCTCACTAGCTGAATTCGTAGACGTAATTGCAATGAAGTGCACTACCTTACTTAACCTGTCAACCACAACCATACTGGAATCCATGTAAATGACCTCCCATTTCCACTCTCGAATCAGAATATGTTGCAATAGGCCACCTCGGTACTTACACTCCGCTTTTACCTGTTGACAGTCCAAACATCTCGCAACAAACTCAACCAACTCTTTCTTCAAGTTCATCCAATGATAAAACTTATTAACTGTTGTCAATGTCTTCTGATATCTCAGGTAACCTGAATATGACTTAACATGAAACTCCCTCAAGATAATCTTCTTGAGTAACTTTATTTTCATCTGGTACATCAATCTTGTTCCTGAAACTGACCAAGCCATTTGTCGTGAGATGATACTCCTTATCCCTATCACCTTCAACCTGCTGTTGTAACATGTGCATCAACTATTGATACTTGTCATCATGTTGTCCTGCTTACAAGATCCGCTTCTACAAATCTGTCCCATAGGAACTCACTGTTGCAATTTGATTCACCTACACTCTTCTACTAAGAGCATCTGCAACCTTGTTCTCCTTTCCCTTGATGTACCCGATTTTGAAGGAAAACTCATTGAGAGTAGCCAACCATATAGCTTGTTTGGAATTTAGATTAGGTTGATCAAATAAGTACCCTAGTCCATTGTGATCACTCATCAAGACAAACCTCCTGCCAAGAAGATAATGTCTCCACGTCTTCAATGAATGAATGATAATTGTCAACTCAAGATCGTGAGTCACGTAGTTCTGCTTGTGTTCATTCAACTTTCTTGACTCATAGCATACCACCTGTCCTTCCTGCATCAAAACTCCACCAAGTCCTCCCTTGCAAGAATTTCTACATACCACAAACTCTTTGTTTGGATATGAAATTTTCAAAACTAGAGCATTGGTAAGAAAATGCTTCAACTGCTCAAAACTAGTTGCACACTCCTCGGTCCATTCAAACTTCTTCCCTTTTCGCTGCAAGTAATAGGATAGGAAATCCGTGAGAAGTTCCTGATGAACTTCCTGTAGTAACATGCTAATCCCATGAATGATCTGACCTCATTCACATTCCTAGTAGTTGCCCACTCCATAATAGCTCTGATCTTTTCTGAGTCCACTACTATACCTTACTTGGAAACAACATGTCCCAAGTAATGAACTGTAGTCTGAAAGAAACTACACTTACTAAGCTTGACATACAACTAATGCTCTCTCAAAATTTTTAACACTATTGCTAGATGTTCAACATGCTCTTCCTCATTCTTAGAGTATATCAATATGTCATCAATGAATACTATCACAAACTTTGTAGAAATTCCTTGTAGATTCAAACTGCTAATTGTAATTTACTAAAATAATAGAATTGAATCTACTCTACTCGTCAGCGGAAACAATTAATCGATCGAGAAATCACGAAGAGAAAAAGTTCAATCAATGCATTACATAATGATTTCCTAGGGAAAGCCACAACTAAAAACCCCTGCTATCTGTATATTGCATTAGTTAGAAAATATGAGAAGATTACAATGCTTTGCTCAAGCTTGAGCAACCTCTGCACTATCTCTATCTGTCTCACTGCTTCCTAGACAAGCCTAGGCCAATACTTAACCAATTTATTGCTTTCCCAAGTCCCTATTTCCTTGCATTGTTTCCTTGGGAATTAGCCCCTATTAATTAGGGAAATTCCTTAATTGGAATTGCGCAATCCTCATAGGCCTTCCTCTGACTGCATGCACCACCTGTACAATTCAGATGATTATACAATTGATAGTACATTGTCCCTGAACTCCAATATCAACTGGGTAACTCTCAGATCTGACATGCATGAGTTAATTATGAGTTAATTTATCAGTTAACTGGTTGAACACATGAAGTTGCACCCCACTATCTGACCTCCTACTAGTTCCTCCATCAGTTGGAACTAGTTTAACTAACTTTAACTTAGCTAAACCAAATCAATTAATTACAACTCAAAATAAACTCAACTAGGGCTCCTATAAAGTAGGAGACACTCTACATGACTCAAGTTAGACCCTCAACTTGAATTAACTGAGCCAACTAAGTCAAATTAACTTAGTTAACTAATACAAGTTGTCATGTGATGTCGAATTACAATTTTATTTCTAATTTAAATCAAGGACAAATTTAATTTAGGAATTTCTTGTTGCATTTTCAAAATTTCTTGTTGCCATTTTCAACACTCCCTCTAAAAAAGAAAGGGATTCACATCTATCCTGATCCAATACCTTTAGAATGTTCTGCATGCACCACTTCTCACTGTTGTTGTTGCTATTACAACATCTGTAACTGAAAAGCATCCAAAAATAAATAAAAATAATCGTTGAATCAATCTACAATTGTCTACTCGGAAAATTGTGTTGTTGTTGACTCTGTTATTGAGCCTCCTACTCTGTGGTCAACACCGCTCTGCACTCCTCAGTATCTGATTGACATTGATCCTCCTGCTACTAAATATTGTGGGCCCCCATAGCAAGGTAACGATCCACGAGACAAAAACACCTCAATGGACCTTGCCCAAATTTCTGCACTCCTAGGACTATGGCTTCACATCACCCCACCTCTCACCTGGAGGTATGGCTACATGTGCTCCCTCTGCCCACTTGGCTCATAATCCCCCCTACTAGAGGTCTCTACTTCAGTAGGTGTCTCCACTCAACCTCCTCTCTACTTCTCCAATTCTGGTTGTTCTACAACTTGTTGAGGTTGCTTCTGAGGCTCCATTTTGAGAGGTAAATTATGCTCCATCTCAACCACCAAGTCGCTAACCATTTCCTTGATCCTGAAGACTTTGCATGCATCTTGTACCTCAAGTGCATACAAGTTCTTGACTCACACATCGATCTGTTTCACTTGTCCTGTGGTGATGGGTCTAAGGAAAACCTTCCCTTTGCTAAATACCACATTGTAGCCATGGTCTTCTAGTATTGTGCCGAAAACAAGATTCTTCTTTAGTCCTGTAAAAAACATCACATTTGAGAGTCTGAGAGGGGAGATAGACTCCCTATGAAAAGTAACTATACTGATATCGGTCGTGCTATACCTCCCATCATCTTCAAACTCAATGTTCTGCTTGAGGTCTTTCTTCTCCAAGTCAATGAAGAGATCTCTATTCCCCGTCATATGGAACTAGGCACCGATGCCAAGATACAACATGCTTCCCTTTACAGTGCTTTCCATGCATGCAATGAGAGTAAAATCAGGTTCGAATTGTGAAGCTAGAGCTTCACCTGCTACTGCTACTATAGGCTCCTTTTTGCTTGCCTTCTTCTATGGACATTTTGTGGCATAGTGCCCAAACTCGTGACAGTGAAAACATTTGATGTTAGACAAGTATTTATTCTTGCCCTCCTCACCTTAGGACTGCTTTCCCTTGGCTTTCTTTCCTTTGCTAACTAATGAAAAGTCCTCTTCCACTTCTTTGGATGAGGTCCCATCTCTAGTGTTCTGCTGAATCTCTTCTTGCACCAAGTCAGACCACAAAATATCCCACTTTGGTAGCTTCTCCCTCCCATTCACTGAATCTTGGTAGTTGTTTCGGCTCTTGGGAAGGCCTAGAAGTGCTAGGTTGACCAGATCATCTTCATCAACCGCAACACCAACACTTCCAATCTCATCCCAACATTGGGTGAACTTGGTCAAGTACTTTGGTATTGTGTTGCCCTTTTCCAACTTGATTTTTCTGAGCTTTTCCTTCAGTGCTAGCTTCATGTGGTCACTGTTGTTTTGAAACAGGTATGTCAAGGTCTTCCACATTGCATATGGAGTCTCCCTACCGTGGATGTTCGAGACAATGTGATCTTGAACTCCTTCTAGGATAATCCTTCTTGCCTTTGCAACACAGTTTCTCCACTTTATCAGATTTTGAGCATCAGTTGTTGGAGGCTCAGGAATATCTTTGTCTATGAATTCCTTAAGCCCATTGTCTTCCAACACTACCTCCATCGTGTCCTTCCAAACAATATAGTTCAAACTACCCTCAAGGGCATATTCAAGTCTCATTCCATAGAACGACATCCTAATGGCTCTAAAGTATGATACTACAAATTCGATTTCACCTGCAAAAGACAAACTTGTATTCTCCTATTCCAGAGTGATTTGTGCTCTGATACCATGTAGACATTCCTTGTAGATTCAGCTTGTTAATTGATATTTACTAAAACAATAGACTTGAATCTACTCTACTCATCAGCATAAACAATTAATTGATCGAGAAATCACGAATCATACAAGAGAAAGAATTCAATGAACACACCACACAATGATTTCATAGCGAAAACCACAACTAAAAACCATTCTATCTGTATATTGCATTAGTCAAAAAATATGAGAAGATTGCAATGCTTTTCTCAAGCCTGAGTAACCTCTGCATTATCTCTATCTATCTCACTACTTCCTAGACAAGCCTAGGCCAATACTTAACCAATTTATCGCTTACCCAAGTCCTTATTTCCTTGTGTTGTTTCCTTGGGAATTAGCCCCTATTAATTAAGGAAATTCCTCAATTGGAATTGCACAATCCTCATAGGACTTTCTTTCACTGCATGCACCACCTGTACAATTCAGATGATTATACAACTGACAATACACTGTCCCTGAACTCCAATATCAACTGGGTAACTCTCAGATCTGACATGCATGAGTTAATTATGAGTGAATAATCAGTTAACTAGTTGAACACATGAAGCAACACCCCACTGCATGACCTTTTACTAGTTCCTCCATCAGTTGGAACTAGTTTAACTGACTTTAACTCAGTTAAACTGAATTAACTAGTTATAACTCAAAATCAACTCAACCAAGGCTCCTATAAAGTAGGAGACACTCTACATGACTTAAGTTAGATCCTCAAATCGAATTAACTAAGCCAACTAAGTCAAATTAACTTAGTTAACTAATACAAGTTTCCATGTGATGTGGAATTACTATTCCTAATTTAATTCAAGAACAAAATTAATTTAGGAATTTCTTGTTGCATTTTCAACATTTCTTGTTTCCATTTTCAACAAAGCTGTCCAGATAAGGACGCAACACACTATTCATCAAACACATGAAAATAGTTGGAACGTTAGTAAGACTAAAAGGAACTACTACAAACTCATAATGCCCATACCTGGTACAAAATGTGGTTTTGTAGATGTCCTCTTCTTTTATGTGTACCTGATGATATCATGATCTCAAGTCAATCTTCAAGAACACTATTTATCCCTTCAACTGATCAAACAAGTCATCAATCCACGACAAAGGATATTTTTTCTTGATCATCACCTTGTTCAACTGCTTATAATCAATGCATAACCTGAGAGTATCATCCTTATTCTTCAAAAACAATATTGGTGCACCCCAAGGCGGCACACTTGGCCTAATTTATCCCTTATCATGCATTTTCTTAAGCTACAACTTTAGTTCCTCCAACTCTGGAGTGCTTATCTCCCGACATCAACTCAATAGAAAAGCCCACTTCCTTATGAGGCAATAACTGTAAATCTCTGCTGGAAACACATCCTGAAACTGTTGCAAAACTGGATACCTATTCAAGACTTCAACATCCTCAACATCCTTTCCTTTGTCACTGGAAATGTGAACTGCAAACAATACACACCCTTTCTTGCTATTATGCTTTGCCTGCATAACTATGATCATTCTCACTGATGTAGGCTTCTTCTTACCCTACAAGATTCTCCTCTTTCCATCATCACCCAAACACTCAATAGCCTTGTCACAACGATCTATCTTAGTCCTGTGAATGTACAACCAATCCATGCCCAAAAGTATGTTGTATGAATTCAAAGGAAGCACATCCAAATGTGTTGATGTAGACATACTGTTCAACTCAAATGCACAAGATCTCACCCAATGATGAACTCTTTTCTTGGTACCTATAACCAACTGCACCAACCAAGATTATGCATGCACTTATTTATTCAAGCAACATGTATCCACTAGGTCAAGATTGATGTAATTATAGTTATATCTAGGGTCAATCAAAATAGAAACAACTTGATCACAAAGCTTACCTTCCATCTCGATAATAGATGCCTGATGATCAACTTGCCTATTATCCAATGCTGCATAAATCCGAGGAATACTTTGTCCAACATCCCCAACTATATGTGCCTCTTGAGCACTGTAAATCTGAGGTCTGCCACCCTGATGCTGTGGACAATCTCTCCTGCGATGATCCTTGCCACAAGTCAAACATTGCAAAGGCTTCCTGCCATCACCCTTATTCCACTCCTTAGACTGAAATCCCTATCCTTTGTCAACTGCATTGAATTTCTTGTACAGTGTCAATTCTCCTTGTTACTTGCATCCTGCGGTATTTCTCGCTTCTTATCCCACTTTCCTTTAGTCTTGTCATTACCTTTCCAACCCTTCTTAGGCTCTGACTTATGCTTAGACTGTTCATAATAATGTTTCAACTTCCCAATTACTTCCTCCAATGTCTGAGGCTCATCATACTCAATCTGATCTTTAAATGTTAATGGCAATCCACTAACGAATCTTTGAACCTTTGCCTTCTCATCCTTAAGATATGGTACATACCTCAACAACTCCAAGAACTTAGTCGTATACTCTTCGTTTGTCATAGATCCCATCTTCAACTCGTAGAACTCCTTAGCCCCGTCATAGTATCTGTCTAACAAATACTTATTTTGGAAGAGTCCTTCGAATTCATGCCAACTCAACTCCTCTGTCTTGATACCTCTGACACACTGCACATCTTCCCACCAAATGTTCGCTTTTCCCTTAAGACTGAAAATAACTATCATGGATTTCATATTCTCTAAATAATCATGCATCTCGAAGAACTTATTCATCCCAAGTAACCATGCTTCTACATCTTCCAGATTCTTCAGATCTCCATCAAAGGTAAGAGGTTTGGCTTTCTTGAACTCATTCAACAATTACTGCTTCTCATTCCTCCTATAAGGATGATAATGATGATGACCATGTTGTCTCTTTGATCCATAACTAGAATAAAATCCGTAACCACTACCTCTCTTGTCAGGTGTATCTATCCATTTTCCACCTCTAACTGTGTCATCCTTGTCCAACCTGTTTCCTCCACGAAACCCGCTACGATATACCCCATTTGTACTTTCCTCATGTCCATAATTGGTTCCTGGTTGTCCTTGTCTCTGCAAATCTGATAAACTCTGAAGGATCGCTGCATTGACCTCTACTTGCTTTTCCCATGCTTTGGCAAGTCTTTCCTATGACTGAATGATTATGTCATTACCTGCCTTACAAATTCTAATTTCTTCCTTTAAACTTTCCACGGTATCTGCTATGTTAGGAGAATACTCATCTCTTTGTTGATCATTTGATTTATAAGAAGAGTCACATGAAGTGTAATCCACCATTCTGCTTGTCATCTTTGATCTTCTTCCTACAAACATACCATGTCAGATAAACCAAATATAAATATGATCAAACATACCTTAGTGAAGTTTAGGGGAGGCTATATCATTTTCACAATCAATCCAAATTATTAAAACATATGTATATATATAATGAAATCAACATATCAATCATCTCACCATTAACATCATGACGACACAAGAACACAACAACGACCATCACAATGCATGCATAACAAACATATCGACAACTAACATGCATGCATAACAATCACATCTAGCCCATCCATTCCAAGTGTTCAAGCCTAGAAGCTCTGATACCACCCTACCTTGTGGCATTCAATATCATGCAAAGAGAATAAAAACTTGCTTTGATACCACCCTGTAATGCCTCCTCCCACATTTACCCAATTTCATCGACTTGTTAGGGTAAACATGAGATGAAGAGTTACTATGACATGAACCGACCTCCAAGCTTTAGTTATGGAAGTGGGGCTGACAAACTGACAACTCACAACATCCCCTAGGGCTACAGGACACTCAGGGGCCAAAGCACCATCCCAGGTGACCATTCCCTAAGGTAACACTGCTTTTCCACAAAGTAACCCCCGATAACATGCATGGAAAGGCCTCAGTGTGATTATAGGCCTCTAGCTGCATGCACAACACTTCCTCCACACAGTTATTACCTAACTTGCCAAGTTCAGAGGGTGCGGTCCCAGGATTTGAGCCACCTTTTCAGGCTAGCCTCTAGACCATTACCCATAATAGATTGAGACTTTCCATAATCATAAACAATATGATGACAAAGCTAAATATTCAATCTCAAATAAAAAATTTGAGCTAGACTGCCTAGAACACACTAGACATTTTGTTAAACACATGGCAAACATGTAAGCTATAGGTCATGAATGCATATCTGATCATATTAGTCTGAAATTCATATAAGAATCACCAAGAAGGCTCTATGCCCTCTCCACATAGCTGCAATGACACTTATTAGTCCATACATTCATCAACCAATCAATAATTAAACAATTCATGACAAGAGCCATAGATAATACACATCATATAACCAACATAGAAACCATGGAAACTTAGCCATAATATCACCAACATAATCACTACAAGTGCTCATATATCACAATAGGAAAATTATCATATTAACATATGAAAATGCCAACCAAGTCGGGGAGTCCACATACCACCTGACCATGGATTGGGCTGAACCAAATCTCTCTTTTAGCCAATCACCCCTGCACCATATTCCAAGCATGAATGTGGGATCTCATGGAATAAAACAAAACAAAACCAAACCAGGGCTTCCAGAGGCCAAACCACCTCAACCCTCAACCATAGTGATTCCACCTCCACGGTCGGACATCACTAACATCAACTAGATTGGTCTCTACCCAAGTTGTCTAGGGCTCTAGGAACTAGTAACTCAACCCACAAACTTCCAGGGCTCTAGAGCATTTGTCCAACCCAACTCTAGGGTCAAGTAACTCAACCCACCAAGGGCTCTAGAGCGTTTGTCCTAACCCAGGCTCCAGGACTAGTAACTCAACCCAAGCTGTTCCAGGGCTTCTAGAGCGTTTATTCCAACCCACAGCCATAAAGAACCTAAACACCAATAAGAAAAACAAGTGGAAAAACCCACAACACCATGGCTATCCAGGAAATGGAAAGGTAAGGCTAAAACCACTATCAATCCATGCAAATATCCATGCCAATGACAACTCATAACCAAAAAATCACATGCATATACCATGCATCCAGAAATTAGCAAGGAAGTCACACATGCAACCTGTTACCTGCAAAGAAATCCAGTTGTAGCTATTGATCCAATTGTTCCCTTGCATTAACCTGCTTTCCTTTGCCTTCTTTCTCCAAATCCAATGTATGCCAAAGTGCTCCAAGAATGCTCCAAGAATACGCTAAGTGTGCAAGAGTACGAGAGAATGAGAGAATGAAATGAGAGCTCTAAAAATGCACTGACAAAAGGTTAACCAACAAAAATTGTGAATTGATTATCAAAAGCCTTTTTATCATTGAGGCCTCTATTTTCTTCATTTTCCTTCAATTTCCTTCTCGTGAAAATATGCGTCTCTTCACCTTCCTTTTCTCTTATTTTCCTTTATTTCATAAATAAAATGCCAATTATTCACACTTTGCCTTTGCTAATATCTTTACCAATTTCCGTAGCCATTAATTAATCACAAGTGATACCCATCACTATGTTTTGCCCAACATTCAGCTTGGAATATGTGTCCCATGGCCTTGGTCTTATTTTATTTACATAGAAAATCAATCAGGGGTTGTTCAACATTCCTGAGCTTATTGTAATAAGCACACTTGACCGTTTCATTCATAGGCTTTTCACCCTTTGAACTAGAGATCTTAGAAGAAAAATTAGATGTATACTCCTCCTTCTAGTAATTATCTTATTTATCTTTGTTCCTCAACTTTTGCTTATTGTTTGATGCTTTTGAAGACTTCACAATGCCTTGATTCAGGGCAAGGGCATGTGCCTTTGATTGATTTAAAGCACCCATTTGCACAAGCTTATCATGCTTTGTGGTCAACAAAACAATAAGATTACCAAGGGATAACATCTTCTAAACAATTCCAAAGGCATTATTGGTGACAAGGAATGTGGAAATAAAAATAGAATAATCAGGTCTAGGTTTAGCAATAATGGAAAAATAAGTCCCTCATCGTCCTTGTCAATTACACACAACATTATTTGTAGTGTTAGGGATTTGAACTTGGTGATAAAGTCTTGGATTGTGTCAAAATTGTTTAGGATCAAGATGATGAGCTCGACACATCCTTCATCCCAAACAATCTTCCCATAGTAGTCTAAATCTAATTGAATAACTAGTAGTTTCAATGTGAAAAATAATATTGGGAGGTATAAACAAACAATAAACCATGGCCTTCATCATCTTTGTTAAACCACTTTGGCTTTTCAACATCTTGTGTAGGTTCAACTTTAGCTCCCATCACAATTTTAAGCATGGCTATGGTCCAAAAAAAGACCAACATATTTGATTTCCACTCATAGTCATTAAATGTTGTAAGAAATGGAATTTGACTTTGAGCCATTGTTGTAGGACCCATGTTACTATGTAATATACTTTTGTAACTATAATTTATGTAGTAGAAACCAAATTGATTTAAGGCTACATAATAAGATGCTAGATAGATCCTTCTATGGATGAGTAGAAGAGCACCTACAACACCATGAAGTGGTTGTCAAACAAAGGCTCTAGTAGAGTAATAGAGGGCTACTTTCAAAGCTATGAAAGATGTTTCAAAACATAGACTTTAGTAGCATAGAGAAAGAGTGGTTTCAACACCATGACGCTACTGTGCAATAGTTACCTTTTTAGTGCAATAGAATAGCCCCCCCACACCACAAAATTATCTCTCATTTGTGCGTGCAAACTTTACCAACATCGTGAAGAATTGCCCTAGATAAGAAGATGATATTTTCAATGATATTCGTGTAGTGTATGCCAAGAAATTGAGCCACAAGAATCCCCCCAGAATCTAAATTTTCCTCCACAACAAGAGTTGACTTCTCTTTAGAACATTTCAAGCTCCGATATCATATGAGATTTCACTGTCATTATATTATGGAAACACTATTGCATTTTCCCATTGAAATAAGATGCAATAATTATGGAACCACCTAATTTCAAGAGTATAAAGAAATAACACAAATATACTTATTAAGAGCTCAACATGTCATTTGTGAGAATCAATTCTCGGTGGGGAGGATAACACTCCTCTCTGCCTAAACCCAATTAACAAATTCTCCTTCTTATACTTATTGCACTAAGAGGAGCTCTCTAGCTTAGTATGGTAGAGATGTTGTAACGTAACCTAACATAATGTAATGTAATGTAAACATTTTAACTTGATCAAAATAAAATAAAATGAAAATAAAAATAACCAAATAAAAACGACCCTATAAAATAAAAATAAAATGATATAACTTATTTAAAGAAACATTTTAACTCAGTGAAAATAAAATAAAATAGAAATAAAAATCTCCATATAAAAATTAAATAATAATAAAAATAAAAATGGCCCATGGTATTGACCCATGGTATTCGTGTGGAATATAGCCTATTTAAAATAAAAATAAAAATATCTCTATAAAAATTAAATAATAATAATAAAAAATGACCCATGATATTGAGAACCCATTATATCAATCCATGATATTCATGTGGAATATAGAATATTTAAAGGGGGAAATTAAACCAACTTCTATTTGTATGACCCTTGCATAGTCTTACCTCCTTGAATGAGCACGATTTTCACTTGCATCCAAACCTGAGTGAGCTTGCTGATTTATACGTTTGAAAAAAGTAAAAGTAAACCTATATTCTTATTTTATTGATTTTCCTTGTGCTTTGTTTCAATCTAAATGACCATGATCTGCATCCAAACCTCAGTAAACTCGCTGATTTATTGTTTTATTGATTTTCCTTGTGCTTTTGTTCAACCTAAGTGACCATAAAGTATTCGACAACAAATTTATGATCTTGGTTTTGAATTAGAGCTTTTTGAGGACTACAACATTCAAGCTCCTTGCCTTCTAATCATTCGTAGCAAGGATCATCTTCTTAAATTTTCAGGAATAAAGTATTATATGAACATTGAGGTGGAGTTTGGTGTGCCCAATCATGAAATCAGATTTTTTTTCTTAAAGGGGCTATTTTATCTAATAACAATTATCAAAGAATTATATGAAGGAAATGCTCCAAAGTGTTATAATTTTTTTATTTTTATTTTAATTATCAATGCAAAGTATTGTTATAAAATTTGTCAAAAATTCATTTTAAATATGATGAATTGAAATTCATCTCATTATATATACATTTGTTTTCTTCATTTTAGTGGTTTTGACTTTAATTATTAAGTTCACCACAAATGCTTATTTTCCATTAAAGTAGATAAACACAATATATAAATATTACTAAAATTTTAAATAGTAAAATTTATTTTCTCAATATTATATTATTGTGAGTTTCACAAATTAGAAATCTTACTATTTTCCCAAATGTTATATTGTGATGAATTTTATAAACAAGCCTAGCTGAGGTATCAACTCTCTTGAGGTGTAAGCCTCTTTTTGAGTGTTTTGATAGATCCCGAGTTAAGATAGATCTAGGTTGGTTACTCAATACTTCTATCAAGTATGGAGAGGGATCAACTCTTTTGAGGTGTAAGCCTCTTTTTTGAGTGTTTGATAGAATCAACTCTCTTGAGGTGTAAGGCTCTTTTGTGAGTGTTTGATAGATCCGGAGTTAACATAAATCTAAGCCAGTTACTCAATGCTTAGGGATCAACTCTCTTGAGGTGTAAGCCTCTTTTTTGAGTGTTTGATAGAATCAACTCTCTTGAGGTGTAAGGCTCTTTTTTGAGTGTTTGATAGATCCGGAGTTAACATAGATCTAAGCCGGTTACTCAATGCTTAAGTCAATAATTCAAAGTAATTCAATTGACGTATAATATTATCTTATAAAAATACTAAATCAATAATTCAAAGTAATAGATCTAGACGGTTACTTAATACTTAAGTCAATAATTTAAAGTAAGTTACTTAATACTTAAATCAATAATTCAAAGTAGTTCAATTTGACTTATAATATTATTCAAAGTAGTCCAATTTGATGTGATATTATTTTTAAAAAAAATTAATTTAATTTAACATATAATGACATTTTATTATAAATAAATTATATGCATAAAAAGATTACTCAACAAAAATATCAACATATAAGATCAATTTCTATGAAAATAAATTTAAATGTAAAATAAAAACACAATAAAATTAATTAATAAAAATATATGTATTTTAATCTTTAATTAAAATTAAAATCTCTTGAAAATACATTTTATTTTTTTATTGTTAAAATATTTCTGTAATCTAATTAATAGTGGAGTAAATGACTTTTTTCTGAGTATTTTTTTTGTCAATTTTATTCAAAATTTAGTAGAAATTTTTAAAAATCATAAGTTTAAATTGTTTAATTTGCAAAGATCCGGTGCTTTGGTAAAATTTAATTTGCAAAGATCCGGTGCCTTGGTTTTTTCAAGAGTTTGACTCCATTTATACATTCAAAAGTGTATTCTAAACAAAAAGAAATCACAATTTCCATGGAAATTGTATTGTTAGATTTTGACCAAAAGGCCATTTCATCTTATATAGTGGGAAAACCTATCATAACTCATTTGTCAAACCAACAATTCCATTTCATCTTATATAGCGGGAAACCTATCATAACTTAGATGCCAAACTAAATTGAACTTGAACAACAATCAATGAATGTTATCTCCTAACAATTCCATTTCATCTTATATAGCGGGAAAACCTATCATAACTTAGATGCCAAACCAAATTGAACTTGAACAACAATCAATGAATGTTATCCCCTCATGCAGTGTGACTCATCACTGTTATCAAAAAAAAGAGACAAACTTTTTACCCCAACCAAATACCTCTTTAACCTGTTTCCTTAGGTCCAAAAAAAAACACTCTTAAAAAAAAAACAATTTTAAAACATAAGCTTAAACCGTTTCATTTATTAATTAACCTACGCCTTAAAATATTTATTTTACATATTTTTTAAAAATATTCATCTCATTTTTTTCTACCAAAAATATTTTTTTACCCTTAAAATATTTATCTCAGCTGATTTCTTTTCCTCATAAAAGTGTGTGGGTCCCACTCATGCAAACCATGCATTTCATACCATTGGTACCATGTGTTTCATGCCAGCGGAGGAACTTTGGGCCACAACCCTAAAACCTTGGGGGCTCTTTTCACCTCTGTAATTGTCGGTGATGTGGCCTCCATTTTTCTTCCTCAAGGTTTGTCGTTTGTATGGCCGTGATAGAGAGTGGGGTCAGGTTTCTTTACCCTAGAGTTGGCAAGGGTGTGCATTAGTCACCACCAACCTATAATAAGTTACGTAAAGATTTCCCTTTTCATGCTAACGCTGCTCTGTTTTAAGTACCTCGCATCTTTGCACGCTGACGCTGCTCGGATTTCCCTAAGAAAGATCTCACCCATCGAATTTGCGCACCTTTTATTCTCAGCCGTCGCTGTCACTGTATTTCAACCGTCGATCAAATATCACAGTGAGCCGGCACCGTCACTAGGCAAAAGTAACGCGAAAACGCTCGGCGATGTGACCTTTCAAACGGCGACTAGGACGCTTACGGTCAAAGAATAATCATGGCCGTCCGTCGTGACGTCAGGCAGAGCCGTGACACGTGTCAGGTACAATGATTATTCACCTGTCAAGGTTGAAAATGCGCTCGGATTTGTCGGGAATTAAAATACCACACAATTTACCAGACATGCGAGCGATGCCGAGGTTTCTTGAGCGCGAGCGAGGGTTTGGATCTGCGAAGATGGCGGTGAGATTTAGGTTTATGGCAAGAAAGAGCGCCGGAGCGATCGGCAATGGATTCCTCGCATTTTTGGAGTCGGATTTGTGTCTTTGGCTTGGAGTTTTAGTCGGCCATGGCGGATTTTTTCGATGTGGAGTCGCGGCGGTTTCGCAAAATTGTTATACGTGGCTCGAATTCGCTTGGTGCAGGTCGGGAACACTCTTGTCTTACTGCATACTGTGATAATAATCTAGAGCAGAATGAAATCTATGCATAGCTGGGCAAAGCTGTTCCCCACATGCATCAACTGAATCGGAGCCGCTGGTAATTGGATTGGACGAACCTGGAGGGGACGAATAGAACGGAGATCGGTTGGATCTTTTGAAAATAATAGAGATCGGACGGATCTTTTGTTTAAGGTTAGGTTTTTGCTCTAATATCTCTATCTGTTAAATTTAAAATTATTTTTCCCGTGCTTACCGTTCTATTTGACCTGCAGGAAAGCTCGAAATCTTTTGACCTTTTAAGCTTTAAGCTTTTTCCTTGTTTGAAATTAAATTTATATGTCCTCGACGGCTTTTTCCCTTTTACCGTGCGAATAATCGAGGGTGATGCCGTATAGAGATTATTTTATCTCGTCATTGTAGAATGTTAGTTTTCTACTCGTTTTTTCACGTCAATCACAAACGTAAAAAATCATTCCAGTGAGTTGCACCGGTGTATTTTCCGTATGATCTGATTTTCCTTTTCTTGTTTAATTTAATTTTATTTACGCATTTTTTTTTCTTGTAAGTTACATACCTTACATATCCTAATGGAATGCACGTCTGCGTTTCAGCATCTTTGACGGTTTTTCCCAACGTCTGGCCCTAATTGGTGAAACCTTTGACAAGCTTTACTGTTAAGTCTTTTTAGGTCATTACAGGAGGAGGTGTAGTGTAATACGCAGTGGTCGAAAACTATGATACACATTTACTCTGTCGGACTTGAAAAAAATGTCGAGCCGCTCTTAGGGTTAGGGTAGATATGAGAAAATACTCGTATGGCAATATTGTCTTTTTTCCACGATGAAGATTCCTTGGAATCGAAACTATTAGATAGCTGAAATATTTGGCTTACTATAAACACATGGTTAAATGTTTGAAGAATTTTTTATTTGAAGTCGAGTATATTATAGAGCATTTATGACTCAATACAGGACTGACTTAACTTGATTGTTTTAGAGGCTTCTGGACATTCTTTGTACAGACTGGCTGTCACGACTCGCTTGTTGGACATTCAGAGTATGATGAATGTTGTCTATGCAATGCCTGTTTGGAAAACTACTAGGCGTGTTTTGGTAATGGGGCATTATCACAACAACGGAATTGACTCCCATGTATCGTGGGCCTTTGCATTATATATCGGTACTCTCCTTTTGTTTGTGCTAGTTTTATTGAGATGTTTTATAGTCCTATATCATCCCAGAATCGCTGATTTAGGTGTTTTTTGGTTGTTTTTCTGTTTTGGTTTTTTCCTTTTTCTACCATTTCTTTCCTATGGTCTCTTGGAAATTTTGGGACACCTTCCAACTGTCCTTGAAACCTATTCTGCCATCTGATCGCTTTCCAGTGTCGGTGCAACATAGCTGTCTACCTATTAGCTGTTTACCTATTGCAGGTTGCATTCCAGGTAGGCTCGGTATTAAGAAACGTATCAATAAACGGAACCAGCCAATGAACTGGTTTTACTAAAAAATAGATACAATACTAAAATTTAATATATACACACATACCTTCTTTCCTGTAGATAAATTTAGACATCAAATATGCAAATAAAAGCAGGGTATCATTTGATAACCCTAACTTAGGGTTTGAAAGGGGTGGATCACCCTGTTGTTTTTTTTTCTGGCAAATGTGTCTGAACCGGTTGGAACAGTCGTGTGAACCAGTCTATCTGGTTTGCAAACTAGTCTGAGGTCCTCAAGGTGGGAACCCATCTGAACTGTCTCGTTCACGTATTGTATGAACAGTTTCAATTAGTACTGTAAAGTGATTGAAGACGACTCTGCAAAGAGAAACTCTACATCACAAGGACTGCATTTGGAATCAAACAACTATAAATTTGTTTAGGGAGTTAAGTTTGTACAATTGATGTTGATGTGAAGGCAGAGTGATGGCGTAATTTAAATGAATTCATGTTCTTAATAGAAATAATTGACAGAGATGAAAAGTATTAGTGGGAATCGAACATTTGTAATCTTGTAAGCTTCCCATGCGAGTGTTAGAGTTTTGTATTTCAATGACATATTGAGGAGAGAGCATGAGAGCGATATATAACAATTCCAAAGAGATGTTCATTAATGGAAACAAAGTTATTGGTGAAGCCTTTTCAATTACCGAGTAAGAATTACTTGGTAACTACTCATTACTTGATAATTCCAGTTCACCATAGCTTAAAGGCTAAAGGAGAAGCAAAACAATGAAAGTATTGTGTTGGTGCCGTGGATAGTTTACATATAGCAATACTGAACAGCCAGTGTTAATTTGGGCTAATAAAATTAACTTTCAGTTGTGATAATAACTGATGCAGATGGAAAAGAAATTTTAGTCTTCAATATAAAATCATTTACTGCTGTTTAGTTATGAATTTAAGTAAAGACAATATTGTTGGTAAGAACTGAGATTTTCATTAAGATGTGTGAATGATTGAGTGAGTTTTCATTATGACCTCCAAAAGCTTCTTAATTTGGATGGAGTTATCCGAAACACTTTTTTTTTCCTCGTCACCAGGACAATCAGTCATCCAGTTTTAAATGCATTTAGAGTCAAAGAACTTTACATGGTGCTGAAATGGTTTTTATTTGCATTTTGATCTCATTTTGTAATGCCGAAATACCTTGATTTGATCATTGACAGTCGAGTTTAATTACTGGAAGAGTAAATGGTTAAAGATCCTGCAGCGCTTTGACATTGTCGTAAAGATCACATAATTTTTCCTCGTTAAACAAAATTAGGAAGGATACCTTCCAAATGAGTGTGCTTGAGAAGTTGCACACACCGGAAGCACAAGAGAAAACTTCATCAAAGTATTGCTGGAGATGAAATGCCGATTGAAGAAATTTGGAATTGTGTAAGAGTTCACTTTCAAGATTTCATGAGCATTGAAGAGGGGAGCGTTTTATTTTTGAGGGGATACGTTCCAAATGAGTGTGCTTGAGAAGTTGCACACACCGGAAGCACAAGAGAATAAACTTCATCAAAGTATTGCTGGAGATGAAACGCCGATTGAAGAAATTTGGAATTGTGTAAGAATTCACTTTTAAGATTTCATGAGCATTGAAGAGGGGAGCGTTTTATTTTTGAGGTAGGCATGGAATTCATCCCTATCTAACATCATCAGTTCATAAAAAATTGTGTTATAAATTAATGTCTTCGCTATGCATTCATATTTACAATGGAGTCTTAAAAAGAAGGGTGATGATGATATTTTTTTATTGTTTTGTTTTTCCCGGAAAAGTTTTGTAGGGAATCTCTTAGACATTTCCTCACATTTGTTGATGATGCCCAATGCAAACTTGTCCTGATTTGGCAGGGAAGATGAGTGATGCATATAACAGAGTCAATTACCCTGGGGAAACAACTTTGAGATTTGCTGCATAAAGCTCAAAGCAGTCAACCACTTGAGCTAGCCTACCGGCTTGGTGACAATATTCTATTACATTAGTACCATGCTTAAAAGATAAAAGTAAAATGGAGCTAAGTCAACCACTTGAGCTAGCCTACTGGCTTGGTGACAATATTCTATTACAGAGGTACCATGCTTAAAAGATAAACGTAAAATGGAGCTAAGTCAATCACTTGAGCTAGCCTACCGGCTTGGTGACAATATTCTATTATAGAAGTACATGCTTAAAAGATAAACGTAAAATGGAGCTGAACATAGGATCACTGCAACTCATTACATTTTAACAATACGATAAAAATATATATATATCATCAGCTATAACCCCATCCAAATGATTTTAAATATCTGTTCGACAATAGAATATCGGCACATCCAAGGAACATACCAATACCTCTCATCCTTAAGTTACAATTGTTGTAGCCATTATGGATACAGGGCTGTTACAATATAGAACTCAGCTTAAGAAAACATCTCAAGTTCTTCTCAGCTTACCACAAGAGTAACGACTATGACTAAAAATCAAAATGACTGGAGTGAATTATGTTAAATACCTCAAATGGTTACAGAAGCAAAGTAACATACCAAATACATCTCTTCCTTAAGTTGCAAATCTTTGTCTCCATTATGGATACAGGGTTATTACAATATACATACAAGGTTCTTACAATATACAGAAACTCAGCTTAAAACAATCTCAAGCTCTTCTCAGCTTACCACAAGATTAACCGTTATGAATAAGAATCAAAATGATTAATGAATGATGTTAGATACGCCCAGTGGTTGCTTAATTTGTAGCCTGAAGAGCGTCCAAACTAAAATATTCCCAAAATATTTGTTCCGCTTTTACAATATATCACATTTAAAAAAGAGACAAAAAATGTGTTCAGCACATATCTGACCCTTCGGAAGCTCTCGTGGTGCTAGGAGATTCAAAAATTTAATATGATCTGTACACAAGAAAATGAGAGCTCTAAAATCCAGAAAATGTACGCAAGAAATTGAGAGGTCTAAAATTGAGAAGATGAATAAAATCGACTAGCAGTAAAAAAAAATGTTCAAAGAAGGAATATATATAAGCTTTATAAAAGAAAATGAGAATTAAAATTGAAAAAACAACATCGAAGAGAGAAAATTGACCCCATTACGGACCACTAGTGGGTAATTATAGATGACGTGGTTTTTCCATTCTCATTATATATATTTTAATTTTTATAGTCATTCCTTAGTTTTTGAAGAACAAAGATGGAAAGTAAAGGAGAGAGCTTTGTCGAGTGTGTGACCTTGGTAATTAATAGTGAAATTAAATTCTTGAAGTAAGTTTATTTTTTCTTTATTTTAGGATGCTTGAGATTGATTCCAACCTCATCGAACTTTTTATGAAAAGAGTAGAAATTTGTATTCTCTCGGAATTCACGGGACTCATCTTGTCCCAACCTCATCGGACTTTTTATGAAAAGAGTAGAAATTTGTATTCTCTCAGAATTCACTAGACTCATCAGTTTTCAAGATTTTAGAATTGGCAGGATTAGTGTTCTACATTTTAGAAATAACAGGATTATAGTGTTTTCACTAGATTGCATGATGATGACTTTGAATGGGATGAATTATTGTTGTTGGGGTTTTGTCAATATTATTTTATAATTATGGAGGCAGCGACTATATATATATATTTTATAGCTTTTATTGTCATTTCTTAAGTTATTATATATACAACTCTTCAAGGCAGAATAAAGATGGAGATTAGAACTTTGCGGAGTTTGTGACCTTGGTAATTAATAGTAATATAAAATTATTGAAGTAAAAGTTTCTATTTTCCTTTGTCTTACACATTCTACCCTTTTTCTTAAATTTCTAACGTTATGATTAATTGTTCTAGGATGTTTGAGATTGATTCCAACCTAATCGAACTCTATATGGAAAAATTAGAATTTTAGACCTTTGAAAATTCAATAGACTTATCAGTTAGATATCATTTTTGGGATTCAACTGCATTAAGTCGTTCATCTATGACCATTCCCATGAGAGATAGTTGTAACTGACTAATTTCTCATGATTTTTGAATAGTCCACTTAGCACTCATTGCATCGGGTGATGCTCATAGGGGTGAAGAAATAGGATTGAAACTAGTAAAATGAATCACGTAGTGTTAATCATCACTTTCGGGGCTTGTACCCGATAACCGGAG
This sequence comes from Pinus tabuliformis, assembly GCA_031772625.1. Lineage (NCBI taxonomy): Eukaryota > Viridiplantae > Streptophyta > Pinopsida > Pinales > Pinaceae > Pinus > Pinus tabuliformis. The sequence continues at coordinate 1,594,120,458 of CM062817.1, read as the reverse complement.
CTTGTGGGGGAAAACTCCACAGTTAAGCACGTTTGAGCCAGAGGCGATTTGGAATGGGTGACTTCTCGGGAAGTCTTTATTATCAGGTGAAAGCCCTAGAAGTGATGATTGACGCTATGCGATTCGTTTCACTAGTTTCAATCCCACTTCACCCCTGTGAGCATCACCCATGCAACGAGTGCTAAGTGGACTATTAAAAAATCATGAGAAATTAGTCAATGACGACTACCTCTTATGGAAATGGTCATAGATGAATGTCTTACTTAACGCAGTTGAATCCCAAAAATGATATTTAATATAATGCACTGCAAAAACCCCCTCAATACTTGAATACAAAAGAGTGAAGGGAGCTCTACTTGAATGGTTCATGAGCACAATACTTGCTAAGGTTTTGCAAATGGGGTAGAAAGCTAAGTGGGCTTGATTGTGGGGAAAACTCCACAGTTAAGCGCGCTTGAGCCAAAAGCGATCTGTGAATGGTGACCTCCCAGGAAGTCTTGGTTATCGTGTGCAAGCATCGTAAGTGATGATTGACGCTATGTGATTCATTTCGCTAGTTTCAATCCCACTTCTTCACCCTTGTGAGCATCACTTGATGCAATGAGTGCTAAGTGGACTATTCAAAAATCATAAGAAATTAGTCAGTTACCACTACCTCTCATGGAAATGGTCATAGATGAATGAATGACTTAATGCAGTTGAATCCTGCAGTTGGATCCCAAAAATGATATCTAATATAATGCACTGCGAAATCCCCTCAATACTTAAATACAAAAGAGTGAAGGGAGCTATACTTGGATGGTTCATGAGGCACAATATTTGCTAAGGTTTTACAAATAGGATAGCAAGCTAAGTGGGTTTGAATGTGGGGAAAACTCCACAATTAAGCACACTTGAGCTAGAGGCGATCTGGGATGGGTGGCCTCTCAGGAAGTCATGGTTAGCGGGTGCAAGCCTCGGAAGTGATGATTGATGCTTTGTGATTCATTTCACTAGTTTCAATCCCACTTCTTCACCCCTGTGAGCATCACCCAATGCAATGAGTGCTAAATGGACTATTAAAAAATCATGAGAAATTAGTCATTTACTACTACCTCTCATGGAAATGGTCATAGATGAATGACTTACTTAACGCAGTTGAATTCCAAAAATGATATCTAATATAATGCATTGCAAAAATCCCCTCAATACTTAAATACAAAAGAGTGAAGGGAGCTATACTTGAATGGTTCATGAGGCACAATACTTGCTAAGGTTTTGCAAATGGGGTAGCAAACTAAGTGGGTTTTATTGAGATGAAAACTCCACAGTTAAGCACACTTGAGCCAGAGCCGATCTGGAATGTGTGACTTCCTGAGAAGTCCTGGTTATCGGGGGCAAGCACCGGAAGTGATGATTGATGCTGTGTGATTCATTTCACGAGTTGCAATCCCGCTTCTTCATCCTTGTGAGCATCACCCGATGCAATGAGTGCTAAGTGGATTATTAAAAAATCATGAGAAATTAGTCACTTACGACTACCTCTAATGGAAATGGTCAATAGATGAATGACTTACTTAATGAAGTTGAATCCCAAAAATGATATCTAATATAATGAACTGTGAAAACCCCCTCAATACATAAAGACTTGTCAGTTTTCAAGATTTTAGGATTGGTAGAATTATAATATTTTCATTGGATTACATGATGATGAATTTGCATGGGATGAATTGTTGTTGTTGAGATTTTATTATTATTATTATTTTTATAATTCTAAAAACAGGTACCCCATATGCTAAGGATCTTGATGTCCATTGTCCCGCATAAATTTCCATAAAATTTGGGGGTTCTCCCACATGCCTCCCCATGTGGTCTCCCATACTCCTGTGCGCCCCCCATCCCCCTTGGAAACTTGGTGTAAGATAGATTTTTCTTTGTATATAAAACTAGAAATTTATATATATATATATAATTAGAATATATATATTCATTCTCTAGTTTTTTTTAAATATATAAAAAACTGGAGAATGAGAATTATGAATATATGTGCCTAAGGCACAAGGGCCAAATGAACAACAAGATGCAAAACCATTATAACAATATACTCATGAGTTTAACATATAACTTATTGGAACAGAGCCTAGGTAGAGAGAATTACACTCCATCCCACAACCTTTTGTAGTAGATCCAATTGATATAGTTAGCCTATTTAGAAAGAAAAATATATATCTTAATCACAATATTCCCCATTTAGGTCTTTCTAGTCAATGATTAAATTGTCCACTTAGGTCTTCTTGGGCAATTATTAAGTTTCTTTTCAGTATGTGGATTAGTCATGGTGAAGTGCTTTCCAATTAAACATTTCATTTTATCTTCATCTGCCAAACATCAAGCAACGTTGTAACAATTCCGTTCCCGAGGGCAATGATTTAGTGTTAGTCTTATTCTTGGTGAAACACTTCCCAATTAATCGCTTTTTTTTTTTTCACTGGATAAATATCTATATATTCCTTATGAGGAATATACACATTCCATCCATTACAACAAACATCCATTACATCAAAGTTCATCAAGTCACTTGTGGGAATTGAACTTGGGTGGGGAGGATCCTAATCATTCCTCCCAACTACCCGGGAGAAACCCAATTGACCAATTAATCAATTCATTGCCTTCATCTGCCAAACATTTGTGTGGTGAAATCAACAACTAACCATGGTTCGAGCAACAATGGTAACAATCCTTTCAAATGTTTCTTCAATAACTGCTTTTTGATGTTCACATCTGAAATCTCAGGGCAATTGCAACGGTCTGTTCTTTATTCCCATTGCACTCTTGATCTCCTTAATATGAGTCTTGTCTATGTCCACTGGACGGATATAATACTTGCTTGCCCTATGCGAGCTAAAAGCTTGGTGGCTGCGTGCAACTTGCAATTAGAATTCATCTTCACTTCTATATGACTTTAGATGAAGTTGATTTTTCTTTCTTTTGCTCATTCACATCTGAAATTTCAGAATAATTGAAACAGGTTGGTCTTGTTTCTCATTGCACCCTTGATCTCAGTCTTGCCTATGTCCACTGGATGGATATAATACTTGCTTGCCCTATGCGAGCCAAAAGCATGGTGACTGCTTGCTACTTGCAAGTTAGCATTCATGTCTACTTCTATGACTTTTGACCAAGCTGAATTTTATTTCAGATGGTAGTCATCTAAGAGTCCTCTTCTTGCAAATTGTTGAGCTAAAACTAAAAGCAACATCTAGGAGCTTAGTAAATTCTTTTGCCCAATATGAGGGAAGAGTGTTTGAGAATTAGATTATGTAAGGAAGTAACAAATTTCTAGAAAAATGAATGCAGACTGGAGCCTTCGACCCTTGATCTCATTAAACAATGGTTCACTGATCTCTTTAAACAATGTTGAAGGTGTCAACATGGCTTTAACTACTGGTTGAAGGAAATGCCGGGCTAATCTTTTGGTGTGTGCTTGTCAATTATTTCGGGTCCGGAAACTATTGCTTGGCAACCTTAAGCTCTACAGATTGCTCAGCTTCATGTGTTTGCAAATTGCTTCTCAGTTTCCTCTTCTCCTGGCACAAATTCTTGTTGTTGTATGGTACTTAATTCCATCTTAGACTTGCCTTTCGCTAATGTAGAAACATTCAAAATTAGATATTTACATTTGAACTCAAAATCTCCATGTAGTCTCCAACATCATACTTATGTTGCAGCTGTACAAACAACTTAGCACCCTTAGAAAAAGTCTGACTTGCTTGTTGTTCAGCAAAGTATTTTAACTTTTATTACAAGACTTCGGGACAAAGCAACTTGTTTCTTTCTTTCCCTGTGATGCAAATAAGTTAAACCAAGTGTGTTCAGTTTTAAAATTGAGTATACAACAGATGATCTTGAAATAATGGCAACTGAACGAAAATTGAAAACTGAAACTAAACGGTTGGACTGAAATAGATCCAAAAAATGGCAGGGACTTCGATCGAATTTTTAACTAGAACTGAAAATGTTGGTGGCATTGAACTCAGTACTTGTGGTATTGGTGTTAGGGGGTGAACCTTCGGGAGAGTTTGATCCTTAACTTGGCCTTCAATTATTCCTTCTTGTGAAACATGGAGGATTTTGGTTTATGTTAGGAAGCATGTACTGACTCTCTGACCTGCCTATTGTCATCATCTCCATCAGCTGAATCAAGTTTCCCGTAGCCTTTAAGCTTGCCTCCAGGAAATGTTTACTTCACATGTGCCTGAATGGGTTGTGCCAACTCGGCATCTGTGAATCGGGGATGAATCCAGATAAACCATGCTCCCAAGGGTCTGATGTTTCTTGGGGATATGTCCTTGCACCGTCTGCCCAAACCTTTGGTGCGTTGCCTCTGGGTGTCTCTACTTGTTCTTCTTCGAATTGTATTCCTTGGAAATTCATTATTTAGGCTTTCTTTGAATTGCTTGCTTCTCTTGAGCTTGCTCCTCTCTGTATGGACTTTTGTCTTTTCGAGGCCCGTTGTGACCATTGTTATATCTAGTAGAGCACAGACACACATATAATCGAGGAAACAATCTCATTTTTCTATCTTCATATTGTAAATTAACATGTATTTATAATGCAAAACAGTTTCAAGATAGTCATTGGAGATGAAGTCACATTTTCAACTTTTGTATATTTAGCTTAAAATACTCTTCTATCTTAAAATAGCTTTTGTAGCGTTTTAGTTTTTATTGTATGTGCATAGTAGCATACTTTTTCTATTGCCTGGCATGAGTTTTGGAAACACTACTAATTTTAAAACATGGCTAATTATACAAAAGTGGGCATTCAATGTTATGCCACCCCCGTTAATGACCATTTTGTTTTTACCTTTGCACCTAACTAATATTTTTGAAAGTGGAATCGGAACAGGAACCGGCTGAGGGTCAGACCAGGACCAGAAGTGGCTGGAAAACCAGATTGAAAAACCAGCCTAACTGGTTTTTTTGGTTTAAAATGTCATGCCGGTGGGTGTACCTGGATGAGCTTTGGTCAATATTGAAACCAGACCCAAATATGTCGATTCAGCACCCGAACCAAGCTTGGACTGGTTAGTTCTGGTTCAGCGTGATTGGTTCTGATAACTCTGTATCAAGCATATCCTTCCCATGGCTGTTATTTAATTTGTAAATAGTGTTAATATATATGATTGAGTAGTAAGTTACTGTGAATAAGGGATGCCCTTAGTGATCTATGTAGATATCCTATTTAATGACAATAAATGCTATTCCTTTTTTTGCATCACTTTCTTCTATAGGGCCGTGTGACAGTACATGCCAAATGTGGTATAATCACATTATTCTATGGGAATATCCCTTTTTTTGCATACATGTCATCAGCATACTTGGACTTGCTGATGCAGGTGATTCGATATACTTGGCATGCATGACTGCATATATGAAAAAAATGCAAGAAAAAAAATGAAAAAAATGCAAGAAAAAAAATGAAAAAACATTCGGGACAGTAAAAACATTGATCACCATAACTCATGATTTTCCATATGTTCGGGACAGTAAAAACATTGATCACCATAACTCATGATTTGCAGATAGATAATACATATTAAAATCTAAATGTAATAGAAAGACACCAAAAATGTTAAATCTGTTCAAAACCCACCGATGCCCATAGGACACTGGCTTGGTGCAATATAATAATATTTCAAAACACAATGTATCCTGATTGCACAATACAAATATCAGAACTAAAAACTATTGAATACTAGTCTACTAGCATTGATACCTTTTGCGAGTCTATAAAATTTCAAAATACTATGTATCCTGATTGCACAATACAAATATCAGAACTACAAACTATTGAATACTAGTCTACTAGCATTGATGCCTTTTGCAAGTCTATCTCAAGATTGAAGGTGTGCCGTACTATATTAAAACCTGAGTACATAGCCTGGTTTCGAGTTTGGGTTTGGTAATGAGTAGGTTCAATTCCACTTCAATTTTGCAAGTCTACTAGCATTGATGCCTTTTGCAAGTCATCTCAAGATTGAAGGTGTGCCGTACTATATTAAAACCCGAGTACATAGTCTGGTTTTGAGTTTGGGTTTGGTAATGAGTAGGTTCAATTCCACTTCAATTTTTATGACGAGTCCTTTAAAATCCCCTTAGGCTGGCTGCTTGGATACAGTCTACAAAGTCAGGCTACAGTGGTGACTTGTCCATGGATACAAATCCTGTGGGCCATGGCACATGCTACAACTTGAGTTGTGGGTTGTGGCACAGGCGATAGGTTAACAGCTTAAGCTATAGGACATGGCAAATACCCTAGAGGTTGGCCACAGTGATGGACTACGTTGGTGACTTGTCCATGGATACAAATCCCGTGGGCCATGGCACATGCCACATACTACAGCTTGAGTAGTGGGCTGTGGCATAGGTTACAGGCTACAGCTTGAGCTATGGGACATGGCAAATCCTGTAAAGTTTGGCCACAGTGATAGCAGTAGAGGTTGGCTACAGTGATGGCAGTAGGCTCACGGACTACAACAAAAGTTTTTGTGGCTCATCAGCTGTCGACAAACAAATATATAATCCGTTTGGCAGTGGTAATTGAGGGTTGAATTTGCACTAAGCAGAGAGTCTAGGCTACAATTGCTGTCAAGCGACTGCATGGTCAAGGGTCGGTAGCAATGGAAAGAGGGTTGGTGGCATCATGAGCAATGGAGGCAAGGCTGCTGAGTGAGCAGGATTCTAAGTCAAAATCTCTTTTTTTTTAATAATTTATAAAATTTGAAAAAAATAATAAACCCATTTTTTCCATTGAAGTTGGCCATGAGGTTTGATGAACCTGATCAAACTAGAGAAACTTTTTCATGTTTGCCAAGTTTCTAACCTCAATGTTGAAGTTCGGAGAACCTTGTGACATAAATTAGAACCAATTGTAGCACCTATGCTGGAACTTTCCATTGGGGTTCTAGGTAGTTCTACTTCAGCAAGTGATTATCTTTGGTGGTCGGTTGAATCTATCCTTCTTCTGGCCAATTCAGATCTTCCCCAAGTAAAACACACTCTTCATCTTGAACCCATGTCTGGACTCATTTCGATAATGGATTGATGTCACTCGCAGAGAAAGGTTCCATATTTAATGGTCTCTTCAACTTTTTTTAGTACACTAGTTTGATGTTATATGGACACCTTGTGCAACACATTAATTACCAAGGTTAATGGACGAGTATGGCAAGTATTGACTTTGGGATACTGAAGAGTACTTGCCATTGGTGGGGAGTATAATGACTCACGAGTATTAGTCGGTCAATACACAATCTATGGGAATCGGAAGGGTATTGATTCGAGTACTTGTCTCATGGGCATACTTGGTAGCACATGGAGTCATACTCGTGAGTACTAGGGAGACATACATGGGATTATTGCAATTATGCTTAAACAGGCTGTGGCTAATTGGCATCCCTAGGTCAAAGATGAACAGTAGGATCTCACTTGAATGTTGATCTATCAAGATCACTGCGCTAGATATTTGCCACAATTTATGTTCCTCCTTGCAACTGCTGAGTCCCTTGTTGAGAGCTGACAGTGGAGTGATCCATCTGCATGCTATTACTTGCACAATGTCCATGTGCAATAGTTAGTATTTGTGGAAAAGGGATCTATGATGATGACCAAGGGGGCCTGACAAAAGCCCCTTGAGCAGGGCAGGAGCTATAACCTATTGTGGTGAGGCTGGGAATGCACCAGTCCAAATACAGTGATGATATTGACAAGCGATAAGAAAGACTGATTTCCCTATTGCTACTATCATATTATGCATTAAAAAATACTTTGATTCCCTATTGCTATTCTCATAATACGTGCTTATAACTTATTAGGCTAGTTTGTAGTAGGCAATCTAAACCTATTTGGTTTGGAAATTGAAACATATTGGGTGGGAGGTTTGATCATAAATTTGATCTTAATGGCCTTCTCAAGTAATTTGTTAATTGAGTCATAAATTGAAAAATGGACTAATACTAGGGTTGGCCTTAAAATGTTTCTATTTTAAAGAATTTGGTATTCTGTTCTTAGCTAGATAACCGGATTCTTCCTATAGGCCCCACGAATCTCGAATCCATCGTGTCCAACACGATTCTCTCGAGATTCGTGTACAAAAACCATGACATGTCGTGTCCTATTTTGACATGTCAAATCCGACTGCGTGTCACGATTTTGGCAGATGTCCTGTTTTCCAGGACTTGTTAGGCGGCAAAAGTGACCTGCACGGGTATGAAAAGGCTGCATTTGGTCATTACAGCCACGCATATTTTCATTTGGCAAGCGTTTTGGCAGCTTAATGATCAAGTCTAGGCCCTAGTATTGATATGCTATTCATGGTAATGTTAAATTCTTAAAGTAAAAGGATGAAATTGCATCCTTTTACTTAAATTTTTAACATTACCATGAAATGACTCGGGATGTTTGAGAGTGGTTCCGGCCTCATTGGATTTCATATGGAGAAAGTAGAATTTTAGATTTCATTCAAAATCCAGCAGACTCATCAGTTTTTCAGGATTTTAGGATTGGGGGATTGCAATGTTTCCATTGAATTTTGTCATGTATTAGGGTATGGAACTCGTATTTAATCAAGAGCACCAATCCCTCTATGTACCTTGATGTTAGTGACATTGGTTGTCGAACTCCTGTATCATGACCCTCCTAAAAATGTACGCATCACTCAAACAAAATCTTGACTTGACATGTTATGCTTGTTCTATCTTATGTTAATGCTTAAAGGGTGATATTAATGACAAAGATACCTTTGGATATTAATGCTTAGAGGGTGATATTAATGACAAAGATCCTGATTTTCCAACAAGACTAAAAAATTAGACATTTCTCGTGGTGGCAAGAGGGCCAAGCATAAGAAATAGATAATAGATTGACATGTATTTGAATTTTGTATGTACTATGCATGCTAATAGCTATAGATGAAGATCTATATTTGAAATCAATAAATTTGTATCATTAATTAAAATTTGTGTAAGAAATATCTAATTTTTAATATATATATATATATATTTTTAATAAAATAATATATAACGAATCCTACGTGTCTTGTTCAGGGGGTCAATGTGCCCGAATTTGACACCACGAATCCCGAATCCCCGTGTCAGGTGACTTAGGTTTTAGGATAATATTGTCAAGGCTTACTGCCTAGAATTTAATTACATTTTATTTGAAACATTGATAAATGTCTCTACTTTAAGGAATTTGGTATTCTGTTCTTAGGATAACACGACCAATGCTTTACTGCCTAGCATTTAATCACATCTGATTTTAAACATTGCTCGTGTATCAACATACGCCATATGGGCTTGCTTTGTTGCCAAATAGAGCTTAAAGTTAGCTCTATTGATACTAGTTTTTTAAGTTGTTTCTTTTATACTCGGCGTAATAATCAATATTCTAATAATTTACTTACAGGTTATATGTCATAAAGTGTGTGAGAAACATAATTGTTCATCTATCAAATGTCTCATATTTTTATTCTCTTAGGATTTTATCTAAGCCTATTTGTGTGAGAAATATCTCAAACAATCATCTATAAGACAAGGAACTTTATCCTGAATTTCTCCAAATTACCTTGAACATATCTTCTGGACCTCTCTGTGCCAGATGATAGCTTGCAAAGTTTAAATTGCCCTCCTTTCTGTGCTGGCCTTAAAGTAACTTGTCTGCTGTCTGGAGGACAACTGTGCTTGTCATTTTTGAACTTTTCAGCACAAGTTGGTAGAATTAAGCCTGTGGCCAGAAGACGAGGAACAAGACGGAACCAACAATTATATTCTACTGTTTTAACTTTTCAATTAATTAAAAAAATATGAACTTTTCAGCACAAGTTGGTAGAATTAAGCCTGTGGCCAGAAGACGAGGAACAAGACGGAACCAACAATTATATTCTACTGTTTTAACTTTTCAATTAATTAAAAAAATATAGATATTTTAAAACTTGAACTACGTTTGCCAATCAAAGAACAAATGGACGACTAAAGAATATTCTTTATTTGAAAAAAATCACTATTTCAATACCATTTTTCCGATTTGATGAAAGAACGAAGATTTTTGACATAAAAGAACAGGTAAGAAATTGCAGAATCTGTAGATGAATTTTTGAGTTTCTCTCTTTTAGGGATCTATTTCACTCTTCGTTTGATGTTTCAACGGGACATCATTTTCTACACAACTCAGAATGCGAATGATACGTTCTTGTGGAAAACTCGATGTAATTCCCTCATCATCTATGGTCTGTTCTTGTGGAAAACTCGATTTAATTCCCTCATCATCTATGGTCTGTTCTTGTGGAAAACTCGATGTAATTCCCTCATCATCTATGGTCTTGGGTTGTTAAATCCTTTCCTAGTGTCACTTTTGGCTTCAGTCCTGGTAATCTTGGTGTGTATATGCCTGTATTAAATTTAAGAACCATGAGGAACATCCGAAGGAAGGTATGGGTAAAAACCGAGATGTAGCCATGTGATTTAGCACATAGATAACTGTGTAGGATATCAAATGGGTAATGAATAACTACACAGTACATAGACATCAACCAAGACCGTTGAAGTCTTGAGGAATTTTAGAGCAGTATATACTATATAGTGGTTTTCTCAAAGTATGGAGTTTAGACTTCTCTCAAGTCTTCGGCCTTCATCCACCCAAGAGTTGGGCAGGGCTTGGGAGGGGTCGAAGCCACTTTGGGGGGTTGCACCTTTGAAGCAGCCATTGACATATTATAGTTGTCAAAAAACAACATGAGCCCTAACCTTCTTGAGTGTAATTGTTCGGTTGAGGTTTTTATTGACTCTAAGCTTGTTACTGTGTGTGCAGAGGTAACTAAGGAGTTTGGCTAAACCATCAGAGGACAATCACGGATTTTGTGGTTCATGCTTTGACAGCATAGCATTATTCACTTTGACATCAGAACGATATTCAATAGATTCATGTATCTAACACGGTGCTTCACCATTTTATCCATTCTTTTACGAGGATATTCTCCATAGCCTTGGGCATATTGACACAAAGGTAAGCATTTTGTGGGAGTATAGGGTTAAAAATCAAGTTGGTTTGTTTGAATCCGCTAATGGGCACCAAAGTGCACTCCAAAAAAGGCAGGAACTGGAAGCTATTTAACCTTTCGTAAACATCCCTCTAGTTGCTGGAATTGGTGAATATAGAAAGTTAGAGTTCCCGTCAGTCCAAAACTTTGATCAAATGTTTGACTACCTGGATGGATTCAAAACTGGGCAAAGACCCTAGGAATTGAGAGCCATCTAATTTTGTAAAGTTAAAGTTCCCATCAATCTGAAACTTTCATTGAATTTTAGACGATCTGCGCGGGTTAATTTTTTTTTGCTTTGGATCATGGTCAAACTCTGCTTTTATTTCAAATTTCTGCCTCCTAACAAATTTGCGGTCAGAAAGATGGTCCATTTGCTAAAAGATTAGATTACCCCTAGGAATTGCATAGGCGGTGAAGGGAAATCAACCTATGCGTATATGAATGTGCATAGTTAGTAAGTGGAGAAAAATAAAAGGCCTGTACACACAGAGTGAGCCTAAACCTGGAGTGCGACGCTGTGAAATCCAAAGCAGAGTTCAATTGAACCGCATTGAATGGAGTTGTGTTGAATGAATGTAAGTTCTTCATCCTGAGTGCAATGCTGTAAATGATTGTATATGCACGGTGACTTTACCGATGTTTGGTTGACAAATTAATTGTGTAGGTGAATGGTTGTTAACGTGTGAAGCTTTGTGTTCAACATGCTCCATAGGGATGCCAAAAGTTGGAGATGAATTTAGCATCATTGTTGCAATGGATATGAGCAAAACCCAAAATTAATTCAGACGCATGAAAAAAGTTTTCTTCCATCTTGCATGAAGTTGGTTTTTTGGCAAGGCGTGGGGTTCACCTTCATTGAAGAAGCTATCATTCATTGAAGAAACTATCAACTACCACAAAGAGATCGCGCTTCTGCATTGGTAGCTCTGTTAGAAAATTCGTGGAGACAAATTATTTATGGGCCCAAAGGAATGTGCAAGCCTGCTCCTGTGTTGATTCAGCAATGAAGCAGCCGACACAATTCTATGGTGTGGAATATGAACCCAGCTTTCAACACCATTGGATATGCAGATACTGTGTATCCAATGGTTTTTATGCCAACATAAATGTTATTGATGACAGCAGTTGCATATTATCTGCCTTGTGTTAGTGGGTACAGGGCCAAAGGGGCTCCTCGTACCAGACTAGTAGAGGGCAAGGCTGGCAGAGGGGTTCTCGTACTAGTATTTGAGCTAGCAGAGGGCTTAGTATGTAATTTGTAATGCAGTAAGTTAACAAGGGACCAAACTGAACCTCTTTATGGCAGAAATTATTTCTCAAATCTGCATATTGCTCCCCCCGTACTAATAAGTAGACTGGTAAAGGGCTACTTGTACCAGGAGAAGGACTAGCAGAGGTTAATAGGGGAAGGCTGGTAGAGGCTTTTTTGTATTAGCACGAGGGCTAGCAAAGGGCTTTGCATGTGACTTGTAATGGAGTAAGTTACCAAATGAATAAACTCAAATTTATCTTGCAATATTTTTTTTTTGGTACATTTGGGTGGAATTTTGCTGGAAGTTATAGTTCCACCTGATTGAAACTTTTCCATTAAGAATTTTTTTTTTGGTGCATTTAAGAATACTCAAAGTACCATTTAAGAACTTAAAGTGCTGAATTTCAAAAAAATAAATGCATAAGAGTGTAACTTTATTTTGTTAGAAAAATTTAAGCCTTTGAAAGGTTGTGGAGTTTGTGCATTTTTCAACTCTCTCGGTGCCTAATAAAGCATCCTCTAGCAGAGACTTCTTGCTGTTATGTGATTCTTGTCTATGGTGAGCACTGAGCACCTGGCTGGAACATTAAATGCTCTGCATGCCGAGGTGTGCACTCTTTGGTGCACTCTTTGATGCAATGCATTTAATGCTTTGCAGTTGGGTGTTTAATGCTCGCCCTCATCTACCTTCATGCATGTGGAGGTTGATAGATCCAATGCATTTAATGCTCTGCAGCCAAGTGCTTTGCAGTTGGGTGTTTAATGCTCTACCCTCATCTGGAGGTGTGCACTGATAGATCCAAGGCATTTAATGCTCTGCAGCCAAGTGCTTTGCAGTTGGGTGTTTAATGCTTGCCCTCATCTACCCTCAAGTGGAGGTTTGCACTGATGGATCCAAGGCGTTTAATGCTCTGCAGCCAAGTGCTTTGCAGTTGGGTGTTTAATGCTCGCCCTCATCTACCCCATGTGGAGGTTTGCACTGATAGATCCAAGGCATTTAATGCTCTGCAGTTGGGTGTTTAATGCTCACCCTCATCTGCCCTCATGTGGAGGTTTACACTGATAGATCCCAGGCATTTAATGCTCTGCACCCAAAGCACTTGGGTGTTTAATGATCGCCCTCAGCTACCCTCATGTGGAGGTTTGCACTGATAGATCCAAGGCATTTAATGCTGTGCAGCCAAGTGCTTTGCAGTTGGGTGTTTAATGCTCGCCCTCATCTACCCCCTCATGTGGAGGTTTGCACTGATAGATCCAAGGCATTTAATGCTCTGCAGCCAAGTGCTTTGCAGTTGGGTGTTTAATGCTTGCCCTCATCTACCTTCATTTGGAGGTTTGCACTGATAGATCCAAGGCATTTAATGCTCTGTAGCCAAGTGCTTTGTACTTGGGTGTTTAATATAGATCCAATACATTTAATGCTCTGCAGCCAAGTGCTTTGCAGTTGGGTGTTTAATGCTCGCCCTCATCTGCCCTCATGTGGAGGTTTACACTGATAGATCCCAGGCATTTAATGCTCTGCAGCCAAGTGCTTTGCAGTTGGGTGTTTAATGCTCGCCCTCATCTACCCCCTCATGTGGAGGTTTGCACTGATAGATCCAAGGCAGTCAATGCTCTGCAGCCAAGTGCTTTGCACTTGGGTGTTTAATGCTTGCCCTCATCTACCTTCATTTGGAGGTTTGCACTGATAGATCCAAGGCATTTAATGCTCTGTAGGCAAGTGCTTTGTACTTGGTTGTTTAATATAGATCCAATGCATTTAATGCTCTGCAGCCAAGTCCTTGGCTTTCACCCTCATCTACCCTAGGCTTTAGCCTTGAATCCATGAGCAGTGTGTTTGAGGAACCTTCATGTGGAGGTTTGCACTGATAGATCCATGGCATTTAATGCTCTGTAGCCAAATGCTTTGTAGTTAGGTGTTTAATATAGATCCAATACATTTAATGCTCTGCAGCCAAGTCGTTGGCTCTCACCCTCATCTACCCTAGGCTCTAGCCTTGAATCTATGAGCAGTGTGTTTGAGGAACTTTATGTAGGTAAGCCTATAGGCAGTTGCCGTTGTGATGTCAGTGTTTGAGGAACTTTATGTGGGTAAACCTATAGGCAGTTGCTATTGTGATCTCATAGCTTCAATTCTGAGGTCGCATGTTTCAACAAAGGCGCCTACGATGTTCACATTTTCTCAATATAAGAAAGGTGAAATATATTCGTCTTATCTTGATTAGAGTAGTTGGGGACTTCTTAAATTTGTCTTATCATCATTAATAACAGTGTCAGTGTTACTGTGGTTGGAAATATTTTAAATTTGTCTCTTTAACTGCGCATTAATAACCGCTTATCATCATTAATAACAGTGTCAGTGTTACTGTGGATGGAAATATTTTAAATTTGTCTCATTAACTTTGCAGTAATAACCGCTTCGAAGTTACTTACAGCCAACTGTCAGTAAGCCCGAAAACATTTTGGCATAATAAATTTGGAGATGGTGATCTCTAGGAGAAGAGAACGTCCTAGGTATTATGTTTCGAGGGTTGAACTACTTACAATATTGCGAGCTTTATCCACTAGCTTCCAGATAAGATAAACCAGGGAAGAACTTCCATGCCTAAGGAAAAGCTTCCAGATAAGATAAACAGGGAAGAACTTTCAAGCCCAAGGAAAAGCTTCCAGATAAGATAAACCAGGGAAGAACTTCCAAGCCTAAGGAAAATAAAATAAGGTGTCGTCTACTGAGGTGGAGGAATTGACCCGTGAAAAGTGGCTGGAATCTGGCCAAAAAGTTTTGAAAAAGTATAGCAATAAAATAGTTTTTGAATCAAAAATAAAATAAGGTATCGTCTAGTGAGGTGGAGGAATTGGCAGGTGAAAAGTGGCTGGAATCTGGCCAAAAAGTTTTCAAAAAATCTAGCAATAAAATAGTTTTTGAATCATGTTTTTGATGCTGGAAACAGATTCAGCACCATCAAAAAGACCCCAAAGACCTTCGGGTATCCAAAATCTTGAAAATCTTGAAGTTTGACAACTGAAACCTGGTTTACTACCGGATTTTTATCAAAATCTGGCTGGAATTACCATAATTTTCAGGGCAAATTTGCAGACCTGTTAGACAACGGCATAAAATAAAGCCTAACGACGGCATAAAATAAAGCCCAACGAAGATAACGCTAGTGGAATAGCATCCTTTGAACCAAGGAAGAATAGCGCTGTTATTACTAATACTGTGATTTAAGCAACACACTGAAGTCGTACTTTCATTTGCACCGAGGACTTACGGACATGTTGATGTCCTTGGATCATATAAAATGTGTGGCTTGTAAGAACTTTTTATAACTGTTAAATACAATAAATAGTAAATGTTCCAAGAGTTTGCAACCAGGATCATTTGATCGAGAGTGATGCAACAATAAAGAATTCGGTGGCCATACGATATTGACAGTAGTGGCATCTACGGTGTAAAGACTTCATTGTCAGGATTGTCCAACAAGGCGCGGTCTAAACGCTAGCTAAAACGACGCATCCGGAAGGTAAAATAACATGTGAACAAGAACTGAATCTCTTGTTAAGATTGCAATTTTGACATTTCGAGTAGATTTGAAGACCCCATGAACCTGTAGATCACACCAAGATGAGACTGTAGATCACACCAAGATGAGATTTTAATTTCGATGCAATGCAATTTTTGACATCTAGTGTTTTCAGAGACCCAAAGGACCTTTAGATCAGATGAAATTGCCATTTTTTGACATTTCGAATGAATTCGGAAGACCAAGAACCTCTAGATCGCACCTTTGAATGGACGGGGGTGCAATTTTGATGCGATGAAATTGCAGGGTCTGAAAATAAGAAACACTTTTGAAAAGTGGGAAAAGAAAACTTGGAAAAAGCACCTGAAAAGTGGAAAAACCATCTAAATGTGGGGGTGTTTTAATTAGTCTTTAGCCCAAGCTGCCCAACAGCGCAGCCTAAGGAAATAGGAAAAAAATTGTTAAAACTGTCTGCACAGAAAGGAAAAAAAATGTTAAAGATGTCTGTCCTCCTGTGCATTGGCATTTATGTAGATTTTAATGGTCATCGAAATTGCAGGGTTTGAAAATAAGAAACACTTTTGAAAAGTGGGAAAAGAAAATTTGGAAAAAGCACTTGAAAAGTGGAAAAACCATCCTAAATGTGGGGGTGTTTTAATTATTCTTTAGCCCAAGCTGCCCAGCAGCGCAGCCTAAGCCTAAGGAAATAGGAAAAAAAATGCCTAAGGAAATAGGAAAAAAAATGTTAAAGCCGTCTGCACAGAACGAAAAAAAATTGTTAAAAGAAAAAAAATTGTTAAAGATGTCTGTCCTGTGCATTGGCATTTATGTAGATTTTAGTGGTCAAATCATTGGAGGAAAGTAAGTGTAAAAAGATGAATCCTTGTCAATTGTTTCATATACCTACCTCATTATTTCATATACTTGTCAATTGTTTCATATGCCTACCTCACTATTTCATATATCTACCTAATGGCAGATCTGTTCCATACACCAAAATACCTCACAGCAGATTTGCTCCATACACCAGCACAAATTGAGATCTGTTTCATTCAACAGATCAAATTGGTGCCTAACTGGCCTTTAAAGTTAGATTATAATTAATTGCCTAACTTATCCAGGCCTTAAAACTAGATTTTAATTATTAATTATTAATTATTAATTATTATACAATTCAATTAGATTGGATTATAATTATTAACTATTGCACAACTCATTAAGTAAAATTAGATTATAATTATTAATTATTACATAAAATTCATTCTTACAAACTGTGAGAAAACTTATTAGTCAATGGATGCTATTTGCGAATGTAGGCTCACTCATCACTGGTTGCTATTCACGCATGCAGGCTGACTCATCACTGGCTGTTATCGGTGAATGCAGGCTGACTCATCACTGTTATTCAAGGAAAACCACGTCACTTGGAATTAACCACGTGTGGTCCGTAAGGAGGCGGGCCTGCCAGAAGCCTGACTTACTCATCACTGTTATTCAAGGAAAACCACGTCACCTGAAATTAACCGTGTTTGGTCCGTAAGGAGGCGGGCCTGCCAGATGTCTTTAGTTCTTGGGCCGTGAACCCGAACCTATTTCCATAAGTACTGAAAAGAAGAGTTTGGCCTCACATGCCAACTTAAAAAATTATTCTATTTGTATAATAATAATAATTTTTTTTTTTAATATTTTTAATCACACATAATTATAATAATCTATAATATTTGAGCCATTTTTAATTAGCCGAAACGCATCCTGGTGTATGAAACCCCTTGTTTATTTGCTGTAAAAGGTACCGCTGTTATTTTCAAAGGTTTACTGCCCTACATTCGCAAAACTTCCGAACAAACTACTCTCTGTTATATCATGAACTTGCCTATTCTGTGTCAATCATAAACTTGCCTAGATTTTAGAACAAACTAGCTTTCGCAACAAATTAGCTCGAAAAGAAAAAATTAAATGAGGTAATGTTTCATAGAAGCAATCACTGACCATTTTCACGGTGGTTCTGTTTGGACAGATATGGCATCTTCCTCTAATTCTCCTTGCATTGCCTATAAAATTTTAAGAAGAAAGTGCAATCTAAGTGCACGCCTGCTCATACCAGCGTGGTCAATTCTTCAAGTTTGTTGAGATCTTTGTCGGAGCCAAACTACAACACCCAATGCAAATTTACAGGATAGAGAGCCTTCCAAGCGCAAAGAAATTAACAGTAATTCCGTCACCAGAAGCAACGAGCAACCGAACGCGTTTCTATCTTGTAACTGGACTTAAAGTCATTAAATTTGTTGAGGTCCCTGAGAACAAAATGCACTATCAACACCTGAATAAGGGGAAGAAAACGCACAATCACCGACGCAATGATGCAATGTAAATAATAATTAAAATATATGTATGCTTTTCCGTTGTTTTTCCTCAAGTCATATGACGAGAGGCGGGGACTAAGCTGCTTCACTCTCTCTTTACTAGTCTTAATAAAGCTGCTTGGAAAATCCCAAGGTTCTGCTCTATTTCTTCTCAGACACAGAGTTTGCTGCCACTCGAAATAACCCTGCTTGGGCAATCTCAAGATTTTGCAATTCTTCTGAGCCAACATTTACTCTCGAGCGGTTCAGTGATGGTGTTGCATCTCCTGATCGTTTTTGTATGAGACAATCTCACGAGTTGGCGCTCTTTTGTCAACGCGTACATAAATGGTTCTTGTGTTCCATCTCCTGCTGTGCTGGATTAAGTTCTCGTAACCATTGGTGCTGCTCCCTACAATCAGCCCCCGAGTCTCATGGTTCTTGTGTTGCATCGCATCTCCTGCTGTGCTGGATTAAGTTCTCGTAACCATTGGTGCTGCTTCCTACATTCAGCCCCCGAGTCTTTTGATTCTGCGCTGCATACTTATCCTGTAGCAATGCGAATTGCTATCGTGCAGCTCTCTGTCAAGTGCAGGATGAGGTAGCAGAGGATCCTGTCTTAAATGTGCCTGACAGATCCGCCGCATTGCCCTTCTTTGTTTTATTTGGATGCTTCGAGATGAAGACGCATGAGATATAAAGCTCGTGAGATTGCAAGGACTTCAACCCAGACCGTCATTAAGAACATCTTTTTATCAATTTAATTACATTGTATAGCCTGGGAGGGAGAACTAATAAGCCATGTTTGCATTCACGGTCCAGTGAGATACACTCCAGGGGCAAGAAGTGTACAGTAAGTTACTTTAGGACAAAGAGGCGGTTTCAGTCCTATTGTTACGTCTTGTCATCAGGCCCAGATGGCAGCAGTGTTCTACAATTTTTCATAATATTTTGTGCTAAACCAACCTTTCATAATATTTTGTGCTAAACCAACCGGGTTTTGATAATATTTTGTGCTAAAACAACAGGTTTTTGAATTAAGACTTTTGTGATTCATAATAATTGGACCAACATTTTTGGTAAAAATCACATAAGAATTCAAACCAGTCAGTGTGGGTCCATCTTCATGACAAGATGAGGAACCAGATGCAGACATTGTAATAAATAGATGTCGAGGGCTCCTAACTAGCCGTTAGGGTTAGTTGCTAATTTTACTAAGGGCAGAAATTAGAAAAAGTTTTGAAAAAAAATAAAGGAATCTAATTTAAGAAATTAAAAATTATTTCTAATATTATAAACTAATAAGTTAAAATAAAAACTTATTGAAGCCTTTTATAACCCCATTAATGAATTATATAAAATATTAATATTAATGGTTCGGTCATATTCAATATTAACTAGATTAAATTAAATAATTAAAAATTATTTTAATATTATAGACTAAGAAGTTATAATAAATTGATTAATAAACTAATTAACTAATAATTAACTAATACTTATTATAGCCATTTTAAACTTTATTAATATCTTATTAATGAATAATATAAATTTATTTATTTTTTTTTTGTTTTTTTTTTTGTTTTCTGAGTAAAGACTATTCTATTAAGTAAAAGAAAGAGAAAAATATTTACAAAGAGGTAGCAACCTCTGAGGGGGCTAAAGCCAACCCTTTGTCTGAGAAATTCCGGCCCTCGTCATTTGACTGATTGTTTACATAAATAGAAACTAGAGCCCAAGAATCATTATCCCAATACAGCATCACCCAAAAAGCACCTACACGAGGACAATAAAGCATTACAATAGCAAAAGGCTGACTAGGACATCCGGGGCAGCACAAAACCGCGTTACAAAACCACCAAGTTATCGGACCGCCGACGACCCACAAGCGGTTTCCGTAAGCGCAGGCCCGATAAAACCTCCCGTTGACGCGTGGATTTCGCCTGACGTCATCAAGTCCAGCTTTTCGGGGCGTAAAGTTCCGCCAAAAAAGGTCTTCCGAAATCCTCCTCCGTCGTGCGATCTTCTCCATCAATCCTCGCCGTTGATTGATTCTACCCGAGGTAGTAACTCTGCATTCTTGCTGTTGGCCTTGCCCGGAGAACTGACCCACTCAATCATTACATTGTCTTCAACGTCCGTAATACTGCGCCCGGGAGGCATCACCGGATACAGTACTGTGCCGGAGAACTTCGCCGGTCCACAGAAAATGACCTCCTCGTGTGAGGAAGTTTGCTGAAGACCTTCATCTTCTTCGTGACCTTCATCATGCTGCATCTCTGGAGGATTGGGAGGAACCTCTACCCTGCCTCCTTGGGTGTCCTTGGAATTCTGGGAGAGATTTCGATCAAATGAATGTTCGGCAGAGCTAGGAGGGTCATCTTCTTCCTCTGAGAAGATGACCGTGATAGTGGCCGAGACAGTAGGCTTGTGAAGCTTGCTCTTGAAAGTGTATCTGGAGGTGTGGCGAGAACTGGAGTGAGAAGGACCAGAGTGGTCAGAAGGTGGAGAAGCAGGTGAGACTGAGACAAGCCGGGAGAAGCGTCGAGGAGCAGGACCTCCCCTTCCTCTGGCCCTCCCCCGTGTGCCTGAATTTCTTCCCCTTCGCGAACCGCCTCGAGGTCGAGCCATACTAGCAAGAAGAGGAAAGCAGGTGAGGCCGACCTTTTGCAGGTATTGGTGGAGCGTTGATGGCCTCTGAATGCTTTGCTCTGTATTTGACTCCTGAGAACTAATGCGACCTAGTATATCTCTGCTAGAATGAGCCAGAGAGAGTGCTAGGCTCTGGGCAGTAGATATAAATGTTGATATTCATCCAGTTCCTCATTAATGAGACTTGATGCCCTGACAAAAATCGCCTACTTGCTCTGCGATGGCGGCCCATTCCAACGTCGCTCGTACCGATTTCCTCCCTCAGCATAGCTTGATAGCATGCCAGCATTAATGAACCATCATTGCCCACCTTATGCCGCTTGCGCCAGCCTGTCACCTCGCCCGCTACCATCTGCTCATGTATTGACATTAACTTCTCATGCTGACCCCCGCATCCGGGTGTGATTCTTGTCCTGACTGAATATCTCTTGTTAGTATGGAATGGAAGGTAGAAAGTTGATTCTCGGAGGCTATGGCTTGTAGTGATCTTGCAAAGAATTCTTTCCCATTGTCCACACCAATATTGGCAAGAAAATCTGCAAGTTTATTCCCTTCTCTTCGGATATGCTTGAAGGAGATAGCTTGGTTGTTGTTGAGCCATTGTTGAAGACGCTCCAATCTAGTGGCCATTCTCCAGCTGTTGCTTACTTTCTGTACCGGTGATCCCTATTGAATTTTTAATGCCATATTGATAAGAATTTGGGAGTCCCCTTCAACTATCAGAGGGAAGAGCTTTTGCTCCTGTGCTAGAATTAGTCCTCTCCATAGGCCTTCCAGTTCCGCTGCATTATTGGTATTCCAACCTATTGAACCAAAGAATGATATGAGGGGCTTACCCTGGTGATCTCTAATGACTCCACCATATCCTGTTTGGCCAGGATTTCCTTTCGACGCTCCATCAAAATTAATTTGAAACACATTGATTGGTGGCAGGGACCAGCTCGCATAGTTCCCTTGATGATTGGATATATTTCCTTTGGCAGAGGTTAGATCTTGCAATGTTATCTGCCAATTGTCCCATATCGCTTGTTCCTGCGGATGCGATGGGAAGTCCTCCTTAGACCAGCCTTTAATAGATAAAGTTTCTCTGATATTGTGGTGTATCCCAATCCATATTTGCTCCAATGTCATTGATTGATTTTTGAAAATCCTGCTGTTTCTCTCTTTCCAAATGTTCCACATCAGTAGTCCCGGTATGATTTGCCAAAGAGTGTTTAGAACTTTGCTTTGATATGGCCCTTGAGTCCAGTTGCGGAGGGTATCGGTGATATCCCCCATCACTCTGCTATCCCTCTGACATCAGAATATTACCTTTTCCCACAATTTCCTTCCGAGTTGACAGTTTTGCATGAGGTGTAGAGCTGATTCTTCTTCCTGATTACAGTTGAGACATATAGATGGCCCATAGAAATTCCTTTTTTCTGAGGTTATCCCATGTTAGAACTCTATTGTGTGAGAGAAGCCACAGAAAGGTTGAAACCTTTGGCCAAATAGGAGGATTCCCAATTCTGTCCCATATTTTGTCTTTGACTACTCTGTCTTTAATAATGATTTTGTAAGCTTCCTTGGTTGTGAAGGTCCCCTTTTCCTCATATCCCCATCTAAGAGTATCCATACCTGCTAGCTTTAGAATTTTTCTTTTTTGAAGCTCTGAGGATAGAGAAAGTTGAATCTGCTCCGAGCTATGAGGTAAGATATGACAAGCTTCTTTCCATTCTCTATAATCTTGGGTGTTTTGTGATTTCCAGAAATAGCTTACCTTGTCAAGCTGGTTGATTTCCCGTTCTGCAATTCCTTGTATGCTATCTTTGAGATTTGGAAGCTGCTGCCATGAGTCTTCCCAAAACCGTGCTGAAAGGCCATCTTTCACTTCCCAGAAGCTGTGTTTTTGAATTAGGTCTCGATGTTGGATTGCTGAATTCCAGATGATCGAGCCTTTACTGACCTCCGACATTCTAATTCTCTCCTCTAAGGGCAAGTTTCTAGCATATTTCGCTGTCCATAAGACTGCCCAGGGGGTGTTTGAGTTTGAGAGCCATCTCCACCAGATTTTTGCCCCCATAGTTTTGTTGCTTTGTTCAGGATCTCTTAGCCCAATCCCTCCTGCTTTTTTAGGTAAACAAGCCTTCTTCCACTTGACTAGAGCCCACTTTCTGTTTGGTCCCGAACTTCCCCATAGGAAGTTACGCTGCAACTGCTTGATGGCTTTGAGAACCCATTTCGGTGCTGCCAGGATGGAGAAAAGGTAGAGAGGCATTGATTGCAGAACCGCTTTAATTAGCACTGTCCTACTGGCCAGATTTAAAGCTCTGTGAGTCCAGAGGAATAGTCTGGCCTCCAGTTTTTCTAAAAGGCTGGTCCAAGAAGAGTGCTTGAGAGCTGAAGCGATTATAGGAGCTCCTAAGTATTTAGAAGGAAGGGACGCTATGGTGAAACCGAGAATGCGTGCTATAACTCGTTGGGTAGAGGGAGGAGTGTTTAAAAAGAATATCTGAGATTTGACATTATTGATGAAGGCCCCTGAGGCATTCGAAAAATTATCAAGAATGGCTTTAAGGAGCGCCCTTCTTGCACAGAGGGGTGACCGAATAACATATTATCGTCAACAAATTGTTGATGCGAGACAGTGGGGGCTTGGTGGAGGGCTAGACCTTTTAGATTGCGGGAGAGAATGGCCGATTTTATGTTGCGCCCTAGGCCTTCTGCTAAGATGACAAACAAAAAGGGCGATAAAGGGTCCCCTTGTCTAATGCCCCTAGTGGGACGAAAAGTGGGGGACGGAAGACCATTGATGAGAATGGAAAAGAATGAGGAAGAAGATAGAAGATTGCTGATCCATCTGATCCAAGGTGGGGCGAAGCCAAAAGCTTTGAGGATTTTTTGCAAATAATCCCAGCTGATACTATCAAAAGCTTTAGATAAGTCAATTTTTAGAAGCATACTTGGTTGTTTTGATTGCTTGAGAGAATGTATTATTTCATGGGTTAATATGATCCCATCTGTGATCTGTCTTCCTTCTACGTAACCAGATTGTTCTGGGGATATAATGAGCGGAAGCATGGGCTTCAGTCTCAATGCTATGACCTTAGAGACAATCTTGTATATGATGTTGCATAAAGCGATAGGTCTGTACTTATCTGGAGTGTTGGATTCCTCTGCTTTGGGAATTAAGGCGATGAAAGTTGCATTCAGGGCTGGATACATCCATCTAAGCGTACGCGATTCTTCCACCACCTGCCAGACTTCCCATTTGATTAGTTCCCAGAAGTGCTGAAAAAAATTAGAAGTAAACCCATCTGGTCCTGGCGCTTTCTCTGTTTTGAGTTGATGCACCGCTGTTTCAACTTCTTGAAGACTAACAGATTTGAGAAGGAGAGTGTTGTGATCTTCAGTGATTAATCTTGGTATCTGCCCGATAATAGTATCGATGGCCTCTGTTCTATCTATATTGGGTTCTTGATTCATCTTCTTGAAATAGTTGATGAACTCCTGTTCTATTCCTTCATGGGTTTCAACTTTGGCTCCCTGTGCATTGTAGATGTGGGAGATTTGGTTGATCATTCTTCTTTGGACGGTGGTTTTGTGAAAGAATTTCGTATTCTTTTCACCTTCCTTCAACCATCTGATTCTCGATTTCTGCTTGCATAGAATTTCCTCCTGGAGATCTCGTTCAAGGATTTGATTCTCTATAACCTGCTCCTTCTGGATTAATTCTTTAGAACGTCCTTCCGAGATCATTTTTTGCTGAATATCTTTCATCTCTTGGGTGAGAAGTTCCTTTGATTTGAATATGTTGCCAAAAGTGGATTTGTTCCAGCACTTTATTTGCTCTTTGAGGTGCTTCATCTTCCTGTGGAATATAGACATTTTTGTCCCATCCGTTGGATTGAATTTTTGCCAAGTTGATTTGACAAATTCATGGAATTCCGGATGTGTCAACCAGAAAGCCTCAAACCGAAATGGCCGTCTTATGCTACTGCCTGGTCGGTTCCAGTTTAGGGCTATGGGCCAGTGGTCCGATCCTGAGTAAGGGAGGATGAAGGCTGTAAATTCTCCCCCTATATGCACTGCATTGTCGGAAATCAGAAATTGGTCTAGGCGCGAGGCTACTTGCATAGGTGCTGCGCTTTTGTTATTCCAAGTGTGGAGGCCGTTATTTGTAGGAATATCTATTAGCCAGTTATTTTGAATGAAATCCTTTAATATTGAGCCGTCCCTGTTTGTTCTGCATCTCCCTCCCTTCTTTTCCTCTATAGAAGCAATCATGTTAAAATCTCCGCCTGAAACCCATAGCGGATAAGTCCTTTCGGCATTAAGCTGCGTTAATGCTTCCAGGATTCCTATCTTGTGCTGGCTTTCTTGGGGAAAGTACACATTTGTTATGTGGCCATGGATGTTAGTCCCCAAAATATGAAAAATAGCCTGTATGAAGTTTTTGTTAGCATGTATGTTACTTAATTGGATCATTCTTGCATCCCAGAGCACTGCAAGTCCTACTGAGGCTCCTTGAGCATCTACAGCTGTGACTAGCCCCCCCGGCCAGGCTTTTGCTGCAACTTTTTCCAAGACTGCCAAGTTACATTTTGTCTCCTGCAAAAAAAGGATTGCTGGTTTTTCTTCCATAAGCATATTTTTTAAAAGTCTTCCTTTCTTTGGGCCATTGAGCCCTCTTATATTCCAAGAAATCATCTTCATTGGGAAGGTTTGGGGTTGTTTTTATAGTACTTTGTTAGCTTGGCATATCTGCCTGATTCAACCAAGACTTCACCGATCCTGATGGTTCTTTCTAAGGCCGTTTTTCTTCCTCGCTTTTTGCTGTCTTTGGAGATGAATTTCCCATCCCATTGACTGCTGTTTTGAACCCCTAAGGAGTATTTCTTTTGGGCTTTGTTGAGAACTTCCACTAGGTTATCCACCTATCTATCAGGTATTTTATCGAAATTCCCTGTTTTGCATGCTTGTTCTAGACCCAGAATATCGAGCTCGCCAATATCAATTGATTATGTGTCCTCATCCATGATCTGAGGTTCTTGATGACTTTCTTCTCCCTCCATCTCTTTTTCTATAACTGGGTTCGTATTATCTATCTCCATTTGCGGGGGGTTCCAGGTCTTTGACACGGTCTTGGTAGTATTGCCATCTTGTTCCGCCGTCTTTTCCCCATTTTGAGATTGGGTTCTTTCTGTTTTATCCTGGGTAGATATTTTTCCTTTGGAGTTCAAGAGATCCGAATCCTTCACCTCTTCGTTTGCCAAGACTTCAAAGCTGTTGCTTGTGGAGGGCTTTGATGGGTCCTTTTGGACTGCCTTTGTCTGTACTGCAGGTTTTTTATGTCCTCTTCTTCGATTTGTCACCTTTGTAAAACCATCCAATGGATGGTTTTCCTGGTTAACTTGCGCTGGAGGGATGCTATTTAACGGGCAATCTCTATAAAGGTGTCCTAGATCATGACATTTTCTACATCTAAAGGGTACATGCTCATAATCAATTAACTGAATCCATTCCGTATCTTCATGATCGAGACTTACCGTATTAGGCAGGGGTTGCTTTAGATCCATGTAGATGCAGATCCGTGCATAAGAGGTGTATCTTTGCGTTTTTGTGTCTTCCGCAACCTTCACAAAATCTCCCAGTACGTTGCCGATAGCTTTGAGCGAGTCTTCTTCCCAATACTCCCATGGCAATCCATACAGCCTGATCCATACCGGTGCCCAGCTTAGATCTTCCTTATCCGGATTGAATCGTGCGACCCATTCTCTGAGAAATAACCCTGCAGAGTTGAAGAAGTACGACCCTTCCTCAAATACTCTGTTTTTGTCTTCCAAGCAGTTGAAGACTGCAGTAAAGAACCCCTTTGGCCCCAGATGCAAGGATATGTGTCCTTTTGGGTGCCATTTAACATTAATCCAGGCTCTCAAGGCTTTCTCATTGGGCCAAGAACCTATAAATTTACCTATGAGAGCATGATCTCTCATATATTGTATTCTGGCGTTGATTCGATGACTGGGTAGCTCCACTTTTGGCCGTATCGTGGCTACTGGCTTACATGTAGATGAGCTTACTTTTGGCTTGTCTGACTGTACCTGTTCTGTCTGCTTTTGCTGACTATTGTCGTTAGTCCTCTCAGTACGCTCCTGTTCTTTTTCTGGACCTTCGCTGTGCCCTGGCTGGATGTCGTTTACTGGAGGAGGCATCCCTCCTTCCCCCTGGCGGGGGTTCATCATTGTCGTCTGCCAAAGCCTGCAGCCTGTGAGCTGCTGCTCTGCCACTATCAGATCTGGTGGCTTCCGTCCAAATGTCCTGCCGTTGCAGGTGTTTGCAGAAACCCTAGCGTCGAATTGCCGCACCAGTCTTAATAATATAAAATATTAATACTAATGGTTTGGTCTTATTCAAAACCCCAATTATTAACAAGATGAAATTAAAATAATTATATTAAAATAATTATAGAGATATAGGGGATCAACAAATAAAATTAAAATTAAAAAATATTTTGTCGTAAACTTATAAAACGTTTACTTTATGGCTATTATTTCTGTTTCGTTAGTTGTGAAGAAAAAAAAGAATTTGATAAAAAAGTATATATATTTGAAATATTGAAATTTACATCAAATGATATAAAAATTCATGTTTTGGAAATTAAATCTTTAAAAAAATCTAAAATCATAATAAGATAAGATCAAGGTTGCATCAAGCCATGCACTAAATGGTTTGTGAGACCTCTTGTTTGTGAGACAAGGGACCCATTGCCGTGCAACGATTTGACTATGAAGGCATATATACTCTACCCCTCTGGTTTTGAACATGTGACCGCTCAGGAGAAAAAACATGCTCTTGTATATATTATTGCATTTATATTTTAAAAAACATCGAGAGTGCCAAATTAGTTGCAGAGTATATCAAAGTATGCATATTGTACACAAATTAAGATAGAAATGACATCCATAGTACATTAATGATCAATTTTCGAGCATCAACCATCTAGAATTTAAATTTTTCTCCTCTTGTTTTGCCTTTGCCTCTACTTCGATTCTCCAGGGATATTAGTCAACACTGTCCAATTTTGATCAAACTTTCTAAAACGCTATGACAAAGGAGTTCAACAATCAACACCACCAACACGGGTACATATATTGTTTAGTGCTCTTGGTTAAATGCCAATCACACACCCTCATACATGATATAATCTAATGAAATACCACGATCCCATTGGTCCTAAAATCCTGAAGTGTGCTGAATTTTGAATGAGATATGAAATTTTGTTTTCTCGTATAAAGCTTGATGAGGTTGGAATCGTTCTCAAACACTCCAAGTCATTTTATGGTAATGTTAAACATTTAAGTAAAATGATGAAAATGAAAAAAAGAAAAGAAAATGCCTAGTGGAACTATTGGAATCGTTCTCAATCACTCCAAGTCATTTCATGGTAATGTTAAATATTTAAGTAAAATGATGAAAATGAAAAAAAGAAAAAGAAAATGCCCAGTGAAACTATGTGAGCGGTTTAGGAAACTATGGTCAAACTCCGGTTTTAGCTTGCAAAACTGTGCCAAAAGTGTCGTGGTTCCAAATCAGAGCAGTTCCACTCAAGACGTAAATTTGCCTCTTGAAGGAGGGCTCTTCCTGTGGATAGGATGAAAGGCTTTTTTGTATTTAAAGTGAAAATCATATCTATGCATATATTTATAATAAAATATTATAATATAATAAATTATTATATTTTTTCTAAATAAGAACATTAAAAAAATAATGAGAATTAGCTTAAAAAATTGAAGTTTCTCTTATCTTTTTCGTTTGAGCCTTATCTTTTCTTTCCTTCTAGGGTTTCGCCTTTGGCTCAGTGTTTTTCTAATGGTCATGTTCTTGACCTTCTTGTTTTTTAAAATGTTGTTAGCTAATTTAACAACTATAGAATAATATTTAATAAAAATAAAATAAAATAGCATTCTTGTCTCTATGGAATTAAATAAATTAATAACCAAAGAAAAACTTTCTAAGACCCCCTTTACTTATCCCTAGGGATTTTAATTGACTATATTAAAAAAAATAAAATTATTAACTATTTAAAATTATTAGTTTTCTAACCCTTGAATTCTTTAATATTAAAAACTTTTTAACTATTAATTGAAAATTGATTTATTTATTAATATATATTTATATGTCCCTTTAACTTATAATTTGATCAAAATATATTTAAATATTCTTAGGTTTCTTTTATAACTAACTAATTTTATATATTATAACT
Organism: Pinus tabuliformis; assembly: GCA_031772625.1. Classification (NCBI taxonomy): domain Eukaryota; kingdom Viridiplantae; phylum Streptophyta; class Pinopsida; order Pinales; family Pinaceae; genus Pinus; species Pinus tabuliformis. The sequence goes on along the minus strand of CM062817.1, from coordinate 1,594,091,367 downwards.
TTATAACTAACCATTTTAGATTAATTAATTTAAAATTGTTTTATTTTTTAATTTAATATTTATTAATTTATTTCACTATATATTTATAAATATAAGTCCTTTTAACTTATATTCTAATTAAAATATAATTTAACTATTTATAAATTATATTTAACTAACTAATATTTACAACTTTATAACTAACTGTTCTAGATTAACTTATTTAAAATTAATTTATTTTAATATATATTAATTTATTTCAATATATATTTACAAAATATGTCCTTTTAACTTATATTTTAATTAAAAATATAATTTAACCATTTATAGATTACTCTATAACTAACTAATATTTATAATAACTGTGATAACTAACAATTTTAGATTAATTTATTTTTTACTTATTCAAATTTAATTTTTCTAATATATATTTATAATTATAAAATGATCCATTTCGTAATTTAATGAGAATATTAACTTATTTAATAAAGTTTTTAACCCTTATCTAAGTGAATTCGCTGTTTCTTGGTCAATTCTAGTCCAATTTTAGTCGTTGCCGTTATAGCTGTTACCTGGTCTAGAATGTTTTGCTATCTATTTAAGATGAAAAGTGAGATCGGTTCATTTACCTTGTCTTGAACCACATTAGCTGATTCGAAACGCGTGACAAAGATTTTCTTCATGTAATTTACCCTGAAACTCTACTTAATAAACATTAAAAAATAATGAGAATTACAGTTTATAATTTTGAATAATTAGATTATTATATTTTTTCCAAACAAAATTATAAAAAGATAGTGACAATTATAGTTTATAATTTTGAATAATTAAATTTTAAGAAAATTGAATTAATGTGTTTAAACGTCTTTGTTTCTAATTTGAAATAAATTTGACAAAGTCTTTTTAGTTTTCAATTTTCAACTAGTATTTCTTAAGGTTATATTTTGAATTAATAAAAAGTTTAGTGGTATTGGACGAGAGAATTTAACAAAAAGCCATTGATGATTAGAAGACATGGCTAGGGATCTTACCTATAAGAAAATATCTATTATTTATTTTTATGTTTTGGTTTGAAATGTAATTCTTCACCCACTTAAATCTATCACTGATAACGAGATTGTGGGTGCTTTGCTCCCTTTCAATTATTTGAGCTCAATCTAATTAATATAAGAGAACTTACCTATTAATGATAAATGATAACGAGATTGTGGGTGCTTTGCTCCCCTTCAATTATTTGAGCTCAATCTAATTAATATAAGAGAACTTACCTATTGTGGTGATTTGTGAATTTTATTTTTGCTTTACTATGTATAATGCTTAATCAACCAAGATAATATGATGTAAATATTCTATACTAAGTGTTTTAGTATAAGATGAAATTGAGTATTCAATTACAGTTTGTATAACAAACCAAGATAATATGATGTAAACATTCTATACCAAGTGTTTTGTACAAGATGAAATTGAGTATTCAATTACAAGTTTGCCTTGTTATTTGGATTTATTTTTTTCCACTTGAGTGCAATCTCTTTAATTAGTGTTTAGACCACAAATGGGAGTCACTAATTCGTCTACCTCCACAAGGTTAATTACACCCCTTCAATTGGTTCTTAGATTCGCCATTGGAGTCTTGATTTCTTTTTGTGTAGTAGGATTTTATCTTCTCCTTGGATATATTCCCATTTTGCTATAGAGATCTATATTATCAATTGGTGACACTTTTAAGTGATGCTTCTAGGGTCTTGTCTCTTGGCTAGATCGAAATAGACCTTTTATTTTCTATTATTTGATTGAGCTCTTGATTTCTATTTGTTGATGGTTCATCTTTAGTAGAATTACACCATATGGGGTTTCAACTTTGTTTTTTATTGGTAAAGGAAACTTTTTTCATGTCTTTCAAATCATGCACATTGCGCTCAAGGCAAGAGTAGATCATGTGCCCAAAATCAAAACAAGATCTGTAATGAGAATTAACATGTTGGTAGTCTAGCTTTTGTTTCCATACATATCTCTGTGCATGTAGCAAACCTATCTAGGGAGGCCTTTGCTTTAGAAAAACCCATTTTGACGTATATCCTTATAAAGGTTGTGCATTGTCTTTTCATTGTTTTAGGGTAATAGGGGTGAAATTTTCCTATGCCATTTCCAATTTTACAAAATCCTTAGAGAAAATTATAGGGAAGTGTTACAAAGCCTTAACATAATGGTGCCAAGGATATATAGTTTGTAGAGGGATCACAGGTTAGGTACAAAGGATTTATGAAATGGGAAGTAGAGCCCCAAAACTAGAGCTTGAACTAGAAAACAATGTTTTTGTCAACAACAATATTTAAATTCAACAATAAAAAATCCATATGCACATGGATAAATATAAGCCTCTTCTGATAAAAGGGTCCTCAAACTATGGAAAATCCAACCATACAAATCTACTAAACAAGGCCACAAGCAATGGATCAATATATGAACTTATACTTCTAGTAAAATTTGGATTGTCACTATCAGTTGGCCACAAATATAGTGGGAATAAAAGTAGTATTTTCCATAGAGATGTGATTGGAGGTAATTGAATGAATTCATGAGTTCTTGGAGATGAACTTATCAACGTGGAAGAACATATCATTGATTGCAATGGACTTTGGATTGTGCGCAAGGACACATGAGGAAGCTCACTTTGGGGATGAAGTCTTTGGAATCCCATTCGCTGAACAAGGTTGAGTGGAGCTCAAATCCATGGAAATTGGGTGTAGATGGCTTTTGAGAAGCTCATAGCCATAATGTGGAAATGGCTTTTGTAAATATTGTTATGAATTGTAATTCATATAAATAATGTGGAAATGTAACACATTGATTGGTAGAGGAAGTTGACACAGATTCAAGAGGATTGAGGAGGAGGAGTTGCTTGTAAACCCAAATCACTGTATTTATTTCACCACCTATCTTGCTAATGGATTTATGACATTGTTGTGCAAGCATTGAATTTAGGGAATTGGCTCCTTGAGTGGGGATGAACTTTATAGTCTCAGTTCTTGTAGAGATGTGGACATGGTCAACACACATGACGTATGAGAGGAGAAGCCGATGGGAGACAAGGGTGGAGAGGAGAGTGATTTAGGCATTATGCATGATTATGTCAAGCATACAGACAGAGTATGTAGTAGACGAACAAGAGAAGAAGCTCACTGAGAACAAGAATGAACGAATGTGTAAAAGAAGAGAATGCAAAGCATGAATGGATATGTGAATATGCCAGGAAATGATAACTTGTAAGGGCTTGTGTTTTGCCTAGAGGATGGTATTCCATGTGTTCGTTGAGACCTGTGAGTGTGCCTGTGAATTGATTTGCTAGAGAGAGTTTAGTAGAGTCTGGACACTCAGGTGCTCGCTAGGGTTGATAAACCAATAAAGTGCTTTCTTAGAGAGTTGATAAACCCCTGACATTAGGGTATTTTTGAGGTCTAAAATGGGCCTCCTAAGAAAATTATAAAATAATAGTGGAAATAACAAAATAAGATTAGATTACATCATTAAAATTTAGGGGGGAAAAAAGAAAAACTATTTTTTTCAACTCGTATTTTCAACTTATCTCCCTATGGGTTTACTCAAATTTTGAGTGGAAACACTCATTGGCTGCAGAATTTGATTTTTCATCCAAGGACTACCCATGTTGCATATTTTCGATGGACCCTGCTACACGAAAAATGAGAAATACATGAAAACATGATTGCAATTACGTTTTTTCATGTATTTCTCATTTTTCATGTAGTAGCATTCATCGAAAGTATGCAACATAGGTACTCCTTGGATGAGGAATTAAATTTTGCATCCAACGATTACTCCTGCTCGAAAATTAAGTAAAAACTTAGGGAGATAAGTTAAAAATACGAGTTGAAAAAATAATTTTATTATTTTTTAATCTTTTTACTTTTTTACTCAAAAAATGGTGAATCATCCCCATGGTTGACATTATCATCTTGAATCATATTGGTTCTTATAAAGTTTATTTTGGTTATACATTTTTCTTAGGAGGCCTATTTCAGACTTCAAAAATCCCCTAATGGTAATGGCTTGCCTTCAGGCTGAAAAACCACTGGGATACTAGTTGGGGTTGATAAGATGCTTGACAGGGTAAGACACTTAGGAATTAGTTAAAAGATATGATAAATCCATGAGTGGCTAGTCTTGGGGTTGATAAACCACTCAGGTACTTGCTCAGTGAGATGATAAATCTCTTAAAGGTGGACTCTTTACTCATGTAGTAACTAATCCAACTGATAAACCTCCCTTTATACATATATATTCCTTCTCCTATATCTGAGCCTTGAATGAACCCTTGTGGTTGACGATCTACTAATAGAGTCAATGTGGTTATAATCACCTTAAAAAACACACCCTGCTTCTTACATTTGTACTGGTGTGGGTGAGATAACTGTTTGAGTAATGATTAATATCCTTATGAATCTTGAGTAATTATCTCTAATACTTGGAATCGGTCAGGGTGGTAAATTAATAATATTGCAATGTAGCTGGCCTACGGTTGGGTGGAGAGGTGAAGTTCCTCCCCCATTGCCAGTCATTAAAATAAATAGAGGTGCATCTTCTTGTACATCTATTGTTTTATGAATGTTGAATGTTTTTGTTATGAGTTATAACAATGAATGTAATTTCACTGTTAGTCGAGGAATGATGGTATTCCTAGTTGCTTGTGATGAGTTAAATGTGTGATGGCCTTCATGGTTTGGAAGGGAATGGAAAATCCTTTTTGAACGCTAATAAACTCTTCAATGCATGATTATTTACCTAGCATGAATATTTAAACTGCTGAGTTCAATTGATTGTTACTATATGCGATTTTTATTGTTGATATACATTAATGCTATGAATACCCGTTATGTATAGACTAGTGGGAGTCCATGGTCGTCGTGTGTAAGGCACTCCATATTAATGAGTTTGATAGAGCCTGTGGTTAGGCCCGTTGAGATTTATTTCCTTGTTATAGCTATGTATAACATTTGTAGTGTTGGTGTGGGAATGAGGAATTTATCCTTGTTATGTTAATGCTGCAGAGCATTGATTGTCACCAAGGATGGCTTTGTGAGCCATTAGTCTTTGAGACTCTAATTTTGGTCATTGCTAAACGACGAACTTGCACTGAGAGTGGATAAACTTAGTTAAGACTTGCAAAGAGTCAGAGCCTTGGGGGTTGAAGAATATGTCCATCTGTTGCCAGATACATTTATGTCCCAAGGGATAGAGTTATGCCTTTGCGAGATGAAAGACTTGGCATCGTTGGTAAAAATTTGTAAGTTGACGGGAGCGCAGAGTCAGAAAATTCCCATTATATGATGTGTGTATTCACATCACATTGTGCCAAGGTTGCAATGAGACTTTAGGGAGAAGTGGGTTTGGTTGACAGAGGGAGTGAGATGAGAAAATACCTGTTGCCTACCACTAACATTTTTGTCGCGCCGTCGAGGAAAGATGATGGTGTCACCTCCTCTGGACATAATGGCAATGTTGACAAAAGGTGGGATAGAAATCCATTCCTCGTCATTGAACGGGAAAGTGCGGCTTTGCATGGAAATCTTGGACCCATGGGGCTCGGGACTAGAGTTGGCGTGGCATTAAAAGATTGTGGCGGGGGGTTTGTGGTGCCACCCGACATTGGGTGCTATATGGTGTTGACATGGTGATTCACATGGATGGAAGGCCGTGTCATCGCGAAGGATTGTGGAGGAAACCTGGTGGTGCCATTCCCAAGTAGGTCACAGACTTAACAGAACCCGCAGAGCAGATAGAAGCTGCATAATAAAAGTTCTCTTCATTATCTAATAGAGATATTCTCGATGAGTTGCGGGAAGATTGAATAGGGTAACTCCAAGGCATGATGTGATGGTGTTGTGACATGGTGAGTTGCATGGTGGACCTTGGGTGAGGTGGATGTGTTGTGTGGAAATCATGTGGCGGATTCTTGTTGACATGGTTAGGGTTATGGGACTCAAACTTCTATTGGGCATAACTTTTGATCCGTGCATTGAACCAGGGAAAATATTATATTGTTGGAAAACTCTTAATGAGATGAACGCGGTGGTACTGTCCGATGTTAATTCCACTAACTTTGGGGAAACGATAATTTTTTAACTCCATTTCCATAATGAGACGTTGAAGGTCGGGTTAATTGAAGGTAACACCTCCCACTAAGCTTGGAAGTCCAAGGGGGTAAGAGGGGCGAATAGAGTTGAGTGGATATGAAATCCATGAAGACTAGTTGTAGTTGGCTTTATAGAGAGGCTCGTAGCAGTGAGTGATGAATCCATCTCTAGTTGTGGAGGAGGAGGGATATAGGATGTCATTTGGTGGGAATTTAAATTATGGATGTAGTGATAACAATTAATGTATTGTCGTAAGAACAACAACAAGGCGGGCTTTGAACCACGTATGTGTGGATGGAGTGCAATACAAACCTCACATGTTTGACCACTACCTTTATGCACCCCTATGGTATACTCGTGTTGGATAGTATCATGGGAATTAAACCTTGGTCATTTGTGAAAAACTTCTGATTACTCATTGATAAGTCCAACCCTTTTGGATTTCAGGAGTTAACCTAAGTTGCACATCATGGTGATTCACATGGATGGAAGTCCGTGTCATCGCGAAGGATTGTGGAGGAAACCTGGTGGTGCCATTCCAAGTAGGTCGCAGACTTAACAGAACCCGCAGAGCAGATAGAAGCTGCGTAACAAAAGTTCTCTTCATTATCTAATAGAGATATTCTCGATGAGTTGCGGGAAGATTGAATAGGGTAACTCCAAGGCATGACGCGATGGTGTTGTGACATGGTGAGTTGCATGGTGGACCTTGGGTGAGGTGGATGTGTTGTGTGGAAATCATGTGGCGGATTCTTGTTGACATGGTTAGGGTTATGGGACTCAAACTTCTATTGGGCATAACTTTTGATCCATGCATTGAACCAGGGAAAATATTATATTGTTGGAAAACTCTTAATGAGATGAACGTGATGGTATTGTCCGATGTTAATTCCACTAACTTTGGGGAAAGGATAATTTTTTAACTCCATTTCCATAATGAGACGTTGAAGGTTGAGTTAATTGAAGGTAACACCTCCCACTAAGCTTGGAAGTCCAAGGGGGTAAGAGGGGTGAATAGAGTTGAGTGGATATGAAATCCATGAAGACTAGTTGTAGTTGGCTTTATAGAGAGGCTCGTAGCAGTGAGTGATGAATCCATCTCTAGTTGTGGAGGAGGAGGGATATAGGATGTCATTTGATGGGAATTTAAATTATGGATGTAGTGATAACAATTAATATATTGTCGTAAGAACAATAACAAGGCGGGCTTTGAACCACATATGTGTGGATGGAGTGCAATACAAACCTCACATGTTTGACCACTACCTTTACGCACCCCTATGGTATACTCGTGTTGGATAGTATCATGGGAATTAAACCTTGGTCATTTGTGAAAAACTTCTGATTACTCATTGATAAATCCAACCCTTTTGGATTTCAGGAGTTAACCTAAGTTGCACATCAATATCTAAATGTTAACCTAAGTTGCACATTCTTGACATCATTTCTATTGAGAAGGACTTTTCCTAGGAGGGACTTCATACGCTAGAATAGATCAATTGTGTATAGATAATGGGTGTGTCTCGAGTTAGGGACCTAGTACCTAACTGTCACAATCACTTCCAAGTCTGAAAAACAAGATCACTCACTAACAACCTCATCTTTCATTGTTTGTAATTCTTCTTGAATTTCCTGTGGGGTTTGCTCATAATAAGCTCAAGTTGTTTTTCTCAACTTGCATGTGTGCCTGAGAGCCCACCTATAGCGCTGCAACCCCCACTACCTTGCGTACCCCTGGCTTAATGGTGAGTCATTGTTGTTGTAGTTGGGAGGGAGAGAAACACTGAGACAAAATGGAGTGTGGGAGAACTAGATGACCAAAGAAGCGCTGGAGGAAACAAGCGGAGGGTCGAAGAATGTCGAAGACTCGCTAGCATGCAACCACAAAGCCAACCATGCCACTCACCGAATGGAAGGTAAGAATACAAAGAACTCTAAAGGAAATTCATAGGAAGTTGAGGGCAAGCAGTAGAATAAGCTAGGGTAGATGACATTGTCGAGAGAGAGGGTGTTATTAAGACCATAATAAAAGATCAGCGTTGCACCTGTGGAAAGCATGCTAGCAATCTAACCTCAATGCACTTGCACATGGAAGGAGAAATCAAAAGCACCATTATAAATGTACATGAAGGATGTACTACCATCTTGATGTTACTATTTAACTTGGTTATGAGGAATAACGACCACATTGTTCTCATGCTTTACATGAAGGGACAGTGTCATGCCCCTTCAACTTGCATCTTGTAGTGCCCACTCTAGTTTTCTGACCCTAATATGACATTATCTTAGATACTTTATTCTAGGAGACCTCAGTTGAGGATCCGGGCACATGACACTATTATTAGCGATTGAGATATTCATGGTTGTGATGTTTAATAATGCTTTCCATTGATATTATGATAGCATGAATGGTTATGTATCTTATCTATCGGTACTCTGATGATTGCAACATTAAATAGTTAAGTTGGTCTCTATTTGAATTTATGATGATGAGCGTTAAAGAATATGTATGCTCTCTAATAAAAGCTGATGATGATAAATTTGATGAATAAGTATTTTCTAATTGATGTTACGATGTTGAAAGCTTAAAGAACATGTATGTTTCCATTGATGTTAAATGATGAAAGCCATGAGGATGTGTCCCCTATGTTGACTACTTTCTTTAGTTTAGGCTTACAATGGACAATGATGTTGAATGAAAAGGAATTGTAATGATGCCTATTATGACAATGACTACATTGAAAAAACCTTGTTACTAATGATTATTGAGTATGGCAGAAACCATCAGAGGCACTCGCATATGACGAGTTAATGACACCTGGTTTGATGAAAATTCATATTATTTTATCTTTGAAAGTCTAAGTCGATCTTGCACTACAACAAAACCAGCGATTTGCGCCAGATTTAGCGCCAGATTTTAGTGCATTTTTTTTGTAATTGTGATGAGCAACCTGGCGCTAAATCTGGCTCTATTGTACAATTTTTAAAGCGTCCTTTTTTGCACCTGATTTTGCATCCTTTTTCACGCTAGATTTTGCATCATTTTTTACACCAAACTATGCATCATTTTTTGCGTCAAATTTTGAACCAAGATTTGCATCTTATTTTATGACAGGTTTTGCTTCTAGTTTTGTGTCATTTTTTGCATCTATTTTCATTCTCTTTTGCTTCCTATTTTGTGTCATTCTTTGCTTCCATTTTTGCACCATCATTTGCATCAAGTTTACACTGTATTTTGAATCCAATTTAACGTCTTTTTATGCATCCATTTTGTGTCAGTTTTTGCATCTAGTCTTACGCCAGGTTTTGTATCTAGTCTTACACTAGTTTTTGCTTCTATTTTTGCACCAGCTTTGGTGCCTATCTTTGCACCATGTGTTGAATTTGATTTAGCACCAAATTTTGCATCCATTTTTGTGCCCATTTTTGCATCTTTTTTTGGACCATTTTTTACATCCACATTTACGTTTGATTTGTCTCCATTTTTCCATCATCTCATTTTGCACCATATTTTGCGTCATTTGTTCATCCAATTTTGCATCATTTTTAACACCATCTCTTGCATCTAATGTTACATCATTTTGAGCATCCAAATTTGCATTTATATTTGCATCTTATGTTGAGTCATGTGTTGTGTCCACCTTTGCATCTTATTTTGTGTCTAATGGTACATTCAATTTAGAGCCATTTTTTACGTCTACTTTTGTATTTGTTTTTGCACCAAGTTTTGCATCCAATTTTAAGCTATTTTATGCCCCTTTTTGCACCATTTTTTGTGTCTACTTGTGTCCAATGTTGCACCATTATTTACACCGACTTTTTCATCCAATTTTGCATTTTTTTGGTGTCTAGTTTTACATCGTTTTCACCATCCAAATTTGCATATAATTTTGTGTCCGAGTTCGAGCCTAAATTTGCATGTGATTAGGAATCATTTTTTACATCCAATATGGCATCCTTGGTTTCACCTTTTTTCAGCCCCATTTTGCATCTTGTTTTATGTCTTTCTTACATCTTTTTTTTTTCCTTTTTTGCACCCAAGTTTGCATCCCAAATTTACACCATTATTTGCATCATCATTTGGCATATTAATTTGTAACGTTTTTTGCTTCTTTTTAACGCTCAACTTTGCATCTTATTTTACATCTAGTTGTTGTCTTTTTTTGCATCTAATTTGGTGCCCATTTATGTGTCCTTGTTATTGCCCAATTTGATATCCTTTTGTATGCCATGTTTTGTTCCCTTCTTTGTGTCAACTATTGCACAATTTTTCACTTCTAATTTAAAACACTTTGTATGTCAATTGTTTGCATTTTGTATTAATTCCTAGTTTAACATCCAATTTTACTTTCAATTTTGCATCCATGGTTACATCCGCATTTGACTTCTTATATAGAGTATATTTTTCTTTACATATATGACCCCCTTTATAGATTCATAGTGAAATATATGATAGTTTCTAAATATCATTAAAGCAGATATCACAATTCAAAATCATTTGTAAAGAAATTTAAGAGAAATTGACAACATCCATCCAAAAAAATAACAATGTGTCATTAACAATTTTCAAAACATGTATAAAATAGCAACATAATACTAATAAAATCAGTATTATTTTTAATCAAAACAAGTAAAATTCAAATATGATTAACAAATCAAAATATTTCATGAATATCGTTATTCTACGATAAATTAACAACATACATAAATCAAACTCATCGTATGATTACAAAATCAAAATGTCTCATTGATATAGGGTAAATTCACAACACCCATCTAAACATAACAATGTCATTCTACACAATAATTTCTTCATAAAAAACAATGCATGTGCATGCCTAGCTACCACCACCAAGATCATCCTCATGATCATCTTGACCATCCTCATTACTCTGATCCACATCATCACCAACACCGCAACTATCATCATCATCTCCTCCTTCACCACCATCATCCTCATCCTCATCCTCATCATCTCCTGATATATGTTGAACATAATTTGGATCATCGTCTTGGCAATCATTACCTATAGCATTCTGACAAAAAAAATCAATATTACATGTTAGTATTAATTACATAACACAACGCATGTTTTTGTTATACAATGTTAACCATAAAATGAGGTAAGATATACTAGCATTTGCACCAGATGTTGCAAAGGAAACGTCGTAAGGCATAAATTGAAAAATACAAATACAACAAAAGAATACTTTGATAAAGAATAAAAATATATTGAATGCTCAAATCAATGCCCCATTAACTGGAAGCATTTAGTAGACATATCTAATGCAGAGACAAGCAAAAATATATAATTCTTCAAATTCTAGATGGATGCAATCACTTAGTAATGCCATGTTGAGAACCTTCCTCTACTTGTAATATCCTCTATCAGGGGCAACCTTCACGCCTCTACCTTATATCAACACTGACGAAGTTAGCAATCCCATTGGCCCATCCTATTTATCTGTCAAGTTTGAAGCATAAGGCAAGTGACTGGACACTGGTATTATACAATAAGCTGAAACCTAAACTGAACTTCCCCCATGGGCATGACGGACAAGAGATGGGGCTTTTCTTAAATAAGAGATAGGGCAATCTTTACATCCCTACCTCATCAACACTGATGAAGTTAGCAATCCCATTGGCCTATCCTATTTACCTGTCAAGTTTGAAACATACGGCAAGAGACTGGACACTGGCCAATCCTATCAGATATCCCTCTATCAAAGCAACATTCTAATGGCCCCTGCTACAATTATACAATATCTAGAGAGCATCATTAGAAACATCCTTTGGAGAGATAAAAATGAAAACAAGTGGCCTCTACTCCATTGGAAATGGGTGGCATTTCTTAAATAAGGTACGAGGGACAGAATGCAAGATCTTTTTAGCAAGGTCCCCTATACGAAAATCTATTGATACTATTGATGGAAACACACTTTGGAATAAATCAATTAGAAGTATCTGGTGTGAGGCAAAAAATAGAAGAGATAATCAAGAAAATATGTATGCCTAAAGGTTGTATAATCTACAACGATGTGCTTCAAAGTAAAATTTTATCTAAGGTAGACACAGAAGTTTCAATTCATACAAAATTAACTATCAAATTGTTTTGTTTAGACTCTTAGAGCTAACTTTAAGTTTTAACAGCAGAAGATCAGACAGACCAGTAGTTTAGGAACTCTGCACTCCTCACCATTTTTGTATACTTATGGAGAAATTATAGATTTGTCAGATGGATGAAGATGTTTCTGAAAGCATCATTTTGCAAACATGCAAATTCTCCTCTGCGTAAACAAATAAAAGCTGAAAAAAGAGAAGAAACCAAAAAAGGGGTAGAAGTATAGGCCAACCCAATGTGAAATTTCAATATAACCTTCTCTAACCTTGTCTAATTTCTAAACAACACATTTAACTAGTCATTGATGTCATGTTTCCTCTTTGATGCTTTACATCAAATTAACTTCATCTAACCCCAGCAAGGTAGATGTGCCCACCACACCACTTCATGAGAATGTGTACACAGTTGTACGTCCCTTCATTATCTCAGATGATGCTTTTACTCTCCACCAAACTCCTCGCATGAGAAAAGCAATCTTTGCAAGGTCTCAGTTCAGATTTGGGAAGCTTTGCAAAGGCACATTGTGTTGTTTCATGATGGTAAATGTTATTCATGAATGGCAATTTCTATCTGATTATGCTGAATCCAGGGCATCCTCTGTTATTCCTTGCTGCTTTATGGTTTTTCTGGTTTTGTTTATGGTGGTGTGAGGCTTTGTCGAGGTGTGGTGTGAGAGAGGGACCAGACCATCTTGGGCTACCCTCCTCTTGGGATCAGCTCCTACTCAGGTCTCTTTATTTTCTTCCTCTCGTCAAGTCCTTACTCCTCAGTTGGCCGGGGCACGCACTTCTGAGGTGGATTCTATCTGCAGCAGGGCCTCCTCAGGGCATACATAACCCCGAAAGCTCATCAATTGCCGTGTGAGTTGGAACTAGCATTTGAGGGTGGGAAAATGGCAATGGAAATTTGAGAGGTATCACTGCTTCATTGCTGAAAGGTCATCTATCAAGAGTAGATGTACCAGTCCCATTACAACTAGACAGCTGCAGGGAAGGGTACTCCTTTCCAAAAATGACACTAAAAACAAAATTCTGATGATGATGAACATGATGCAGTTGGAATTTAAAGCCATGGACAAGCATTTGACAAGGATAAAAGCAGTCTTACTGCATGGCAAAGGCCCAACTCATCTAGACAGTCCAGGTGATCAAGCACCCATAGATGTGGAGGTTTCCACCTCCTAGTCTCCTCATGAAAATTTATGTTTTCTATCTTTACTATTATAGTAGGATTATGTGTTATATTTTGTGGCTGTTAAGCCAAGGCACTGTAGGCTTTTTTAGAACTCAGTATATTTTTTTAAAATGTATATTTTTGGACAGCAGACCTCCTGTATTGCCAATGGTCCGGTTTCCCTAGTGGCAGACCAGAGGCATACAGAAGGTTGGATCATATGTGATCATCAACAGTTAATAAAAGGCCTTTAAATTACCTCCCCACCCCCTCAAAAATAAAAAATAAAAATCATCTATAAAGTTTAGAAACTCAATTATTGAGAAGATTTTTCGGCATAAATCACATCATAAATCATTTGTCGACGCGTTCCAAACCAACAAGTGTGGTTCATCGTCAGGACAAGTTGAAGATCCAGACCATGGCAGATTATTTTCCAACTAGCAAAATTAAATCACAACTAGGTTATTATCCCAGCTAAGATTAATCAGAAATCAATTTTTTAAAAGTATGTTCTTATCAAGCCCAAATTTAATCAAACTTCAATTATACCCTGAAGATGAGCTCTGCAGTGTGGTCAAAAAATTGAGGAATAATCTACTCCAACACAGCTCTCCTCTTGAATAAAATAATGTCCAGCTACCTGAGCTTTAAAGTCATTCTAACCTTTTGTATGGAAGATTTATAGAATTCATTTCCATTTTAGTTATAGAAAATCCCAATAAAGATAGTGATTGATTTCATGTTTGTACATATGTAATGAACACTTAGCACAATAGTATAGCTCAGTTTGCCCAACCCTTTCTACAGAAGGCATAATACCCAGGGAGGTTACAGGATCTATTCCCAAGTAGTTCTGTCCAGTTACCAGCTGGTATTTCAACTAGAAGTCAATTCCATTCCTCACCCAGAAAAAAAAATACAGGGAAAGGAGGGAGAAAGGGGGATTCCATCACTCTGACAATGTACCAACTTCCTCACTTGGAACAGTTAATATGTGGGCAAGTTAAGGGAACATCTTTCTCTGGGAAAATTAATATAAACAATTACTGATGCAGTTACCTCCTTATAATGGCATAAATAAAATTTTTGTTGAATTAATGTTTGTAAGGAATTATCTTTGTAAGGTTCCAATTTTGATGTACGGGCAGAATAAATTATAAACCTATCCATCAACCAAATGAGTCTTGCAAAAAGAAAGAGATAAAGAGAAACTATTCACAAAACTTACCTTTAGCATTTGATGGCCTCCACTATCACTGGTGCTGAAAAGTTGCAACATCGGTGTTTCTTTTTGCGAAGGAGAGTGAGTAATTTCACTGCCTTTCTCAAAATTTGATAAATCACCCTCCCAGTCCTGTAGTAGTCACAAAGAAACATCTTAATATAATGAGGCATTTTCCAAACAAAACCTTTTTAAAAATGGTGCATTGGATAAGGTAGCCTACGTCAGAACACTGTATAGGTCATAGAGGGAAGACCTGTAGCTGCTCTCGGATGGCAGGCACAACCTTATGCAAACTGTCAAAACAGCATGGCGCACTTCCCGACTTCACATCATTGTATGTCGAATCTATGCTTCGAATAAGACACAGTAGCTCTTTTGAAGATACCAAAACACTTAATACCTACAGATGAAAACAAAATATTACATTAGAATACAACAGACTTTAACAAATTATAAAACCGGTTTTCTGGAAAAGCAAAGAATAGAGGTAACACTGCAAAGGACACGTTCAGAAAAAGATGTTATTGCCATTACATATCTCAGTTCTAATGATACAATGAAATACGCATGGAAATTCAACTGTGAATAACCACAGTCCACCCTTTTGAATCCCATTTGATATACTTGTCAGAAAATACATTAACAAACAAAATTATACATGTACTATGAACTCCAGTATAAACTGACATAAATCTCAGCCAAATACCAAACCTGTTGAAAATTAAAGTGATCATGAATATACAACGAAAATGCACGAATGTAAATTGGATTTCAAGTATTGTTTCTATCTGGATAAAAGAAACAAATTAGAAATAATAACCACCAACTGCTACCGTTATCAAAGAAGTGAACTTGTTAGAAGATCAAGCTAAAACAGTGAAATATTGAAATCCAGGAACATATTCAATAAGACATTAAAAAACAATCATCAAACTTGGCAGGAAACGCAAGGTTTCAGGCAAGACCACTGCCCACCCAACCATGATCCACCTAAGTAACATTGAGTTGCACTCACTTCTTATGTGACTTGAGAATGGATTACGAATGCCGACTATTGGCATATCAACATTATCCAGACAGTTATAGGGAAAGATTTGAGAAACTTAGGACTTCAATTTTCTTTGAAAGCAACAGACTTACTACACACATTCAGGACATTTTTTGGTCAGAAAATCATTATGATTTACCAGCATGGATCCATCTTAAGCACGGATTCACATAAGTTGATATTCACATAAGTTATTGATATAGATCTTCAAGTCTTACTACACACATTCAGGACATTTTTTGGTCAGAAAAGCATTATGATTTACCAGCATGGATCCATCTTAAGCACGGATTCACATAAGTTGATATTCACACAAGTTATTAATATAGATCTTCAAGTAATTTATTTATATAAAGTGTTAACTTATTTTTTGAAAAGTATAAGGTTTAAACATCTTACTCGCATAATTTTTTTTACTTCTAATTACTTTACATGAAATTATATTATAGGTCAAATGGATAACTAATTAAACATGTATAGCATATTCTTTTTTTCTTTTTTATTATAGCCAACATTACTTTTCTATTTAGAGAATATTTTATTTTTATTTTAAGAGGGACACATGTCAACTCTAGAGTCCAAGTTGAGCACGGACATACTTACACATCACGTTCACACTGGGCTGTAAAATGAGCCTCCTAGCCCAATTATACTATAAAGACAGCAAACATGATCACTCCCAATTTGTGTTGAGAACCCTTGACAGTGCATAAGAATATACCAAAAAACATTTTCTTCAAAATTGCATAGTCAAACCAGGTTTGGGTTGGGATCACAAGTTTGTCCATATCCATTCAATATCTATGCCCATTATACAAAGTTAGCGAAGTACCTATCAGATGTAAAATGCAAAACTCAATCCTTCTTTGCAGAACTCGTCCAAAACATGAAGCATATAAATTGCTCGCTGAATTATCAAATAGAAGTAACTTCAGTGCAATGACATCAGGCTGAATTTACCCATTGTTTCTCGAGCAATAGACATGATAATTTATGGAAATGACCCTCCACAAAAGACTGTAAATAGATGGTGTGCTTAGCTATTTGATTGGAAATCTTGTCTACAACTATTTAAACTACAATGAATTTGTCAACATAAAATAATAAGTTGGATAGGTATTTTTCAGACACAAAGCATTTGAGATCCAAAAAATAGACGCTAATCTAAATGTCTCTAATTTAAACCACAGACAATTATTTGTTTGTTGAATTAACAACCAAATTAAGTTTCAATAACACGACGTAATTTTCACATACAAAGCATTTGAGTGCAAAATAAGAAAGATAGTTTAAACGCCTATAAAATAAACCAAGGACATTTTTTGTCTGTTAAACTAATAAACAATTATATCAAATTCAAGCCTACATTTACATGCATGAAGACTGCTCATAACTTAATCTATCAGGAATGGATCATTTGTTGTTAATGTTGAATTTTTCTGTTAATATAGCACTGACAGCAAGGCAAATTCAATATTTAAAAGGCAGCAATCTACATTCGGATCTGGACAACACTTTTTCTCCTTTCCTGCTATGTGATTATTCCCATGCAAGAGGAAGTTCCAACTAATTGATTTTCACACTTCCAAAAGTAAATTCCTCATGTCTGAATTTTCTAGATACAAAACCTAGGTATAATAATCCTAATTGTTGATCCTACCTTGAAATAAGTACCTTTAATCCACCATTGGATCTTGCTTTAAATAAACATGGGGTCTTGCTTGAAGTGTCAAAGTTTATTCATCTATTCCTTGCTATTATCAATAAGACATAATAGAATAAAGGAAAGAGCAATGCACCTTGTGAGTCATCTGAAGAACTGCCTTGGTATTGATGTGCACGAACTTGTGGGCAAATACAAGAAACTGAACAACAAGAGAGCTATAAAAAGGATAATTAGCCAGAACATAGTTTTGCCAATGATCATTATATCCATAACAACTTTCTTTCGTGCTTCTTTTTACTAATGATCACACAGAATCAGTACCAGTCTTTTGCTTTTGAAGCAAGCTACCTGAAAGTGGAGACAATCGTTGATCCCTATCCCTAAGCATCTTATTCTCTGCCTCCAAATAATGATCCTCTTCGAGAGCGGGCATCATTTCGCCTTCTTCACCAATATTCCAAGGCTGTAAATAATCCAACCATAGATCAATAATGTGTGTAGCCTTCTTCAGACAAGCACCTACTGGCCAATAACTGAAAGCTCGTAATATAAACCTGTACAAAGGCCTCTGTAACAGAAGGGACCATGTAGCAGGCACAACCAAACTACTCCGTGGCAAGGAAAATGACCTCAATCTCAAGGTATCCATTTGTGATGCAGCTCTCCATCCAGAATTCAACTCTTCTTGAGGACAACACAAAGTACTGCTTACATAATTGACCAGTATTTTCACAGCCTCTGTGATTTCTACACTGGGGAGACCATACCTATGATATCGATTATTAACAGGTAACAAAATACCAAAAGACTGGCAAACCCGTGAAGGTAAGGGCGAAAAATCGTCATTCACTAACCAAAACTGTACAAAGGTATGAACAACAAACTCGGCGCGAGAAAATATCGATGGATTCTCCTCGAAAAAATGATGTACAGACACACTGGGAGCACAAAAATCAGATATAGGAACAAATTTGTGTAGATACAAATTCAGAAGATGCAAATAAGGGCTAGAATTGAACTTCACAGGCCTTCCATTGTCATGGCTACCGTGCAAACTATGCAGAGAAGACGGCCATTTCTCGAAACGAGACCGGGAAGCCTTCTTAAACCCCAATTTCATTTCATCCGAATCCGAACGATGCATAATATCATTATCTTTGCATACAGCGTAATAAGCAAACCAAAACATAAAATACTCAAATGCATTCAACTGCACCTGAAATCCTCCTCCATGGCCGTCCTCCTTCAATCGGTCTTTAAATAAAGCAGGGCAGACTTCAGATAAGATATACAAACCCCTCTCCGACTGAAGCATGTGACGAATCCACGCCGGAAGGCGCTCGGATGGAAACACATAGCGAACCACATTTTCCTCGTCTGCGGCAAAGATTGACGAAAACAAAGCTCCAGACGGCGAGAGAAGATTTACGACCGCATTCGCGGAATGCTCAGAGGTCTGCGCGATCCATCCGCCAATGCCGGACGGCTGTAAGACCTCCTCGAAGCAGAACGGGGAAGCATGTTATGTAAAAATGCCTGGTCTGATCCCAGCTGTGCCTATCGATGAAGGATTCCACGACCCGGCATGAATTCAAAATATCAGACGATGATGAGGAAGCATTCAATAACAGCGAACTTAATTCTTGGGCTTCGAAAGAGAAATCTGTCGAAGGTGAAGAAGACACAGCCATTGCACCTCAATTTTACAGTCTCTCTACTGATCCGGTCGGAGGCTTAAATCCCGAGATAAACCCCTTGAATCTTCCTGAACCCTCATGCAGAACCACTAAACCCTACACTACATCGGATCGCAGCACTCACTGATCTAGTATTATAGGCATTCGAAGGTGGGGATACTCTTCTCTTTATTTCAAAATATTTGCACCGCCTTAAGTAGCTTTTCAACTTTTTCCATTTCCCTTGAAAGACGTTAGTGTGGGGTGGGGAAATTATGTTGTTTTTGAGGAGTTTTTTGGTTTGTGGGGACAGGGCCACTCTTTATGTGACCATCCGGGCAAGCGAGGCGGTAATCTTAAGTTCTTGCAGGGATATCTTATCTCTTATGGATTAATATGATTATTGATACTCTCTTATGAATTACTTACATTAGTGATAAGGATAGGGGATTAAAAATTTAAATATAATAATAAATTATATAAAAATAAATAAAAATTTGATGGGGTGTTGAGATGTGTGTTAGGTTACTGAGCGGATTTGTTATTCCGTTGTCACCCCAAACATTAAAGAGAGGGATAGTGTCGCCCACATTTAATGATAATGCATTGTTTTAATTTGGAAATCTTTGAAACTTCCTCAATTTCCTACAATTGTTGGGGTCAAATTGATGATATTTGGTGTCAATGTCGTGTTGTCGGGTTATCTATGGGATATTTCCTCTGCGGCTTCTATAGTAGTTCCTTAAGCAACGTGGAAGGTCCAAGTTGTTCTTCCATGTTGGTTTGGCCTTCCATCCTTCACTCCATTTCATGAGCTAGACTATCTACATTTTCCAAGTATTGGCAAGGTTGCATGTGGCCCGCATACCCACTGGTGGGAGTACCTGCACTTAAACTCTTCTAGGTTTATGGGAGCTCAACTCCAACAAGTATACTAGTATTGTCTTTGCTCTTAATTTTTTCCACTGGGTCAGCTACATTTATATTACTTTGGTTTGCTTGGTTTAGGATTCTTTGGGGAAGGTTCAACGTGTTATCTAGGGGTGAGGTAGCCTTGTCCTCCTCCTGCCTACGACAATCTTCCTCACATTGTGTCTTGGTTTTACCATTCCTTTGCAACTCCTTTAGCCTTTGGTTTACCTTCCACCTTTATCCCTAAAATCCTTCATTTTGTACATTGTGCATTGGCCTCACTTTGGTTTTCAATCCCCTAAAATCCTTTTGTCTTTCGAGACTTCACCAATTAGGTTCACTCTCGCCTCATTATCACCGTGCCTCAACAATGGATGTGGTCGAGACGTGGCTCTGATGGTTAAGGCCCTTTTGGCAAACCCTGTGCTCAGTTGCAAGCCCTAATTGTTGTTTACCTCTTCAATGCAACTACCCCCCCCCCCCCCCTTCCCACGAGAAGTCCAGGATGAAATTGTTAGAAAATCGATAATGGCAGCTTATTGTACTTATTTTCCTTTAACTTGATATTTGCTTGTGAATCTTATTTATCTTCTTTGTGTTCTTTAGTTAGATCTATTCATCAAACAATGTCAAGAACAATAATAACAACAATAGACACATATATTGGCTTTCTTCTTAAAATATGCTTCAAATGATATACAAAGACCCAAACCCTAGACCAATCCTTCTCCTAGTACCAAGTCATCCCTTCCTTAAATCCTTCCTTGATTCTACACCAAAATGTTAGACACTGCAACTTTGACCTGCCAGCTTCAATACTGCTACCCAACCTGCAACTTCGACCCTGCAATTTCGACCTTAAAGCTTCCAAGGAAACCCTAGAGCAGCCTCCTCTTGGGACCTTCCTAATAGCAAGACAACTCCTTATGATTTCTAGATCAAGTATCCTTCCTTCTAGTTACAAGATGTTGCACTTCATCTTCCTACAACTCAGACCTGTAACTTCACTTCTTCCTGCAGCCCAGAAACCCTAGAATTTCGCACGTGTGAGAGAGATAGAGCCCAAAACAAAATATTTATGTCCTTCTTGTGCTTTCTTGGCCTTCACTCTTCTTTTCCTGCTCTTCCCAGCTATAGATCGAACTCTTTCTTGTAGATTGAACTTGTTGAGTGAGTTTTTCCAAATGAGGTTGAATTGCTTCCTTTTATATCCTTCTCAAGGGGTCGAATTCTCTCCTTTAGGCCGACTTGATTTTCCCAGGGTCGACTTGTACTTTAGGAGCTTCCAGGATTTTCTAAACTCAAAAATAATTATTTTTACAAATATATTTTTGCCCATAAGGGTCTTATAAACATGATGTTGACTCCTTTGACTCGAGACAGTAAATCCTAAGACCTAACAAACCCTATAAGCATGAAGAACATGCTTTACCTAAAACACAATCAATAATGAGCATGAAACCCATGCTTTAATAATAATATATTTTCTTTTCTTTTCTTGTTTGTTACATAGGATACATATTGAAATGAGTACAACAATTATGAAGACCGAAACTAGTTACATTTTCAATAATCCCTCTTAACTTAGGGAGGTATTCATAATTGTACACTCAGTACAACATCATATCTCAAATTGAAGAGTTATCACAAAAAGAGTCGGATTGATAAGCCATATTGTAAGCATCATCATCATGACCAGCATTGTCTCTTAGGCCTAACTAGACAATCTCTTCTTTAATCAAGAGCATTATGTTGGGAGGCTTTATGTGTGATACCGCACTACCTCTACAAGGCACATACCCCATCTGGATGTCTATAAGATATGTCCTATTAGGACTATTCTTATCTTGGATCTCGAATCTTGAGTCCTCAAAGAATATCAGTCCTCTTCGACCACTCTTCACTTGGATACTTATCACATCCTCAAACAGTGTTGGTCCCTTTCCTTTCTTGAATGTAATATCATCAAGGAAACCGCAAATTCTTATCCAATTCTCTGCCATTCTCTCTTCATCACTTGAAGAGGATAATGTACAAGTGATGTCCCACATCACTCCCTCTCAACCAAAGACAACATCCCTATTCTCCTTTAATCTTGAGAATAACCCCCTCTAAAAAATAGAGGAGATCTAGACTTCCCTTTTATTTGAGAAGTCATCATCACAAGCCTTACAATTTGCCTTCATAAGAGTATTAGCTACCAGTTCTTCATAGTTTTCTGGCTCCCTCTTTCCTCTACATCATCGAGCTTTCTTTCTTTCAAGATATCATGGAGCCACCTTCTCTCTTCAATCTTGTGACAAGTTTCAGGGTACCTTTCTTGCTTATCACTTTCATATTCAACATGAAGGCATTGCATTGAGCTTTCCCAAACTTGAAGCTTGATCATGGCTTCCTTATAAATGTGATATTCTTTAACCTTCAGGTTATCTTATCATACTTCTACCATCCCTTTCCAAATTAACATTTCTTGAACTTACAGCTTTCCAGTACCAAATATTGAGCTTCCCTCAATATTCTTCATCCATACAATTGCACTTGCCTCAACTGCCATCATATATTCCTGCGACATTCTTCCAGGTAGCAAAATAATATGTTAACCAAATAACCAACAATAATGAAAATTAGACTTGCCTCGTTATGATGACCTTCTCATTCCATCAACATCCTCATGATCCATCTCCATATGAATCTTCCTTCATGCATCAAAGTGCCGAAGGATCGAACTTTATTACCAAGTTACAATTTTTCTTCTAGGGACTAGACTAGATGTTAATCATCGTTATACATATATTTTAGAGAAAGTCTTAAATTATTTACACATCCTTAAGTAAGCCAAATCATATTCCTTTCAAGCATCATATATCCATATACATAAGCATATTTTATGACCAACTTTCTTTCACAAGATTCTATACACAAGAATCTTATCTAGAGTTTTAGATCCAACATGCATTCCTATGCTTTCATCCAATCATTTAGATATTCATATATCTCGCAAAGAGCCTACATCCTGACCATTGCATTCTTTCATCCCTTTACTAGTATTGGTTCCACATTACATGGAATGTCTACTTAACCTTGCCATGATGATTTTTCCAAAGACCTTCAAAAAATGGGTCTTTCCTGAATCATGATGATTCAACTAAGCAGGATGATATCTTCTAATATAATGTTAGATAATGCTTGGATGGTCAATATGCAAAATGGTTTATCTATCCATCTATCTATCTAGATGATCTCTACAAAGAAACTTAATCATGTAAATTCTATACATGCTACTATCATATGCTTCTTTCTAAGATGTTAAACAAAACATATTATCCTAAAATAAATATTAAACTTCACAGAGAGCCGGACAGTCAGTGAACCTTCTTTAGTAGTAAAGATCCTTCACTTCTTCCTTCTTTGCCTTCTTCTCAGGTTCTCCCATTGCTTCGGCCACATGAGCTTCATTCCTTTCCTTTATCTTATTGTTATGCTAGTTTGGAAAGTCCCTCCTAGAGTGTCCAAATTCGTTACATCCAAAACATTGCGCTTTGGATATGTCTTTCTTCTTGGCCTTGCCAAACTTTCCCTTCTTCAACTTCTTAACTCGGGCTAGAAAGGCTTGAGATTGCCCATCTGATCCAATATCATCCTTGACCTTGATCCTTGATTCTTCCAATATGCATTGCACCCACAACTTATCAAAGGGAGTTGAATCCTTCTTGGAGTAGATGCTTGTTGCAAAGTTGCTCCATTATGGTGGCAATGCATTTAGTATACAGATGGCTACTTCAGAATCAATGATTGGTTCCCCAAGTCCTTACAGATGGCCTCTTAGTTGAGAGATTGTCATGAGGAAGGATGCCACATCCTAATCCTTTGATTTCCTCATTATGTACAACTTGTTCCTTAACAACATATTTTGACCTGTTGTACTGATGTCATCGACGGCCATATGGTAAACCTCTACTCTAGAGGTTCTATTATTGTAAAATTTCACAACTATGGAAGTTGTGGCAAGGTCTCAAAGGAGGGACTTTCTTTTTGGGGCAAAACTAACCTTTTTTCAAAAGATAGTTTCTATAATTGAATCCATCTTCAATATCCATTTCTTCAACCCCACTCTGCCGGATTTGAATATTGAATCCCCCCTACTTATTTTGGGATGAGATGATCTTTCAAAAGCCAACATAAATATATTGGGGACTTACAACAATATACAAACTAAGCAAGGAAGGGTATACACACATGTGTTAGAATTTGAATTGAAGTTGACTTGAGCAAAGGTATAACAATGCATATTTAATTAAATATTGGTGATTTTAACAACCACGTCCATTAGATTAAAATAATGATACTTTATGTGTATCTATATGCAAAGACAAAATACTTGAAAGGCACCTTCCCAACAACAAAGGTCATTATAAGAAAAATGGAAAAATAACAAGTTGATGGGTGGTATGATTGAATGAAGAATCAAAGGGCAAGAAAGAAGAGACATCCAAGTTTAGTCCTAATAAAAGATTTTATGGCCCCTTCCAAGGAGTGCGTTATTAAGAGGGACACAAACATGATCATGGAGTCTGTGCTAAAGTCTTATGGGAGAAATAGGAAGCATGTGAATGAGATATTATGGATTTCAAAAGAGAAATCATGTTATTCAATCCAATAGAAGCAAGTGGATTGGTGCTACTTGAGACTCCATAAGCTCTAAATCAATTGGTGAAAGCAAGAAGTCTAAAAGATAAATGCAAAGAAAGGAATATCCATCTATGTACAAATCTACAATAAATAAATTCAAAACTATACAGTGTTTCCATATAGACAATGTTAGGTCCCTATAACACTAGTGATTCCCCCATTACTAGTGTCATTGTGGCCCTTACTGTTATTGTTGTGCCCTTATTGTCCCCATATTGTTATTATTGTGCCCCATAGAAGCCCACTATTGTTATTTTTGTGCCCTTATATTATTATTGTTATGTTGACTTTGATTATATTGTGACCCCTTAGACTCCTATATATAGAAATGAGGCTTTGTCATTTGTATCATCCAATAATTGTTCTTTTGTGTAATGTAAAGGAGGTTGCCCCCTCGAAGAGGCTGATTTCTAAGTTGTTGATCTATCTTTTCTATCTTTTTGTGAGTTGGTTTCATAACAGACAACCTAGGTTCGAACCCTAAAAAGGTGTAGGGTCTTTGTGAGTGTTTGTGAGGGAATGTGTTTGACATCACATAATTGGATTCCCTTCATCATCAAAGAGACATGTGTCCCAAAAGTCAATTTGGTTTAAGTGGATGTTAATATGATACATTGTATATTTTCTTAGGGTAGTAGCACAATTGGAAAAAAGCATGTTGGCAAGCCCTTGTGTATCCAAGTGATCGAAAGTTCAATCCCCCAGACATATCTCACCAATTGAACTTAAAAAAAATATGATACATTGTATATTGCAAAGCCATTAAGTTAAGTAATGACCTTGGCTAACCCAAATATTTAATTAGAATTTAAGCTCAAACACAACATTAGAAATGAAACCTTCACTCTAGATCTAAGGATATAGGGGTCAACATTGGATATTGGATACAAGACAAGGTGATCAAATGTATCTCTTGGACTAGCATTTTTTACAAAGGAATACAAATTTTAATGCTTATATTAACATGTATGTATAATATAATAATGAAATAGTCACTCTTTAGTTCATGGATAAAAGTGTTGGTGTGGAAGGAAATCTCGAGGGATGTGTCACTATAGTCATAAAAATTGCATTTATTGTGGCACATGGAGAACTTATTAATTGGGTGTAGCTTTAAAAATGGATAGGAGTGTTATCCTCCCCACCTACTGCAATTCCTACAAATGACATATTTAGTGATTAATGAGTATATTGTTGTAATAATTTTGAACCCTGTGTTAAGAAATTGCCCACTTTTTCTAAGAGATCTAGATGGGTAAAGTGAATGGGAAAACTGGGAATCTTACCCATACTAGAGTAGTCATCGGCAACATAGTGAGAGGATTGAAGTTGGGAAACCATGGCTTCACTAGAAGACCAACTCATCCCCAAAACCATGGACCTTGGTCAAGGATTTTTTTCTTATCCTCAAGACATTTGAAGATCACCACAAAAAAACATGGGTCTACATCCACCCAAACCGGCGTTCATCAATCCTATCATAATCGAACAGAAAAACGCTACTTTTTCAATAGAAAATGGGGAATAAAAGTATCACCCAAGGATAATGACCATCGCATCAAGCGCTCAATCATAAGGGAGGAGCAATAATTTGACAATCACACGTCCTTGATTTCTGTTGATTTAACTCTGAACACTCACGTAATATTCTCTTGCTTGGCGAATTAAGCACCACTGCATGGAATGGACGAGGATTGAGCCGAACCCTGGATGAAGCCCACTTCATTCTCATCTAAACACAAAACTATATATACGTCAAAGCTATTACAATAGATTCTGACTGTCAACACCTCGAGGTTCTGTTTATATGTGGCTACCTTTTATGGTTACTATTGAATGTGTGATTGGCAATAGTAATGGCAACTTAGGGCTGCCAAATTTCCTTCGATTCCCTCACTACATCCTAACGCAAATAGTTGTTCAATGCCTTGGGTGTCTTTCAAAACTGGTAGGCAGTCTTCTTTGATATTTCTCGATGGTTTTAATTCCACTACAATCACAACTTTCATTTACATAAACTTCGTGTTTTCGCACGAGCGACGATTGTTCCAAGGTGAAATGTCACTTGGATGGTTTCAATGTTGTTGACCCATCATAACTAACTAACGGATATGCCCATTACAATTTTATACCACCCCATTATCAATATCAATTATGCATGGGAACCAATTAAAGCAACTTTTCACATTAATTTTATATGAGCATGAGAACATGTGTTAACAAGCAGCCCATAAAGCCTCATTTTGAATGCCATAGTCACTTAGAAGGAATTCCTCTTGTAGTAGCATCCTCCCTACTAAACTTTGCTAGTGCTAACATTAGAACCACCATTACAACAAGATATCTTTCTAGTGTTGACAACACCATTATAGTAAGATACCTCAAGAGAGACAGAAAATTTAAAAAGTATGATAGTAATACTTATCCAGAAGATGGTATTGAAACTAGTAATTGTTCACGAATCCATAAGATTGTAAGGTCATTCTCATTATCATAATCATTGTCATCATCATCACCATCATCCTTGTCATTGTTATTGCCATCATTACATTATCATCATAATCACCATTCATGCCATCATCATCATCATTATGGACATTGTTTGCAATTGTTCATAATTGTAGATGTTGTAAGAAATATCATCAACCCAAAAAATGTGATCAGTGCTAGAAAAGGGTTGTTTAGGACACATTGATATACGTAAGAGAAATAACAACTCTATTTTTGACAGATGATCGATGATCATCATCATCACCACCATTATCATCGTCATTGTCATTTTTATCATCCCCATCATCATCATTAATGTAATTTCTATCGACATTGTTGTAATCATGCATCATCATCATTCATGCCATTATTGTTTTTGATGATGACCTAGATGAAAATGATGATCATGACACCAAAGATAATGCTTATGATTATGACAATGACAACATCTAAAATTGGGAAGATTCGCCAACGTCATTAGCATCGTCATCATCATAATCATTGCCATCATCATCATTGTCATTGTAACCACTATCGTCTTTATCATCATAATCACAATTCATGTCATCGCCATCATCTTCATTTTCATCATTGTCAATATTATTGACATTGTCATCAATTGTTCATAATTGTCAATGCCATAAGGAATATCATCAATGCAGAAAATATGATGAGTGTTGGAAAAGGGATGCAAAAGCGAACATAGAAATGGGGGCAACAATAGAAGTAAAATTGGATGAAAAGTGGATACAACATAAGTAGATGCACAACAACATGAAAAACCTGACACAAAAGTGGATGCAAAAGTAGATGCAGTTGTCAATGCAAACTTGGATGCAAACATGAAGGCAAAAGTGGAAGCAAACATGGGTCCAATGGTAGGTGTAAAACTTGGCACAAATTGTGGTGAAACAAATGTGGATGCAACAACGGAAACAAAAGTATATGCAAAAATGGATGAAACAAAAGTGGATGCAATAGGGGATGCAAACGTGGAAGCAAATGTGGTTGCAATGGTAGGCGCAAGATATGGTGCAACAAAAGTGGATGTAACAATAGACAAAAAATATGCAAAATAAGATGCAAAAATGGATGTAAAAGTGGAAGCAAACATTGATGCAACAGGCAAAACAAAATTGGATGCAAAAAATGGATATAATGTAAGTAGATGCAAAAGTAGATACAAAACGAGATGCAAAACCCAATGCATAAACCTGACATAAAAGTGGATGCAAAAATAGATGCAATATTTGATGCAAAAGAGGATGTGAACATGGATGCAAAATTGGAAGCAAACGTGGATACAACAGTGAGTGCAAAACATGGTGCAAATTGTGGCATAACAAAAGTGGATGTAATGATAGATGCTAAAAAAGAATCAAAGTATGATGCAAATGAAGATGTAAAAAGGGATGCAAAAAGTGAAATTTAAAATGGGTGCAATAGTGGATGCAAAATTGTGTGCAAAAGTGGATGCAATAGAAGTCGATGCAAAACGCGACACAAAACCCGATGCAAATCCCGGTCCAAAATTGGATACAAAAAGGGATGCAAAAATAGATGTAGTAGTTGATGAAAACCTAGACGCAAATGAGGATGCAAACGTGGATGCAAAATTATAATCAAAAGTGGGTGCAAAAGGAGGTGCCAAACTAGGCGCTAATTGTGGCACAAAAATATTAGATGCAATAGTGGGTACAATAATAGATGCAAAAGAGGATGTAAATATGGATGCCAAACAAGAGGGAAAAGTGGATGCAACAAAAGTAGATGCAAAATTTTATGCAAAACTAGACACAAAACACGATGTAAAACTTGGCACAAAAGGGATGCACAAATGGATGAAAAAATGGATGCAAAAAATGATTTTAAAAAGGATGCAAAAAAGGATGCAAAAGTCGATGCAAAAGTTGATGCAAGTGTAGGTGCAAAAAGTGGATGCAAATGAGGATGCAAAAGTATGTCAAACAAAATTAGGTGCCAAACTTGATGCAAAACCTGGAACAAAACCTGGTGTAAAGGATGACACAAAACTTGGCATAAAATTTGGTGCAAAACGTGGTGCAAAACCTATTGCAATACCTGGTGCTAAACTTGGTGTAAGATTTGGTGCAAAACTTGATGCAAATTTTGTGTCAAGTTTTGCACCATATTTGATAAATGGATGCAAATAGCACCAAAAATGGGCTCTAGATGCAAAAAAAGAAGTAAAAAGGGACGCTAATCGCTGGTTTTGTTGTAGTGTTGGAATCTGCCATATATGTTTTAACTATATTCTGATGATATGTTAATGGTTGCAGGCACAGATTAGTTGCTTGACCGAATGACTCACATATGGTGATGGGTTGTACAAGTGTATGGAACTAATGAGGGGTGGGACAGTGTCCCTAATCTCACCCACTAGCAACTCCCGTCGTGACTTGGGCTGAAGGAATGAAACACCTTCGCCTTGAAGATCACGATGCCATGAGGGCAGGTCCCCAAGTTGGGTCGCTCATGAGGATTTTACCGGGGGGCGCGCATCAAGGCGGAATCCTTGATCCCCGACACCATTAGTCTCACTATAGCAGGCAACATAAGAGATGATAGCGGTCTATGATGTTGCACCTATATTTTCCCCTCGTAGTCACTGAATGCTTGAAGGGCAAGTGGCGTGGCACCCTTGGAACTTCAAAGAAATTCTTGAAGGGCACGACCAACTTGGCACCCTTGGCATCACAAATAAAATGTTAGGCGTGGCACCCTTGGAACTTCAAGGGACTTTCTTGAAGGGCACGACCAACTTTGCACCCTTGACATCACAAATAAATTGTTAGGCGTGGCACCCTTGGAGCTTCAAGGGAAGTTCTTGAAGGGCACGACCCAAACTTGGCACCTTGGAATCATTAAAAATAAATTAACTAATAAATATAACCAAGAAATGAAAACTAGGTAAATTTACATCAAGGGGAAATGATGTTAGAAACCGAGGTAATTATATCAAAAATAAAACTTGGGTTAAGAGGATCATAGGAAATAATAAAATAAATTACCTTAAAAAAATTCTACCCTTCCCATGTTGGAAAATGCTAGGTAGATTATGTGGTGTAATTAGGTAAAAGGAGAAAGAGGGATATAATTGTAAGGATAAAGATTAATCCTAAACTAATTAAACCTAATTAAGAAAATAAGAAGGTGAATTAAAATAAGAATAATAAACTAAATTTAGAGAAATGTAGAGAACCTCCATGTGGCAACAACCAACATAAGAATATACATCTAAGAGATAACCTGAGTTAAATTAGGGAGTAGATTGGGGATAAAATCTTAACTCATTAATGGACTTCAAGTAATGAACACAAATTATGGAATAAAAAGGGGGGGATAAAGAGACAACTAGGAGAAGAAATAGGAATCTTGTGAGGTGAGGAAAATATTAGTTTTAAATAAAAAGTTAAGTAAATAATTTTGGGTGACCCTTGATGAGAGAGTGACACATGGGTAGGTGAATAATCAAGCTATTAAATTAAAAAATATATATAATTATGCATAACATGCCAAGTGTCATCTATGAGGACTCTTATAAAAGAAGGGGCAAGCTATGAGAGAAGGGACTTTTGGAAACCCTATTGTTGGATGGAGGAGATGATGTCAAAGCAGTGATTACGATCCTATAGTGAGTTTGGTGAGGTAGAGGATTTTAGAGAGGGGACTCTTGAGCCAAGGAGTGCTCTCCTCTACCAGCGATTGCAATTCTCCATTGTACAACCCCATTGCAGCTCGGGGGTCCGCGGGGAAGAAGAGTACCCAAGGAGTAGGCTGAGAGGTTAACCGGTGGGTCATCGCATTCGGATCAAGTACATCGCCATTTATTCATGGAGGTTTCCGACAACAAAGGAATACTAGCAACAACAAAGCAACTGAAGTCTCGTCTTCTGGTGAACGGTACATATGTGTTGCAATACTATTTTGGTCTTAGTTAAATGTATGTAAATGTTATGATATGTTTCTTGAAATGAATTCCTAATGTGTTTCTCTTCTAGTTGCTTTAAAAAAATAAAATAAAGGATATGTATATAGTCTGGATATGGTCCTTACACTTGGTATCAGAGCACAAGTTGAACCCTTGAGGCCTATGGGCCCATGCATGCATAACTAGTTTTGTTTGCTATATGTGGGTATTTCTCTAAAATCAAATTACTCAAGTTTCAAAAAAAAAAAAAAGATAAAAAAAATTAAATTTACTCTCTTTTTTAAATTTAATTCGAAATGTTAGTAAATTTATTCTTTTCCACTGTGGATATCTTTTACGAATCCAACCACAAACATGAATCAGGTAATTTGTAAAAAGTGACTTCCTATAACTTAGATGACAAATCCGTGATCATCCAGATAAGGCGAACCTTCAGCGTCAGTTATTTCTTTCTCTGGTATATATGGCCCATCAGTTTAGGCTTCGTTAGCATAGTACAAATTGAGGGTCGAGCATTAATCGGAATTAATTGGATGGATATGGTGAATGATTGAGTGGCGTGGCAGAGTTTTTAAAATACAGTGTACGGCACATCATACTGCTTTCAAAGTGAAGCAACCCCTTCATCGGGCTTGCCAGAATTTAGCATACAGAGTATGATGTGTGTGTACATTTACAGTTTCCTTCTTTGATTTTTTTAAAAACAAATCGACCACAGTGGGAGTCGAACAAACGACCTGTTGATCCGAAGTCGAACGCGCTAATCCACTGCGCTATATCTTCACAATGTTTGGTAATCGGCACCAGCGTTGGAAACATGGGATATTTTAGGCTGTTTCATGGAAATAACACTCTTCTGGGGAGTAGTCTGATACATCTCAGGATAGTTCCTCTGTGCGATTTTGCCCTGTATTTTTACTCACTCCAACGAATATTTACTGAGAAAGGACTTCACGGTTTTGCCTTGTACGCACAGCAAAAGGAAACAAACTCATATGCTCAGCCCAAAATAAAATACGTCCCATTTTAGAGTATGCTGTCCAGAACTCGTTTTATCAGGAGTTGATGATGTTGCTCGTGGACAGGGAGAAAACTTATTCCTTCTAGTTTACAAACTCAGCTGCAGGCATCTCAATAATGAACCAGTCCCTTTCTACACAACTCGAACTCCACAATTCAATTGAAAAGCATATCCTGAACAGAACTCGGCCAAAAAGAATAAGAGAACTAGTCCTCTTCCATCCGTGATTGTGAGATTCCTTCTTGTGAAATGGCTCCAAGAAGTACTGATTTTTTTTTAGTTAATGCATCTTTTCCAGTGAAACATTTAATCAAACAGTTTGAGAACAATGTGCTATGGGTATACTTAATTTAATTTGACTCCAGATGAGAAGCATAGAACCCAGATGACTGGTAATACTCCTGCAACATATCTGGGTATATTAGATGATTTGGTGAAGAACGTCAACTCTACAACAGTGAACATATATTCAGAAATTAATTCCATGTGCGCAGTTGTTCCATATGGCCTGATAACCAGAAATACCTCCTCCCTTTCGGCAGCTTCAAAACCCACCACAAGCTGGGTTGTCTTATCACCCCTCAAAACTCCAGTTCGAACCCTTATGAAGGTTGGTACGCACAGATTTTGGAGGTTGCTTTGTTCAGCTGGCAATGAGAGCTAACTCATCCTTCATAGCTAAATAACTCGACCTCTTAACTACTAAGAATCGGCCCACAAAAAGGGAGATGACAACACCCTCTTTCCTGGAATGAAACTCGGTCAATGGTACACAGAAACCGAGTCTTCTTTCAGAGACATACGATGAAGCTCTCCGGCATCTTTATCTTGGTAGCCCTCTGCAAATTGAACGGAAATTCTATGAGAATTTTACCATGCATCCTCTAAATCCAAAACTGATGAGAAGGGGATCACATTAAAACTAATTTGTGTTCTCCGGCCTACGATATGGCACATAGCGATGGTCTTTGGCTGCATTTTTGCGTCTTCTCTTGGAGAGGAAAGCTTCAAGTTTGCCACTGGCCTTAAGAGAATCATATTTTTCTGTAAATTATATTTATGCTTCCTTTTCTGGTGAAAATTAACAAAACCAATAAATGGCAGGACTCTCATATCCTTACGTCTCATCATCCAATCTTCCACTTGGACTCTCTTCTCAAAAACATTCATTGTGAAAAGATGAAACGATAGTTTTTAATTTTTAAAACTGCAGATGGCAATGATTAATAAATAAATAAATAATAGTTACCAAAACCACAACGTATCAAGTTTTCATCATCCAATGAACATTCCCTTTTAATCCAAATTAAAACAATTACGTCTTCAAAGATTTTCTTCGTCACAATGGACCTCTGATCTCATGCTTTGATGGAGTTAGTGACAGTTTATTAACTGCTTTAAATTTTCCGGAAAAGATGGCGTGGCAAGATAAGAACCTGCAAAGAGACAACTGCGGTGGAATTCAGGGAAGAATTTATTATCATAGGCTAGTAACACCAAGGCATTGACAACTGACACCCTCAAGGATATTCTATTCTTCTTGTTATCCTTTGCCGCATTTCCAGCCAATTCAAGAACCTCTGTTGTGAGATACTCCATAACGGCTGTCAGATACGCGGGAACTCCCATGCCGACTCGCTGAGCATACCTGCCCTTCTTGAGGTGCCTTCAAATTCTTGCAACAGAGAATTGAAGGCCGATTTTGTGGATTTGGAGACTAACTTCTTTTCTCCTCGCCTTCTCCCACCCGCACCTTTCCCAGAACTATCCTTTGAAGAATCCATGACCACCGCCTCTCAGATTAGTTTAACTCCGATTAAAAGTTCTTAATAAAACAGAAAACCCCAAACGATGCTTGCACCTGTGCACACTGACGAATAAGCTGCAAGAAGCAGAGTGCGAGGCTATATAGTTCTCTGCTGAGAGTGCAGGCGCCATCTCAAAGTCGTTGCCCCGAAGGATATTATTCCAGAAAAGGCTACTGAAATAGCCCTCAGATTTTTCAACTCAGATTTTTGAGGTATAAAGGTCGTTTTCTTTTTTCACTGCTTCTTTCTCCTTTTTCTTATTGTTCAGACAATTTTGAAGAATGTTTCTTGCCATCCTGCACCTTTCGCAATTGATTATCAATCCAAGACAAGTGTTTTTCTATTTCTCCAACAGCCTTAGGGTCCTCTGATGATTTTAACATCTTCTGAAGCTTCTCTCGCTCTTTAGGAAGCTCTTCATCAAAGATAAAACTATATTTTTCTGAACCTGCCTTCTTCAAAATTGCCACATAAAGACTCGAATCTTGGATCTCGAACTACCTTTTTGGACCTTGAACAACTTCCCTAAGCCTTCCAACAGGCTTCTTGCTGCTCATTTCCATAGGTCTGTTTTTGTTAGCTCTTGAGGGTTTGGCATCATGCTTGAATTTAGAAAGGGTTGATTCTCGACCATCAGAGCGCACTTTCTGAAGCTCTTCAAATGGAATGTTTGCAAGATGCTCTTGTAACTCCTCTTCTTCCGAATCAAAATCTTGATTTTCTTCATCTGAAAGGTTATTTCTATTCTCTTCTTCTGAATTAGCATCTTCACTATCTTTGTCCGAAGCTAATTGTGGAGCTTCGTCATCATCCTTCATTCTCGATGTATGGTCATGTCCCATCAACTTCATATTTCTTTTGTTCATTGCTTTAAATTTCTACCTATTACCCGTTTTTTTTCAGGGTGGCTTTGTCTAATGGGATGCTGTCGGCCGTCTATACAAACCACTGTAGTTTTGACAGACGATACCAACAGTAGGTGTGTATATTATTTGCGCATACTCCGCAATATTATCAATTAAAACCTCCCAAAGCACACATTTCTGGGAAGTTTTTTTTTTTTTTTTTGTAAGAAATAATTCTTGTTAACAAACTAGGCTTTCAATTCTTGAATGGGACAGTCTTGTAATCAAATTTTCTGTAATCAGCAAGAACTCGGAGCGGCTGTGACGCCGTGGGTAGGTCATCAATTTTCTTTAATCAGGAAGAATTTAAATTTAGACGAGTAACCCAGCATCTACCGCTTAACTTGTATGTATTATTCAATTTCAGCGTGGAGTGTACTGTAATTACATGATGTCATAATTTTTCTTTAATCAGGAAGCATTAAATTCTTTTGAGAGACGAGTAATGCGCCATCTGCCACCTAATTTAAATATATTTACAATTAATATCGGCGCAGCTGTGACACGAAGTGTCTGTAGCTATTATTTAATGGAAAAAAAAAAAAACTAGACGGCACCCTTGCATACATCTGAAATTTTATGAACTGTTGAAAGTCCACCAAATCCGTAATGTGACTAGTTACTGAAACACACCAGATTCTCTAATAAAACAGATTTACAGCCATGCATCATGAGTATAATCTGAGACAATGCCCTCACTATTTAGAAACATACTAGATTCTGTGTTCCAACCTTGTTCCATCTTTAGAAAGTCCATCAACAATCCTATTCCCGTCCCTGTGGATATGTGAGAAAATTGATAGAAGAGAATGAATGATATTATACAGTTATTGTAATGTGAAATTACTCATTGTTATTTTCTTCCACATTCATTGAATAACTAGTAGGGAATCTCCAAGGATTTGAATGTTTCATGCATTAGCGGCAGCCTCATGAGTCAGTCTCTGGACCAATATGAAAACCATTAATTCACAATAATTAATTGTTTCTTGGCCAATGCATATTTTAAATTAATTTTTGAAGCTATGTCCAAATATTTTAAAATACCAATGTTAATATATCTAGACTAATTCTTTGTGATGTTATGATTTGTGACGTTATGCTTTATGACATTAGGAACAAAATTCGTTTTATATGAAAGTTGAGATTTGCATTTCTTTGTGACATTATGCTTTATGACGTTGGGAACAAAATTCATTTTATATGAAATTTGAGATTTCCATGTTTAGATTTATGCAACATGAATTACAATAAACTTAAACATGGGTTTCAAAACAACTTAGAATATTAGTAGGGTGTTTTTTTTTTAAAGGTAAGCATTTTAATCAATATTGAGGGAAGATATAAAAGTATTCTAGAGAATAAAATCGTGGTTCATAAAATTGCTCTTATAACGAAAATTATGAAGTTATAAAAATAGTTTTGGTATTTTTATAAAAATATATATAGTATAGCACTGGTCCATACGATTTGCACCTCAAACATACTCATTTTATGCTAGACACTACTATAATTTGAAAACTATTCCAAGAGTGAGAAGCTTTCTAGATAAACATTACAAATTTAATTCTATAAAAGTACTTGATTTTTGCAAAATCATTTATTAATAGTCAATAAAAATTTGGACCAAATCTATGAAGACACTAAATATCACTGGCAAGTACCAATGGGACCCTTTCAATGAATTTAACCAATTGAAAAAGAAGCTTTATTTATGAATTAATGGATTATGGAATTTATTTTACAATTTCTAATACACATATGGAATTGCTAAAATTAAAGAATTGGAGACTTTGTTTAGGGTGGTATTGAAACATACAACTGAGAAGCACTCATCCTTAAAATGCACTGGTCAATGCACATGTTTGCTTAATATATTTATAACAATTTAATGATTAACAATCACCAGAAATTAATAACAATAAAATAAAACATACAAATAAGTTTGACTAATGAAACTAGTTCCATATCATTTCAATAAGTTGTCTTTTCATCGTATCATACCAAAAAACTTAATCTTGACTTCGTCATACGCAAATTTTCTTGGTCTAGGCTTTATGAGTGGTTGGATGTGAAGCATTTTAATGCTCTAACCATAATCAAGCCATTCTTTTTAAAAATTAATAACAAGTTAAAAGTGCCACATTATAAATTGACATATGGAATTATGTTTTATGTAGTAATATCTTGGTTAAATTTAATATTTACATCAATTGTACAGATTTTTTTATTATTATATATTGGTATGTATTAAAGAGAAGTCAATAATTAAATATTGATTGCAAAACGATGTTTTTTTTTTTATGGGTACATGAAAAATTAGGAGTGTGTTTTAAAATATTATTAAATTAATTTGTGTTGAAATTGTTAATAATAATTTGAATTAAATTATAGTTTTCATAAATACAGTGATTGATATAAAAATATATTATAATTGGGATATCATATTTTCAATAGGTTGCTATGATCATTTGATAATTTATGCATGAGTAAGTGAAGTGGAGTGGTCACTGGTCACAAGTTGTGATCACTTAAAAGTATCCTTGGGTTTTCTTTGAAAAAGGTTGGGATCTTTCTTTGGAGATAAACTTGAGCGATAGCAAGGATGTCACTATCTCTTTCTTGATAGGTGAGGTGTGGTAGGTGTTATAACCAATTTGATTCCTCTTGATAGTTTTTATGTAGCTAAAACAAAATTTTCCCACATTTGCAAATAGAAGACAACTTCCTCGGATTGGGAAGTATGTTTTTGTTTGATAGGCATAACTTCCTTATTTAGAGTATTCTTCTTTATGCCCAATTCAATGCTCAATATATTATTGACTGCATGTTTAGATTCTTCCATTGCTAGGTCACGTGCCACATCATCTCTAACTAGTTGAGACACTAACATCATTACTTACTAGGATATTATCTATAAGTGATGTGGTGATGTTTCAAAGAGTTTCTTGGTTGGATGAACTCATAGGAACTATTCATGGAACACTACATCTTGACGCAAAATCACTTGCTTTGTAATGTATCTAATTAATTATTTATTTATTTACAATTGCTAATAAGAATATTTTAATTTTTAGCACTTTTGACATCAAAGTCCTTCATCTTTTACTAGCTTGTGAGCTTAAGTTCACCATTTGAATTTCTTATTCTTACTTGTCCACCTCTTTCGACATTTTTCCGCCTATGGCCTAAATACAATGCTACAATTATCATTTTAGGGAATATACTGACAAGGGTCCAAAATGGCACTTATTGAGATATTGGGGAAAATATTGCAGAATTATCAGAAGGGATAACTTAGAATTTAAAACTTTTTGAAAAATATCAAACGTATGGATAATTTATACGATCTTTTCTTCTACGACAATATTATTGCAACATCTATGACAGTGAACTCTACCATATGCAATGATGATCATACAAATCACTTTGTGTACCCGACATTGTCACTTATAGCGTCATGTAGACGTAGTTTGAAATGAACGACTATAATTGGAAGCTACAGGAGTACAGTGAGTGGACGACTTTACTTGGTTGAAAGCATAATATATTAATTGTACCATGAGATGAATTTTGATTGTGATTATCCTACCCTTGTCTTGTTATTGCTTAGTCAAAAAAAAAAAAAAATTGGGCTGCAATGTTCCACAGATATAGTCCTTTAGTTATAACGGAATTCATGGTATAGATACCTTGGGAAAATTATAGCTTGCCCACCAGAAGGTTAGCAAGATTTTCAGGAAGGGTTCTTAGGATATGTGTCGTCGTTTTTCCTTTATGTTCTAAGGACTTCGGGACGAAGTCCATTGTTAAGAGGGGGTGTATGTAGTGCCCACTCTAGTTTTCTGACCCTAATATGACATTATCTTAGATACTTTATTCTAGGAGGACCTCAGGTTGAGGATCCGGGCACATGACACTATTATTAGCGATTGAGATATTCATGGTTGTGATGTTTATGAATGCTTTCCATTGATATTATGATAGCATGAATGGTTATGTATCTTATCTATCGGTATTATGATGATTGCAACATTAAATAGTTAAGTTTGGTCTCTATTTGAATTTATGATGATGAACGTAGTAAAGAATATGTATGCTCTCTACTAAAAGCATGATGATGATAAATTTGATGAATAGGTATATTTCTATTGATGTTACGATGTTGATAGCTTAATGAACATGTATGTTTCCATTGATGTTTAATGATGATAGCCATGATGGATGTGTCCCCTATGTTGACTACTTTCTTTAGTTCAGGCTTACAATGGACAATGATGTGAATGATTAGGAATTGTTAATGATGCTATTATGACAATGACTAACATTGAAAAAACCTTGTTACTAATGATTATTGAGTATGGCAGGAAACCATCAGAGGCACTCGCATATGACGAGTTGATGACACCTGGTTTGATGAAAATTCATATTATTTTATCTTTGAAAGTCTAAGTCGATCTTGGAATCTGCCATATATGTTTAACTATATTCTGATGATATGTTAATGGTTGCAGGCACAGATTAGTTGCTTGACCGAATGACTCACATATGGGTGATGGGGTTGTACAAGTGGATGGAACTACATGGGAGGGGTGGGACAGTGTCCCTGATCTCACCCACTAGCACTCCCGTCGTGACTTGGGCTGGAAGGGTTGAAACACCTTCGCCTTGAAGATCACGATGCCATGAGGGCAGGTCCCCAAGTTGGGTCGCTCATGAGGATTTTACCGAGGGGCGCGCATCAAGGCGGAATCCTTGATCCCCGACACCATTAGTCTCACTATAGCAGGCAACATAAGAGATGATAGCGGTCTATGATGTTGCACCTATATTTTCCCCTCGTAGTCACTGAATGCTTGAAGGGCAAGTGGCGTGGCACCCTTGGAACTTCAAAGGAAATTCTTGAAGGGCACGACCAACTTGGCACCCTTGGCATCACAAATAAAATGTTAGGCGTGGCACCCTTGGAACTTCAAGGGACTTTCTTGAAGGGCACGACCAACTTTGCACCCTTGACATCACAAAGAAATTGTTAGGCGTGGCACCCTTGGAGCTTCAAGGGAAGTTCTTGAAGGGCACGACCCAAACTTGGCACCTTGGAATCATTAAAAAATAAATTAACTAATAAATATAACAAAGAAATGAAAACTAGGTAAATTTACATCAAGGGGAAATGATGTTATAAACCGAGGTAATTATATCAAAAATAAAACTTGGGTTAAGAGGATCATAGGAAATAATAAAATAGATTACCTTAAAAAAATTCTACCCTTCCCATGTTGGAAAATGCTAGGTAGATTATGTGGTGTAATTAGGTAAAAGGAGAAAGAGGGATATAATTGTAAGGATAAAGATTAATCCTAAACTAATTAAACCTAATTAAGAAAATAAGAAGGTGAATTAAAATAAGAATAATAAATTAAATTTAGAGAAATGTAGAGAACCTCCATGTGGCAACAACCAACATAAGAATATACATCTAAGAGATAACCTGAGTTAAATTAGGGAGTAGATTGGGGATAAAATCTTAACTCATTAATGGACTTCAAGTAATGAACACAAATTAAGGAATAAAAAGGGGGGGGGATAAAGAGACAACTAGGAGAAGAAATAGGAATCTTGTGAGGTGAGGAAAATATTAGTTTTAAATAAAAAGTTAAGTAAATAATTTTGGGTGACCCTTGATGAGAGAGTGACACATGGGTAGGTGAATAATCAAGCTATTAAATTAAAAAATATATATAATTATGCATGACATGCCAAGTGTCATCTATGAGGACTCTTATAAAAGAAGGGGCAAGCCATGGGAGAGGGGACTTTTGGAAACCCTATTGTTGGATGGAGGAGATGATGTCAAAGCAGTGATTACGATCCTATAGTGAGTTTGGTGAGGTAGAGGATTTTAGAGAGGGGACTCTTGAGCCAAGGAGTGCTCTCCTCTACCAGCTATTGCAATTCTCCATTGTACAACCCCATTGCAGCTCGGGGGTCCGCGGGGAAGAAGAGTACCCAAGGAGTAGGCTGGGAGGTTAACCGGTGGGTCATCGCATTCGGATCAAGTACATCGCCATTTATTCACGGAGGTTTCCGACAACAAAGGAATACTAGCAACAACAAAGCAAACGGAGTCTCGTCTTCTGGTGAACGGTACATATGTGTTGCAATACTATTTTGGTCTTAGTTAAATGTATGTAAATGTTATGATATGTTTCTTGAAAAGAATTCCTAATGTGTTTCTCTTCTAGTTGCTTAAAAAAAATAAAATAAAGGATATGTATATAGTCTGGATATGGTCCTTACACTTATAGTCTGGATATGGTCCTTACACATCTCATCCTTGTTCAACCCATACAACAAGGGGTCGTTTGGAACATGATTTAAGTAATAAATATTATATTTTTTTATTTCACTAATTTTATATGATTTTTAACTGAACATTTAAATCCTTAAAAAAATTCAACAATTTACCTACTTTGCCTATATCTAAAACAAAGCCACCTTTCCGTAAATTTATTCGCTCATACAAGCATTAAAAAACATAATTGTGCTGAGAGGTGCTCTACAACCTAGTATGGGGTAGTTGTTGAGGTGTAATGCAAGTATGTCAACATTTTTTAAACGTAGAGAAAAATATATATTTTAAAAAAAATAAATGTCAGCGTCATATTTGTAATTAATATTTAATTTAAAACCTAT
Source organism: Pinus tabuliformis (assembly GCA_031772625.1). Classification (NCBI taxonomy): domain Eukaryota; kingdom Viridiplantae; phylum Streptophyta; class Pinopsida; order Pinales; family Pinaceae; genus Pinus; species Pinus tabuliformis. The sequence goes on along the minus strand of CM062817.1, from coordinate 1,594,049,854 downwards.
ATAAATGTAGAATGTAACATAATGTAAAAATAACATGTAAAATACAAATTGTAAAATGTAAGGTCCAAAGTTGCTAATTTGATCACCAAAAATTGACTTGTATATAATGTAAAGTTAACATACTACTGTTTTTTAACATCATGTTTCTTTATATATTATTATTGGTATAATAATCACTGACTATTATTATTCCAATATATTATAATAATAATAAATTTCATTATAAATATTATTATATTAGACCATACATATATTATTGATTACACATAGTGACAATTTTTGATCATATGGATGGAGGGGGGAGACAGGGAAAAAGAGAGACATAGAGAGGGGAAGAGGTGGGGAGAGAGGGAAAAAGAGAGACATAGAGAGGGGAAGAGGTGGGGAGAGAGAGAGAGTGTTGGGGGCAAGAGATTAAGGGAGGTGGGAGAGGAAGGGAGAGAGAGGACTTGAGAGAGAGGAGAAAGGGAGGGAGAGAGAGATGTAGTTGGAGGGGGAGAGAGAGGGAGGAAAGAAGAAATACATATAGAGAAGGGTGGAGAGAGGGAGTGACCAGGGAGAAATGGAAAGAGAGTGAGGGAGAGAGGAGAGCGAGAGGGAAGAGAGAGAAAGGGAGAAGAAGAGGGAGGGAAAGAGAGATAGGTAAATATGGAGAGTGTGTGTGTATGTTTTGGGGGTGATATAGAGAGATAAATGAGAGACACAGGGAGATAGAGATATACATGGAGTGGGAAGAAAGGGAAGAAGAGACAGAGGGAGGGAGAGAGATAGATATGGAGAAAAAGAGTGTGTGTGTTTTGGGGGGTGAGATAGAGATATAAAGGAGGAGAGATGGAGGGATATATATATATATATATATATATATATATATATATATATATCGTTGGGGGGAGAGAGGGAAAAAGATAGGGGAGAGAGAGGGGGGAAAAGATGGAAGAAGAAAGAGGCAAACAGAGACAAATACATATATTATATAGTATATGTAATGTTGAACATAATTAACCATAGAGAAAGAGGAAGTAAGGTTTTTACAAAAGGTAAAAAAAGTTGGATTTAGAAAGCCATGAATATTTTGGTTTTTCATTGAAATAGATACATTGATTTTAGGGTAGGTGTTGAATCTTAATCCTATTTGATTGATTGCACTAGATGAATTGATTCCAATGTAGTTGTTGATTTATTATCTTATTTGATTGTTTGCACTAGATGCATTGGTTTCAGTATATATGTTGATTTTTAATCCTATTTGATTATTTACACTAGATGCATTGATTTCAATATAGATCTTGATTTATAATCCTATTTGATCACTTGCACTACATGCATTGATTTTAGTGTGTATGTTGATTTCTAATACTATTTGATTGCTTGCATTAGATGCATTGATTTCAGTGTAGATGTTGATTTCTGATTTGATGTAACTAGATGTATGATGTGCATTAATCTAAAAGAATTAGATTAATAATATGCATTGATTTCAATGTAAGTGCAACAAAATTATTGATAACATGCATGGATTTGTGTTACATTTCTTGAACCATAAATAAAATTCTTGAATTTTTATTGTAAATAAATTGTTCACTTACCTAAAATGTTTGCTTCTTGAAATTTAAACTATTTGTAATTGACTACATTATTATTATTCCCATTTTCCATCATTCAACATTGTTGCATTCAAACAAGGTAATACAAAATAACTACCATTGAAACTTGGGATTTAACACTGCATAAGTCACAATGATTGACTTTGGAGAAAGCTACTATTAACATTAGAGAGAAAGAGGGATAAGGAATGACATTTAGTATAATAGCTCGACTTATTTGAATGGTCCACAATTTTAACCATCATTTTCATATGATCAATTTGAAAAGATGGCAAAACTAATAGGCTTGACAGTAAGAATAGTAGAAGAAAATAGCTTGAGATTGATCAAATGGAAGACTATTTGTAATTGACTACATTCTTATTATTCACATTTTCTATCATTCTCAACACTCTTACATTGTCACTTTGCATTCAAAATTTTATTTTATCAATTTGCATCGTTTAAATTATTAAGAGTTTCTATCATCTCAACAAATTGAGGTAATTGAGCAAATTTAAAATTAAAAGGACTTAATTTATTTTTCTTTTATGTGGTTTTGTTGAAGCCTCGAAAATCATTGCGACAACATGGGGGAAAACCCCCTGGTCTGGACTTTGGTTAGGAGCGCCTTTTCCATTTGGTGTAGTGGCTTCCACTGGGGATAATGGGACTAGTTTCCCAGAAAATATTTTGATAGTGTTGGTAGGGTGATATATGATGTAACGGGAGAATGGTTGAGCTAAGTGTAATCTAATCTAACTAATAAACACATGCATATATTATAGTTTAACACTATTTAGCTATAAATATACCCGAGAATTAAATGCAATATGTGATTTACAATGTTGTCCTACAACAATTGGTAATATAGATCATTCAACTGTAATAAGAAGTGAAATCGTTTAACAATAATCGTTTTGGATAAATAGTTAGACAAAACAATTGTGAAAGATATATCACATATGAAATCGTTCATGTATTCAGAATAAAGTCAAAGCGAACATCATACAAAAGTGCAATAATGCTAAATTGTAATTCAGACTTTTGCACATAAATTTTTTTAAAGAAGTATTGCCTGATACATAAATAAACCAAGATCATAAGATAAAAGTACCATATATGACGAGTCTTGCTCATGTGTTTCAGCAATATTAATCCAATCTCAATCAATCCAACACATTTGAAGGGTACAAAAATGCATTTCAATAGAGCATGCTAGGTATTTGAAAGAAAATAGATCCTGTTCCATTCATTCCATCAGAACCTCCTCAAAAGTACAAAAGTGCAATGTTTCGAAGAATGTTTCTGATAAAATTTCTGGACCTCTCTCTAAATGCATGAGAGGGGTTTAAATATTAAACTGTAGGTCCTAAAATATATTATTACAAAAAATAGTTGAGGAGGTTTAAACGACTTTCTCAGATTATGCGAAAATAAAACTAAAATAAAAATAAACTAAATGACTAACTCCTTTGCATTTGATCTCTGAGATCACAAATATCTGTCATAGGCTTGAGCTAAGTCGGTTGGCCGATCGTAGATTTTAACTGCGCAACAAATATAGTGTCTGTTAGTGTTGGCACCATCTTTTTTGTTGAGGTTGTTAAGCACCTCAAATTCATCCACTCACTGTATGGTTTCACTAAAAATTGCTAGCATGCTTCCCAATTCAGCCTGCTTAGCTGTCTGATCACCTCCTCCTTTTCTTGCGCTACCTGCCTCCATTGCTGCTCTAACTGTTTGACATTCGAAAGAAATCCTGGTACACATTCTGTAACCAGGTTTGCGCCATGAAGATTTTCGTTGATGGCTTCAATTATGTTGTTTGATGTTGTTGCTGCTATCGTTGTTGCCCTTTATGCTTTTTTCAACCGAAAATCCAAATATGTGAAAATGATGTCTTTGTGAGATTCCTCCAGCTTCGACAGATCAACCTTTCTCCCATCCTCTGATTCTTGCTAGGTGATAAAGTCAGAAATGATTTTATGGATTTCATCATACTCAAGTCCCATGTCAACAACTTGGTTTGTTAGCTTATCACTAGTTTTGCAGTAAGGACTTATCTGCGAAATCTTCTAGAAAAGTACTTCCTTCTGCTGCATTAGTTGGGAGTTAAGACTGAGCGCTTCCTTTATGAACCCATCGATTTGTGGATTATCTTTGAACTTATCTTTTATAGCTTGTATCCACGCATATCTTTCTGTTAGGCTTGTCTGATGTTGTATTCTCATTTGTTCAAATTCCTGTTGGAGCTGGGCTACTTGTAATTTTGCTTGTTGATAATTTGGATTTTTCCTGAGTTAATTGTTGTTCTAACAACATAATTCTTTGTTCTTTTTCCTTAAGCAGCATTTGGACCTCTGCATAAGTTCCTGCATATTGCGACAATTTTGTGAGATTTTTAGATGGGTCCATGGTCGAGTCTTTCCAAACGATGTCCATTGGTTCATTTTTGGAAGTTGTAACAGTTACAACATCCAACTTTCTTTTCTTCCTCTGTCTCTTGACTACAACTTTGTGGGTGGGACTATAAAATACATCTAGTGGAGGTATTTTTTCAACTCTCAAAACAATTTCTGAAGTGCGTGTAACATGAATGATTTCAACATTCTGAGTGTCCTTAACTCCTTCCTTTGTCGTTTCCAGATTTGACTTGTGCTGGTTTGCTTAGGAGTCTGTATCTCAGATGTTTGCTTAGGGTTTGAATCTGTGTGAAGCTTCTTGTTGAATTGTTCCCATTCATGTTCCAAGTCAATAATTGGGCTCTTTCCCGACTGAGTTGATGCAGAGACAATTTATGTTTTTTTCTTTGTTGAAGTTTGCTCGGTTGTTTCCTCTGTAGTTCCAGCTGTGTCCTTTCCAGACTCATTATTTGTATGTCCTCCTCCATTTTGATATTGTTTCTCTGAGTGCTCTGACTCATGCGTAGATCTCTCTTGGGTTTCTTCTTCAGAGTGTTCTTTGGAGCTATCATCCAAGCTTATGCTGGGAGTTGGCTCCCTTATTGGTTCTATCTGTAATAGGTCCAATGGGACCTTCAATAATCTTTTCTCTGTATACACATGGAAAGCTCTAAGACCATCTGGTGTAAAAAGTGCTGATACCAAATGCAACACTGGTGAGTATGTTTTTGCCTGCAAGAAGAGGTCATCAAAGGGGTCCCCTTTGTGGGTGAATGGTTTTACTTTCACCATGGTGGTAAAATTCTTAACAATGCCGTCTGGGTCATACTCCCTTCCCAGAAATGTAGAGAATTTTAGAGATTTAATAATCTCTGCTTATTTGCATGCATGTCCAAAATCATGTAGTGAAAATGCACCACATTGTAACGGAAATGTAGGCCAAATGGCATTTTTCTGCTCTTTCAGTGCTCTGCTTAATCCACCTTCCCCTACTATTTGGTAGGCTATTTCTCTAGCCAATAATTTGTCAGGGACATAATATGGGAGAACATGCGGTGAAGCAATGCTCCCAAATACTCTGATATAGGTAAATGTCTCCTCCCCAAACCATTTGGCTACTGGCAAGATATCCACTTCGGCCTTTTTAGAAAACCTAGGGGTGGTTCTATTGTATATTTCTTTATGGATGGGTAGCATGACTGCTTGACAAATTTTGTAAAAATGGGGGTGAAACTGAGATTCACACAAAGTCTTATGGAACACATGGATAGGAAGCAGGTTTTGAATAGTCCATTTCCATCCCATAATGGGAAATTTAGAACCAAAATAGATTGTATCCATTACAAAAGCAGTCATAAAAAAAGGGGGATAAACCCTTAAAGAGGGACTTCTTTTTTTTCCTATATTCCTTAATGTTCTTTGTTAAATTATCTGACAAAATTTGAGCCTAGTTCATTATCGTTGCATTCACGACTGCATTTATTAATGGGAGCCATTTCGGGGAAAACTTGGTGCTATCGGGTTTACCGAACAATCTACATAACATTGCTGCTGCGAAACTAGAAGGGGGAGAAATGGATGTTGTAGAGTACATACCCGTTTTAACCCGTTTGAGCTTGCCTTCGTTCGCTGTCCAGGTTTGGGTGACGTCTGCTTGGTCTTCATTCTCCTTGGAAAATTGCTCAAGGAACTGTTTATTGTAGAGCTTTTGCGGCTCTGGTAACTGATACATGATTCGTAGGTTGTCTACTGAAAAAGACCCCATGACCTCTTCCTGTGATTCCTGAATGTTCTATCTGCAATGTCTGCCTCATCAATTACCCACTTGACCATGTCAGTATATGAGATTATATTTGGTCGTGCAGCTATGCGGTGCATGAAAGATCATGCTGTCTCGAAATAAGAGGCATCAGATGACTCTTGGGAATTTGTTGTGGCCTTTAATTTTCCCCTTCTAACAAGTTGTACATAGCCTCCCAGGTTGTAGTTCCTTCGTTGTGTCGTTTCTGCTACACATAGTATTGGAAAAAAGAGGATTCATTTCTGATTTCTCAGACGCAACTGCCTTTCCCTTCTATCCCATTGTTTTCGACAATGCTCCCTGTAGATTTTTCCTGAAACGGAGCAAAGCGGAAGTTATTGGATAAACACAAGTAAGAATGACAATGAGAATGAATGATATAGATAACCTGAAAATGTGACAAGAAAATAGTTTTAATGAAACACAGATGAAAATATATTGTATCGCGTGGAGTCTTTTTTTTTCGTCAATGCCATTAAGCTATATTAAATAGCCACTAATAGTTCCTTATCGCTGCTTTTATTTCTCATTAATGCATCGCATCGCAAAACGAGAAGGATGGCTTTGAAGGTGGCGACTTAAGTTGCGAGAATGTCGATTTTGCGATTACGATGTAATGTCGCAAATTGCATTTTGCATGTTTGATTGTTCGCTTTCTTAAAGTTCCTTAAGTTCTTGCAAGATGCGAGATGTGAGATGCGGGATGAGCGGCGTGTTGTTTATTATTTAAAGCTATTTACCTTACAAAGCGCTTTTCATCACGCGACGAACTTAATCATCATTTTATGATATTGGGTTCTATCGGGTCTGGGATTTTATTGCATTTCGCAACATCGCGCAGTTCGTAAGATTCCAGACTTTTCTTAAGTGTTTCAATGCAATGCGATAAGATTGACCATCTCATCGCAATATCACATTTCGCACATTTCAACATATTTCATGAGAGTGCACCCTTCGTGAATGACGATATGCGATACATGCTTTATTTTAATAGGAAATGTCTTAGGTTTTATTTTTAAATGAAAAGCCTAATGATATCTAAGTTAAGCGCGATGATTCTTTTGATTGCTTTTCACGATTTTTGCTTGTTAATAAGGCGTTTGACACACTTGGTCCAACGGTATGCGAAAAGGTGAGGATTGCTAGCTTTTAAAGGGTTTTGACTTGATATCTTGCTTTATTCCAAAAAACTTAAAAGAAAGTGCCTAAGTGCTAAATTTCTTTTTTGAAGGATTTTATCATGGGTCTCCATTTATTAATAGAATATTATTTATTATACCAATAAATGGAGGGGTTGTTGAATAGAACAACAATTGGCGATTCGCTGGAAGAACGAATTATCTCTGACAAATTTTTGAAATTTCTAAAAACTTCCAAAATAAAGGTAGTTCAGAAAAATAAAAATACATGAAATACAAGATAAGTAACATTTTTCTGAAAAAAATAAAATAAAATTGGTGGCCAAAATTGACAATGCCATTCATTGGTTGTAACTTTAACTGAACAAGCTAGCTCGTGATGAGACCCCTTGTCTTTTGATTAACATAATCTCAAGCCATTACCCTATTTTGGTATGAAGTATTAGTAATGTCAGCTTGTTACTTCCCTATGATCATGGTAAGTCAGCTCTTGATGAGACCTCTTATCCTTTAAGTTTAAGCATATTTTAGAATTACACTTAAAAAGTGAAGGCTCACTAGATGGGGAGAGTAAAAGTTTTTTGGATGAAAATTATAGAGTTAAAGATGCTTCCCTGTAGAGAGTCTTTGCTTTGTTATAGATATTTTTCTTAACTGATGGTAGAACAAAAGTTCTTTTACAAAGTTGAGTTTTACCAAATGACAACTAATTTTGGTAGAGGACAAGCAATTTCAGAGAGATAGAACTTAGCTTATGTCTCAAATGTAAAAATCATCTTCTTAACAATCTCTACTTATACAAGCGAAAAGTCAAAATATAAAAGAGACTATTTACAAAGGCCAAAATTAAATGCTACTTCAACTTTTATTTTCCTAAAAAGTAAAGGCAATAATATACAATGAATAGAAGAGATTATCTTCTATGAAAAATATTCTTTTAGAATCTGCCTATTAATAGGCAGAGAATCTCTCTTGCTTGATAAATTTTGCAAAAAAAAAGTTGATGGGCCTATTTGTTTGACAATTTGAAACGGGCCAAGTCACATTCTTTGGAATTTGGTATGCTTACCTTTTTCCTTGTGTGTTTTATCCCATTTCAATGCCAGGTCTCTAAGCTGAAAGGATTTTGAGCTTACAGAATTTGCATCAAATGAAGATTTGACTAATTGTTGATGATGTGCATGTGTTATTTTGGATTTTTCCCATTCTTCTTCGAGCTTAAGGTTTAGTGATTGTCTTACTTGCATAGAAGAGGAAGGGGTTTCTTCAATATAATGTCTGTTAGTGCTGGCACCATCTTTTGTGTTGAGGTTGTTAAGCACCTCAAAGTCATCCATTGATTGTATGGTTTCACTAAACACTGCTAGTATGCTTCCCAACTCAGCTTGCTTTGCTGTTTGATCACCTCCTTTTTCTGCGCTGCCTGCCTCCACTGCTTCTCTAGCTGTTTGAAATTTGGAAGAAATCCTGGTATACATTCTGTAACCAGGTTGGCGCCATGCAGATTTTCGTTGATGTCTTCAATTATGTTGTTTGATGCTGTCATTGTTATTGATGTTGCCCTTTTTGCTTGCATTAACCGAGAATCCAAATCTGTGAAAAATATGTCTTTTTGAGATTCCTCAAATCTGTGAAAAAGATGTCTTTGTGAGATTCCTCCAGCTTCGACAGATCAACCTTTCTCCCATCCTCTGATTCTTGCCAGGTGATAAAGTTAGAAATCCTTTTATGGATTTCATCATACTCAAGTATCATGTCAACAACTTGGTTTGTTAGCTTATCATTGGTTTCGCAGTAAGGACTTATCTGTGAAATCTTCTAGCAAAGTACTTCCTTCTACTGCATTAGTTGGGAGTTAAGACTAAGCGCTTCCTTGATGAACTCATCGATTTGCGGATTATCCTTAAACCTATCTATTATAGCTTGTATCTGCGCATATCTTTCTGCTAGGCTAGCCTGATGTTGTATTTTAATTTGTTCAAATTCCTGCTGGAGCTAGGCTACTTGTAATTCTACTTGTTGATTGGAATTTTACTGAGCTAGTTGTTGTTCTAACAACATAATTCATTGTTCTTTTTCCTTAAGCAGCATTTGGACCTTTATCGCTTTGTCAATAGTTTTTGTGGCATAGGCTCCTACGTATTGCAACAATTTTGTGAGATTTTCAAATGGGTCCATGGGCGAGTCCTTCCAAACGATGTCCATTGGTTCATTTTCGGAAGTTGTAACAATTATAACATCCAAATTTATTTTCTTCCTTTGTCTCTTGACTACAGATTGTGGGTGGGACTATAAAATACATCTAGTGGAGGTATTTCTTCAACTCTCAAAACAATTTCTGAAGTGGGCGTAACATGAATGATTTCAACATTTTGAGTGTCCTTAACTCCTTCCTCTGTCATTTCCAGATTTGACTTGTGCTGGGTTTGCTTAGGAGTCTGTATCTCATATGTTTGCTCAGGGTTTGAATCTGTGTGAAGCTTCTTGTTGAACTGTTCCCATTCTTGTTCCAAGTCAATAATTGGGCTCTTGCCCCACTGAGTTGATGCAGAGACAATTTTTGTTTCTTTCTTTGTTGAAGTTTGCTCGACTGTTTCCTTTGTAGTTCCAGTTGTGTCATTTTCAGACTCATTATTTGTATGTCCTCCTCCATTTTGAGATTGCTGCTCTGAGTGCTCTGACTCATGCATAGTTCTCTCTTGGGTTTCTTCTTTATAGTGTTCTTTGGCGCTGTCATCCAAGCTTACGCTGGGAGTTGGCTCCCTTATTGGTTATATCTGCAATAGGTCCAATGGGACCTTCAATAATTTTTTCTCCCTATACACATGGAAATATCTAAGATCATTTGGTGTAAAAAGTGTTGATGCAAAATGCAACAATTGTGAGTATGTTTTTGCCTGTAGGAAGAGGTCATCAAAGGGGTCCCCTTCGTGGGTGAATGGTTTTACTTTCACCATAGTAGTAAAATTCTTAACAGTGTCGTTTGGGTCATACTGCCTTCCCGGAAATGTAGCTAATTTCATATATTTAATAATCTTTGCTTCTTTTCATGCATGTCCAAAATCATGTAGCGCAAATGCACCACATTGTAATGGAAATGTAGGCCAAATGGCCTTCTTTTTCTCTTTCAGTCCTCTGCTTAATCCACCTTCCCCTGTAGTTTGGTAGGCTATTTATTTGGCCAATAATTTGTTAGGGACATAATATGGGAGAACATGCGGTGAAGCAACGCTCCCAAATACTCTGATATAGGTAAATTTCTCCTTCCCAAACCATCTGGCTACTAGAAAGATATCCATTTTGGTCTCTTTAGAAAACCTAGGGGTGGTTCTATTGTATATTTCTTTATGGATGGGTAGCATGACTCCTTGACAAATTTTGTAAAAATGGGGGTGAAACTGAGATTCCCACAAAGTCTTATGGTACACATGGATAGGAAGCGGGTCTTGAACAGTCCACTTCCATCCCATAATGGAAAATTTAGAACTAAAACAGATTGAATCCATTACAAAAGAACTCATAAAAAACGGGGGATAAACCCTTAAAGAGGGACTTCTTTTTCTCCTATATTCCATAATGGCCTTTGCTAAATTATCTGACAAAATTTGAGCCCAGTTCATTATCATTGCATTCACGGCTGCATCTATTAATGGGAGCCATTCCGGGGAAAACTTGGTGCTATTGGGTTTACCGAACAATCTACATAGCATTGCTGCTGCGAAACTAGAAGGGGGAGAAATGGATGTCGTAGAGTACATACCTGTTTTATCCCATTTGAGCTTGCCTTCATTTGTTGTCCAGGTTTGGGTGACGTCTACTGGGTCTTCATTCTCCTTGGAAAATTGCTCAAGGAACTATTTATTGTAGAGCTTCTGTGGCTCTGGTAACTGGTACATGATTCGTAGGTTGTCTGCTGAAAAAGACCCCATGACCTCTTGCCTGTGATTCCTGAATGTTCGGTTTGCAATGTCTACCTCATCAATTACCCACTTGACCATGTCAGTATATGGGATTATCTTTGGTTGCGCAGCTATGCGATGTAGGAAAGAGCATGCCGTCTCGAAATAGGAGGCATTAGATGACTCCTGGGAATATTCTGTGGCCTTGGGTTCTCTCCTTCTAACAAGTTGTACATAGCCTCCCAGGGTGTAGTTTCTTTGTCTTTGCTACACGTAGTATCGGAGAAAAGAGGAATCATTTCTGATTTCTAGGACGCAACTACTTTTCCCTTCTTTCCCATTGTTTCCAACAATGCTCTTTGTAGATTTTTCCTTAAATGGAGCAAAGCGGAAGTTATTGGATAAACATAAGTAAGAATGAATGATACAGATAACCCGAAAAGACGACAAGAAAGGAGTTTTAATGAAATGCAGATGAAAAGATATTGTATCATGTCGAGCCGTTTTTTTTCTTTTCATAAATGGCATTAACCTATATTAAATAGCTACTAATAGTTCCTTATCGTTGCTTTTATTGCTCATTAATGTATCACATCACAAAACGAGAAGGATGGCTTTGAAGGTGGCGGACTTAAGTTGTGAGAATGTCGATTTTGTGATTGCGATGCAATTCACAAATCGCATTTCGCATTTTTGATTGTGCGCTTTCTTAAAGGTCCTTAAGTTCCTCTGGGATGCCAGATGCGGGATAAGCAGTGTCTTCTTTATTATTTAAAGCTATTTACCTTATAAAGCGCTTTTCATCACGCGATAGACTTAATCATCATTTTATGATATTGGGTTCTATCGGGTTCGGGATTTTATCGCATTTCGCAACATCGCGCAGTCCATAAGATTTTAGACCTTTCTTAAGTGTTCTGATGCGATGCGATAAGATTCATCGTTTCATTGCAATATCACATTTCACATGTTTCAACATGCTTCATGAGAGTGCACTGCGATACGAGATTCATTTTAATAGGAAACACCTTAGGTCTTATTTTTAAATGAAAGGCCTAATGATATCTAAGTTAAGCGCGATGATTCTTTTGATCGCTTTTTGCGAGTTTTGCTTATTAATAAGGCTTTTGACACACTTGGTCCACCGGTATGCGAAAAGGCGAGGATTGCTAGCTTTCAAAGGGTTTGACTTGATATCTTGTTTTATTCCAAAAAGCTTTAAAAAAAGTGTCTAAGTGCTAAATTTCCTTTTTTAAGGATTTTATCATGGGTCCCCATGTATTAATAGAATATTATCTATTATACCAATAAATGGGGGGGGGGGGTTGTTGAATATCACAATAGGTTCACAAACTCTGGAGATTGATGACTGCTACTTACACATTATTTGTACTAGGTAGATCCACCACAGAGCCTAACCTCAAGAGTGTTAAGAGAATTGAGCTTGTGACCTCTCAATAGCAAAGGTGTTTTAACAACAGGGACTTGACTAATTGTGCTAATTCTCGACTAAAAAACAGAACATATTGATATTTAGATATATTTAACATATTTAAATGATCATAATAGTAAGATGTTCAACAAATTTTGTGTGATTGTGCATGACTGAAGCCAATCTAGATGCATCTTAATCCCGAACTTATCAAGCATCGATAGTGATCAAATCTATCAAGGTGAAAAGCTTTTCTCAAGTTTTCCACTCAAAAAAAAGTTTTCACCTCAAGGTATTTGATCCCTCTCGACACTTGATAAATCCAGAGTTAAGATAAATCTAAGCTGATAGATATAATGGATAACACATACATGATTAAATCATAAATCATATGGATAAAAATACATAAAGACATAATAAAATAGGATAAAAGTACATAAAGATATAATAGAATATGATAAAAGTACATACAGATATAATAAAATAGAATCGTCATAATTAATGCTGCACTTCAAATGTAATATTTCAAAAAAATATAATAAATGGAATAGATTGAACATAATTTTAAATATATATATATATATATATATATATATATATAATATTAATTTGATTTTAATAAAAAATTATATTTCATAAATTATGAACCTATATTTTGTATATAAATACTAGTTTTCATTTTGAAATGTTTTTTAATTAATCACATTCAATTAAGCGTATATATAAATTTTTTTGGCAAATATTTTCAATTATTAATAATATTAAATGTTATTCCTTGATGGGGTGTCGCTACTTAACCTTGATATGTCATTTATTAAGCCTTCAAAATGCGAAATATGGGTGGACATTTGGTGTTTAACGCACATGGCGTGGAACATTGATCGAGGTGGGTTTCAAGCTATGTATCCAATATTCCTTCATGTCAAATTCATGCATGTGGGGTGAAAAAGAACACTTGTGAGATAAATGGAGGTGAGGTATGCCACCCACCCCCATGATTTTGGTTTCACGGTCATGTGCATCGAGGTTTTACTAGGAGCGTATGCTATCTCTACCATGCGGTGTTGATTTTGGTGGTAATTCAAGGAGTTTCCACCTCTTCTCTGTTATTCATGGTGGATCAAGTGGGGAACCAATCAAGTGGGGAACCAATGTATTTTGTGTTGTTCTTGCACTCTATAGAGTAAGGGCTGGTTTTGGAATTAGTGATTGTTCAGTCAAATTCACATATGGTGGAGTTCGAGTTCTCAGGTATCTTGTATCCTTGTTCTATGTTGGTTTATGACAACTGATATTTTGATCACTTTTCAATTTGTTTATGAGTCTTAGACCTTGTTGCTTCAATGAGTGCAATTATGTTTCATAAGTTGGTTTCCAAGTAATTATTGTTTATATCTTTCACCTTGGTCTCGCTTATTGGTCCCTGGGGTGTCCATTTGTAGTCTTGGTCCTTTGTTGTGTTGTTGCCAAGGTTAGAGTTTTGGTTGTTATAAGTTTGGGGCCACGTTAGGGAAAATTGGGTATTACCTCCTCTTTTGTCCCCACAAGCTATTACTTAGGTTATGTCTTTGCGTCTTGAGCTCCTATGTCAGTGGTTGACTTTTGTCTTGTGGCCTCTATTTTGGACTTTTATTATACCTGCCTTTCTTATAATCAATTTATGGTAAAAACACTTTGACTTTTAAAATTTTTGAAACAATCTATAAGGTTTTTTAAAGTTTTCCAAAAATATTATATTAATTTTATTAAATTTTTGAAATTAGGAAATACTATTTTTTAATTAGTTAAAACTATTGACTACACTAATTTTATGGGGGTTTAAAATGAATTGTTAGTTATAAAAATTATATTAAAAAATAAAAATTCTAAAAAAAACTTTGTGATTGCCAGTGTCCTCATAATCAATGCTTAAGTACTTCATAATAATTTTCATCCATTAATAAAGTACTTTTTAATAATTTTCTTGCATTAAAATATATTTGTTGGGACGATTACCAAACTGACAGAAACAAATAATTGAATTGAGTGATAGAGACAGGTGTCACGAAATGTCCCGAGATTCCTTTTCCTTAATAAATTATTACCATGAACACATAGACCACATTAAAGTGTTAATTTCTAAATCTATTTTATTTCTGGAAAAAGCGCATGACATCAAATAAATGGAAAGCTCGAGTGTAATATTCACCAACTAATATAGTTCCATGCAAGCATTTTTAGACAAATGTCCAATATGTTTTAGCCCAAAAGTGGTATACATGTATGCTATATTGTTTTATTGGTCACTTTACAGAGTAAATAAATGGAACATTACCTTTTCACCCATTATTTATGTCACACGAACTCTTCATCTCATTTTGATGGATATAAACTTGTTTTATTCTTATGCAAAAGCCAAAATTCTTGGCTAAAAAATATTGCAGATTTTTCATTTTGCCTTGTACATTTATATTTTTTTGTAAGCTTGGCACAACCTTTTTCATTCATTTTCATAAAAAAATAGGCAAGTTACATCCATATCCATATGTTTAGGTGGCCTCGACCTGCCTATTGGGAAACTAGGCCTGTTGACCACTTTATCGCATTATAAGCCATCCAAAAACAAAATAGTTTGAGACTCTCTATCATAGCTATATATGTCTGATTATCCTTAATTCTCCTAGTGACTAGATAACTAGAACATAATTTCAAATTCTGCAGAGACTTCATTTATACAGAGAAAAAATAAAAAGCTAAACTATGTAAATCATGCTACTATTCATTGGACAAGTCCACGGGTGTAGGGTCTTTCGCACTAAAACCTGGAAATTCCGACCGAGGGAGACACGGAACATGCTTCTCTATGCCGCTGAGGTAGACATTATTTTGCTGAATATGGAATCGTATGAGCTGGAATTCCTTATGAATTTCCTGGAGTTCGGGATCAGTGTTGGAAGGAACAATTGAAGGAGTTTCCAAGGCTCTAGCCACAATATTCTTCATCAACGAGTAAAGATAAACATTCTATTTGTATTGAGAGGACAAACCTCTGGAATGTCCAAGGTCCGGCACCAGGTCTCACCATTTCTCCACATTCAAATCCATTCTTGTTGTCTGGTGGTTTAAATCTGCTTCCCACCTAGAGATTAACTATCGGATCTGAGGTTGCGTACCGCTCTGATAGCTCTGAGAAGCTTCTCAAATAAGTCTACAGGTGGATTTACGACTCTGTCCCCTAACTAGACGTAGCTCAGGTTGGTTGCCTCCCCTCCTCCGACCAACACTCTGATTCCTCCTGTGACCTCCCCTTGTAGAGGTGTCTTTGCCAGAGGAAGGACACACCATACTGCAACTCTGCCAACCACGAAGGTGAAAGGAAAGCTTGAAATGAAATACCAAGACCTTTAGCTCGAAGCGACATACTAGTGTGGGGTGTTGATGCAAACGCTGATAATTCAAACTCACAGTGTTCATCCATAGGGAAGAGGGTAAGGTTGTCTGCACTTGGATGGAAGACCTCTGGAGGTACCTTTGCATGCGACCCAAATATTGCAATTAGACATGTAACAATACCAATAAAAATACCTCCAAACAAACTTGAGCTAATAACATAAAACCTTGATAAGGAGATGTCTCGTCGACCTCTCCAATCACCATTAATGTCTACCATGCGCGTTGCCACCTTGCAACTGAAGGCGAGTGTGTGAGGGACGTAAAACAACCACCACTGTCCTTTCTCATTGAACTTTTGCCCATGGCACAAATCCTAATAGTGCCCAGTTGTCTTCTCGCACCCCGATCAAGGAGCCTCGTACATTTATATTAAAATAATATTGTAATTGAATTTTTTTATATTTTAATAACTTGTTTAATCTTGTTAATAGGAAAAACTCTTTTACATTTAATTATAAATTTAAGTAATTGAAATATATCATTTTAATAAATTTTAATCAAAATTTAAATAAATTTTATTGAAAAACATACATATATATATATATATATATATATATATATATATATATATATATATTATATATATATATATATATATATATATATTGAAAATGCAACAAGAAAATCTAGTTCTAACTTTTCCTTGGTCAAACTAGATTAAAATTCAAATTTCTATTTCAACAAAATACTTGGAGGTAGTTAACTGAGGTGACATGGCACTTGCTACTCAGTTAACTCAATTAATTCGAGTTGGGGAAGCTTGAGTCCATTTTAGCATGATTGATTGCTAATTTGTAGCAATCTATTTTAGTTAATTTGAGTTATTGTCAATTTAACTAGTTCCAATCGTCAAAAGAAATAATGGAGGTCAAGTTATGGAAGTGAAACTTCAACCACACTCAGTGATCAACCATTTAACTGATCAATCATCGCAAAATAATTGTTGCATGCAGAGAATTCAAGTTACCCAATTGATATGGAGATTCCAAGGCTGTGTACTATCAGTTGTATCATATTCCAATGTGTACAGGGGGCGTATGAAGTCTGATCCAGATGGATATTGATGGATACTCGCCTATTCCACCTAGACCTCCATTTGGTTTCCTCTATTTCCTTGTTTATTTCATCATTTACTATTTTTAGCAGTTTTTCAGGTCCTGAACTTTTGGAGCAGTTTTGACCCCCTAAACGATGTTTTTTTGAGATCTGCATCAGGCCCCCAACTTTAGGTAGGGACTTGCTGCAATTTTTGTAGTACTCAGAGTGACATTTCCAATAAGGTATCGTACACGCCAAACGAAGATATTATGACCAAGTTACGAACCTAGGAAGTTGGCTGCCCAACTAACCCCAACGGGGCCCACAAACTCTTAGCATTACATCTCATGGGGTTAGGCTTTTGATTGTTTAGGGTTTTCCCTTATTGTTCAATAATAAATAGGCCCTTGAGCCTCATTGTAACACAGTTCAAAGGCATGTAATTGCCATATCTCTTTTCAGAGATAAGCTACCATGGCCCGAGCTAGTTTATTTCCATTCTGTTTATAAGCATATTTCAGTATTTTGATATTAATGAATTGAAGAGTTATTTATACTGCATTTCTGTATTTATGGTTATATTTGTAATTTGTTGTGTTCTTGCTTAAGTTCGAATGAGTGGTATTAGAGCGGTCTGCTCTTTCTTTGTTTTTCTTTGCATGTCTCCAACGAAGTTAGGGTATAAGGAGTTAGGGATTGAACTGGTTGAACTTTTAAAAGACCAGGTTCGCAAACCCTGACGACCTCCTATGGCAGAAGAAAAGAAAGACAAGGGGGTAGGAGATCCTTTCAAAATATTGCTCGAGGAAGGTCTCGAGCGACAAAGGAACGCAATGATGGATAACTTTGCCCAGATCCTCTGGCTGCTACCCACTGGCGATGCATCTTCATCCAGAAGCCACTCTGGAGGCACCACTCCTTTTAAGGTACAAGTTAACTATGATATTCCCATATTTGAGGACTAGATAGATGCAAACACCATAGATATGGTTGAATATGTTGGAATGATATTTTTTAGTTCATGACTTTTCCAATCGGGAAAATATTACTTTTTCACTTCTCAAAGTCGCCCCACATGACAATGATTAATGGGAAACCTACTGTGAAAAAAAGGACGAGAGAGAATCCTCATAGTTTTCAACCGCACCCTCTTGGGATTCTTTCTGAGACACCTTCAAGGAACAATATTACCCTGTCAGGAGCTATGAAGATAAATACATAAAGTGGACCACGCTACGACAGGGAAGGGACCAATATGTGTCGGAGTTCACAAATGCTTTCCATACCCTCCGCACGAAGTTGGGTATCAAGGATTCTGAGTGGAATTTGATGCTCAAGTACCACGGATGTCTACACAAGTACATCTATGACGAGATGGAGTTCCTGGACATCTCCTCACTCGACACGGCATACGATACACTGTCAATATTGAGCTTGGGAGGGAATGCTTCAACCTACCTACTGGATGAATTTCTTTTTCCACTAGTCTTGGATCAGTGGAT
This sequence comes from Pinus tabuliformis, assembly GCA_031772625.1. NCBI lineage: Eukaryota > Viridiplantae > Streptophyta > Pinopsida > Pinales > Pinaceae > Pinus > Pinus tabuliformis. The sequence continues at coordinate 1,594,031,623 of CM062817.1, read as the reverse complement.
TGTTTTCACTGCCCTCTTTTATTGATTCCCGCTTTACTTATTATATCTTACCTACGGGGTTGGGTAGGTTATAATCGATAGGCCTCCCACCTGCCTGCCTTAGGAATATAACAGAAAAGCTTAACGTGTAGGAAGAACAACGCCTATCTGGTGTGGCACTACTAAAAACAGTAACAACAAAGGTTACAAGGGTGTCCAGCCAAGTGACGCCACTTGTCATTTTTGCATGTATTCTTCCACAGCCACATGTTTACCTGCAAAACTCTAATGTCAATCTAAGGAAGGGCTTAAGGGCTTGCTTATGGTTTAAACAGAAGAAACGAGACTTTGGATTTGTGAATTCGAAGCAACGAAAAGGCGCCCCCAAACCACAGAGAAAATACCAAAGCCAATGCGGGGTGTCCTAGGACAACCCGCCGAAGCTGCAAGAAAAGAACAACACCATGAAGACAAAGAAGGACACGGGAAAATGGTGTGAGTTCCATAAGAGCTCCACTCACAACACAAGTGAGTGTCGGACCACGCAGTCACTGGTGGCTAAGTTGAAGGCTTCCAATTCAGACGCATGTTTTGACTCTGAGTCAGAACCCGACGAGGGGAATGCCAAAGGGAAGTAGATCATTGACGCGGAGCCCAGTGCCACCATGGCCACCACCAAGATTCAGAAGAATGAGCTTGAAGATCAAGAGGAGGGGGAACGCGTCTTCCACTCACAGATGTGGGTGAAGGGTTCTTCGTTGCAGTTCATTGTCGACAGCGAGAGCTAAAAGAACCTCATTTCAATAGAGGTCATGAAGCGGTTGGGCATAACAGCGACAACACATCCAGAGTCGTACACCATTGGGTGGCTTCACCAATGATGAGATCTCCGCGTTAGCCAGTAGTGCCGCCTGTGCTACAACATCAAGACCTTCACGGATAAGGTATTGTGTGATGTTGCTCCTTTTGAATTTTGTGATGTATTATTAGGACAACCATACTTGTGGAAGCGACATGTTGTATATGAGTGTAGACCTCGCTCTGTGATTATTACTTTGGGCAATAAGTTGTATAGGATACCAGAGGTAGCCCTGCTTGCCTCCATCTCTTTGATCACTGCAAAGAAATGCAGCAAGATCATTTTCTAGACCAGGAAATTAGTTTTCCTTATGATTCACCCTCAGGGAAAGAAGAAGGTTGTGTCCAAGACTTCCAGATAGGGCGCCTCCGCATAACAACAGTAGATGGACAAGGTCGTGGAGGAGTACAGGGACATTTCCGCCTCACCTACAGGGGTACCTCTGCATTGTCAGGTCAAGCACTCCATCAATCTGACCCCAAGCCGCTACCTAATGGACCAATTTATCGACGCTCTGTTCTGGAGAACAATGAGATCGAGAGGCAGATTCAGGAATTGTTACAGAAATGGCACATTAGACCAAGCTCATCACCCTGTGGGAGCCCGATTGTATTGGTACAGAAAAAGGACGAGATGTGAAGACTCTATATTGATTATCGGGCGTTGAACAAGATCACTGTCCGGAATAGGTACCCAATTCCACGGATTGATGACTTTCTGGACCAGCTCAAGGGGGCCAAATATTTCAGCAAGATTGATTTGAAGTTTGGTTATCACCAGGTGCCTATTGAACCCTCTGATGTGTGGAAGACTTCCTTCAAATCCAAGGAGGGCCTTTTCGAATGGTTGGCCATGCCTTTCGGGTTGACGAATTCCCCCACAACCTTCATGAGATTGATGGACGACATATTGTGACCCTTCACCAATGCATTTGTGGTGGTGTATTTAGATGACATATTGATCTTCAACCAGATTTGGGAATAACACCTCCACCATATTCGACAAGTCCTTCAAACCCTGCGAGAACACAAGCTATGTGCCAATTTGGAGAAATTCACTTTTGGCATGACCTTGGTTCAATATCTGGGGTACATCATTGATGAGAAGCGTGTGCATGTGGACCCAACCAAGACACAAGTCATCCAGGATTGGCCAGCTGCAACCACTCTAATAGAGCTCCGCAACTTTCTGGGTCTTGCCAATTTCTACCGCAGGTTCGTGTTGGGGTTCTATCATATCACTTGGTCTTTAAGTCAAGTCACAAAGGGCATAGTGAAAGCAAAGTTATTTTGGTCTAAAACCTAACAGAAGGCATTTTACGACTTGAAGCATTGCCTCTGCTCTACACCAGTGCTCACATTACTGGACTTGCAGCAACCATTTGAGATTGAGACAGACGCCTTCAACTATGTTATTGGTGCAGTTCTTACTCAACAGGGGCATCCCATGGCTTACCACAGTGAGACACTTTCAAACACATTATGAAAGTATCCCACTTATGACAAAAAAATGTATTCCATTGTGCAAGATTGTCGTCAATGGAAGCATTACATTCTGGGGAAGGAAATTGTCATCCACACAGACCACTGACTCCTGTAGTTCATACAAACACAAGGGAAGTTATAGAATGACCGCCATTAGAAATGGTCCACCTACCTACAACACTTCCATTTGAACATTAAGTACAAGAAGGGAAACATCAATAATGTTATAGACTGCCTTAGTCGATCACCAGTCATGGTGTTGATTATTGTGCTCGATTCCTGTGGGCATGAGATTTCCGGGTGGCTGCATTTTTACTAGAGCAATCCAGAATTAAAAAACACATACCAAAAAATCCTTGAAGGGAAGCAGGTTCCAAATTTTCACCTTCAGGATGCACTGTTATGCCACCTGGGACACATATGTGTTCCTTCAAGCGAGCGTGCCAAGACTATTTGGGAGATGCACTATAGTTAGGTCGCTGGACATTTCAGAGTAGAGAAAATAGTGACAATACTGCAGAAGTATTTTTATTGGCTAAAACTTCGTCAAGATGTTGGGAAGTACATTAAATACTGCACCGCTTGCACCATTTCCAAACCAACCATCAAGAAACAAGGCTTATATACCACTCTACCTACTCCTAGTCAACCTTAGGAAGCTATCTCCATGGATTACGTGTTGGGCCTTCCTTCTACTAAGGAGGACAACGACTACATTTTCATGGTCGTCGACAGATTCTCTAAGATGGCCATTATGGTGACATGCAAGAAGAGTATCACAACAAAGTCCACTACTAAGCTCTTCTTTGAGTAAGTATGGGTACACTTTGGGATCCCACAATCCATTATCTCAGATCAGGACAACAAATTCCTAAGTGCATTTTGGTCAAGTCTCTAGTCGATGTTAGATACCAAACTTACTAAGTCCACAATGTTCCACTCCCAAACGGATGGGCAAATAGAGGTCGTCAACAAGATGATCGTACACATTCTGCATTTGTACAACTTGAAGCATCCACGCATATGGGATGAAAGCCTCCCTTATGTTCAACATAGCTACAACAGAGCTCTCCATAGCTCAACGAGCCATAACCCCTTTCAGGTAGGGCTACGATTTCAACGATTATGTCCCATTGATGTGGCCATACCATTTGTAGCTACTCGGGCAGATTCGGCTCACGTCCAGTCTGAAGCCGACAGGGCTAACAACTTCATTGAGCACATTCAACACATTCGCAAGCAGGTCCATGATATATTGGACAGAGCCAATGCTAAGTACAAGCAGCGCCATGATCAGCATTGAGTGCTGCACAAGTTCCAGGTGGGCGAAAAAGTTTGGCTACATTTACAGAAGGAGCACCTCGCTGGAACCCACTGCAAGCTTTGCCCTCTCTGATATGGGCCATACACCATCACCAAGGCTGTAGGGGACAATGCCTTCGAGTTCAACATCCCACCATTCCTTGGTCTCCACCCAATGTTCAATGTTGACCTTCTTCGGCCATACTTTCCACCATTATTGGACACATCCGACATCGCAGAACAACTCACACCAACAGAGCTCAACCCAGGCTGCATGGAACGGGCCACAACTGATCAAATCATGGACACGCAGATCAAGAACACTCGCCAACAAAGGATCCGACTATATCGAGTTGTCAAAGCACGCCAACTCCTTCACCAGGGACCAGGTTCAACAGAAATTTCCTCACATCATGGACTTGGCTCTGCACGCAATGGGGGCCATTGCTTCCTAAGGGGGGACGACTGATCCAGGTGGATATTGGTGGCCACCCACCTATTCCACCTATACCTCCAGTTGGTTTCCTTTGTTTCCTTGTTTATTTCAGAATTTATTATTTTCAATAGTTTTTCGAGTCTTGAACTTACGGAGTAGTTTTGACCCCCTAAACGACATTTTTTTTAGGTCCGCAACAAGCCTGTAGCCATAGGCTAGGGCCTGGCACAAATCTTGTAGTACTCAGAGAGACCTTTCCAACAAGGTATCGTACGCCAAATGAAGATAATATGACCAAGATACAACCTCAAGAAGTTGGTTGCCCAAATAACCCCAATGGGGCCCACAAACTCTTGGCGTTACATCTCCTAGGGTTAGGGTTTTGGTTGTTTAGGGTTTTTTACTTGTTGTTCAATAATAAATAGGCCCTTGAGCCTCATTGTAACATAGTTCAGAGGCATGTGGCCGCCACATCTCTTCTCAGAGATAAGCTACCATCGCTCAAGCTAGTTTATTTCCATTATGTTTATAAGCATATTTCAATATTTTGATATTAATGAATCGAAGTGTTATTTTTACTGCATTTCTGTATTTATGGTTATATTTGTAAATTTTTGTGTTCCTGTTTAAGTTTTGATCACAGTCAAAGGAAGACCCAAGGCAATTGCGTAATTCTAGAGTGTGAAATTCCTAAAAAGTAGGGGCAATTTCCCAAGGGAACAATGCAAGGAAATAGGAACTTGGAGGGCTTGAAAATTGGCTAAGTGTTGGCCACAGTCAGTGAGTTAGGCAGAGGGATATAATATACACTTGCAGGGTGTTTTCAAGCTTGAGAAATAATATGTATTTCTTCTCTATTATCTTATTAATACAATATAGATAGTAAGGGGTTTTGAGCAGTTCCTTTCCCCTAGATAAATATCTGTGCATGTGTGATGTTTCCTTTTGCATGTCTATGATTCTTGCTTTGGATGGTGAATCAACTTCCACAAATCAGTAGAGTAGCTTCAAGTCTTGTGATTTAGAAAATTTTATTAGAAATATTGAATTTACACATTATTTTCTACATGGTATCGAATCTAGAATCACTGTAGAGCAGAGGTTTTGAAGGTGTCATTGCAGGAGATTCGAATTTGCAGATCGGTGTTGCAGGTTTTCTTTAGGACTGAGAAGATGGATTTCAATGGGCTAAGTCTTGAGTATTCCCTTAAGGGAAGCTCAAATTATGTTGCATGGAAGGACCACATGGAGGCAATACTAGAGGATAATGGGTTGACAAAATTCACTAATAATTATATTCCGAAACTAGTAGCATTTGATGCAAAGGATCTAACAAAATGGAAGAAGTGTGTTTCTAAGGCAAGGAGGATCATATTGGAGGGAGTACGAGACAATATTGTCTCAAATCTCCATGGGAAAGAAAATTCGTATGCAATGTGGCAAGAACTGACATATTTGTTCCAAAATAGTAGTGACCACAGGACGCTGGAAATCAAGGAAAAGCTTTGAAATATCAAGATGCAGAGAAACAAGACCATTCCACAGTACTTGATTTGGTGAGTCTAGCCCTTCTAGGCCTTCCCAATAGCTAGCACAACTACCAAGATTCGGTGAATGGGAGGGAGAAACTACCAAATTAGGAACGCCTATGGTCTGATTTGGTACAAGAGGAAATAAGGCCGAACACCAGAGACGGGACCTCAATTAAGGGCGAGGATGAGGAGAAGGATGGAAAGGAAAATAAAGTGAAAGGGAAGAAATCCCAATCCAAAGTAGAATCGAGTCAAGGAGGCAAGAAGAAAGACTTGTCTAGAATCAGGTGCTTTCACTGTCATGAATTCAGGTAGTGTGCCACAAAGTGTCCACATAAGAAGACAAGTAAGAAGACCACTGGAGGACCAGTGGGTGAATATTTGGATTCCCAGTTCGATATTGATTTTACTCTCATTGCATGCATGACCATCACAATGATGTGAAGCATTTGGTATCTCGACAATGATGCCTCGTTCCATATGATGGGGAATAAAGATTTTTTCAATGATTTGGAGGAGAAGGATCTCCATATGCACATCGAGATGGGCGATGATGGAAGGTACAACAAGATAAATATTGGTGCAGTTACCTTTCATAGGGAGTTGGGCTCCCCTCTCAGGCTCAAGGATGCGATGTTTTTTTTGGGTCTAAAGAAGAATCTTGTCTTTGTTGCAGTTTGGGAAGACCGTGGCTACGATGTGATTTTCAGCAAAGGAAACACATTTTTGAGACACAACCATGAGACAGGTGAAGTAGATCAGGGTTCATGTGAAGAACCTCTACAAGTTAGATGTGGAGGATTGTGTTGCATTGAGCACAAAGGTGGATAAGGTGCAAAGTCGTGATTTCGACGAACTTTAGCATAAAATACTTGGCCATTTTCATCATGGCACTTTGAAGATCATGCAACAGATTACCACATGTCTCCCCAAAGGAGCACTGTAGACTTAGGACACATGCAAAGGGTGTACCTTAGGGAAGTACACAAAATCCACTTTCCATGATCAGGACAACAGAGCACATGCAGTGCTTGAAAGGATCCACTTTGATTTTTGTCGACCTTTCTCGATAACCTCCACTGCCAAGCATAAGTATTTTTTCATCTTTATTTATGACTACTCACGGAAGTGCTGGATATTCTTCATGTAGAAGAAGGATGAGACTTTCTCCAACTTCTTAGAGTTCAAGGCACTAGTGGAGAAAGAAACAGGCAAGAAGGTGAAGGCTCTCAGGAGAAATAATGGAGGTGAGTACGTGCCGAATGAGTTTAAAAAATTCTTTGCAAAAGAAGGAACTAAATGAGATTTGACAACACCCCACAACCCACAACAGAATGGGGTGGATGGGAGGAAGAACTGAAGCATAGTGGGAGTAGCACGAACGATGTTTGATGACCAAAGCCTACCTCTGCACTTGTGGGCTAAAGCATGCAACACAACGGTCTATTTTCAGAACAAGTGTCCTCATCGGATTCTTGGCATGATCACACCAGAGGAGGATTTCTTGGGGAGGAATCTAGATGTGTCACACTTCAGGATCTTTGGAGCCTTTGTCTATTTCCATGTCTCCAAGGAATCAAGGAAGAATTTAGATCTGACAATAGAGTTATGGGTATTTTTGGGTTACACAGAAACTCCCCACAACTACCGTGTGTATTTTCCATCCCTAAGAATGAAATTTGTGTGACAAGATGTCAAATTTGATGAACATAAAGCCATGAAATACTCTCTTGAGAGAGAGCTTTAGATCCTACCAGAGGAGGAGTTTTTAGCTCTGAAGGAGGAGCCTCAAGATGTTGTGGAGCAACCACAAGTTGACGAGCAAAGACTGGAGATAATCACTCAAGTAGAATCATTAAAAGAAGGTAGGAATATAACCATAGAAACTGAGAGATTTGTGCAGGATGTGAGGGAGAATGTGGATGCTCCTTCAAATTAGCACAGGAAGAGAAGGTCACCAGATCGGTACACTATCTACATGGCTCTTATCACTGAGCTAGTAGAGATCGAGCCATCCTCTTTCGAGGAAGCAATAGAGAAAAAAGTATGGGTTGATGCAATGGTGGAGGAGTATGAATCCTTTTTGAAGAAAAGTGTTTGGGAAGTGGTCCCAAGGCAAACAAACAAATCATTTATGGGTTTGAGATGGATATTCAACATGAAGCAGGCAACATATAGAAGCATAGAAATGTACAAGGCCATATTTGTGGCCAAGGGGTACTTTCAGGTGGAGGGGATTGACTATGAGAAGATATTTTCTCCTGTAAGGTACTCATCCATTAGATCAATCCTTGCTTTGGCTACACAAATGGGGTGGAAGATCCACCAGATGGATGTGAAAACAACTTTCCTCAATGGATTTATTGAGGAGGAGGTGTATATCGAGCAACCAGAAGGCTTCAAGACTTTTGATCGGAAGTCTCATGTGCGAAGATTAAAACGAGTGTTTTATGGTCTCAAGCAAGCACTTCGAGATTGGTACACCAAGATCGATAATTATCTCACCGGTTTAGGCTTCACCAAAAGTGAAGCAAATGCAAACCTCTATCATATTTTCGTAGAAGGTAAATTTTTGGTTATTGGTTTATATGTTGATGACTTGATCCTTATTGGTGATGAGTAGCTGATGAGATTTTTCAAGGAGGACCTTGTGAGAGAGTTCAAGATGAAGGACATGTGTCTCATGCACTACTTCCTTGGATTGGAAGTATAACAAAGTGATGGGGAACCGTTTTTCTCTCAGGGCAAGTATGCCAACGAGATACTTCAGAGGTTTCGCATGGACATATGCAAACCCATGGAGACTCCTCTGGCGACCAACTGGAGTAAAGAGGATGCAACTTCAGGTGAGGAAGTGGATGCCATTGTTTACCGATAGTTGGTGGGTTCACTCATGTATCTTGTGAACACCAGAACATACATGTGTTATGCAGTCAACCAACTGATTCAAGCTATGGTTAGGACAACCAAACTGTTTTGGAGGGAAGCTAAACATGTTCTGCGGTACCTCAAAGGCACTACCCAGTTTGGACTATGGTACAAAAAGACAGAGGGAGTGAAGTTGTGTGGCTTCATTGATGCAGATTGGGCGGCAAGTCCATCAAACTAGAATAGTACATCAGGTGGAATTTTCAGTGTTGAGTCCACAATAGTTCCTTGGTATAGCAGGACGCAGAGATCAATGGCACTCAACTCAGTGTAAGCAAACTACATGGTTGCATGTCAAACAACATGTGAGGCGATCAGGATGAGAAAGATACTTGTTGGCTTGTTTGGTCAAATGATGGATCGTACTGTGATATACTGTGATAATAAGAGTTGTATCAAACTCTCTGAAAATCCTTTTTTTTCATGATCGATCCAAGCATATTAATATCTAGTATCACCATCTACAATATTGTGTGCAGAGACAAATTATGTTGTTGCAGTACATTCCGACAGAGGAACAAGATGCAGATATTTTGACAAAGGCCTTGTCAAGAGGGAAGTTTGAGTTCCACATGTGCATGATAGGTGCGGTTGATAATCCCTTTCTTGCTGAAAGGGAGTGTTGAAAATGCAATAAGAAAATCTAGTTTTGACAATTTCTATTTTAGCAGAATACTTGGAGGTAGTTAACTGAGGTGACATGGTACTTTTCACTTAGTTAACTCAGTTAATTCGAGTTGGGGAAACTTGAGTCTATTTTAGTATGAATGATTGCTAATTTGTAGCAATTTATTTCAGTTAATTTAAGTTATTGTCAGTTTAACTAGTTCTAATTGTCAAAAGAACTAGTGGAGGTCAAGTTGTGGAAATGGAACTTCAACCACACTCAGTGATCAACCAATTAACTGATCAATCAACCCAAAATAATTGTTGCATGGAGAGAATTCGAGTTACCCATTTGAAATGGAGATTCCAAGGCAGTGTAATATTAGTTTTAGCATATTCCAATGTGTATATGTGGTGCATGCAGTCAGAAGAAGTCCTAACACAATTGTGCAATTCTAGAGTGTGAAATTTCTAAAAAAGGGGCAATTTCCCAAGGGAACAATGCAAGGAAATAGGAAGGTGGAGGGCTTGAAAATTAGCTAAGTATTGGCCAGAGTCAGTTAGTCAAATAGAGGGATAGACTAGACACTTGCAAGGTGTGCTCAAGCTTGAGCAAGCATATGTATATCTTCTCTATTCTCTGATTAATGCAAGATATATAATGAGAAGTTGATTTCCCCTAGATAAAGCTTTGTGTATGTGTGATGTTTCCTTTTGCACGTTTATGATTATTATTTTGGATGGTGAATTAACTTCCACATATCAGTAGAGTAGCTTCAAGTCTTGTGATTTAGCAAATTTCATGAACAATATTGAATCTACACATTTATTTCTACATTATTTATATTATATTACAATAATAAATACACTGTTTAAATCTATGGCTACACAGATTTATAATGCAAATTTATTAATATCTTTATACACAAAAGTGTAAATGGATTTTTATGTTATAAAATTTTTATAAATATTTGTTAGACCTACAACTTTACATTTAATAATTTTAAAAACTTTTAAAACAAAATGTGATCAATAATTTAACAATAATAAAGAAAATCCAAATGTCAGTGAATATACAAGTAAGAAAGATATTTGTGGTAGGGAGAGAAGCACCGAGACAAACTGGAGTGTGGGATAACTAGATGGAAAAAGAAGAGATGGAGGAAACAAGCGGAGGGTCGAAGAATGTCAAAGACTCGCTAGCATGCAACGACAAAGCCATCCATGCCACTCACCAAATGGAAGGTAAGAATAAAAAGAACTCTCATGGAAATTCATAGGAAGAAGTTGAGGGCAAGTAGTAGAATAAGCTAGGATAGATGACATTGTCGAGAGTGAGGATGCTATTAAGAGCATAATAAAAAATTAGCGTTGCACCTAATGAAAGTATGTGAGCAATCTAACCTCAATGCACTTGCACATGGAAGGAGGATTCAAAAGCACCATTATATATGTACAAGCTCGATATACTACCATGTTGATGTTACTATTTAAAATGGTTATTAGGAATGATGACCACATTGTTCTCATGCTTTACATGAAGCAACAGTGTCATGTCCTCTCAACCTACATCTCATCCTTGTTCAACCCATACAAGAAGGGGTCGTTTGGAACATGATTTCAGTAATAAATATTATATTTTTTATTTCACTCCTTTTATATGATTTTTAACTAAACATTTAAATCCTTAAAAATTTTCAACAATTTACATAACTTTTTTATATCCAAAACAAATCCACCCCTTGTGTAATTTTTTTTTTTCATACAAGCACTAAAAAACATAATTGCATTAAGAGGTGCTCGACAAACCAGTATGGGTAGTTGTTGAGGTGTAATATAAGTATGTCAACATTTTTTAAATGTCGACAAAAATATATATTAAAAAAATGTCAGCTTCATATATTTTAATTAATATTTATAGTAAAACATCTATAAATGTAAAAATAAAATGCAAAATGTGAAATGTATGGCGCAAAGTTGCCAATTTGATCACAAAAAATTGACTTGTCTAGAATGTAAAGTTAATAGATTATTGTTTCTTTAACACACTGTTTATTTATATATTATTATTGGTATAATAATCAATAACATTGACTATTATTATTCCAATATATTATAATAATAATAATTTCCATTATAGACCTTACATATATTATAGATACACAGACTGACAATTTTCCATCATATGGATGGAGGGAGGAGAGAGAGGGAAAAAGAGAGAGACGTAGAGTCTAGGGGGTGAGGCGTGGATAGAGAGAGAGAGAGAGAGAGATGGGGGAGAGAGATTAAGGGAGGTGGGAGAGGAAGGGAGAGAGACGACTTGAGAGAGAGGAGAGAGGGAGGGAGAGATGGAGTTGGGGGGGGGGGAGAGGGAGGAAAGAAGAAATACATTGAGAATGGTGGAGAGAGAGAGAGAGAGGGAGTGACAAGGGAGAAATGGAGAGAGAGTGAGGGAGAGGGAGTGACAAGGGAGAAATGGAGAGAGAGTGAGGGAGAGAGGAGAGCGAGAAGGAAGAGAGAGATAAGGGGAAGAGAGAGAGAGAAGGAGAGGAAGATGGAGGGAAATAGAGATAGATAGATATGGAGAGAGAGAGTGTATGTTTTGGAGGTGATATAGAGAGATAAATAAGGAGATACATAGGGATATAGATGGGGTGGGAAGAGAGGGAAGAAGAGAGAGACGAAGAGAGGAAGGGAGGGAGAGATAGATAGATATGGAGAGAAAGAGTGTGTGTGTTGTAGGTTTTAACCCCGTACAGAAATTACCTGCATACGAAATTATTCTAAAACACAGAAAATAACAATGGGAGAACATAACACATAAAACACATATACACAAAGATTTTCCCCTGGATCCCAAAACCGAGACTACTAGCTTGATTTTTTTCATTATGTTCCTTTCAATGTTATAATACATATTTATACATGCTGAAGCATCCAATACCATGGACCGAAAACCATCGCGTCCAATACCATGGACCGAAAAACCATCGCGTCCAAAAACATGTGTAAAAATCATGCACAAAACCATAGGTGGGTCCACCCATCCTAACATAGGGTCCAAAACTAAAATTTTCCAGGGCACTGCCCTAGACCCCATAAAGTGGGGTTACGGGTACGTCTCAAACCCCCTGTGACCCTCCCCCTCCCCCCTACACAATTGGCGCAACGAAGGGGGCCTCCGCCCCCCTCTAACCCCCCGATTAACTACGTGGGCTAGTCGTGGAAAGAATATAACACAACCCAACATGTGTTTTGGGGGGTCGAGATCAAGATACAAAGAATATATATATATATATATATATATATATATATATATATATATATATATAGTAGGGGAGAGAGAGGAAAGAAGAGAGACAAATATAGGGAGAGAGATAGAGATGAAAGAATAAAGAGACGCACATAGACAAATATATATATTATATAGTATATATAATGTTGAACATTATTAGCCATAGAGAAATATGAAGTAAGGTTTTTCAAAAGGTAAAAGAAGTTGGATTTAGAAAGCCATGAATATTTTGGTTTTTCATTGAAATAGATACATTGATTTTAGTGTAGATGTTGATTCCTAATCATATTTGATTGATTGCACTGGATGCATTGATTTCAATGTAGTTGTTGATTTCTTATCTTATTTGATTGTTTGCACTATATGCATTGATTTCAGTATATATGTTGATTTCTAATCCTATTTGTTTGCTTGTACTAGATGCACCGATTTTAGTATAGATCTTGATTTATAATCCTATTTGATTACTTCCACTACATGCATTGATTTTAGTGGGTATGTTGATTTCTAATCTTATTTGATTGCTTGCACTAGATGCATTGATTTTATTTCAAATGTTGATTTCTGATTTGATGTAACTAGATGTATGATGTACTTTAATTTCAAAGTAATAAAATTAATAATGTGCATTGGTTTCAGTGTAAGTGCAAAAAAAATATTGAAGACGTGCATAGATTTTGTTTTACAGTTATTCAACCATAAATAAAATGCTTGTATTTTCATTGTAAATAAAATGTTCACTTACCTAAAATGTTTGCTTTTTGAAACTGTAAACTATTTGTAATTGGCTACATTATTATTATTCCCATTTTCCATCATTCAACATTGTTAGTAACTTTGCATTCAAACAAGGTAATAAAAAATAACTGCCATTGAAACTTGGGGTTTAACACTCCACAAGTCACAATGATTGATTTTGGAGAAAGCTACTATTAATAATAGAGAGCAAGCGGGATAAGAAATGACATTTATTATAGTATCTTGACTTAAATATTTGAATAGTCTTGATTTTAACCTTCCTTTTCATATGATCGATACGAAAAGATGGAAAAACTAATAGGTGCGACAACAAGAATAGTAGAAGAAAATAGCTTGAGATTGATCACAATGAAGATTATTTGTAATTCACTACATTCTTATTATTCACATTTTCTATCATTCAACACTCTTACATTGTCACTTTGCATTCAAAATTTTATTTTATCATTTTTCATCATTCAAATTATTAAGAGTCTCTATCATCTCAACAAATTGAGGTAATTGATCAAATTTAAAATTAGAATGACCGATTTTTTTTCCTCTATATGGTTCACAAACTCTGGAGATCAATGACTACTACGTACGCAAAATATTTGTACTTGGTAGATCCACTTGAAGGGATCACTTCCTTCCGACTCAACCATGGAGTTTGGCCCCGAGAGTGTTGAGAGAATTGAACCCGTGACCTCTCAATAGCAAAGGTGTTTTAACGTCATGGACTTGACTAATTGTGCTAATCCTCGGCTAAAAAAAACCAGATTAATATTAGACATATTTAGCATATTTAAAATGATCAGAACCCCTAATCAGGGTGAGAAGTTGGACATCATGAAGATGTATTCCTACCAAGCTTACAAAAAAAATGATTAGAATAGTTAGATGTGCAACAAAGTTTATGTGATTGTGTATGACTGAAACCAAGCTAGATCCATCGTAATCATGAATTTATCATGCATCGAGAGTGATCAAATCTCTCGAGGTGCAAATCTTTTCTCAAGTTTTCTACTCAAAAAAGAGGTTTGAACCTCAAGGTATTTGACCCCTCTAGACACTTGATAAATCTAGGGTTCAGATAAACCTAGGCTGATATATATAATATATAGCACATAGATGATTAAATCATAAATCATATGGATAAAAGTACATAAAGATATAATAAAATAGAATCATCATAATTAATGTTGCACTTCAAATGTAATATTTCAAAAAAAATATAATAAATGGAATAGATTGAACATAATTTAAAATATATATAATATTAATTTGATTTTAATAAAAAAGTATATTTCATAAATTATGAACATATATTTTATATATAAAATACATGAAGTTTTAATTAATATCCATTTAAAATGTTTTTTTTTTAATTAATCACAATCAATTAAGCATATATACAAATGTTGATACTTTTTTTGGTAAATATTGATGATCAATTATTAATAATATTAAAGGTTATTCCCTGAAGGGGGTGCCTCTTCCTAACCTTGAGATGTCATTCATTTAGCCTTCAAAATGCGGATTATGGGTGGACATATGGCGTTTAACGCACATGGCATGACACACTAAAGGAGGTAGATTTTGAGCCATGTATCCAATGGCCCTTCATGTCAAATTCATGTGTGGGGTGGAGAAGAACATTTTTGAGATAAAATGGAGGTGAGGTACACGACCCACCCCCACACTTTTGGTTTCATGGTCATTTGCATCGAGGTTTTATTGGTAGCATACGATATCTCTCCCATGCAGTGTTGATTATGGCGGTAATTTGAGGAGTTTTCGTCTCTTCTATGTTATCCATGGTGGTTCAAGTGGAGAACCAATGTATTTTGTGTTGTTTTTGCACTCTACAAGGCAAGGGTTGGTTTTTGAATTGGTGGAAATTCAGTCAAATTCACATATGGTGGAGTTCGAGTTCTCAGGTATCTCGTACCTTTGTCCTGTGTTGGTATATGACAACTGATATTCTGGTCACTTTTAAAATTGTGTATGAGCTTTGGACCTTGTTGCTTCAATGGGTGCAATTACATTTCATAAGCTGGTTTTCAAGTAATTATTAATTATAACTTTTGTCTTAGTGTCGCTTATTGATGTTTGTCGGTTTCCATTTGCAGTGTTGGTCCTTTGCCGTGTTGTTGCCAAGGTTAGAGTTTTGGTTGCTAGAATTTTGGGGTCACGTCAAGGAAAATTGGGTATTACCTCCTCTTTTGTCCCCACAAATTGTTACTTGGGTTAGGTCTTTGCGTCCTGACCTCCTATGTCAGTGGTCAACTTTTGTCTTGTGGCCTCTAATTTGGACTTTTATTAAACCTGCCTTTCTTGTAATCAATTTATGGTAAAAAAACTTTGAACTTTTAAATTTTTGAAACAATTTATAAGGTTTATTAAAGTTTTCCAAAATTATTATATTAATTTTTTTTTTTTTAATTAAAATTATTTTTAAAATTTTTAAAATTTGGAAATCCTATTTTTTAATTAGCTAAATCTATTGAGTAGATTGATTTTATGGGGGTTTAAATTGAATTGTCAATTGTAAAAATTATATTAAAAAAAAATTCTATAAAAAACTTTGTGATTGCCGAATGTCCTCACAATAAATGCTTAAGTAATTCATAATGATTTTCATCCATTAAAATATATTTGTTGGGACCATTGCCAAACCGATAGAATCAAATAATTGAAATTGGTGATAGAGACAGGTGCATGAATTGTCATTGGATGGATGATGTCATTAAGCATTAGTATCCAAATTGTAAAATCTCCCGAGATTCCTTTTCCTTAATAAATTATTACCATGCACACATAGACCACATTAAAGTGTTAATTTCTAAATCTATTTTATTTCGAGAAAAGCGTATGACATCAAATAAATGAAAAGCTTGAGTGTAATATTCACCAACTAATATAATTTCATGCATACGTTTTTAGACAAATGTCCAATATGTTTTTATCCCAAAAGTGGTATACATGTACACTATATTGTTTTATTGGTCACTTTAGAGGGTAAATAAATAAAGCATCACCTTTTCACCCATTATTTATGTCATGCAAACTCTTCATATCATTTTGACGAATATAGCCAAAATTCTTGGCTAAAATATATTGCACATTTTTCATTTTTCCTCATACATTTATATTTTTTTTGTAAGCTTGGCAAGAAATTTTACATTCATTTTCATAAAAAACAGGCAGGTTACATCCATATCCATATCCATATCCATATATCAGTCGTAGCATATTCCAATATTCCAATATGTACATGTGGTGCATGCAGTCAGAGGAAGACCTAACACAATTGCGCAATTCCATAGTGTGAAATTCATAAAAAAATAGGGGCAATTTCCCTAGGGAACAACGCAAGGAAATAGGAGCTTGGAGGGATTAAAAAGTGGCGAAGAGTTGGCCAAAGTCAGTCAGTGAAGTAGAGGGATAAACTATATACTAGGGTGTGCTAAAGCTTCAACAAGCATATGCATTTCTTCTCTATTCTCTAATTAATGCAATATAGATAGTAAGGGGTTTTGAGCAATTGCTTTCCCTTAGATAAATATATGTGCATGTGTGAGGATTCCTTTTGCATGTCTATGATTCTTGTTTTGAATGGTGAATTAACTTCTGTAGATCAGTAGAGTAGTTTCAAGTTTTGTGACTTAGAAAATAACAACACTATTGAATCTACAAATTAATTTCTACTTGGTGTCAAAGATGGAATCAATGTAGAACAGATATTTCGAAGCTGTTATTGCTAGAGATTCGAATTTGAAGATCAGTGTTGCAGGTTTTCTTTAGGACTGAGAATATGGCTTTCAATGGACTAAGGCTTGAGTATGCCCTTGAGGGAAGCTCGAATTATGTTGCTTGGAAGGTCCACATGGAGGAAATACTGGATGATAATGGGTTGAAGGAATTCATTGACAATGACATTCTGAAACTAGCAACATCTAATGCAAATGATCTCGTAGAATGGAAGAAGTGTGTTGGTAAGGCAAGGAGGATCATATTGGAGGGAGTATGAGACCATATTGTCTCAAATATCCATGGGAAAGAGACTTTGTATGCAATGTGGCAAGCATTGACAGATTTGTTATAAAATAGTAGTGAGCATAGGAACCTGGCACTCAAGGACAAGCTTCAAAATATCAAGATGCAGAAGAACAAGATCATTCCACAATAGCTAAGCAGGTTCACACAATGTCATGATCAACTTAGTCAAGTTGGTGTTACTATAGCATAGGATGATTTGGTGAGCCTAGCCCTTCTATTCCTTCCCAAGAGCTAATGCAACTACCAATATTTGGTTAATTGGAGGGAGATACTACTAAATTGGGAATGCTTATGGTATGATTTGGTACAGGAGGAAATAAGGTAGAATACCAGAGATGGGACCTCATGATCCAGGTGGATGTTGGTGGCCACCTGCCTATCCCACTTGGACTCCCACAACTATTTCTTTCAGTTTTTAAGTTTCCTTAATTGTAGCACAATTTACTATATTTGGCAGTGTTTTCGGGTCCTGAACTTTTGGAGCTGTTTTGAGGCCCTAAATGACGTTTTTTGGGAAAACGGGGCCAATATTGGATATAGATTGATGTTGGCCACTTGAAAGTTGTAGTCCTCGGATAGATCTTTCTAATGAGGTATTGAGCACGAAGATCGTATGCCAAAGTTATGACCCGGGAAGTTGATGTACCAATTTACCCAAACAAGGCCCATAGTTTAGCGCTTCGTCTCCTTGGGTTAGGTTTTTGGATGTTTAGGGTTTTCCATTGTTTCTCAACAATAAATAGGCCTTTGAGCCTCATTGTAACACACAGTTCAGAGGCATGTAGCTGCCACCTTCTTCTCAGAGATAAGCTACCATCACTTGAGCTAGTCTTATTTCCATTCTATTTGTAAGCATATTTCAGTATTTGATATTAATGAAATGAAGTGTTATTTCTACTGCATATTTGTATTTATGGTTATATCTGTAATTTGTTGTGTTCTTGTTTAAATATGGATTAGTGGTATCAGAGCGGTCTTCTTTTACTCTATTTTTCTTTGCATGTCCATAACGAGGTCGGGATATAAGAAGTTAGGGCTTGAACTGGTCGAACCTTTGCAATACCGGCCTCGAAAATCCCGACGGCCTCCTATGGCGGATGAAAAGAAAGACAAGGGGGTAGGCGATTTTATCTAAATCTTGCTCGAAGAAGCCCTCGAGCGACAAAAGAACACGATGATGGACAACTTTGCCCAGATCCTTTGGCATCTACCCAAGGGCGATGCATCTACTTCCAGTAGCTACTCTGGAAACGCCACACCCTTTAAGGTATACGTTAACTTTGAAATCCGCATATTCGAGGGTCAGATAGATGCAGATGTCATAGATGAATGGTTAAATATGCTAGAAGGGTATTTTTTTGTTCATGATTTTTCCAGCCAGGAAAAGATTACTTTCGCTCTTCTCAAAGGCACCCCCACATCAAGGACTGGTGGGAAACCTACTGCGAGCAAAAGGATGAGAGTACAACCTCACTGTTTTCAACTGCATCCACTTGGAATTTGTTCGGGACGCCATCAAGGAGCATTACTACCCTGTCGGGAGCTACGAGGATAAATACATAAAGTGGACCACGCTGCGGTAGGGAAGGAACCAAGACGTGTTGGAGTTTACAACATTTTTCATACCCTTCACACAAAGTTGGGTATCAAGGATTCTGAGCGACATTTGGTACTCAAATACCGTCGCTGCCTACACAGGTACGCTGTGCCAAGCGAGGAGATACCACTGATCCGGATTTAAACAGGAATGCAACAAATTATAAATATAACCATAAATACAAAGATGCAGTGGAAATAACACTTCATTTCATTAATAGCAAATACTGAAATATGCTTACAAACTGAATGGAAATAAGACTAGCTCGGATGATGGTAGCTTATCTATGAGAAGAGATGTGGTGGCTACATGCCTTTGAACTGTGTGTTACAATGAGGCTCGAAGGCCTATTTATTGTTGAGAAACAATGGAAAACCCTAAACATCCAAAAACCTAACCCTAGGAGATGAAGCACCAAACTATGGGCCCCGTTTGGGTAAATTGGTACATCAACTTCTCGGGCTTGTAACTTTGGCATATGATCTCTGTTTGATGCGCTCAATACCTCTTCTAAAAGATATATCCGAGGATTACAACTTTTGAGTGGCCAATATTAGTCATCAACGCATGTTGGCTCTTGTTTTCCAAAAAAATGTCGTTTAGGGCCTCAAAACAGCTCCGGAAGTTCAGGACCTGAAAAAACTGCCAAAAATAGTAAATTGTGCTACAATTAAGGAAACTGAAAAACTGAAAGAAACAGTTGTGGGGGTCCAAGTGGGATCGGAGGGTGGCCACCAACATCCACTGGATCACCTCATCTAAGGGTGAAGATGAGGAGAACTGTGCCTTGGATGGAAATAAAAATAAAGGGAAAGGGAAGAAATCCCAATGTAAAGCAAAATCGTGTCAAGGGGGAAAGAAGAAAGACATGTCCAGAATCAAGTGCTTTCACTGTCATGAATTCGGCCAATATGCCACAAAGTGTCCACACAAGAAGGAAAGCAAGAAGACTGAAGGAGGAGCAACAGGGGAAGCTTTGGATTCACACTTCGATCTTGATTTTAATCTCATTGCATGCATCGCCAACACAGTGATGGGAAGTGTGTGGTATCTCGACAATGATGCCTTATTCCATATGATGGGGAATAAAGATTTTTCAGTGATTTGGAGGAGAAGGATCTCTAGATGCACATTGATATGGGAGATGATGGAAGGTACAATGCAACCGGGTTTGGTACAATCACCTTCGTAAGGAGTCGATATCCCCTCTCACTTAAATATGTGATGTTTTTTCGGGTCTAAAAAAGAATATTGTCTTTGTTGGAGTTTTGGAAGACAAGTGAAGCAGATCAGGGTTCGTGTGAAGAACTTCTACAATCTAGATTTGGAGGATTGTGCTGCATTGAGAACAAAGGCAGAGGAGGTGCAAAGCCACAATGTAGGTGAACTCTGGCATAGATTACTTGGCCATTTTCATTATGGCGCTTTGAAGATCATGCAACAAATTACCACAAGAGTCCCTAAAGGAGCACTAGAGCAGTAGGAAACATGCAAAGGGTGTACCTTGGGGAAGTACACAAAAGCCAATTTCCATGATCAGGACAACATAGCACATGCAGTCCTTGAAAGGATCCATTCTGATGTTTGTGGACTTTTCTAGATAACCTCCACTTCTAGGCATAAGTATTTTTTCATATTTATTGATGACTACTCGCGAAAGTGTTGGATATTTTTCATGCGGAAGAAGGATGAGAATTTCTCCAAGTTATTAGAGTTCAAGGCACTAGTGGAGAAAGAAACGGGAAAGAAGGTGAAGGATCTCAAGAGCGATAATGGAGGTGACTACAGGCCAAATGAGTTTAATTTTTTTTTTTGCAAAAGAAGGCATTCGATGGGAGAGACATCACCCTACAACCCACAACAGAATGGGGTGGCTGAGAGGAAGAACTGAAGAAAAGTGGGAGAAACACAGGTGATGTTGCATGACCAAATACTACCTCTGCACTTGAGGGCTGAAGCATGCAACACAATAGTCTATTTTCAGAACAAGAGTCCTCATAAGATTCTTGGCATGATGACACCAGAGGAGGCTTTCTCAGGGAGGAAGTGTCACACTTCAGGATCTTTAGAGCCTCTTTTTATTGCCATGTCTCTAAGGAATCAAGGAAGAAGTTAGAGGTTATAGTAGAGTTGGGGGTATTTGTGGGTTACAAAGAAACTCCCCACAACTACAGTGTGTATTTTCCATCCCTCAGAATGACAGTTGTGCGATGGGATGCCAAATTTGATGAATAGTTCTATCTTGAGAGGGAGATTTAGATCCCACCAAAGGAGGAGCTTTTAGCTCCAAGGAGGAGCTTTTAGCTCCAAAGGAGGAGCCTTAAGATGTTGTGGAGAAACCACAAGTTTAGGAGCATAGAGTGAAGACAATCACTCAAGAAAAATCATTAAGAGAATGCAGGAAGAGAACTAGAGAAGCTGAAAGACTTGTGCAGGATGCAAGGGAGAATGTGGGTGCTCCTCAAATCAACGCAGGAAGAGAAGGTCACCATATTGGTACACTGGCTACATGGCTCTTATGATTGAGCTAGTAGAGACTAAGCCATCCTTTTAGAGGAAGCATTAGAGAAACAAGTATGTTTTGATTCAATGGTGGAGGAGCATGAATCCACTGTGAAGAACAATGTTTGGGAAGTGGTCCTAGGACCAGTAGAAAAATCTGTTGTGGGTTCGAGATGGATATTCAAGGTGAAGCAGGCAACAGATGGAAGCATAAATAAGTACAAGGCCAAATTTGTGACCAAGGGGTACTCTTATGTGGAGGGATTGACTATGAGGAGACTTTTTCTCCTGTAGCAAAGTACTCATCCATCAGACCAATCCTTGATTTCACTGCACAGATGGGGTGGAAGATCCACCAGATGGATGTGAAAACAACTTTCCTCAATGGAGTTATTGAGGAGGAGGTGTATATCAAGCAGCCAGAGGGCTTCAATACTTTTGATTGAGAGTCCCATGTGTACAGACTCAAGAAAGCATTGAATGGTCTCAAGCAAGCACCCTGAGCTTGGTACATCAAGATTGATAACTATCTCACTAGTTTGGGCTTCACCAAAACTGAAGCAAATGCAAACCTTTATAATATTTTTGTAGAAAGTAAATTGTTGATTATTGTTTTATATGTTGATGACTTGATCCTTACTGGTGATGAGAAGTCGATCAAATATTGCAAGGAGGACCTTGCGAGAGAGTTCGAGATGAAGTACATGGGTCTCATGCACTACTTGCTTGGATTGGAAGTATGACAAGGCGATGGGGAACGATTTGTATGTCAGTGAAAGTATACCAATGAGATACTTCCGAAGGCTCTGCATGGACAGGTGAAAAACCATTGAGACTCCTCTAGTGATAAACTAGAGGAAAGAGGATGCCACTTCATGTGAGGAAGTGGATGCCACTGTTTTCCAGCAGTTGGTGGGTTCACTCATATATCTTGTGTAGACATGACCAAACATGTGTTATGTAGTCAAGCAATGGTTAGGACAACCAAATTTTTTTGGAGGGCAACTAAACATGTTCTATGGTACCTCAGAGGCACTACCTAGTTTGGACTATGGTAAAAACAGACAGAGGGAGTGAAGTTGTTTGGCTTCACTGATGCATATTGCGTGGGAAGTCCATCAGACCAAAATAATACATTAGGTTGAATTTTCAGTGTTGGTTCGCAATAATTTCGTGGTATAACAAGAAGCAGAGATCAATGACACTCAGCTCAGTAAAAGCAGAATACATGGTTGCAAGTCAAGAAACATGTGAGGCGATCTGGATGAGAAAGATACTTGTTGGCTTGTTTGGTCAGATGATGGATCCTACTGTGATTTATTTTGATAATCATAGTTTTATCAAACTCTCTGAAAATCTTATTTTTCACAATCAATCCAAGAATATTGATATCCAGTATCACCATCTACGGAATTGTGTGCAAAGATGGATTATGTTGTTGTAGTACATTTTGACAAAGGAACAAGATGCAAATATTTTGACAAAGGCCTTGTCAAGAGGGAAGTTCGAGTTCCACAGGTGCATGATAGGGGTGGTTGATAATCCCTTTCTTGTTGAGAGGGAGTGTTGAAAATGCAACAAGAAAATCTAGTTTTGACTTTTCCTTAGTTAAACTAAATTAAAATTTGAATTTCTATTTAAACAGAATACTTGGAGGTAGTTAACTAAGGTGACATGACACTTGTCACTCAGTTAACTTAGTTAATTCGAGTTGGGGAAGCTTGAGTTCAATTTAGAATGTTTGGTTGCTAATTTGTAGCAATCTCTTTCAGTGAATTTGAGTTATTGTCAGTTTAACTAGTTCTAACTGTCAGAAGAACTAGTGGAGGTCAAGTTGTGGAAATGGAACTTCAACCACACTCAGTGATAAACCAGTTAACTGATCAATCAACCCAAAATAATTGTTGCATGTAGAGAATTCGAGTTACCTAGTTGAGATGGAGATTCCAAGGTAGTGTACTATCAATTGTAGCATATTCGATGTGTTCATGTGGTGCATGCAGTCAGAGGAAGACCTAAGACAATTGCATAATTCCAGAGTGTGAAATTCCTAAAAAATAGGGGTAATTTCCCAAGGGAACAACACAATGAAATAGGAGCTTGGAGGGCTTGAAAATTGCGAAGTGTTGGCCAGAGCCAGTCAGTCGGGCAAAGGGATAGACTATACACTTTCAGGGTGTGCTCAAGCTTGAGCAAGCATATGTATATCTTCTATATTATCTGATTAATGTAATATAGATAGTAAGGGGTTTTTAGTAGTTGATTTCTCCTAGATAAATCTCTATGCATGTGTGATGTTTCTTTTTGCATGTCTATGATTCTTGTTTTGGATGGTGAATTGACTTCTGCAGATCAGTAGAGTACCTTCAAGTCTTGTGATTTAGCAAATTTAATGGGAAATATTGAATCTACACATTAATTTCTACATTATTTACTGAATATTATATTACAATAATAAATACATTCTTTAAATTTGTGGCTACACAAACTCTATAATGCAAATTTATTAATAAATTTATACACATAAGTGAAAATGGATTTTTATGTTATTCTGAAGGAAATTCATAGGAAGAAGTTGACGGCAAGCAATAGAATAACCTAGGACAAATTACATCGTTGAGAAGGAGGGTGTTATTAAGACCATAATAAAAAATCAACTCTGCACCTGACGAAATCATGCGAGTAATTTAACCTCAATATGCTTGCACATGGAAGAAGGATTCAAAAGCACCATTATAAATGTACAAGTTGGATATACTACCATCTTGATGTTATTATTTAACATGGTTATGAGGAATGACAACCACATAGTTCTCATGTTTTACATGAAGTGACAGTGTCATGTCCCCTCAACCTACATCTCATACTTATTCAACCCATCCAAGAAAGGGTCATTTGGAACATGATTTTAGTAATAAATATTATATTTTTTATTTCACTAATTTTATGCTTTTTAACTAAACATTTAAATCCTTAAAAAAAATCAACAATTTACCTACTTTTTCTATATCCAAAACAAAGCCACCCCTTGTGTAAATTTATTTGCTCATACAATCACTAAAAAACATAATTGCACTAAAAGGCACTATACAACTAAGTATGGGGCAATTTTTGAGGTGTAATGTAAGTATGTCAACATTTTTTTAAATGTCGAGAAAAATATATATTAAAAAAATGTCAGCTTCATATGTTTTAATTAATATTTAAATTAAAACATATATAAATGAAAAATGTAACATAATGTAAAAATAAAATGCAAAATGTAAAATGTAAGGCCCAAAGTTGCCAATTTGATCACAAAAATTGACTTGTCTATAATGTAAAGTTAACATACTATTTTTTCTTTAACACATTGTTTCTTTATATATTATTATTGGTATAATAATCAATAACTTTGACTATTATTATTCCAATGTATTATAATAATAATAATTTCCATTATAAGTATATTATTATATTAGACCTTACATATATTATTTATTACACAAAATGACAATTTTCAATCATATGGATAGAGGGGGAGAGAGGGAAAAAGAGAGAAACATAGTGAGAGAGAGAGAGTGATGGGGCGAGAGATTACGGGAGATGGGAGAGGAAGGTTGGAGAGAGAGAGAGAGGTAGTTAAAAGGGAGAAATGCATAGAGAGTGG
Source organism: Pinus tabuliformis (assembly GCA_031772625.1). Lineage (NCBI taxonomy): Eukaryota > Viridiplantae > Streptophyta > Pinopsida > Pinales > Pinaceae > Pinus > Pinus tabuliformis. The sequence goes on along the minus strand of CM062817.1, from coordinate 1,594,006,654 downwards.
GGGTGAGAGGAAAGCAAGAGGTAAGAGAGAGAGAAGGGGAAGAGAGAGAGAGAGAGAGGGAGAGGGAGGGAAAGAGGGATATATAGATATGGAGAGAATGTGTATGTTTTGGGGGTGATATAGAGAGATAAATAAGGAGATAGAGATAGATAGATATGAAGAGAAGAACGTGTGATTTTGGGGGTGTGAGATAAAGATACAAAGAAGGAGAGATGGAGGGATATATATATATATATATATATATATATATGGCAGGGGATAGAGGGAAGAAGAGAGAGAAAAAAATAGGGAGAGAGAAAGAGACACGCAAAGATAAATACACATGTTATATAGTATATATAATGTTGAACATTATTAACCATAGAGAAAGAGGAAGCAAGCTTTTTACAAAAGGTAAAAGAAGTTGGATTTAGAAAGCCATGAATATTTTGGTTTTTCACTGAAATAGATACATTGATTTTAGTGTAGATTTTGGTTCCTAATGCCTATTTGATTGATTGCACTGGATGCATTGATTTCAATGTAGTTGTTGATTTCTTATCATATTTGATTGCTTGAATTAGATGCATTGATTTTAGTATATATGTTGATTTCTAATCCTATTTGATTGCTTGCAATAGATGCATTGATTTCACTATAGATCTTGATTTATAATCTTATTTGATTACTTGCACTACATGCATTGATTTTAGTGTGGGTGATTTCTAATCCTCTTTGATTGCTTGCAATGCATTGATTTCAATGCAGACATTGATTTCTGATTTGATGTAACTAGATGTATGATGTACATTACTTTTAAAGTAATTAGATTAATAATGTGCATTGGTTTCAGTGTAAGTGCAAAAAAATTATTAATGACATGCATGGATTTTGTGTTACAGATATTCAATCATAAATAAAATACTTGAATTTTCATTGTAAATAAAATGATCACTTGCCTAAAATGTTTGATTCTTGAAACTGTAAACTATTTGCAATTGACTACATTCTTATTATTCTCATTTCCCATCATTCCAACATTATTAGTAACTTTGCATTCAAACAAGGTAATAAAAAATAACTACCATTGAAACTTGGCATTTAACACAACATAAGTCACAATGATTGACTTTGGAGAAAGCTATTATTAATATTAGAGAGCAAGAGGGATAAGGAATGACATTTACTATAGTAGCTTGACTTAAATATTTGAATGGTCTATGATGTTAACCTTCCTTTCCATATGATCGATATAAAAAGATGTCAAAACTAATAGGTGCGACAGTAAGAATAGTAGAAGAAAATAGCTTGAGATTGATCACAATGAAGACTATTTGTAATTTACTACATTCTTATTATTCACATTTTCTATCATTCAACACTCTTACATTGTCACTTTTCATTCAAAATTTTTATTTTATCATTTTACATCATTCAAATTATTAAGAGTCTCTATCATCTCAACAAACTGAGATAATTGAGCAAATTTAAAATTAAAATGACCATTTTTGTTTTCCTCGATGTGGTTCACAGAATTTGGAGATCGATGACTGCTACGTACACAAAATATTTGTACTAGGTAGATCCACTTGAAGGGATCACTTCCTTATGGCTCAACCATGGAGCTTGGCCCCGAGAGTGTTGAGAGAATTGAATCTATGACCTCTCAATAACAAAGGTGTTTTAACGACAGGGACTTGACTAATTGTTCTAATCCTCGGTTAAAAAAAAAGACAAGATTAATATTAGACATTTTTAGCATATTTAAAATAATCAGAATTGTTAGATGTTCAAAAAAAATTGTGTGATTGTGCACGACTGAAACCAACCTAGATCCATCTTAATCCCGAATATTTCAAGCATTGAGAGTGATCATTTATCTCGAGGTGCAAACCTTTTCTCAAGTTTTCCACTCAAAAAAGAGGTTTGCACCTCAAGGTAGTTAATCTCTCTCGACACTTGATAAATCCAAGGTTTAGATGAATATAGGATGATAGATATAATAGATAGCACATAGATGATTAAATCATGAATCATATGGATAAAAGTACATAAATATATAATAAAATAGAATTGTCATAATTAATGTTGCACTTCAAATGTAATATTTCAAAAAATATATAATAAATGGAATAGATTGAACATAATTTTAAATATATATATATATATAATATTAATTTGATTTTAATAAAAAAATATTTTATAAATTATGAACATATATTTTATATATAAAATACTTGAAGTTTTAATTAATATAATTTTATTTTTAAAAGGTTTTTTTAATTAATCACATTCAATTAAGCATATATACAAATATCGATAAAAAAATTGGTAAATATTGATCAATTATTAATAATATTAAATGTTATTCCATAATGGGGTGTCTCTACCTAACCTTGATATGTCATTTATTAAGCCTTTAAAATGTGGAATATGGGTGGACATCTCGTGTTTAACGCACATGGTGTGGCACACTGAAGGAGGTGGGTTTCAAGCTATGTATCCAACTTCCCTGCATGTTAAATTCATGCATGTAGGGTGGAAAAGAACATTTGTGAGATAAAATGGAGGTGAGGTACACCACCCACCCCTACACTTCTGGTTTCACGGTCATCTGCATCAAAGTTTTACTGGTAGCGTACGATATTTGTCCCATGTGGTGTTGATTGTGGTGGTAATTCGAGGAGTTTCCATCTTATCATTGTTATACATGTGGTTCGAGTGAGGAACCAATGTATTTTGTGTTGTTTTTGCACTCTACAGAGCCAGGGATGGTTTTTGAATTGGTGAAAGTTCAGTCAAATTCACATATGGTGGAGTCCGAGTTCTCAGGGATCTTGTACCCTTGTCCTGTGTTGGTTTATGACAACTGATATGTTGGTCACTTTTCAAATTTTTTTATGAGTCTTGGACCTTATTACTTCAATGGGTGCAATTACGTTTCATTAGTTGGTTTCCAAGTAATTATTGTTTATATCTTTTGTCTTGGTCTCGCTTATTGGTGCCTGAGGGTTTCCATTTGCAGTCTTGGTCCTTTGCCGTGTTGTTTCCAAGGTTAGAGTTTGAGTTGCTAGAAATTTGAGGCCATGTTAGGGAAAATTGGGCATTACCTCCTCTTTTGTCCCCACAAACTGTTACTTAGGTTAGGTATTTGCATCATGAGCGCCTATGTCAGTGGTCGTCTTTTGTCTTGTGGCCTCTAATTTGGACTTTTATTATACCTTCCTTTCTTGTAATCAATTTATGGTAAAAAATATTTGACCTTTTAAATTTTTGAAACAATCTATAAGGTTTATTAAAGTTTTCCAAAATTATTATGTTAATTTATTTATTTTCAAAATTAAAATTATTTTTAAATTTTTTGAAATTTGAAAATCCTATTTTTTATTTAGCTAAAACCACTGACTAGACTAATTTTATGGGGGTTTAAATTGAATTTTTAGTTATAAAAATTATATTAAAAAATAAAAGTTCTAAAAAAACTTTATTATTGTCAAATGTCCTCATAATCAATGATTAAGTACTTCATACTAATTTTCATCCATTAATAAAGTGCTTTTCAATAATTTTCATCCATTAAAATATATTTGTTGGGACCATTGCCAAAGCGATAGAATCAAAGAGTTGAAATAATTGATGGAGATAGGTGCACGAAATGTCACTGGATGGATGACATCATTAAGCATTAAATATCCAAATTATAAAATCTCCCAAGATTCCTTTTCCTTAATAAATTATTACCATGCACAAATAGACCACATTAAAGTGTTAATTTCTAAATCTATTTTATTTCCAGAAAAGCATATGACATCAAATAAATGGAAAGCTCCAGTGTAATATTCACCAACTAAAATAGTTTCATGCAAGCATTGAGTGTAATATTCACCAACTAAAATAGTTTCATGCAATCATTTTTAGACAAGTGTCCAATATGCTTTAGTCTAAAAGTGGTGTACATGTACGCTATATTGTTTTATTGGTCACTTTAGAGAGTAAATAAATGGAACATCACCTTTTTACCCAATATTTATGTCACACGAACTATTCATCTCATTTTGATGGATATAAAATTGTTTTTATTCTTATGCAAAAGCCAAAATTCTTGGCTAAAAAATATTGCACATTTCTCATTTTTCCTCGTACCTTTTTATTTTTTTTAATCTTGGCAGGACCTCTTTCATTCATTTTCATAAAAAATAGGCTGGTTACATCGATATCCATATGGTTAGGTGGCCTCAACCTGCCCACTAGGAAACTAGGTCTATTGGCCACCTTGCCATATTATAAGCCATCCAACAACAAAAGAGTTTGATAATGTCTATCATAGCTATATATATCTCATTATCCTTAATTCTCCTAGTGACTAGATAACTAAAACATAATTTCAAAGTCTACAAAGCCTTCATATATACAGAGAAAAAATAAAAAGCCAAACTATGCAAATCATGCTACTACTCATTGAACGAGTCCATAGGTGTTGGATTTTTTGCACTAGAACTTGGCAATTCCGTCTGAGGGAGACATGGAATATGCTTCTCTATGCGGCTGAGGTGGGCATTCGGTTGCTAAATCTGGAATTGTATGAGCTGGAATTCATTATGAATTTCCTGGAGTTCGGTATCAATATTGGAGGGACCAGCTAAAGGAGTCGCCAAGGCTCTAGACAAAATATTCTTCATCAACTAGTAAAGATAAAGTTTGTTTGTATTAAGAGGACCGACTTTTGGAATTTCCAGGGTCCGACACCAGGTCTCGCCATTCCTCCATATCCAAATCCATTCTTACTTCCTGTTGGTTTAAATCTTATTCCCACCCATAGATTAACTGTCAGAACTAAGGTTGCATACCGGTCTGATAGGCCTGAGTAGTTTCTCGAATAAGGTTAGAGGTGGATTTACGACTTTGTCCCCTAGCTTGATGTGGCTGGGTTTGGTGCCTCCCTGCCTTTGACCAACACTCCAATTCCTCCCCCGACCTCCCCTTGCTGAGGTTTCTCTTCCAGAGGATGAACGCGCCATACTGCAACTCTTCCAATTACAAAGGTGAAAGGAAAACCTGAAATCAAATGCCAAGACCTCTAGCTCGAAGCGACATACTAGCGTGGGGTCCTGGCACAAACATTGATAATTCAAACCCGCGGTCGCCATCCGCAGGGAAGAGAGTAAGGTCATATTCACCTGGATGGTGAACCTCTGGAGTTACCTTCGCATGCAACCCAAAGATTGCAAGTAGACATGTAACAATACCAATAACAATACCTCCAAAACAACCTTATCTAATAGCATAAAACATCGACAAGGAGATGTCTTGTCGACCTCTCTAGTCACCATTAATGTCAACCATGCGCGTTGCCACCTTGTGGTTGAAGGCGAGTGTGTGAGGGTTGTAAAAAAACCACCCACCATCCTTTCTCATTGAATTTTTGTCCATGGCACAAATCCCGACCATGCTCAACTGTCTTCTCGTACCCTAATTAGGAAGCCTCGTATATTTATATTAAAATAATATTGTAATTGTAATTATTTATATTTTAATAAATTGTTTAATCATGTTTATAGGAAAAAATCTTTTACATGACACTTGTCACTCAGTTAACTCGGTTAATTCGAGTTGTGGAAACTTGATTTCATTTTAGCATGATTGATTACTAATTTGTAGCAATCAATTTGAGTTAGCTTCAATTATTGTCAATTGAACTAGTTCTAACTGTCAGAAGAACTAGTGGAGGTCAAGTTGTGGAAGTGGAAAGTTTCAACCACACTCAATGATCTACCAGTTAACTAAACAATCGACCCAAAATAATTTTTGCATGCAGAGAATTCGAGTTTACCCAGTTGAGATGGAGATTCCAAGGCAATATACTATCTGTTGTAGTATATTCCAATTTGTACAAGTGGTGCATGCAATGAGAGGAAGACCTTAAAAAATTACACAATTCCAGAATGTGAAATTCCTAAAAAATAGGGATAATTTCCCAAGGGAACAACGCAAGGAAATAAGAGCTTGGAGGGCTTGAAAATTGGCTAGGTGTTGGCAAGAGTCAATTAGTCAGGCAGAGGGATAGACTATACACTTGCAGGGTGTGCTCAAGCTTGAGAAAGCATATGCATATCTTCTCTATTCTCTGATTAATGCAATATAGATGGTAAGGGGTTTTGAGCAGCTATTTTCCCCTAGATAAATCTTTGTGCATGTGTGATGTTTCATTTTGCATGTCTATGATTTTTGTTTTGGATGGTGAATTAACTTCTGCAGATTAGTAGATTAACTTCAAGTCTTGTGATTTAGCAAATTTCATGAGCAGTATTGAATCTACACATTAATTTCTACATTATTTACTAAATATTATATTACAATAATAAATACACTCTTTAAACCTATGGCTACATAGATTTATAATGCAAATTTATTAATAAATTTATACACAAAAGTGAAAATGTATTTTTATGTTATAAAATGCTTATAAACATTTATTAAACCTAGAACTTTACATTTAATAATTTTAAACACTTTTAAAACAAAATGTAATCAATATTTTAATTATTAAAAAAAAAACTTCCAAGTTTGTGAATATATATAAGTCATAAATATATTTGTTTTCAATGAAATTGTTAAAAAAACATCATTTTGTATTATAACTTACAAACTTTAACATTACAACTTTGGTGGCGAAAAATGACATCTTTAGTTGAAAGTGGAGTTATTTAAAGCTTTTAACATATGTTGCAACTCAACATTTCCTTTAATTAAAAAAATAAAATAAAATAAAAATTTGACTTTTCACGTATACCATGTCACATACATCTTACAAACTTTCTATATTCTAAATATCACCAAACATGTGAGTAGATAAGTTATAAAGATATTTTCCAAGCATGTGAGTATATAAGTTATAAATATATTTGTTACATCTTTTTCTTTTATTTTTATATTTTTTAAGGGGTGGTTCACGGAGACTGGGTAGCTGCTACATCCACGGAAAAATCCAAGTAGATCAACCCGAAGGGATCTACCCTTCAGTGAAACTAGCAAGGCCTAACCCCAAGGGCATCGAGGAGATTTGACCTCATGACCTCTTGATAAGTGAGGTACTTAGCAACAAGAACTCGATCAACTAAGTTATCCCTTGGGCCTTATATTTGTTACATCTTTAGTTGAAAGTAGAGTTATTTAAAACCTTTAACAAATATTGCAACTCAACATTTCCTTTAATTTAAGAAATTAAATTCACTTTTCAAGTATATCATGTATATCTCTTACAATCTTTCTATATTTTCTCAATTCTCTAAATTGATGAGTTTAACACTTCCATATGTCATCAAACATTTGAGTATATAACTCATAAAGATATTTGTTTTCAATAAAAAAAGATAAAAGACATAAATTAATATCATAATTTGGAAACTTCAACATTACAACTTCAGTGATAAAATTTGCATCTTTAGCTAAAGGTAGGAGTTATTTAGAAACATTTCATAAATGTTGCAACACAACGTTTATTTAAAAAAAAAAAAAAATTGCTTCCAAATTTACCATGTTACATATAACTTATGACCTTTCTTTATTTCCTCAATTCTCTAAATTGATACATGATGCACACCAAGGCTCTCCTTTAGATGAGGTTGACTAAAAAACACAACAAATAAATACTCAATAACAAACTAGATCATATACTCTTTTTGGTTGATATGATTTCTAAAACCTCGAGGCTACTTCTACATCAAACTGCTTTGATTAATTAGTGATCATATTGCATATAAAGTTGATCATCCACAACTATTATAGCATTATTTGGTCATAATTGACCATTGCTTATTGTATTGGCTAAGATATATCTAGTCTAGTATTCTTGCTCCACTTAAATCAACTTTAGAGAGAGTTTCACACGTTACACATGCTTTCCCTTAAGGAAGCACATGTTTCATACATACATTCCCTTCATGTAAGGTGTGTATGCATTCCAAAAATTGCAAAAAATAAAATGCTCATTAATTGTGCACTCTAATATAGGAACTATGAGTTTCTTATCATTGTAAAGCCTTACTTTACCTTCACTAACTTCTAAGGATATAAATAAGGTTCATATATTGAATAAGTGACCATTAATCATTATAATACCTTTATATAGAACATTGATTGAGATCCAAATTGTGTAATTTTATAATTAATTTTTACATAAAAAGCAAGTACTAAACATGTTACGCTTGTTTTATTTTGAGTTTTTAAATATTTATTTTATTATTTAGTTGGGATGAGGTTTTCCATAATCTTGAAGTTCCATTAAAATATAAAAATAATTGGATAAACATGATTTGTTTTGCATAATCCTGGAGTTCTATTAAAATATGAGGAAAAACGAATAAACATGATTGGGCATTGGATACAGGCTTGTCATGAGCGCAGATAATGTTACAATGGACATAAGTGCATCAAGGAATAATGAAGGCCATTGTCTTTTATAAAAGCATCTTCAATGGACTCTACAATGGTGATATACATTGCCAAGCATCTTTAGATGAACACATTTACTCTTGAATAATAAATTGACATATTAATCATGGATAAAACATTCATGGCACGGATGCCATGAAAAAATTAGATTTCTTTTTCATTTTCCATGTGCTTCTGGATAAAAGATTCATGGCATGGATGCCATGAAAAAATTAGATTTCTTTATCATTTTCCATTTACTTCTATATAAGTGAAATTATTTAGTATACATAAATTTTATGCAATATCTAAAACATTTATTATCACAATATAATATATTTATTTCTTTAATAAGCGGGAAAAACATATTTCATTGCACTATTTGACTTTGAAATGTTAGTGACATAATTTTAACAACAAAATCTATTCAATATACTGATACGGGTTGGATCATTATATTGTTTTTCATCCATCTCGATGCATTTGGAGTGGAAAAAGTGGAGGAATTCTCACGAGACTGTTTTTATCGGCGGGACCCAATTTGTCGAAATAGGGTTTGAAACCTCCTAGGAGAATTTTGAGGCATCAAATGACGTTTTTTTGGGGTAAAAACTTGATGCTTTGGAGTAACACATTTTCATACTATTCTACACATAGAGACCTTTCCAACGACGCAAGAAGCGTGTCAATTGGAGTCCGTATGCAAAAGTTATGCCACTCAAAAGTTGACTTTGTTTTCACACCTATAGTTTGGGAGGATGTCGCGTTAGCCCCCATTATTCATGGAAAAGGGGCTAGCCACGTGTTTGTGATGTAAAAGACTCTATAAGAGTCTATACTGTAACTCTAATTATGATTTGATGTAGTCAAAATTAACCACTAGTAGGCTATTGGGTTGTGTTATAACTGAACCACTAGGAGGAAGAGACATTCCATTATTTTGAGAGAATTTTGTTCCATAGCTAAGAAAAGATAATCAGGAGAGATAGGAGGTATAACACACAGAGTGGATATGTGCACAATAGTAGCCCACGAGCCACAAGCATTACTTCTTTGTACCTGCAACCATATTTCTAAACAGAGAAAGAGAGCAAAGCGACCTCACCTTCCAGTTGGGTTTTCTCCTGAAAAGGTTTCCCAGAGAGCATATCTTGTGTCTTATGCGTGTGTTAGATTTTTTATTATTATCTACTTTTCTACATAATTTCCATTCGCATGCATGCACTAATTATAGTAAAATCTACAGATCTAGAATTTTAATAAAACTCTAATAGTGTAAAAATATGATATTTTAATATATTATTATTAGATTTGTTGTGACGAACTATCCTGTGGAATATCCACAGAAGTTTATGGATCATTTGGCATCAGACCGGGTTTATTTGTGTATTTTGTGGAGATTATAGGGATCTAGATTGGCGGGGCCAAAAACATGAAACCCTAATCATGGGTGACGAATTTGTAAACGAACCTCGTGATCCTGCAAAGGTGAGGTTTTCGCATCTCGAACAACAAGTCATGGATATAAACCGCAATGTAAACCTCCTCACAGTGGCCCTAAGCAATAACCTAGGGATATTTGGAGAAGATGGGGGTTCAAATGTAGAGGAAAAATCTGAATGGGGTTCAGAAGAATGGGGAGAAATGAAGAACCAATCGAAGAAAGAACCCGAAAAAGATCAACCTAGTATAAGTGTCGTGAATAAATCCCTGTTCAAAATGGAAGAAAAAGTCTATATCAAGTCGTACCACGATGAGATCGATTCTGTGGAGCTAAACCACTGGTTGCAACAACTAGAATTTTATTTCAGTGTCCATCAGATCGAGGTAATTAGAGGGCCATGCACTGACTTGTTGGGAGGTCCACACAGAAACCTTGAGGTTGGAGGGAGAACCTCCAATGACTAAGTGGGAGGATTTCAAAACCCTCATTAAGTCACATTTTTATCCTGTTAGGTACATAGAGGACCAATGGATTTGATGGCATTACTTTAGGCAAAAGTTGGGCCTAAGCGTGCATGAGTACACCACATAATTAAAAAAAATGACTATAATGTTGGGTATCTCTCCAAAGAACCCATATGTACTCTTCAAGTATTTTGGGGGTTTTCACCACCATCTGTGTGAGCAAGTGATGTTGTTCAAGCCCAAATCAGTGGACGCGGCTTGTGTACAGACACAATAACTGGGGAAAATAGGCTTGAAAAGAGTTGAATCAAGTGGATTGAAGCAGAAGGAGCAACATGAAGCTTTTAAGGAGGGGAAAAACAACAAAAAGGGGGAGAGATAAAAAGACGACAACCACAACACACTAGTGAAAATATTTTAGCAACCACTGCAACCACTACAACATTGATGGCCATACAAAGGAGAAGTGTTGGAAGTTTCATCCAGAGCTAAACCCGAAGAACAAGAAGAAAGATAATAAGAAGAAGAATCTCATCGCCACCAATTCGAGCAACAAAGTTGAAACCAACTCATATGTGGATGAGAAGATCGTCTGTACATCAGTGTAGAAGGAGGTGAATTTGAGTAGCCTTCAGAAATAGGAAGATAAAGAAATAACAAAACTCTTCCATATAAAGATACATATCAAGAAGTTGAATATTGATGCTTTGTTTGACTCAGGATCGCAAGTGAATCTCATTGCAGCAGAACTAGTCAAGAAGTTGGGGATGGAAGTTCATGATCATCCAAATCCATATCCACTGGAATGGTTAAATGAGGATGCAGAGTTGAAGGTAACAAAACAATGAAAAATTAGATTTGTTGTTAGTGCTGATTATACTGATGAAGTAGATTTGGATATGGTTCCCCTTGATGTATGTGGAGTCGTGTTTGGGAGTCCATACATGTACATGTGAGATGAAATATTCATGAGGAAAGACAACCAGTACCAAATCATCAAGGATGAAAAATCGTTCATCATCAACTCACACAAAGGCAAGTCAAAAATTTCACCAGTAAGTGCCAACCAGGCCAAGAAATGGATCAGTTCCAGCAAGAAGTATGTTTTATTATTTTTAAGAGAAAGTCATTCGGAAGAGGAGTCAATAAGAGGTAAGGCATCCCTGGAGGGGTGTACTAAGAAACATAAACAACAATTGGAGGAGTTGTTACAAGCATACAAGGATGTGTTTCAAGAGCCTAAAGGATTAACGCCTAAGATAGAAGTAGGGCACGAGATCCAGTTATTGATAGAATCCCCATTGCTAAATATTTGGCTGTACAGGCAATCTGTTATAGACGCAAGTGAGGTGAAGAATAGTTGCAGTAGCTGCTGGAACATGGTGTCATTCAAACGAGTACATCACCATGTGGGTCGCCCATCATCATTGTGCCGAAGAAGGATGGGACATGACAGATGTGCATAGATTACACGGCATTGAACAAAATCATGCTCAAGAACAGATACCCCTGCCTAGGATATATATTTTCTAGATAAGTTGCAGCAAGCAAAATACTTCACCAAGTTGGACTTGAAGTTTGGATATCACCAGGTTCGAGTCAAAGAAGAAGATACATGGAAGTTCGCCTTTAAAACCAGGCAAGGTTTGTATGAGTGGTTAGTTATGTCGTTTGGCTTATGTAATGCACCAACTACATTTATGAGATTAATGAATGATATATTGCACCATTTTATAGATCATTTGTTATTATCTATCTGGATGATATACTAGTATTTAGTGCTACCTAGGAGGAGCATATTTCACATTTGATGTAGGTGCTGGAAAAATTGAAGAAGCACAATTGTTAGCAAATCTTAAGAAGTGTGAGTTTTTAAAACAATCTTTGGTGTATTTGGGGTATGTGATCGGTGGAGGAGAGTTGAAGATAGATCCTTCCAATATGGAGGCCACCATGAAATGGCCTATTCCTACTAATTTTTCTGAGGTCAATAGTTTCATTAGGGGCAATACAATACCTGAAGAAATTCATAGCCTCATTTTCAGTGGTAGAAGCATCGTTCCATGCCATAACAACAAGTGGCAAGATTTTTAAGTGGGGAAAAGGTCAGTAGATGGCTTTTGAGGAGCTAAAGAAGAAGATCAATCAAGAACCAGTTATGGCATTACCAAAATTGCAACAACCCTTTGAAGTGGAGACAGATGCAAGTGGGTATGCTATGGGAGTTGTCTTGATGCAAGGAGGAAGGCCCATTTTCTACCATTCTGAAGTATTTCATGGGGTATTTCTTAACTACCCTACCTACGATAAGGAGCTCTATGCCATGGTGCAAGCTGTGAAGAAGTGGAAGCACTATCTGATGGGAAAGGAAACAGTAATCCACACAGATCACTAGTTGTTACAGTACTTGCAGGCCCATAGTAAGCTACAGCAGGCCATGCATTACAAGTGGATGGAGGTTTTATAATAGTTTCATTTGGTGATCAAGTATAAGAAGGGCATCATAAACAAGTTGGTCGATATGCTTTCAAGGCCACCCACATCAAATAGTAAAGCTTTGGGGAATCTTATGCACATGGAGCCATTCACCCATGATGCATACAGAGAGGCATATTGAGAAGATGAGGACTTCAAGGAGGTGTATCAACATTTGTAGAGTTGGATTCATGAGCACGATGGCGACAAAATTGTTGACTACCATCTCTAGGATGGGTTACTCTACACGCTAGATAAGTTATGTGTTTTTAAAGGTGAGCGTTTGCAACTGATTAGAGCAGCTCACACCTCCAAGGTTTCAGAGAAATTTGGTGTAGGGAAGACTGTGGCTAACTTGCAGAGGTATGTGTATTGGCCCAGGATGCAAAAGCGGGTAGCTAGGTTCATAAGAGGATGTATTCTTTGTTGTACCAGCAAGTCTAACAACAAGAAACATGGTCTGTATCATCCCTTACCTATACCTACTCGTCCTTGGGAAAGGATTTCCATGGACTTTGTGGGAGATTTACCGACAACCAAGAAGGGACATGACTACTTGTTCGTGGTAGTTGACAAGTTCAACAAGGTGTGTGCTCTGATGCCTTGCAAAAATACCATCAGTGGACAAGAAGCAACAAACTTGTTTTTTGAACAAGTTTGGGTGCACTTTGGGATACCAAGGAGCATCATTTCAGATAGGGACACATGATTTCTCAGTGCATTCTGGACTACATTGTGGGAGAATAAAAGTTGAAGATATCTACAACATTCCATCCACAAACAAATGGGCAGACAGAAGTAGTCAACATGACTTTAGTGCAACTTTCGAGGGGATACAACCAAAAGAATCCAATGACCTGGGATGAAAGTATAGTATATATACAACATTCCTATAATAGAGCAGTCCACACTTCTACAGGAAAGTACCCATTTGAGACTTGTTTTGGATATTTTCCACCTTCAACTTTGGATATTTCATATGGGCAGCAAGGAGGAGTGAGGGAAGATCTTACAAGAGATGCTTTGAGGGTTGAAAAAATTATAAAGAAGATCATGCAGATCCATCTACAGGTACAAGAAACACTACAGAAGTCGCAGGAGAAGTATAAGGCCAAGCATGATCAACATAGAACAGAGAAATCATTCAAGGTGGGAGATAGAGTATGGCTACAATTGAACAAGGAGAGGCTGCAGGGGCCTGGTAAGAAAATCAAGGCTCTAAGGTATGGTCCTTTTGAGATACTGGAAAATGTGGGTGATAATGCCTATCGACTCAGTTTACCACCATATATGCATTTACTCAGTTGTGAATGTAGAGAATTTGAAACTCTATGAGCCTTCCATGTTATATTAGGAAGAGGAACATGTCCTACCTTCTGTGGAGGATTTGGCACCAGACGCTCAAGCAGAGTTGACAGAAGATACAATTTTGCAGAAGAGGTCAAGTACTACAAGATGTAGAAATTTTGAATAATTTAACACATATTCAATGGAGATTATCCTGATCATGTACTAATGTGGAAAACATACACAATACATAAGCTCCTCTACGTTGATCAAGAATATAGCAGCATCAATAACAATAAAACATCAAGAGCATTCACACATTAACACAGTATGTATCACGGGGAAAGCATCTCGCTAAAACCCCACACTATCTGTATATTAATGATTGAGTCATGTAACATTACACAGCATAATACTTCTCACAAGTATCTCCACCTCTGTTACACACAATACAGCTCAGATCTGATCTCCAAATCTCTTCCACTGCTTGCCTGCCTCCACTGCTCAATACCTGCTCAAGAACTGATGAGAGAAATGCTTCCCAAACTCGATTTTCACCTGCAAAATAGTCACTCACGCTTTGTGGACGTGAGCAAAGGCTAAAATGCGGGCCAAATACGTGAGCAAACTCATTGGCATACTCAATCCTTTGATTGTGCAAGATCTGGTGCACAACTATAGTCACAACTGATAGCAATCTGATTCTCTACCACCTGTCCCTGTTGAACTGAACATGCACTGACATGCAACTGAGTTAACTGATGTATTCTTTAGTTGTATTATGAGTTAATAATTAGTTTAACAACTCATCATTAGTCTATCTGCAGTTAGACTAACTACAACCAGTTTAACTAAGTTAAACTGAACACAACTCCATCAACTGTACCTCCAGTCCACTAAACTCAACTCACTTGAGTTCTAACTGAAGTCATGCATGCAACAACTCAACTGACTCATAAGAAAAACGAATTTCCTTCTGACAGCTGCATGTGCCACTTCCGTAGCTCAAACTGAAGTGCTCCAAGAGAATAAGATTAAGTTTATAGTCCAAATATTATTGTGAGATAATAATATTTGACTTTTCTATTTTTGACAGCCAGTCTAAAAATAGACTTGATCACTCACACTGTGTTCACTCACACTTTCATCAAAAATAGAAGTCCATCTATTTTCCCAACTTGATCAATCATCCATAAACATAGACATGATCCATATGTCTAAAAATAGACATAGTCTAAAAATAGACTTGCGCCAAAAATAGCCTGCGGCCCACTTAGTGAAGGCGACTCTTTTCACTAAGCTCCATCATCTTGTTGCAATCTCAACACTCCCTCTCGACAAGATATGGATTATCATCAACCCCTATCCTGCCTCGGTGGTACTCGAATTTTCTCCTGGTGAGAGCCTTCGTCAGAATATCAGCATCCTGATCCTCCGTTGGAATGTACGAAAGTAACATGATCCTCCGCTGCACACAATCTCTGATATGATGGTACCTGATGTCAATATGTTTAGATCTATCATGAAATACAGGATTAGCCGAGAGTTTAATGCAACTCTGGTTATCACAGTAAATCACAGTAGGATCCAAATGAGAACCGAACAAACCAACCAGGATCTTCCTCATCCATATAGCCTCGGATGCAGCCAAACTTGCTGCCATATACTCGGCCTCCGCTGAACTGAGTGCCACGGATCTCTGCTTCCTGCTGTACCAAGAAACTGTTGTCGATCCGATACTGAAGACCCCTCCTGATGTGCTCTTTCTGTCTGTTGGGCTCCCTGCCCAATCTGCATCCGTGAAGCCACATAGCTTCACCTCATCCTCCTGTCTGTACCACAAACCATATCCCGATGTGCCTCTCAAGTAGCGCAATACATGCTTGCCCGCCTTCCAGAAGAGCTTGGTAGGCTTAACCATAGCTTGTGAAAGCTGGTTAACTGCATAGCATATATCAAGTCGTGTATTGACCAAATACATCAGCGACCCCACCAACTGTCGATAAACAGTGGCATCCACTTCTTCTCCCGAAGTGGCATCCTCCTTCCTCCAACCTCCAGGAAGAGGAGTATCAACAGGCTTGCAGCCATGCATGTTGAACTTCTCCAGTATCTCCCGAGCATACTTGCCCTGAGAAACAAACAGTCCACCACTGCGCTGCCATATTTCCAATCCTAGGAAATAGTGAAGGAGGCCCAAGTCCTTCATCTCAAACTCTGTAGCAAGATCCTTCTTGCATGACAGTATCAACAGCTCATCACCCGTTAGAATCAAATCATCAACATACAGTACAATGATAAGCAACTTACCCTCCACCACAATCTGGTATAGGTTCGGATCCGCCTCGCTCTTGGAGAATCCAAGTCCTGTGAAATAGCTGTCTATCCGTGTGTACCAAGCACGTGGTGCTTGCTTCAACCCATACAGCGCTCTCTTGAGCCTGCACACATGCGACTCGCTGCTGAAGACTTCAAAGCCTTCGGGTTGCTCAATGTACACCTCCTCCTCAATGACTCCGTTGAGGAACGCAGTCTTCACATCCATCTGATGAATGTGCCATCCCATCTGCGCTGAGAGAGCAAGAATCGTCCGTATGGAAGAATACCTTGCGACAGGTGCAAAGGTCTCCTCATAATCGATCCCCTCAATCTGTGAAAAGCCTCGGGCAACAAATCTTGCCTTGTACTTCTCCACACTCCCGTCAGCTGCCTGCTTAACTTTGTAGATCCATCTCGAACCTACCACTAATTTCCCTTCCGGTCTAGGAACAATCTCCCATGCACTGTTTCTGACAATAGAATCATACTCTTCCACCATGGCGTCTACCCATGCGGGATCCTCCACAGCTTCCTCGAAAGAGGATGGCTCAGTCACAACACACTTGCTCATAAGAGCCATGTATCCAGTGTACCGATCAGGTGACTGTCTCTGCCTGCGTTGGGCTGTAGGTGGTCCTACAACTTTCTCTGCATCTTGAGTCAGTCGCTCAGCTTCTGTCAAGCGCTTTCGCCCTCTGATGGTTGGCGCTGCATGAGTGGTCTCTTCCACTCCATGAACCTCGTCCTGTGGCTGATCCACGTCCTGAAGCTCATCCTTAGGAACTAATAGCTCCTCATCTGCATGCAAGTGTAGCTCCCTCTCAAGCGAACACTTCATGGCTTTCTCCTCCTGAAATTTTATATCCCGTCGCACAACAGTTTTACCACTGTCTGGCAAATACACACGATAGTTGTGGGGCGTATCAGTGTACCCCACAAATATCCCAACCTCTGCGGTCGGCTCCAACTTCCTCCTGGCATCCTTCGTCACATGCATGTAAACGTTAGCACCAAAAATCCTCCAATGAGAAAGATCAGGCTTCTTACCAGAATAAGCCTCCTCGGGTGTACTCATGCCAAGTATCCTATGAGGACAACGGTTCTGCACATAAACTATTGTATTGCATGCTTCCGCCCACAAGTGAAGGGGTAGGCCCTGATCATGCAACATTGCCCGTGCAGCACCCACAATCGTTCTGTTCTTCCGCTCAGCTACCCCATTCTGCTGTGGGTTATGGGGAGCTATGAGCTCTCTACGAATCCCTTCTGCCTTGCAGAAATCCTTGAACTCGTCCGAGATGTATTCACCACCATTATCGCTCCTAAGAGCCTTCACCTTCTTCCCCGACTCCTTCTCGACCAGTGCTTTGAATTCACAGAACTTTGAATATGTCTCGCTCTTCTTCTGCATGAAGAAGATCCAGCACTTACGAGAGAAATCATCAACAAAAATCACATAATACCTATGTTTTGCTGTCGAAGCAACTGAGAAAGGTCCACACACGTCTGTGTGAATTCTCTCAAGGATCGTCGTGGCGCGACTATCCTTCTCGTGAAAGGTGGCCTTCACAAACTTCCCCAAAGTACACCCCTTGCATTGATCTGACTGCGCAAGTGTGCCTTTAGGAAGCCCTGTAGTGATCTGCTGCAGTATCTTCAAGGCTCCATGGTGAAGGTGACCCAATCTCCTGTGCCACAACTCGCCATCATCCCGGCTCACCAATCCTTCTGCCTTGCCTGCCATTGCTGCGCATCCATCTACATGCAACTGATAAAGGTTCCTCACTCGAACCCCTATCTTCCGGGTCTCACCAGTTGTCTTGCTGCGCAGGAAGGCCTTTCCCTCGCTGAAAACAACATCATACCCCTTGTCTTCTAACATCGCCACTGAGATGAGATTCTTCTTCAATCCTGGAACATGCATGACTTCCTTCAATACAAAGGGTTTACCAGACTCCCTCTCAAAGGAAATGGTACCGATACCGGTCGCACTGTATCTACCATCATCGCCCATCTCGATGTGCACTCCAAGATCTTTGTCCTCCAGATCAGAGAACAAATCTCTATCTCCCGTCATGTGAAAAAACGCACCACTAACCAGAAACCACACTGATCCCATCACACTTGAAACCAAGCATGCAATCAATGAAAAATCAAGCTCAAACTGAGAAGCTAAAGCCTCTCCCCTGCAGATCCAGCAGCTTGCTTGTTCTTCTTCTTCTGCGGACAATTTGTGGCATAGTGTCCATGCTGGTGACAGTGAAAACACTTCACCTTGGACATATCCTGCTTCTTGCCTTTCGCACCAGACTGAGAAGCTTTCTTGCTCTTCCCTTTCTTTGCTTTGGCAGCCAAAGCACAATTCTCTTCATCAGCTCCCTTTGACGAAGATCCGTCCTTGGTACTCCGCCTGATCTCCTCCTGCACAAGACCTGACCATAGTCTTTCCCATCCTGGCAACTTCTCCCGACCATTGACAGAGTCCTGATAGGAATGCCAACTCTTCGGAAGACCAAGGAGAGCCAAGCTCACCAAGTCCTCATCATCGACAGTAACCCCCACACTTCACAGCTCATCTCGACACTGAGTGAACTTCGTGAGATACTTGGGAATACTGTCTCCCTTCTCGCATTTGATGTTCTGAGTTTATCTTTGAGCGCCAGCTTCTCTGATCGCTCTTGCTTTGGAATAATTCTGTTAATGATTTCCACATCAAATATGGAGTAGCCTTCCGTGGAGGCTGGACACAATGTGATCCTTCACGCCCTCAACAGAATTCTTCGACATTTTGCGATCTTCTTTTGCCAAGCATCAGCTTGAGTAGCATCAATTGGCTTTGGGATATCGTATCTATGAATTCCTTCAGCCCGTTATCATCCAATATGCCTCCATCCTGTCCTTCCATGCAATATAGTTTGAGCTGCCCTCAAGAGCATACTCAATCGCAATCCGTTGAAAGACATTGTTGCGTTGTCACCAAGAAAACATGCTGCAAATTCGAATTCACCAGCAACCAACTCAATGCTTCGATCAACCCTCGCTTGATATCCTGTAAAAATCTCTTCTAAAATCAAGCTGCTCCGATACCATGTAGAAATTTTTTTCTACAAATCATCTAGCTCTGATACCATGTAGAAATTTTGAATAATTTAACACATATTCAATGGAGATATCCTGATCATGTACTAATGCGGAAAACATACACAATACATAAGCTTCTACGTTGATCAAGAAATAGCAGCATCAATAACAATAAAACATCAAGGCATTCAACATTAACACAGTATGTATCACGGGGAAAGCATCTCGCTAAAAACCCCACACTATCTGTATATTAATGATTGAGTCATGTAACATTACACAGCATAATACTTCTCACAAGTATCTCCACCTCTGTTACACACAATACAGCTCAGATCTGATCTCCAAATCTCTTCCATGCTTGCCTGCTCCACTGCTCAATACCTGCTCAAGAACTGATGAGAATTGCTTCCCAAACTCGATTTTCACCTGCAAAATAGTCACTCACGCTTTGTGGACGTGAGCAAAGGCTAAAATGCGGGCCAAATACGTGAGCAAATCATTGGCATACTCAATCCTTTGATTGTGCAAGATCTGGTGCAAACTATGTCAACAACTGATAGCAATCTGATTCTCTACCACCTGTCCCTGTTGAACTGAACATGCACTGACATGCAACTGAGTTACTGATGTATTCTTTAGTTGTTTATGAGTTAATAATTAGTTTAACAACTCATCATTAGTCTATCTGCAGTTAGACTAACTACAACCAGTTTAACTAAGTTAAACTAAACACAACTCCATCAACTGTACTCCAGTCCACTAAATACCACTCACTTGAGTTCTAATGAAGTCATGCATGCAAACAACTCAACTGACTCATAAGAAAAACGAATTTCCTTCTGACAGCTGCATGTGCACTTCCGTAGCTCAAACTGAAGTGCTCCAAGAGAATAAGATTAAGTTTATAGTCCAAATATTATTGTGAGATAATAATATTTGACTTTTCTATTTTTGACAGCCAGTCTAAAAATAGATTGATCATCACTGTGATCACTCACACTTTCATCAAATAGAAGTCCATCTATTTTCCCAACTTGATCAATCATCCATAAACATAGACATGATCCATATGTCTAAAAATAGACTTGCGCCAAAAAATAGCCTGCGGGCCCACTTAGTGAGGCGACTCTTTCACTAAGCTCCATCATCTTGTTGCAATCTCGACACAAGACAAGGGCAACATGACCTTTGGCAGAATGGGTTGAAGGGACAACTTCCAGGCAAAGTTAAATGGTACACCAGAGAGAAAGTGGAGGAAATATTTCCTCACCTCATTCAGTAAAATATTTTGGGGAACAAAAGCCTCCCAAAATGGGGAGGTGTGATCCGGATTGGATCATTATACTTTTTTCATCCATCTCGATGCATTTACAGTGGAAAAAGTGGAGGAATCAGCAAACGAGACCGTTTTTACCAGCGGGACCTAGTTTGGTGAAACGAGGTTTGAAACCTTCCAGGAGTATTTTGAGGCATCAAATGGTGTTTTTTGGGGTGTAAAAATTTGTCGCTTTGGTGCACACATTTTCATGCAATTATACACACAAAAACCTTTCCAACGGTGCAAGAAGCATGTCAATTGTAGTATGTATGAAAAAGTTATGCCACTCAGAAGTTGACCTTCATGTTTTCACACCTATAGTTTGAGAGGATGCCACGTCAGCCCCCATTATTCATGGAAAAGGGGCTAGCCACGTGTTTGTGATGTAAAAGGCTCTAGAAGAGTCTATATTGTAACTCTAGTTAAGAGTTGATGTAGTCAAAATTAACCACTAGTAGGCTATCGGGTTGTGTTATAACAGAGCCACTAGGAGGAAGAGACATTTCATTCTTTTGAGAGCATTTTGTTCCATAACTGAGCAACGATAGCCATGAGAGATAGGAGGTAGAGAACACATATAGGATATGTGCAGTGTAGCAGCCCATAGGCCACATACATTACTTTTTTGTACCTACATCCATATTACTAAATAGAGAAAGAGAGCGAAGCAACCTCATCTTCCAGTTGGGTCTTTTCCCGAAAGGGTTTCCCATATAGTATATCTTGTGTCTTATGTGTGTGGGAGCTTATTTTGTCGTTCTCTACTTTTTTTGCATAATTTCCATTCGCATACATGCACTAATTACAATAAAATCTACAGATCTAGAATTTTAGTAAAACTGTAATCATGTAAAAATACGATATTTTAATATATTATTATTAGATTTATTATGACGAACTGTCCAATAAAATATCCACGACAATTTACAGATCGTATACAGAAATATTATGCAACATCTAAAACATTTCTTATCACAATATAAAATATTTATTTCTTTAATAAGTGGGCAAAGCATATTCCACTGCACTATTTGACTTTGAAATGTTAGTGACATAATTTTAACAACAAAATCAAAATTGCTTATATTTAATGATGTGATAATTTTGACACATTAAAATAAATCATATAAAGAATAATGTAAAGTTTATTCCAATTTAAGATTTAATATATAAAAACACTTGATGTTTGTAAAATTATTTAGTAAGATTGATAAAGAAATTTGTAAAATTATTTAATAAATTTGATAAAAAATCTTGCATATATTTTATAGATTACATTTTATAAAAATTATAAACAAAATGTAATGGAAAATAGTTTGGGAATTACTATTCTTTTTGTACTTTTATAAATTCAATATTTGTACATAAAATCTAATGAAAAACAATTCAGAATTACATATCTTATTCTTTAGTGCTTTTATACATCTACACTTTAATATAACTAAAAAGCTTTATTTTAAAAATATATAGAATTTTAAAATACATACTAATATTTCCTGTTAACCACTGAATTTTTATCCATTAAATAAATTATTTTTTAAAAATATACTTGTTACTTGTGTGCTATTACATTACATTATATGACCACTAAATTTTTATCCATTAAAATTAGTTATTCCAGAAAAATATTTGCTATAAAAATTAGTTATCCCACAAAAATATTTGTTACTTATATGTTATTACATTATATGAGTAATATTATGTCGTAATATTTTTACGTTAAGTAACATGTATATGAGTATTACATAAAACCCATGTTACGTGTACATTTTTTAATTTAAATTTCACTAATAATGTGTGTTTTACGAATTTTGTTGATAAGAACTAATTTACATACAACATTTTATTATTATAAGAGAATTTCAATTTTTTTCTCATATCTGAATAATTATTTTTGTTTTTGGTTTTTCACGTGAATTATTATTATTGTATTTCATTAATTTTCTCTTATAAAACAAGGGAAGCTGCATCGCAGCAAGTCCCTGCTCGCTTTACAATTCCTTAACCTGGAAGGATTGCGTTACAATGCCTTAACCTGGAAGGATTTACAAGTTACTTTTGAGGCAATAGGTCAATATAATAGGTGGTATTCACTTCAGTAAGGGTATAGTTCGAACATGTCCAGCCAGGTCTTAAGATGTATAGGCTTTATGGTAACACTTCAGTAATGGCACGGAGTGGGTATAAAGACTAAAAGAAAAAAGGGTTGGGTGTAGGGTTACCCGGGTCCGGTCGATCTAAAGAAACCTTTTGAGATGAGTTTTTAAGCATAGTAAACCTGTGTTGCGGGGGGTCGGAGTTCGCCCAAAGTACAGGTAAAACAGGAAAGGTTATTAGCAGAAAGAGCTTCAATACTGACTTCATTCCTCCTGCTGGCCAACCAGTTAAAGAATCACTTCCAGCATCCACTGAAAAGACTCTGTAAGGATAATCAGCTCTGTTGTTTTCTACTGGAAATATATCTTGGGGAAGCAACTCCATATTTCTTGCACCGAGCCACAGATAAATTTTCTGAGCATTGCACCGATTCAGCACCAAAGGCTGGACCAGAATGATTTGCTATAATTATTAATGATGTCTTTGACAGGAAGAGTGGGGTCACCACCATCCACAATTGACGCAGGAAAAGGTCCAGTAGCATTGAAAGATTAATGTGTCTGAAGCATTTCATGCAATTGAGACCCTTTAGATGAAATAGATGGAAGGTGAACAATTTCCCCAGTTGTACCTCATTTGGAATGTCTCCAATGCAGTTGGAGAATTTAAATCATCCATAGGATGCAGCAGCATACTTGGAGAAGTTGATAAACCTAAGGTAGCTATATCTGGTTTGTTTGAAAACTTCACCAAATAATTATTTGCAGTCTCATCATTTACCAATAAAGATGTTGATTCAAAAACGGGAGCATCAGAAGTTTCACCTTTCGTAGTAAACTCAGGAACCAAATTAGCTGAACTCTGAATGTGTAATGATTCCGAAGGAGGACATGATCCAGAAAATGCCTGCGTTGACGTCGAAGTGCTGCTTTCCTGCTGCAATGGAGACCATGGTACATTGATTTCCCCTGCGTGATGAATTGCGGCTAAAGCTTGAGAAGAGGAGATCTTGAAAACAATCACAGTTTCTGGAAGTAGGGATCGTGTTTCCTCAACTTCTGTCTGTGCAGATTCTATCATGGGATGTTTATGTATCAGATTATCGATTTGTGAAATTTGGGATTCTGCAAAGTCATCCTTCACATGGGGTGACAGAGTAGCCTGTAGATTTTCATGAGAAATTAAGGTATTTTCACACGCGCAATAGTCTACCTATCAAGAATATACAATATTTCATTGATACGCCCAAAAAGAAATAATAAGAAAGAGTCCCCAACCTACTAGACCTACTATGATAAGAAATATCTATAATAAATAGCGGTAGATAAAGTATAGCCATAATAATTTTAGTGCACGTGAGCTACAGCTACTACTCTAATAATACACGCAATAGTCTACCTATCAAGAATATACAATATTGCATTGATACGCCCAAAAAGAAATAATAAGAAAGAGTCCCCAGCCTACTAAACCTACTATGATAAGAAATATCTATAATAAATAGTCGTAGATAAAGTATAGCCATAACGAACACAAGAGCTATTTATTTAGTTTTGGTTACAGGGCTTATGTTAAAATTGAGCATCTGGGCGCAACGAGTGTTCTAACGTGGAGATTGCATGCGTTTCAAGGACAGAGATTGCATGCGTTTCACGTGTTCTCGAGTTATCCATTAGTCACCACACCATACCAACGTTACCTTCCTTCAGGAACTTGGCCTTTCTTTCCTAGCGTCACGATGATTTCGGTTGCAGAATGGTCAAAGTCTTTGAATTCAAGCTCAAGCAATTCCAGGCCAGGCCAGGCTATGCACGAAACTCGCATCTGGTATACGATTTTGCATGATTCACCGAGGGAAAACGCCTATGGAGTAGTCAATTGATCTGTCTGGGGTACCAATTTTGCAGGATTCGTCTATATTTTATCTTTGGGTTTGCAAGCCCAACAAAAACCAGCGAGTGCAAAGGCTGTAAAGCGTGAAAACCAGAGGCTTACAGGACTTCGGAAGCTTCAAAAGAAGAATCTTTCTGAAATTTTGGCTCAGCAAAACGCTGCAGTTAATGCATACATGGTAATTTGATAATTGTTTGTCACCGATAATCCTTGTTCATTTACACAGTAGTTGGAGCCTGTACATCATGCATAGGCTGGAAGCTTTCCTCTGATATGATTTTAAGTTTATGTCTGTTGTTAATATGTAAATGAATGTTTTCATGTGCTTTCTAGACTACATCATCTTTTGGCATTGTTTAATATGCCACAGAGTTAAGAGCAGCAAGATAGCTCAGAGTACTAATGTTAATCCCTCTCTGACATGTTTTTGTTGTTTTCAGAACAACATGGCAAAAGGATGATTGGAACTCATTGCGGAGCAGCAGATTTGGGGTTTCCAGCAATGGCGTTTGCTCGGATCCTTGCGTGCGCTCAGGGCCGTAATCTGAAGGAGTAAGTGGCGGATATCCGAGGAGGTCTGCCGAGGCTGCCCAGCCAGCACGGAGGGTAAGTTTTTGCGTGAAGGAACCTTGAAATTTAGATTTCAGTGAAAATTTTGAAAAACAAAGTAAATACAACAGGTTTGATTTAACTCATTGTAATATTTTGAGAATGGTATCCAAAACTAGGCTCGCTGTAATTAAAATCTGCTGTAATAGACTTACTTAACTTTTCCCAGGTTGTTTCCAGCAATGGCGTTCGCTCGGATCCTTGCGTGCGCTCAGGGCCTTAATCTGAAGGAGTAAGTCGGCGGAGGATACCGAAGGCTACCCACTGCCCAGCACAGGAGGGTAAGTTTTTGCGTGAAGGAACCATGAAATTTAGATTTCAGTGAAAATTTTGAAAAACAAAGTAAATACAACAGGTTTGATTTAACTCATTGTAATATTTTAAGAATGGTATCCAAAACTAGGCTCGCTGTAATTAAAATTTGTTGTAATAGACTTACTTAACTTTTTCCAGGCTGTTTCCAGCAATGGCGTTCGCTCGGATCCTTGCGTGCGCTCAGGGCCGTAATCTGAAAGAGTAAGTTCAAAGAGTTTTTCTCTAAAGCAGAGAAGAGCGGCTTCGCTCCTTAATTCATTCTCTCCTTAACCAGCTTTTCTTCGTCCAGTTCAAGATCCATTACAGGGCTCCCTCTCAGATTTCGGATGTAAAGAAACTTTATGTGGCCCACTATTTCTGAATAATAGAGATTTCAGTGGCCCGCTGCTGTTGATTACTAGAGATTTCAGCTGTGCGTGATTTCAACTCTGTTAACAGAGGTCCGGACGAGAAGAAATAGAACGTGATTTCAACTCTCTTAACAGAGGTTCGGAGGAGAAGAAACAGAAGGAGATCATAGTCGCACCCTCCTATTCATCTCTTTGACAGAGGTTAGGTTGACACCACACCAATACATGGACAGAGCCATCTGTGCACCTGATGTCCTGATTTGGTGGTGTGTCGTGTGATATATTAACTTGGTTAAACATTACCAAACATTACCTAGTATCCACATAACATAACAAACATTTAATGTTTATTAATTAATGCTAGCATTGGTTTCCATTTTCAGAAATTCATTGAATCCATAAGTTAAATGAAGATTTATCCTAAGTTTGCCCAGATCCTGGCCTCGATATGAGGCCAAATAAGATCTCTAAAATTCTTAGTGGTCGAAATAGCAGTAGAAATTTCGTATTGGTTAAAAAAAAGTGATTTATGGAATATAAACTTGAAACTTAGGTTAATGAATTCCGTTTGTTGCTTGGTTTCTGTGTCAATTAATAGTCGGACTAAAAACCGATTACTATAGTCCCTGCAGCCCCGCAGGGGGGCAGGGACTAATAAGGTTATAATTAATAAATAAAATATTGTTTATTTTATTTTTATTAATTAAGAAATTTTGTATTATTATTATTTTTTAATTATAACTATTTTTTATTTGTAGTTTTAATGAAACGTTATTAGTGTAAGAATTATATTTGGTTTTAGATTTATTATTAGTTTAACTATATAAATTAAATGACTTATAAAGATTTACAGTCATGTCAATTCATTATAAATGTCAAAATACTTATTTCATAATACATCTTGCATTGCTAAAATTTAAAAAATTATAAAAATGAACTAAATTATAACTTTATTATTATTAATATTAATTATAAAAAACTTAATACATAAGATAATACATTTTTAAAGTGCATGTAACATGATTTAATTAAGGAGATTTAATGCCACTTTAGCTTGAGAGTCTTTAATTTGTTGATAGGTTTTATTACAATCAATATTATGGGCTAATAACATGTCTTATCAATACCACATACCAAAAATATCATAACTCATTTTATAGGACACTTGTTCATATAATGTTTTTTAATTAACTAATTTAATTAAAACAAACAAAAAAACAACATAATTATTAATTACTTTCAAATATTTATTAATCTTTAAATCATGAATATTCTAAAATATTTAGTAGAAATTATATTCCTTTTATCGGTCAAATAATGATAATAATAAAATTAAAATTCTGAAAAAATTATTTCAAAATAAAAACCCCTTTTAACTTTAAAATTTAAAATTTAATAACTAAATACAAAATTCAATATTAATTTATTAATAATCTAATTATTAAATCATGAAAGTTTTTAATGAATTGAAGAGGTGGTTTATTGTGCTTAAAGTCGAAACAACTTCCACATTTTGATAATGGATTTTTATCCATATTAATATTAAAGAATAAATTTATTATTATTATACTAACACAACCATATTATTAATAAATGTCTTACATTTTGACAATGGATATTTATTCATATTAATATTAAATAATAAATTTATTATTACTATACTAGCACAACCACATTAGTAGAGTTTCTTTTATTTATATGTCACTTATTTATTTTCCACATGGAAAATAATGCCTTCGGTATATATTAACCACATTTACTAATACAATTATGCTAGTTTTAATTTAATTCATAAACATCAAAGTAAACCAACCTTGTATGAAAATAACCTTAATATAAATTTATACTTAATATTATGATTAAAATAATTATTATAAAATACAATTATTTATGTTAATAAAAATGTGAAGAATGTTTTCTAATTCAACTTACTAATTGTACCATAATAAAAATTAAACATCAATTGGGATCATGGCATGTTGAGTAAATTTTACCAACTCTATTTTAAATTTTATTTTGCCAAATAAGTTAAGGATAAACCACAGTAGATGGTTTGAAAAGTTGGCTACAAAACAACGATGTGATTATTCCGAAATTCATTTTGATAAAGTTGAAATGTGTTCATTAAATGTAAATATCTTTAAAAATTTAACCAACTTCCTCACAAGAGAGAACTGAATTGATTTCATATATGTAAATATAATTCTTTCATCATCATTTCCTACTTATATTAATATTAGTGCTACACACTAAACAAATCTTTTTCTTTCTTTCTTTCTTTTTTTTCTCTTCTGTATTCAAGTCTATGTGATCCATAATGAATTAAGCAAAGTCTTTCGGTAGAAATCACATAAGAGAAATTTTTGGCTGACGCGTTTCAAACTAACAAGTGTGGTTCATCATTGGGACCAGATGAAGAGGCAGACCATGGCAAAGGCTTAAATATAGAGCAATGTAGAAACATAATTTCAAGTAATGGCTATATTTGAACAATAATATTTAAATTATGATATTAATTTATTAATATATTAAAAACAAATATTATTAAGTAACGACTATATTAAACGGCTAGTTTTGAAAAAAATATTTAAAAATGATATTATTTTATTAATTTATTAAAAATATTAACCGGTAATGACTATATTAAATGACTAGTTTTTGAAAAATAATATATTAAATAATGATATTAATTTATTAAAAAATATTATTAAGTAACGGCTATATTAAAGAGCTAGTTTTTAAAAAATAATATTTAAATTAATTTAGGAAAACCAAATATGACCCAGTGGACCCCAAGAATATGAAGGTTGTTCACGTTATCCCATGCTCTTTGGGACTCCCTACATTGGTGAAACTGGTCGCTCGATTAATCAAAGGATTCGTGAGCATACTACTGACATCAAGCATGGCAGGTCCCGCTCCTCTACTTTGGCGGAGCATGCAAATAAATCTAAGCATCACATCTGCATTGAGGAGGCCCAAGTCGTTGCTAGGGTTAGTCATTTCCATCATCGTAAATTGAGGGAGGCCCTAGAAATTGAAAAAAGACCCAACAATTTGAATAAAAATGATGGTTGGAATATTAGTAGAAGGTGGGTCCCTGTCCTGTCCTCCTAGTCTTTTAGATTTCATTTTGGGATTTATTTTGTTTTTTTGTTTATCTGTGTAGGTATTGGCGTCCTTTTTATATATTTGTTGTTGATTTATTCTTCATTAGAGTTTATTTTATTGATCCTTCCTGTTTTTATGTATTTTATCATCTTATTCGTTCTTAACTCCTTTTAGTATTTTTGTTATTTGTTTAATGGGCCTCAGCCCCATATTTTATTGTTGACCATGTTTTATTTATTAATTACTTATTAATATTTGCTTTTAATAAATTAATAAACTAATATCATAATTTAAATATTATTTTTCAAAAACTGGTCGTTTAATATAGTCGTTACTTATTAATATTTTTTAATAAATTAATAAGCTAATATCATTATTTCAGAATTATTTTTTAAAAACTAGTAATATTTGGTTTTAATAAATTAATTTAAATATTATTTTTCAAAAACTAGTCGTTTAATATAGCCGTTACCTATTAATGATTTTAATAAATTAATATCATTATTTAAATATTTTTTTTCAAAAACTAACCGTCTAATATAGCCATTATTTAATAATATTTGTTTTTAATATATTAATAAATTAATATCATAATTTAAATATTATTGTTCAAATATAGTCGTTACTTGAAATTATGTCTCTACATTGCTCTCTATTTAAGCCTTTGCCATGGTCTACCTCTTCATTTGGTCCTGATGATGAACCACACTTGTTGGTTCGAAACGCGTCGGCCAAAAATTTCTCATATGTGATTTCTACCGCAAGACTTTGCTTAAATCTTATGTTGTTGATGATTAATGCGAGAAGATGGTTTAGTGAATGACTATTGCTAAAGCATTTATGTAAGTCCAATTTCTCGCATTCAAATATGAATGATAGCTTAAAATTTCACAGAATCCGAAAGGAAATCATAAACTAACCAGGGAAAAGTAATTCTAGAACGATATAAATAATCTTGATGAAGACATATATGCGGGGCCAATAAGTTGATAAAACTCATGTAGGTTCAATGGATGGGGATGGAAATCCACCATGAATGTTTCAGCATACATACTACAGGAGGCACAAATATCAGAGGAGGAGGAGCTGGGTTTGGAGTTCATGCAGGACTAGGATTTCTGTATTAAAAAAATAAGGAAGCCCTAATTTAATGGGTGTTGATAAAGAATAAGGTGAGAATGGAAAACCTAATCTTATATTTTCTCTCACGGATGGAGCCGTAGCTGCATAAACAATGGAGCAAAACGGAATCATTCATTAAGGGAAAATACTTTATTATTAAAAAGTTCTTTTTAGTCCTTGCGCTTTCATGCTGATGGGACTATAGTAATTGGTTTATCCAGTGCATATTAGTTGAACACAAAAACCAGATTTTTTTTTGTCTTTTACCTAAACTTTTTTTATATTAATGACATTAATTTTCTTTTTTAACCAATCAAAGTAATCAAATAAAATCATCATCTTATTTGGCCTCATACCGAGGCATATTGAGGCAAAAGTTAGGATAAGTATAAATATTAAAGGAAAATTTAAAACTCAAATGAATTAATTCTACTTTCACTTAGCATTAATTCTCAAACATTTTATGCTAGGAAACTATGGCTCCCATAATAGCATTAGTCCGAAAACATTTTCCACTGCTTGTCTGCTTCTCTACATGCATGGCTAACAGGTTCTATGTTTGTCATTGCTCCACTGCTTATCTGCTTTTCTACATGCATGGCTAATAGGTTCTATGCTTTCCACCACTCCACCGCTTGTTTGCTTCTCTACATGCATGGCTAACAGGTGTCATACAATGTTGTCATTGTTTTGTCAGCGCCCGACACCAAAAGGAAACAAGAACACCATTGATTGTTGCACCTCCTTTAGATGCAAAGGAGATTGTAGGAGAAGAAGAATTACTCAAAGTACAACAAGAAGACATTGAAAAAGCAAGAACACCATTGATTGCTGCAACTGCTTCAGATGTAGCTCTCCTTGAAGACAGAGAACTCTGTAGATAAACATCCACCATCTAGTCGAAATCTAAACATCGATATAATAGTATCGAATTTGAAATCTATGGGTAGTGAAACCTTTTAAAGCTTTCATTATTTCTCTTGCCACAAAAGTTTCTAATACATACAGATGGGGTTAAAGGGGTTCCTTACTAAGAAGATTGATCCTACACTATATAAGCATGGCAAGCTAACCAAGTGGAAATTATTTATTAACAAGTTTGACTACCAGGTCAAACATATCCAAGGAAATGACAATGCTTTTGTAGACCAACTAAGTTGAACTCTTGTGGCTTATGCGAGGATGGAACGAGGAGAGAGTTCCCATTGTTCCAATAGATCAGAGTGCACAGCAACAAGTTCAACATAATGGACCTAAAACTATTGCATCAACTACCAAACAAGATCATCAGATAGATCCAGTTAATACACAACAAAAGCCTTTCATATGTGGATGTCATTTTGACCGCAGTGAACTTCACCTGCACGTTGCACCCTTCTTCTCCAAAATCCAATTGCCATCCTTGATAACTCTCACCAATGCGACGCCGAGGGATTCGAGCCTGGGACTGAATGTGTACCCAAAATCCCCGCTCACCACCACGCTCTTCTTAATGCTACTAAAATGCGACGCCAACAACAACTTCCCTCACAGCATGGCTTCCATGAGTGTGTGATCGAGACCCTGGGCTCTCAACATCAGGTTTACAAAGATATCCAGCGAATTATAGAAATCCCTCAGCTGAGTTGAGCTCAATGGCCCCACGACCTTCACATCTGACGCTAGTTCTTGATACAGGAAACCCCAGGGTCCATCGCCTGCAATCAAGACGAAAATATCGGAATAATCTCCAGTCTGAAGGAGGGTTTTAAGGACTTCAAAGATGAGCGGATGGCCCTTATCCTTCAGAAGCCAGCCGAACATGCCCATAACCAGTCAGGCATCTGGTGGAACATCGTACTTTAACCACAAAGCAACATTATGGGCTTTAGTTGGCATGAAGAAGCCCTCAACAACGCCATTAACGATAATGTGGAAATTTCACAGTGGCAACATGTAGACTCAATATTTACCCCACGACGTCGGTGGTGGCGACATGGTGAGTGTATTTGGTAAAGAGTTTTACTTCCTCTTTGACTCTCTCTGTACATGCTCTATTATGGCCTTGTGCAGGTTGAGGAGTCGAGCCTCAGTGCAGCTCCCCATGAGATCTTGGACGATGTCCAACTGTATTGTCTCATAGGTGATATCGTGCTCGGACATACCTTTTTCCATCCATCAGTCACGATCCAGACTCTTCCAAGGCATATTGAATTACACCCACCATACATGCAAACACCAACATTCAGTCGTCCCCACTTGGACCATTGATCTACATTTTATAAACACGTCAAGACCATGACCATTGCTTTTGTTATACATTTTATAAACATAATTTCCACTACTTTTGACCTGTGGCAATGCTAGTTTCCTTCAACTACTAAATAAATCCACGTGTGAATCCATCCCAACTACTAGAGTACTTCCTTCATCTCAACCAACTATTGGCCTGTTGTTGAGCATTTTTCTGTCAAGGTCGCCAATTTATGAGGTTGTTCTGCCAGCAGTCTAAAAACTATATAAAGCGGGAAAAGAATGAGTGATCCTTAAAATGGTGTCTTTTGGAATAGTTAAGGTGTGACAATGCTTTCACACTTAGGGGAGATGAGGGGAATCACTGATCATATATTGATCAAGGACCTTGGTGATAGCTCAAATTTCAAAGAATTAGAAATAGTGTCGAACCTAAGCAACCGGATAGATCTTGTCTTCCTGATTCCAGCGTCGCAAACTATTCGAAAAACCGACATCGTATGAAGGAGTTATCGCAATTTGAAAAAGTCCAGTAAACTACAATTTATGGACATTTGACCAAGATTAATTTGGTTTAAGTGCTAAACATTTCCTTAAGAACCTTTCTTAAAAGGGTGAATTAAGCACGTGGGTAGTATTCAGAAAGTGGGAACTGATATCTCGCGCGCCCTAAAAATGGTAAGCGATATTCCTAAATTTTACGCGATTACCCTTAGCGGGTGACACGTAGCACGGGAAAACTACTTTTCTCGCACGCTCTCGATCTGATATTGATCGAGCACGATTTCACATGAGATTGCATGACAGTCGTTCGATTGGATGGGTCACATCTACAGTGGAGATTTTCTGGGTTAGTTGGTGAGTGGATGACGCGATATTTGTTGGATCGAGCGGGATAGATTGACGGTGGAGATTCCTCTATTTGAAATGCTTCTGGTAAGGATTATCCCTAACCATCGGGATTATATCGCCTCATATGCGCACCCAAATAGTTATTGTAATGGTTCACCTCCGATGGTCAGCTTGGTGGAGTGGCTAAACTTAGGCAGATGTGCTAAGATTCGCTGGAGTTAGGTGCAGTTCACCAAATTTGGTGGAGTATCCCTAGGGGATATTGAATAAATGCACTCGAGGAGAAGTTTTTGATAGGAGAGAGAGAGAGAGTGAAACAAGAGGCTAGCTACGCTAATTAGAGCCTTCTGAAGCCAATGGAATAGTCCAGAGAAGCGGAGGAAGTCATCTTCATAGAGATTTTCATCCAGGGAGATTTTGGAGCTCAGGGCCACAAGGGGTTGGGGGCAGTTGTAGGAGCTACCAGTAATCATTCTCAGCAAACCAACAATCATTCCTGACTGTAATGAGCCTTCTAAATCCATTGTAGAGATTTTCAGAAGCATTTGAATACTTCTAAAGGCCGAGATACTACAGGGAAGTTTAAGGTAGCCCAGTGCCAACCGTGGAGGAAGGCCTAGTTTGGGGATGTAGTGCTCATTTTGAGAAAATGATCAGTCTAGTGTTGGTGTCTGATATGTGCTAGAGACAGTAGAATAGGTTTCAGTGATAGTTAAATAATTCTGAAGGAGTTAGTGCCATCAAGAAGCTCAGAGCACTAATTGAAGGAATCAAGTCTAAGGGATCTTAGATCTATTTGTAGAGTGATGACATCCATGACAGGGATGTAGATGGCATTCTAGGCCCATTGGTTCATTTTAGTAACCTTTGGAGTTAAGTGTGGAACTTGTAAAAGAAACTTTTCCATAATCCCAAAGAGCCAAGTGAAGATGACAAAAGCTCAAGGAGGTGTAGCCCACGATATTCGGGTGAACTCCTAGATTAAATTTGTTGTTATGTGTGGTTATTTATTTGCTGCATTGTATGGTTGTTATATGTGTTTAATATCAAAAGAAACAAATGGAATTAAAGCAATTAAATAGTTAAAAGAAAACATACACTTGTTTCAAGTATTTAATTCCGCAAATGTGATATATAAGCTAGATCATTTATTTGTTTAAATAAGTGGGAGGTTCTTGTAAGTATAACAAGTGATCAAACCCCTAATTCAGATCACGTGGTATCAGAGCAGGTTGCTTGATTGACAGAGCAAAGTTGTTTGATTAACAGGGCAATAGGTTGCTTGTTTGACTTGAAAGGTGTTTAAACAATACAAAGGATTTGACTGTTTGACTATTTGTAAACTGACTGTTGTTTGAGTTTGCAATGGTGAAGGGAAAGCTACTGATAGCTAAGTCCAGGGGAGGACAAGAAGGAAGAAGATCTGAAGGCATTCACCTTACCCAAAGGACCTCAAGGCAACCCTTGAAGCATAAGAGGGTTTGTTTCCAAAAGGCTACTTGAATAAGAGTTTGACTCTACAAACATTTAGTTCAGAAATTTATCAATAGATTTTGAAAGCTTTTTGAAATTTTGTTGAAGTTCTTTTGTTCCTTTTTATAATGACAACTTCTACAAGTGAGTTCTCAAAATCCTCCTCCTTCACAATATTCTTTGATGAATACATGAAGCGAGACTTGTTCATCGTGATGGATATGGTGAAACAAATGTATGAAAATGAAAAGAAGAGCACAAAACTTCGAGAACAATTGAATTCCATGAAGGAAGAGAAGCAGTTGCTTTTTGACAAATTGCAAGAAATGGAGATCCAACTTCATATTGCAAATATGAACCTAGAAAGGATGCACGAGTTGGAGACACAACTCCATGTTGCCAAAGAAGCCTTAGTCAAGCATCAGTTTGAAGAAGAGGTAAACAGTCCTAGTTTGTCTTCAATTTCCTCTAAGAATGTTTATATTGGTTCTTTTGAAAAACATACAAGAGGTATAGGGTCCAAGTTGATATCAAAAATGGGCTATGAATGAAAAGGATTGGGCAAACATGCACAAGGCATTGTTGAGCCAATAATGGTTGAGGAAAGGCCTAAGTATTTGGGTCTTGGCTATGGACAATCTTATGGAGAAAGTTCCAAAGCAGCCATGAAGGCAATTGAAACAGTTCCTAGAAGGAGTTTCATTTAGGTTCTCTACCTCAAGTTTGCAAAGATTTTATTCATGGGGAATGCAATTATTTGAAACATACTTTGCAAGAAGAAGGTGTTCATAAGCATGCACTTGAATAAGGGAGTTGTGAAATCTCTAAAATCATTGAAGAGATTGATGGTGTTCTGAAGGGAGCCAATTCTTCATTCGATTCACCTTCTCATGAAGGCAACAAAGGTGAAAGAGGATGACGTAAATCTGATTTCAATCACATTTCTTTTGATTATGTAAAGCATGGTAAATTTCCACATAAGCATTGGAAAAAAATTGCATGTTCTTTTTGTGGTTTGGTTAACCATAGTGTTTCTAGATGTTGGAAGAAAATGGCCACATACAGGAAACTTTTGAAGAAAAGGAGGCAAGAAGCCAAAGGTCCATTGGACAAGGCAAATTATGTTGTAAAGAGGATGAACATGTGTTGCAATTATTTCCATAAGCAAGGACATGTTGCTGAAAAGTGTTGGACTTTGAATCCAAGAATGCTTCCACAAAATTTGAAGGTGGAAAAAGAGAATGGCAATAATGGAAAGGAAGTTTCCATAATTGATGTGTTTCAGGATGATTCACATGTTGATGTCGATGTGCAGTTAAAGGAAACACCTTTAATGTGGATTGGTAAGAAATGGTTAGAGTTCTTATCCAACTAAAGTTGCATGTATTTTGATTTGATGCATTTCTTTGCCAATGGAATGCAAGTTGCAGGGTTTTACCAAAAAGGTGAATGAAAAGTTGAGTATGAGACTCGCTTTATTGCATCAAAATTATATTCATTTCATCTTTGTAAGTACATGTACATATGATTGAGGATCTTGTAATTATGATTGTGCTTGAGAGAAAGTTGAAGAATGAAATACATGCATAAGAATGGTATGTATGAACAAAGGAATGTTCATGATTTCATTGTATTTGAACATGTATGTGTAATTGACTTGATGGTCGATTACTTTGTTTAAACATGCATGCAATGTCATATCGACTTGACAAAGCTGATTTTGTCCCCAAGATTGGAAAAGGGAGATAATGATGAAGTGTTTCACAAGAGGTGGAATTCTTTCTACTTTGAAAAATAATCGTCAAGTTGGAATTCTTTCTACTTGGAGAGTCAGTTGTTTGAAAAAGGTATGTTTTTGTCGGCTTGTGATTTAGTCGATCATTTGTACACATGATGTAAGAGACATGATGTGAATTTATGTCGTCAAGTCGTTTTTTTGCATTATGTTGTTTTTGACAAGATGTTAGAAGAAGGTTTGCAGCAGCAAAAGTCGCCATAGAAGTGGCTTGGTAAGAAGTGGTTTGACTTATTGACACAGAAAAACATACTTTCATTGGTACATATGCAGATTTCAGTTAAATATGCATATATTTGTGATGTAATCTCACGTTTGTTTGAGCCACCTTGGATCGATGATCAAGGAAGCAATGTTCATCTACTTTCTGTAAACTTCTCAACAGAAATTCTGAATGAGTTCAAGGAAGACAGTTCTTAACATGAGGACAAGCACATCCAGGAAGGGAAGTGTCGACTACCTTTGAGTTTTGGTTCAAAGGCACTAGCCATGCAAGGCAAGTGTATGGAGGCTGAAAGAAGAGGGTGTTGTACTCTCATCTACTGTACAGATCAGTATATCAGTCTTTTGGGGTCCAAAAGATTCCTAATGGGGGGGAGTGATCAGATATTGATCCAAGACCTTAGTGATAGCTCAAATTTTAAAGTGTTCAGAAGAGTGTCGAACCTAAGTGAACGGATAGACCTCGTCTTCCTGATTTCGGGGCCACAAACGGTTCGAAAAACTGACACTGTATGAAGGAGTTATCGCAATTTGAAAAAGTCCAGTAAACTGCAATTTATGGACATTTGACCAAGATTAATTTGGTTTAAGCGCTAAACATTTCCTTAAGTGCCTTTCTTAAAAGTGTGAATTAAGCACGTGGGTAGTATTCGGAAAGTGGGAACTATTATCTCGCACGCCCTAAAAATGGTAAGCGATATTCCTAAATTTCACGCGATTACCCTTAGCGGGCGACACGTAGCATGGGAAAACTACTTTTCTCGCGTGCTCTCGATCTGATATCGATCGAGCAAGATTTCACACAAGATTGTGCGACAGCCGTTCAATTGGATAGGTCACATCGATGGTGGAGATCGTCCAGGTTAGTTGGTGAGCGGGCAATGCAATATACGTTGGATCGAGCGAGATAGATTGACGGTGGAGATTTTTGATCCAAAAGTGGATCTTGGATAAACCTATAAGTCTAAAAGACTTCATATAAGAGGTGAAAGGTGCCAAATGGCACACATCCTTTGTAAATCAGAGGAAAATGAAAATCATAGGCTGCTCTTAGAAATGGTCTCATTGCAGGGATCCCTCCATTCTGAATCCAACGCAACTTAAATGGGAAAAAATGAATTTCAGATGGGAAAGCTATCATAAGATGAAGCTGCCCTTTTTCAAAGGAAAAAGAGGCAAAATCCCTTGATAATGGGTCTAGAAACCCTCTTAGTCTTCCAAATCTCCTCAAAGGTCAAAACCACAAAAAATGGGAAGTCTTAAGGAAGGGAA
Source organism: Pinus tabuliformis (assembly GCA_031772625.1). Taxonomy (NCBI): domain Eukaryota; kingdom Viridiplantae; phylum Streptophyta; class Pinopsida; order Pinales; family Pinaceae; genus Pinus; species Pinus tabuliformis. The sequence continues at coordinate 1,593,968,511 of CM062817.1, read as the reverse complement.
TTACACTATCGGAACCTTTAAAACATGAGAAAACAACAAAAACAAGGCTATCGGGAGGCTTTAACAGTGGTTTCACTAGGGCCATCGGATCTGGCCGATCAAGGGTCCAGATCTGATCAGCATATCTCATCAGTGGTGACAGGCGGATTGCAATTGGCGATTGCAGCAGAGCGATATTGCAATCAGCGGCCATAATTGGGCGATACACAGGCCCGAGACTTGTGCGATCTGCGATTGTGACTTGTCGCATCGCAGTATTGCGTCGGCATAACAATGCAGAGGGGCTTACACACATATACGCACGATGTGATGGTGCGATCACTGAAATCAGAGCATTACAGAGGCGGGGCCGATATGTTATAAGTTATATGCCCGATGCGATTGGCCAGACTTGACGGCAATATAAACCAGATTCAATATATTTTGAAATCCGTTAAACACCATTTTTCAATGTATTTTCGCAGTTTCGCTTATCAAACGAAATGCGAAGGATGGAGGCCAACTGCGATATGCGATAGCGATTCCTAAACGGACCCGATAGGGATATAAAGAGGGATTATAAAACTTTGAAGTTCGGAACTGTGTGTTCTGCAGATTTTCCCGTGTTTGGCAACGTTTCTCTGTGTAAACAAAAAACGACTGCTCAGAGGAATTTTAAGCGTTGATTTCCCTGTCCGTTACCAAATAGGTGGCATCCATCCCAGGAAGAATTTAGCAATGATTGCTAATGCTCAGAGGAGGAAAATGAAGGGACAGCGGCTTGAAGACAAAGAGCCCGAGAGGGGAGATAAATAGGTAGCATGATTTGGCTTAAAAGCCACAAAATGACAGAGAACAGGGGCTGCTGAGTTAATATTGGTGGCCGAGTTGCTGTTGAAGGTTGCTGTTGGGATTTTGCTGTTAAGCAGAAAGCAAAGAAGCAATGTAGAAGCCCAAGGAGGCAGCGCATAAGAAAAAGGAGCAGCTGAGGGAGCCTTTGGGGTCACTTGAAGTTCAAGTGAAAAGCCAGAGAGTGTGAAGGTCGCAGAAGGCAGAAAGGAGCTAGAGTAGGAAAGTCAAAGACCCAAGAGTTAGTGCCAACAGCCAGAACCAGAGCCAAAGAGCCAGAGTCAGAGCCAAGAGCCAGAACCAAGAGCCAAAGAGCCAAGAGCCAAAAGCCAGAGCTTCAAGAGCCAAGGGATAAAAAGGTGTCTGAACCCACTGTTTATGTGTAGAACAGCAGGAGTTGAGTCAAAGACTTGTAAAAGACTTACACCATAATCCCAGAGAGCCAAGTCAAATTGACAAGAGCTCACGGAGATGTAGCCCAAGAGTTGTGGGTGAACTCCAAATTAATATTGTTGTTTATGTGTCTATTTTTACTGCTGCTTTATTTACTGTTATATGCATTTATATATCAGTTTAAGCACATTCACATATTAGCACAAACAACAGATTTTAAAGCAACTAATCAGTTGAAAACAAATACAAGCATACACCTATATTTTCAAGCATTTCTTAATTCTGCATTGGTTAATCATAAATACTTGGGAAAATTCAAGCTTTGGAAGTGCAAGAGGTTCTTGTAAGCTAGACCAGAAGCCTAAGAGCCCCATTTTCAGATCAATTCCGTTATTTGAAATGCTTCCGGTAAGGATTATCCCTAACCGTCGGGATTATATCACCTCATATGCGCGCCCAAATAGTTATTGTAACGGTTCACCTCCGACGGCCAACTTGGCAGAGCGGCTAAACTTAGGCGGATATGCTAAGTTTAGTTGGAGTTAGGTGTAGTTCACCAAATTTGGTGGAGTATCCATAGGGGATATTGAATAAATGCACTCTAGGAGCAGTTTTCGACAGGAGAGAGAGAGAGTGAAAAAAGAGGCTAGCTAGGCTAATTGGAGCCTTTTGAAGCCAATGGAATAGTTCAGAGAAGCTGAGGAAGTCATATTCATAGAGGTTTTCATCCAGGGAGATTTTGGAGCTCAGGGCCACCAAGGGTTGGAGACAGTTGTAGGAGCTACCAACATTCATTCCTGATTGTAATGAGCCTTCTAAATCCATTGTAGGGATTTTAAGAAGAATTTGAAGACTTTTAAAGGTCGAGATGTTACAGGAAAGTTTAAGGCAACCCAGTGCCAACTGTGGAGGAAGGCCTAGTTTGGGGATGCAGTGCTCATTTTGAGAAAATGTTCAGTCTATTGTTGGTGTCTGATATGTGTTGGAGATAGTAGAAGAGGTTTAAGTGACAGGTAAATAATTCAGAAGGAGTTAGTGCCATCAAGAAGCTCAGGGTAGCTCAGAGCACTGATTGAAGGAATCAAGTCTAAGGGAGCTTAGATCTATTTTCAAAGTGATGACAGCCATGGCAGGGATGTAGATAGTATTCTAAGCCCATTGGTTTAGCTTAGTAACCTTTGGAGTTAAGTGTGGAACTTGCAAAAGAAACTTTGCCATAATCCCAAAGAGCCATGTCAAGATGACAAAAGCTCAAGGAGATGTAGCCCACGATATTCGGGTGAACTCCTAGATTAAATTTGTTGTTATGTGTGGTTGTTTATTTGCTGCATTATATGTTTATTATATGTGTTTAATATCAATAGAAATAAATGGACTTAAAGCGCTTAAATAGTTAAAAGAAAACATACACCTGTTTTAAGTATTTAATTATGCAAATGTCATATATAAGATAGATCATTTATTTGTTTAACTGAGTGGGAGGTTCTTGTAAGCATAACAAGTTATCAAACCCCCAATTCAGATCAATCGCTGACTAACCACTTTAGCAGTTCGAAGGACCAACAACTGTGTTTCCAGCGTATCATTTCATATACCATTCCTATATGCCAGACCTCTTATTTCATCTTGCTATACGTCAAGGCTTTCTCCCATCGGTAGTTGGAAGAAAAAATTAGATTGGATGTGACTGAACAAAAAGGAATAAAGGTGCGATAGGATGGCATGGTTAAGCAAGTAAGAGAAGGCTCTCTCTTGCTCTACGGTCTTGTGTAAAGAATTTCCGTCCAATATTGATCTTCATTCTAAGTTAGTAGATCGAAATATTTTGAGGTGATAGCAATATTCAGCACGGAATCAGAAGCAAGATGTCTTCAAAGAACTTTGTGTAATAAACCTTCTTGGTCGCATTTCATTGGTCTCTAAGGAAAAGTCTAGCTTAATCGTTGATCGATCTTCTCTTCTAGAAACCCTTGGGTCGTCCCTCCACGAATTCTGATTTCTGTGTTTGTATTAAAGTGTTTCCAAGCTTCTAGCCTCGAGCTGGAAAGTATCATCGGTGGGGGTACTGTAGATAGATCATATGTCTCTCTAATTGAGACTCAATCTATAGAAACAATCAATTAGTATGTGCAATACATTGTTGCAATATGCTCTTTCAAATAGATTATAAATCTTCTGGCTTAGTACTAGCTCTGATTTCTCTTCAACAGTTGCAATACGATTCTTTAATTCATCTCCTGCCCTTGTTAGTCGTAATCACTATAAAATTTATATCATTGGACATTGGCATTGGCATAATCTTATTTCTCCTGCCGAAAGCAAGAAAAGGAATATCTCAGCGTGCCCTTACTCTAATTCTAAATAAAGCGCTTTCACGCTCTTGGAATGATGCTCCATAGGTTACAAAGTTTGTTGATTCAGTTGCATAACGCAACCCAAGCAGATAAGCCTTGATGTTGTTAGAGTAAATTAAGTTCTAAAATACATGAAATGATACCCCTTCTGGTACACTTGTTTGGCTTGCATCTATCATCATTTCAAAGGATTTTGGTTTTTATGTTCACATATTCGGAAGCCAATGCACAGAAACAATTCCATGCCCAAGAGTATAATGGCAGGAGCTCTGGTATAAGGATTCAACTCATAACTTCAGTTTGTTAAGGTACTTCATTTTTGTCAAATTTCTTTTGCTTATACTATTGTTGGTAAATTGTTTTTGAAACAAAAGATACAAAATAAGAAATAAAAAACTTGCTTATGTATATAATGTTAGGCTATAATAAAAAGATGTTGAATCTGCATGTGGTTTTATGAATCTGTGTTTTCCATATGAATATTGGATGAGAAATTTTAAGTTGAAAAATAGATCGAATATACAATGTCCACATTTCCATCCTACCAACATGTAGAGGGCCTTTTGTATTGTGGCATTTTCATACTTTTCTTAGCACTCTATCATTTTGAAACAATGTGACGTGCCCCTTGTTCATGCTGAGAGGCTCTCTTGGCAGTTGAAATTTAGTTCCTACATAAACAAAACAAAACAAATAAAAAAAAACTCTCTATCATTTTGAATCAATGTGTTGTGCCCCTTGTTCACGTCGAGAGGCTCTCTTGGGAGTTGACTCCTTGTTCTTTTTTTGGGGGGCTTTGCATATTCACTAATAATGGTTGTTTTAGTGTAATGCCTTATTTCGTCCATGCTGAGTTGTTGTGAACTTTCAGCCATGTTAGAGTCATGAATTGAAGCATTTTCAACATTTGCAGGTTCATTTCCAAGCTTATTTTCATTGTTTGAATTTGAAGCAAAAAGTAGATCATCAATGTGAATATTTTCTGCTTGAATTTGGTAATCAACATGGGTATTTTGAACAATTTGAGAATAAAGTGTTTGCTGATTTTTGTTTTCCTCATGATCGGGTGGGTGTGTAGGAATTCCACTATAATTACATGGCATAATCAATGGCACAATCTTTTAGAGCAATGAAGCTAGTCTCATCAAACTTTATGTTTCTTACAACATCAATTTTTATTTTGATTGGATTCCAAATCCTATAGTCTTTTCTCTCTTCCGAGTACCCTACAAACACTCCTTTCCAAGCTTTTGGATCAAGATTGCAACATTGCACTTTAGTAATGTGTACAAAGGCATCACATCCAAACACTTTTCAGTAGCCAACACTAGGTTGACGTTTACTCCAAAATTCTTCGGGTTTCATGTGTTTTACTGCTTTGGCGGGTGTTCGGTTTATGATATGAACTACATTATTCATAGCTTCAGCCAAAAATGACTCAGGTATATTATGTTAATGAAGCATTGACCTAGTCATTATAAATGGAGCATCCACCACCAATCCAGAGGTGTCTGGTGGTCGTTATAAGAGTGGCCTATTTTCACTGACCTCTTTGGGCACTCGATCCTGGTGCCGGGTATTACTTCTTCTGAGGATCGAATCTTGGTGGTTACGAAAACACAAGAACACCATTGATTGCTGCAACTACTTCAGATGCAGTTTTCCACAGCATCACCTCATTCATTACCATCATCCATGCCTTCACACACACTCCTACTCCCTCTGTATAGTAGACAACAGAAGAGGCAGAAAGATGACCATACAGCAGCAGCAGCAGCATCAGATCTGCAGTCAAGAAACCATCAGCAGACAGCAAAGGAGGAAGAAGAATGACCATCAGCAGCACCTCTAATCTTTGACACTTGCAGCGTGGCATTAAGGCCACAGGTAAGTATCCTACTCACTCACTCATCTGCATCATTTGATCAAAGGTTGTAAAGGTTAAGAGGTAGTTGGTTTGTAAGTAAAAAGGTGGCCAGTTTCCTCTAAAATAAGGTTATGCCCTCCAAAACCTCAGGATCCCTATAACATGGACAGTCTTCAATGACTTACCAGCAGAGGATGATATCAAAACCTTCACTTATGGTGTTAGTCCTTCTATTAGTAAGGAGGAGGAAAAACAAGAAAAAGAAGATACAGAGCTAGATGGGGATGAGATGGACAAGGAAGAAACTAATATAGAGGGACATGATGAAGAAGAACACAAGGAGGATGATGCTGAAACAGAGGAGGAACGAAGCAAGAAACCGATGGAGATGAGCAAGAACAACAAAAAGAAGAAATCAAGAAAAAATAGAGAGGCAGAAGGCATTGAAACAAAAGGGGAAGAACAGAAAAACCAGCTAGCATGTATAGCCAGCCTCTCCTCAAAGGCCATCCAGTATAGAATGCCAGCTAAACCTTATGCTCCTTACCTCAAAGAACAATGGCTGCAATTTCAGATTAAAACACTAATTATGAGGATATGTTTAGGCTGCTAAAGAAATGATAATATACATGCCTACTAAAGGAGATGGAAAACACTGCCACATAGCTTGAAGATCAGAGAATATTAGTGGGAAGAAGGAGAAAGGAAAGCAGGCTGCTATAAACAAGAAGCAAAAACCACAACGGAAGAATGAGATGTCAGAGAGGCTACCAGAGCCACTAAGTTGCTCAGAGGATGAGCAACACTTTCAGTAGTGGGGTGATGACGAGTCTCATCATTGAGTAATTATATGGGCCTTAATTGGCCTTAATTCACCTCATAGCTTAGCCAAACCAACTATTTTCACAACTTATTGCATACTTTTGATTATATTTTGCTTATGGGTTGAGTTAGAGTTGGATATTTTGCTTTGTGGTCTAATGTGAATGTAATAAAGGAATAGAGGATAAAAGCAAAGGAAATGCAAGGATAAAAGGGTAGAAGCGAGGAATGATGGTAAAAGATACCTTGGTAAAAACTCAGATGGGATAAGAGAGAAGAATTACAGGAGGTAAATCCTCCTCATTTACTGCCCATTCATTCGAATATCCCTCCATCAGCTAAAAGTACACACAACCAAATCAGGAGTACTAAAAGACAGCCAAGCAAGTGGAAGTACAAACAACCTCCCTACTAGAAGGCAACAGAGCTAGTGAAGATGAGAGGACACATTACCATTAAGTTGGTAGTTGTACCTCCCTAATTTTGAGGGAATTCATTGAGACTTCAAAAGTATAAATAGAGAGGCTTAGGAACTCAGTTTTTTTAGCCAGTTACCAGTCAGCTAGATAGTCAGTCAGTCAGTTAGCAAGGATTCAAACTTCTACTTTGTAACAGTTTTGATGTAAATAAGTGTTCTTTGATAATTAATATGAGTTTTTATTTGAGCCAACACTGAGTTAACTCAGAGGGCTGAAGCTCTTGGATTAGGGCCCGACCCTAGCAGCCAAAGCTCCTCTTTATTGTATTGTTAAGTAGCATAGCTTCCTGCTTTTTGTCCATTTGTTTAATCAGATGCATTCTCATTACAACAGGAGTATAGATTCATTCTTTTTGTGCATTTTGTCAAGCAGTCCATTTCCATTACAGCAATAGCACAGATGCATGGTTTGATTTTTCATTTGGTTAAGTATATGCATGTTCATTCTAGTGGTTCAGCACAGATTCGTCGCCTTCCTGCTCATTGACTGAAGTAGCTTCCATTTATTCTTTCATTTAATCAATAGGTTGGCAAAGAAACGATCCATCAGGATGCTCACATTTGTCTCGACCTCACCTCCTCCCTTTAGGACCATGATGTGAGGAAGAAACCCTGTAGCAACGCCAAAAACACAGGGTTTTGGGTTTTCATAGGGTTTGTCGTTTAAACACAGTCACTGAGTTCATCGCGTTGTCACTTTGTTCCTCTCATGATTATCCACCCCTTTACTCTCTCTTTCTTTCATTTAGACCTTCACCCTCTGCCTATGACCTCACTCATACTGTCATTCTCCTTCGGCCCGAAACGCTTACGTAGGAGTTGATAATTCATGTTTAAATGGTTTTACTGGTAAGACTCCTTTCACAAGCCAAATTGTCCAATCACCTCTCAAATCCACTTTTCGAGTTTGACTTACTGCCTTTCAAATCCCCACCGTCGATCTGCCTTGTCAGATCTGACAGTTGTCGCACACCCGCTCACCAACTTGCTCGGTCACATCTCCACCGTAGATCTGCCTTGCCTAATCCGATGGCCCTCGTGCCATATCGCATGGATTTCCTTTCGACCGTTATCGGGCTGAGAGCGAGCGACAAGTCCAGTTTCCACGTGCTACGTGTTGGTCGGGGAGGCTAATCGCGCAAAATTATACAAAACCATTTACGGTGTTGAGGGCGTGTGAGATACATCTTACTACCCTCCAAACTCGCTCGTCATTTCCACACATTTCTTTTCGCGCTCCAATCTCCACTGCCGATCTGCCCTACCATATATGATGGTTGTCGCATCACCCGATCACCAACTGGCTTGGCCGATCTCCGTCATTTATCTGTTGATCGCCTCCGTGATATAATCCCAGCCGTCCATCCTGTTAGTCCACCATGTCCGCCCATTTGCCTACGTACCCTCCTATTGTCCGATCTCAACCGTTCATTTACCTTTCACCCACCTGATCCAACGGTCCTCATGCATTGTTGCTCATTACGTCCTCTTTTTATCATTTTTACCTCTGACCATTTTTCTGCTTCAACCCGGACTTAGCCTAGTTGCCTTTGCCTGCACCTTAGGATAGTTTTATGCCCCTTTACTTCTGCAACTTAGATAGGTAGCATTAGAATAGTGTTGTTTAGAAATTATGCTTAGTCTAGCTATTTTCATGAATAATTAGGTTATGGTGATTAAGGTTTGCATGTTGTTTTCTTCATTTCTGTAGTAGAATAGCTCTCCCCTAGAATAGGTTTTCTCTCCTTCCATCAAAATCAAGCTTCTTCTAACCCTATAGAAGTCTAGCTTGGAACCCCTGGGGTCTCTTGCCAAATTAGCAGTGACAACAGGCAGTACCTTCACTTCTACTTGTGTATATAACACAGTGACCTCCAAGTTTGTACGAACCCCTGGTTGATAAGTAAAGCTGGTAGCCCTGGGAGTTGCAACATTCTTGCTGCAATACCTAGGCTTATCACTTTTTGGCACCGTTGTCGGGGAGGTGTCAGAGTAGTAGTGATTACTGTTCTTTTCTTCTATTTTCTAGTTTCCAACTTTCTTCCATTAGTTTATTTATGCAAAACTAATCTAGTTCCTTTCTTTCATTTTGTCATTTATCCACTTTCCTTTCCATTCTGCAAGTTAATCTAGTTTCCTTTCCTGCAAATAGAATTTCAATTCTGTAAGTAGTTTTCTTTCTGTTAGTAGTCTTTCATCCAGCCCTCAAAGACATAGTCAAAGAAGAACTGCAGAAACTGTTAGATGCAGGGTTCATTTACCCTATCTCTAATAGTGAGTGGGTCTCTCCTTTAGTGTTAGTGCCCAAGAAAAACAGGAAGTGGAGGATTTGTGTCGATTAGGGAATTGAACGAGGCCACAAAGAAGGATCACTTTCTCTTACCCTTCGTTGACCAAGTGCTAGATGGCCTGCCAAGGAAGAAGTTCTTTTCTTTCCTAGATGGATTTAGTGGGTACAACAAAATCCAAATCTGCCCAGAAGACCAGGATAAGACCACTTTCACCTATCCATGGGGTACTTTTTCCTATAGAGTCCTTCCTTTCATCCTATGCAATGCTCTTGGCGCTTTCTAGAGAGCAGTCCTAAGTATTTTTGTTGAATTAGTTCATGACGATGTGGAGATCTACATGGATGATTTTACACCTTATGGCTGTGATTTCCAAGAGGCCCTGACTAACTTAGGCAAAGTATTACGCAAATGCATTAAGATGAACCTGTCCCTTAGTCCAGAAAAATGTGAATTCTTAATGACTGAAGGGATTGTGCTAGGTCATTCCATATCTCAGCAAGGACTGTAGGTGGACCCAAACAAGGTAGCCATCATCCAAAGGGTCCCACCTCCAAAAAATAAGAAAGATGTTAGGAGTTTCTTAGGGCTAGCTGGATATTACAGAAGATTCATAAAAGACTTCAACAAGCTAGCCTCTCCTTTGTTTGGTTTATTGGCCAAAGATTCTGAATTTATATGGTCAAAGAGATGTCAAGAGGCCTTGGACATTTTAAAGGGTAAGGTAACCACTGCACCAATCCTCAGAGGCCTAAACTGGGCCCTCCATTTTCACATTCATGCTGATGCCTCACATAAAGCCATAGGAGCAACCTTGGGACAGGTAGAATAGAAATTGCCTTATGCCATCTATTTTATCAGTAAAAACTTGTCAAAGGCCAAGCTAAACTATACTATGACAGAAAAAGAACTTCTGGCTGTTGTGCATTCATTGAACAAGTTTAGGCATTACATTACAGGCTATCAGACATTGATGTATACTAATCATGCTGCAATTAAATATTTAATGAACAAACCAGTTGTAAATGCTAGAATAATAAGATGGTTACTCTTATTGCAGCAATTTGATTTAACTATTGTTGATAGGTCTGGTAAAGAAAATGTTGTTGCTGACTTTCTCTCTAGAATGAATCTGCCTGCAGGTGAAGAAGGAATGATGGATGATCAGTTCTCATATGAGCATTTGTTTGCCATTTCAGTGCTCTCCCCATGGTTTCCTAATATAGCAAACTATTTGGTGTCAGCACAGTTCCCACCAAACCTGCCCTCCAGAGAGAAGAGCAAGATAATTAGGAAGAGTGCCCCCTTCACCTAGATTGGGGGAAATCTGTTCAAACTTGGTCCAGATCAAATCTTGAGAAGATGTGTAAGGGAAGAAGAGCTCTTTGACATCCTTCTGACCTGTCATGATGGGCCTTATGGAGGACACTTTGCAGCAAAAAGGATAGCATTCAAGGTGTTGCAAGCAGGTCATTATTGGCCTACTCTTCATCAGGATGTGAAGAAGTATGTTAGTCAGTGCGATTGGTGCCAGAGGATGGGAAAACCTACTCCAAGGGATGAAATGCCCCTACAGCCTCAAGTGACTTTCGAGCCATTTGACAAGTGGTGCATTGACTTGATTAGGCTTATCAACCCTCCTTCCAAGAAAAAACAGCACATCATTGTGTGCACCGATTACTTGACTAAGTGGGCAGAAACCAAAGCAATCAAGGTAGCAACAAAAGAGAAGGTGGCTGAGTTCCTAAGGGAGAATATATTCTACAAATTTGGGTACCCTAGAGAACTAGTCACAGACCAAGGTAGCTAGTTCACCTCCAGCATGATTGAAGAACTGCTCAAGCATCACAAGATCAAACATAGGACCTCCACTCCTTATCATCCACAAGCTAATGGGCAAGTGGAGGTGACCAACAGAGCACTGGAAAACATCTTGACCAAGGTAGTGAACAGCAGCAGAAAGGACTGGGCTGAGAGACTAGTTGAGGCCACCTGGGCCTATAATACAACATGGAAGACCACCACTGGATTCACACCCTATGAGTTGGTCTATGGAAAAAAGGCTTTGTTGTCCATTGAATTTGAATATAAAACATTGAGGATGGTAGCCCAACTAGATTTAGATCTCATTCATGCACAAAAAGAAAGGTTGTTCCATTTGAATGGCCTAGATGAATTCAGAATGCAGGCCCTCCTCAATACACAGATAATTCAGCTCCAGAGAAAGATCTGGCATGACACACATATCAAGGCAAGAAGGAGATTGGGCACTATTATATGATTCAAGGTACAAGGACTTAAAGGGAAAGCTAAGAACAAGATGGCTCAGACTATATGCGGTGGAAAGATGCCATGACAATGGTTCAGTGTGAATCAGGACTATAGATGAAGAAGCCATTCCATTGCTAGTTAATGGACACAGATTGAAATTATACAAGAGGCCTTCATCTAAACAAGAGTTCATTGACAGCATCAATAAGACAGTGATGATGGTGGAGCAAGTTTCAGCTCCTCCCTCATCAGGTCACTGAAAAAGAAAGAAAAAAAAACAGAATAAGGATTCAGGTGAAAACCTCCATGAGGCGCCTGAGTCCCATCTTTGGGTTGAAAACCTCCATGAGGCAGCCCAAGGATGAGAAAAAAGGGAAAGAAAAAGAAGATCCCTGGGTGAAAACCTTCCTTGAGGCGCCCAGGGAAGATACCTAGGGTGAAAACCTCTCTGAGGCAGCCTAGGTGTTTTTCAATATATATATATATAAAGGTAATCGTTTTTCAGGTGGATGAATTAGGTGGCAAAGAGAAGACCCAAAGGGGGCCCTGCCTCACATATGTTCATCTCCCCCACTCCTTACCATGCATCCCTCCATAAATTCCATTGTTTTTTTCACTTCACTACTTCAATTCAGGAGAAGATTATGTTTTCCACAGCATCACCTCATCCATTACCATCATCCCTGCCTTCACACACACTCCTACTCCCTCTATACAACAGACAGAAGAAGAGGCAGAAAGATGACCATACAGCAGCAACAACATCATCAGATCTACAGTCAAGAAACCATCAGTAGACAACAGAGGAGGAAGAAGAATGACCATTAGCAACACCTATGATCTTTGACACTTTCAGCATGGCATTAAGTCCATAGGTAAGTATCCTACTCACTCACTCATCTGCATCATTTGATCAAAGGTTGTAAAGGTTAAGAGGTAGTTGGTTTGTAAATAAAAAGGTGGCCAGTTTCCTCTTAAAAAAGGCTCAGCCCTCCAAAACCTCAGGATCCCTATAACAGGGACAGTCTTCAATGACTTACCAGCAGAGGATGACATCAAAACCTTCACCTATGGTGTTAGTCCTTTTGTCAGTAAGGAGGAGGCAAAACAAGAAAAAGAAAAAATAGAGCTAGATGGGGATGAGATGGACAAGGAAGAAACTAATATAGAGGGACATAATGAAGAAGAACAAAAGGAGGATGATGCTGAAACAGAGAAGGAACAAAGAAAGAAACCGATGAAGATGAGCAAGAACAGCAAAAATAAGAAATCCAGAAAAAAGAGAGGTAGAAGGCATTGAAACAAAAGGGGAAGAACAGAAAAACTAGCTAGCATATATAGCCAGCCTCTCCTCGTAGGCCATCTAATATAGAATTCCAGCTAAACCTTATGCTCCTTACCTCAGAGAACAATGGCAGCAATTTCAGGTTAAAAAACTAATTATGAGGATATGTTTAGGCTGCTAAAGGAATGATAATATACGTGACTGCTAAAGGAGATGCAAAACACTGCCACATAGCTTGAAGATCATAGAATATCAGTGGGAAGAAGGAGAAAGGAAAGCAGGCTGCTATAAACAAGAAGCAAAGACCACAACGGAAGAATGAGATGTCAGAGAGGCTACCAGAGCCACTAAGTTGCTCAGAGGATGAGCAACACTTTCAGTAGGGGGTTGATGATGAGTCTCATCATTAAGTAATTATATGGGCCTTAATTGGCCTTAATTCACCACCTAGCTTAGCCAAACCAACTATTTTCACGACTTATTGCATACTTTGATTATATTTTGCTTATGGGTTGAGTTAGAGTTGGATATTTTGTTTTGTGGTCTAATGTGCATGTAATGCAGGAATAGAGGATAAAAGCAAAGGAAACACAGGGATAAAAAGGTAAAAGCGAGGAACGATGGTAAAAGACCTTAGTAAAAACTCAGATGGGACAAGAGAGAAGAATTACAGGAGGTAAATCCTCCTCATTTACTGCCCATCCATTCGAATTCCCTCCATCAGCTAAAAGTACACATAGCCAAATCACGATTACTAAAAGATAGCCAAGCAAGTGGATGTACAAGCAGCCTCCCTACTAGAAGGCAGCCGAGCTAGTGAAGGTGAGAGGACAAGTTACCATTAAGTTGGGAGTTGTACCTCCCTAATTTTGAGGGAAGTCGTTGAGACTTCAGACGTATAAATAGAGAGGCTTAGGACCTCAATTTTTTTAGCCAGTTACCAGTCAGCTAGATAGTTAGTCAGTCAGTTAGCAAGGATTCAAACTTCTACTTTGTAACAATTTTGATGTAATACAGTGTTCTTTGATAATGAAGATGAGTTTTGATTTCAGCCAACATTGAGTTAACTCAAAGGGATGGAGATCTTGGATTAGGGCTCGACCCTAGCAGCCAAAGCTTCTCTTTATTGTATTGTTAAGTAGCATAGCTTCCTTCTTTTTGTCCATTTGTTTAATCAGATGCATTCTCATTACAACAGTAGTATAAATTCATGCTTTTTGTGCATTTTCTCAAGAAGTTCATTTACATTACAGCAGTAGCATAGATGCATGGTTTGATTGTTCATTTGGTTAAGTAGATGCATGTTCATTCTAGTGGTTCAGCACAGATTCATGGCCTTCCTGCTCATTGACTGAACTAGCTTCCTGTTTTCTGTTCATTTTCTTGAATAGTTGCAGTTTCATTACAGAGATGCAGAACAGAGTGGTTTTGTTTCAGTTTGTTTCATTCATGCTTTCATTTAATTAGTAGGTTGGCAAAGAAAAGATCCGTCAGGATGCTCACAGGTGTCTCGGCCTCACCTCCTCCCTATGGGACCATGATGTGAGGAAGAAACCCTGCAACAACCCCAAAAACATAAGGTTTTGGGTTTTCATAGGATTTTTCATTTAAACACAGTCACTGAGTTCATCACATTGTCACTTTGTTCCTCTCATGATTATCCACCCTTTTACTCTCTCTTTCTATCATTTAGACTATCACCCTTTGCCTAAGTCCTCACTCATATTGTCATTCTCCTTCGGCCCGAAACACTTGCGCAGGAGCTGATAATTCATGTTTAAACGGTTTTACCGGTAAAAAGCCTTTCCCAAGCCAAATCTTCCAATCACCACTCAAATCCACTTTTCACGTTTACTGCCTTTTAAATCCCCACCGTCAATCTGCCTTGTTAGATCCGACGGTTGTCGCACACCTGCTCACCAACCTGCTTGGTCACATCACCACCATAGATCTGCCTTGATAGATCCAACGGCCCTTGCGCCATATCACGTGGATTTCCTTCCGACCGTTATTGGGCTGAGAGCACGCAATATGGATGGTTTCCCCGTGCTACGTGTCGGTCAGGGAGGCTAATTGCGCAAAATTATACAAAACCATTTACGACTTTGAGGGCGTGCGAGATACAGCTTACCGCCCTCCAAACCCGTTTGTCATTTCCACACGTTTCTTTTTGCGCTCCAATATCCATCGTCGATCTGCCCTGCCAGATCTAACAATTGTCACATCACCTGATCTCCAACTCGCTTGGCCAATCTCCGTCGTTCATCTGTCGATCGCCTCCACGATTTAATCCCAGCCGTCCATCCTGTTAGTCCACCATGTCTGCCCATTTGCCTACATACCCTCCTACTGTCCTATCTCAATCGTTCATTTACTCTTCACTTGCCTAATCCAACGGTCCTCATGCGTTGTTGCTCATTACGTCCTCTTTTCACCATTTTGACCTCGAAACGTTTTTTTCGCTTCAATCCAAACTTAGCCTAGTTGCCTTTCCTGCACCTTAGGATGGTTTTATGCCCCTTTACTTCTACAACTTAGATAGGTAGCATTAGATTAGTATTGTTTAGAAATTCTGCTTAGGCTAGTTGTTTTCATGATTAATTAGGTTATGGTGATTTAGGTTTGCATGTTGTTTTCTTCATTTCTGCAGTAGAATAGCTCTCCCCTATAATAGGTTTGCTCTCCTTCCATCAAAATCAAGCTTCTTCTGACTTTATAGAAGTTTGGCTTGGAACCCCTGGGGTCTCTTGCCATATGAACAGAGACAACACGCAGTACCTTCACTTCTACTTGTGTATAGAGCACAGTCACCTCCAAGTTTGTACGAACCCCGGGTTGATAAGTAAAGCTAGTAGCCCTAGGAGTTGCAACATTCTTGCTGCAATACCTAGGCTCATCAACATCATGGACCCAAAACTATTGCATCAATTACCAAACAAGATCATCAGATAGATCCAGTTAATACACAACAAAATCCTTTCATACACTGATGCCATTTTGACCACGGTGAACTGCTCCTACACGCCGCACCCTTCTTCTCCAGAATTCACTTTCCATCCTCGATAACTCTCACCAACACGACGCTGATGGATTCAAGCTTGGGACTGAATGTGTACCCAAAATCCCCACTCACCACCAAGCTCTTTTTAATTTTGCTAAAATGCGACGCCAGTAGTGGCTTCTCGCATACCATGGCCTCCATGAGCGTGTGATCGATACCCTAGGCTCTCATGGTCCGGTTTACAAAGATAACCAGGGAAATATAGAAATCCCCCAGCTGAGTTGAGCTCAATGGCCCCACGACCTTCACATCTGATGCTAGTTCTTGATACTGGGAACCCCAAGGTCCATCGCCTGCAATCAAGACGAAAATATCAGAATAATTTCTGATCTATAGGAGAGTTTTAAGGACTTCAAAGATGATCAGATGGCCCTTATCCTTCAGAATCCATCCGAACATGCCCATACCCAGTCGAGCGTCCGGTGGAACGTCGTACTTTAACCAGAAAGCAACATCGTGGGCTTTAGCTGGCATGAAGAAGCCCTCGTCAATGCCATTAGCGATAATGTGGACATTTCACAGTGGGAACATGTAGACTGTCCTCAATGTTTACCCCATGACATTGGTGGTGGTGACATGGTGAGTGTATTTGGTAAAGAAATTTACCTCCTCTACGACTCTCTGTACACGCTCTATTATGGCCTTATGCAGGTTGAGGAGTTGAGCCTCAGTGGAGCTCCCCATGAGATCTTGGACAATGTCTAACTGTATTCTCTCATAGGTGATACCATGGTCAGACATGCCTTTTTCCGTCCATCAGTCACGATCCTGACTCTTCCATGGCATATCGAATTACACCTACCATACATGCAAACACTGGCATCCAACTGTCCCCACTTGAACCATTGCTTTACATTTTATAAACACGTCAAGGCTGTTGCTTTTGTTATACATTTTATAAACATACTTTCCACTACTTTTGACCTGTGGCAATGCTAGTTTCCTGCAACTACTAAATAAATCCGCATGAGAATCCATCCCAACTACTAGATTACTTCCTTCATCTCAACCAACTATTGGCCTGTTGTTGAGCGTTTTTTTGTCAAGGTCGCCGATTTAGGAGGTTGTTCTACCAACAATATAAAAACTATATAAAGCGGGAAAAGAATGAGTGATCCTTAAAATGGTGTCTTTAGGAATAGTTAAGGTTTGACAATGCTTTCACACTTAGGGGAGATGAGGGGGATCACCGACTATCCACTTTAGCAACTAGCCACTTTAGCAATTCGAAGGACCAACAACTGTGTTTCCAGCCTTTCATTTCATATACCATTCCTGTATGCCAGACCTCTTATTTCATCTTGCTATACGTCAAGGCTTTCTCCCATCGATAGTTGGAAGAAGAACTTAGATTGGATGTAACTGAATGAAAAGGAATACAAGTGTGATAGGAGGGCACGGTTAAGCAGGTAAGCGAAGGCTCTCTCTTGCTCTATGGTCTTGTGTAAAGCATTTCCGTCTAGTATTGATCTTCATTCTAAGTTAGTAGATCGAAAGCTTTTGAGGTGATAGAAATATTTAGCACGGAAGCAGAAGCAAGAGGTCTTCAAAGAACTTTTGTGTAATAAAGATTCTTGGTCGCATTTCATTGGTCTCTAAGGAAAATTCTAGCTTAATCGTTGATCTTCTCTTCTCTTCTAGAAGCCCTCGGGTGGTCCCTCCACGAATTCTAATGTTTGTTTTTGCATTAAAGTGTTGCCAAGCTTATAGCCTCAAGCTGGAAAGTATCATTGGCGGGGGTACTATAGATATATCATAAGTCTCTCTAATTGAGACTCAATCTATAGAAACAATCAATCAATATGTGCAATATATTGTTGCAATATGCTCTTTCAAATAGATCATAAATCTTCCCCCTTAGTTGCACTGGTCTCTGAGCTATTTTTTCCGCTATCGCTTCCTCTAGTACTAGCTCTGATTTCTCTTCAGCAGTTGCAATACGATTCTTTAATTCATCTCCTGCCCTTGATAGTCATAATCACTATAAACTTTATATCATTGGCAATTGGCATTGGCATAATCTTATTTCTCCTGTCGAAAGCAAGAAAAGGAATGTCTTAGCGTGCCCTTACTCTAATTCTAAATAAATCTCTTTCGCACTCTTAGAATGATGCTCCAGAGGTTACAAAGTTTGTTGATTCAATTGCATAATGCAACCCAAGAAGACAAGCCTTGATGTTGTTAGAGTAAATTAAGTGCTAAAAGACAGGAAATGATACCCCTTCTGGTACACTTGTTTGGCTTGCATCTATCAGCGTTTCAAAGGATTTTGGTTTTTATGTTCACATGTTCTGAAGCTAATGCACAACAACAATTCCATGCCCAAGAGTATGATAGCAAGAGCTTTGGCGTAAGGATTCAACTTGTAAGTTCAGTTTCTTGAGGTACTTCATTTTTGTCAAATTGCTTTTGCTTATGTTATTGTAGGTAAAATATTTTAAAACAAAAGATACAAAATAAAAAATAAAAAACTTGCTTCTGTATATAATGCTAGGCTATAATAAAAAGATGTCGAATTTGCATGTGGTTTTATGAATCTGTATTTTCCATATGAATGTTGGATGAGAAATTTTAAGTTGAAAAATAGATCAAATATACAATATCCACATTTCCATCCTACCAACATGTAGAGGGTCTTTTGTACTGTGGCATTGTCATACTTTTTTTAGTGCTCTATCATTTTGAATCAATGTGACATGCCCCTTGTTCATGCTGAGAGGCTCTCTTGGGAGTTGAAATTTAGTTCCTAAATTGTGTTGTTCCCCTTGTTGTCTGGGGAGGTTTTTGGTTCACCACAGGAGGCAAGCTCACTTTAATCAAATCTGTTCTTTCGGCACTGCCCACTTTCTAGGCTTCTCTAATGCTGGCTCCAAAAGCAATCTCTGATCAGATTTCAAGGCTCATTCGCGATTTCCTATGGAAGGGAGTCCGTGGAAACAATAACCGATTTCACTTAATAAACTGGGACATGGTGAAGCGACCTATCGTGGAAGGTGGTCTGCAAATTAGAGACCCCACGCAAGCCAATTTAGCAATTGGATGCAAGTCATTTGGCAAATCCACGCAGAGCCTAGCCACCCGGTCAACCAATTAGTCAAACTTAAATATCTCAACAATCAAACGTTGAGGCAATTTACAGTGGATAAAAATCCAAAAGGATCTTTGGCTTGGAAGTTGTGTAGCAGAGGCATTGAATTTTTTAGATCCTACCTGTATCGGATTCCTGGCAATGGCAAAAACACAATGTTATGGAGAGACAACATTATGGGCCATCCTCCTCTTGTAGAAGTTAACGAAATCTCTGAGTTAAGAGCATGGTTACATGCGAAAGGAATCAGGAAAATAGAAGACATCTCGGAATGGGACAGCCATGGGAACTGGCAGCGATGGAAGTTTCCTAGAACTCCAGAACATTTACAAATGCAGTTGGAAATTCTTTTTGAAGCAATCTCTGATTTCGCACCGGTCCACAAGGAAGAAGAAGATTCCTGGGGCTGGGGCAAGACTGGGGTCTATTCGACAGCTCAAGGCTACATTCAGATGCAAACTAGGAAGGAATCGACTCACCAGGAATCTTTTTGGAAGCAGATTTGGGATAGCTTCAGCATCCCCAAAATTAATTTCTTCTTTTGGACTTTGATGCACAAGAAAATTCTGACCGGAGAAAACTTGTGCAAAAGGAATATAGTAGGCCCCCATCACTGTGTGTTATGAAAATGCACAAAGGAAACTTCTGATCACTTATTTATAGAGCAAGTTCGTGAAGGAGGTCTGGTCCTTTTTCCTGCATGGGCTGAATGTTTGCCCTCCATCTCAGGTCTCGGTTGTCTCCATGTTTACCTCTTGGAAAGACAGTTATCCTCATAGCATCACTAGCAAGTCTCTTTGGCACCGAGTGTGGATTGTTGCCCTAAAATATGTCTGTTGGAAGCTTTGACTCACCAAGAACGATATCATTTTCAACAATACAGATTGGTCTCCAGCAATGGTGGCTACCCGAGCAAAGGGCCTGCCCTTAGAAACTTTGAATCATTTCCCCGTCAAAGATGACAGTTCCCTTCTAATTGAAGAAAGGATGTGGTTGGATGCTTATTCCAGTAGGGTCAGAATCAAAGAAAATCCTCGCCCAATTCAAAAGGAAAGATGGCAAATCAGAGATTCAGAGGACAACTTTCAACATTTGTGGAGATCCCAAGGCAAGTGCACAATCTTATTCGATGGTGCTTCAAAAGGCAACCCAGGAAAGTCAGGAGCAGGCGGGGTGCTTTTTCACCGAATCGGAACAAAGAAGATAGTTTCAGCTGGGGTCTTGATCAGAGAACCAACAACCAAGCAGAAATTCTCAGCTTATTGAAATCTTAGTCTTTGGAGACTCGGAAGTGCTGATAAAATCACTCATTAGTGAGAAAGAGCTAAAGGATCCGGTGCTAAACAAGCTGCTAACAAGACTAAAGAGAATTCTGAGAGAAATTTCCTCGGTTCAATTTTACCATATTCTCAGGGGTTTAAACAAGGAAGTGGACAGATTTGCAAACATAGGATGTACGTTTCAAATTGGGATGATAAGTACAAGTGTTGATTCCCCGATCAAGGCAATAATCCCCTGAGTGGGAAGGTTGTGCTTCTGACTTTCCGAAGAATGTATTTTGGTTGTTTGGCGTAGCCCAACCTAATTCTCTCTATAAATAAAACATAATCGTTTCAGTTAAAAAATAATAATGAGATTTATATGGATTATTTTCCATCTTTTATATCATTTTTCTTTTTTTTTCAGATCCTGAAACATGAGTTAGTTTCTAGCTTGCATCATCCTATTCCAGTATTAACATTACTAGTGGTTTGGTCTTTAACTTGCAGTTTCTATATATGTGATTTATATGTAGCCTTGTAAATAAAGCATATTTTAATGCTTGCATCGTCCTATTCTAGTATTAATATTACTGATGGTTTGGTCTTTAACTTGCAGTTGCTATGTATGTGATTTCCATGTAGTCTTGTAAATAAGGCATATTTTAATGTTGGATCTTATCCACATCAATAGTCCTCTTCTTAGTTAAGGGAGTAGGATTCCCTTAGATAATGGAGATAATAATTGTGAGATAGATATGGTTTACATTGACCCCAATAATAATTTTAGCAACCATGAAACTGGTATTAAGGTCCTGGTTGGTGCTATGGCATCCTCCTTCTCCATCCTCCTTCTCCAGTACTAACATTATTGATATATTATTTGGATGTTTTGGTGTTAATGACGTTAATACTTCCCTGCTTTTTAATGATTTGTGTATCCATTTTTGGTTCATTGTGAATATATCTCGATTTACATTCATATTCATTACAATAAGAGCAAACACAGTCTACCCACTCTCTGACCATTGGGAGAGAAGTTGCTTTATTAAAAATGGATTATATTTCAATTTGTCAATTGCCTATTCCACCTCATAATCTCTCTCAAAATACACTCTTTGCAGGTTCTATACAAAAGGGATTCTAAGTGAAATCCTTATTGAAATTGGAGATATGTTCTTTCAAATAATCTACCTCTCCAGAAATACATGTGCTTCCTAGCTCTCTAAATAGAGAAGGTGATCTGCTTATTCAATTGAAACCACGCCACCACCGTTGAAACCACGCCACCGATGTTGAATGAACAAGTCAAGGATTAAGGGTCTACACTATGAATTATGCATCGCTCTGTTGATTTGCACGTCATCATAAGACCATATGTGTGCTGGTAACATTCTGTTGAGATGTCCCTACTCAACACATTTTCCAAGTATTATGCACTTGAACATTTTGCTTTTGTGTTTCAATGTTGAAGGACCCAACATAGTTTCCAATCCTTGAGCTGGCCGTTTTGTGCCTCTACTAAGGTAATTCCATCTTCTGTAATAACTTTAGTTCTAATCACTTGAACCTCCTCCATTTTATTGCCTAAGTTTACAATTGCACATATCTCAGAAGATCAATCATCCCCTAAAAAAATGGGTTGGGGTTTCCCTTCTAGAGATTGACAAACTAGATTACCTTACCTTTGATTTAAGGTTGCCTGGCTGCCCTTCACTAATTCACACTTCATATTGAAAAGCCATGAATTAGAGGCTCAACCAACTACAATAAAAGCCATACCAACCCTCTTGAATGGAGTGGTTCCAATAACAAAGGTATCAACGGATGAACTCAAGGATTCTATAAACTCTAGTTGCTTTTGTTCAATAAGATTTCTCGTTTGATCACCAGACATAGTTTCTTTATTATCAGATATGATAGAACTTGAATTTCTTATTTATTAGAACCTCTTATGTGCCCAGAATTGTTACTCTTGTTATAAATTGTGCCAAATGTGTTAAATTCAAGCTTCGGCATTCTAATTTTTGTGCCTGTAGAAATATCATACCATATCAATATTATCCTTCAATATAGGCACAACATTGAGAATTGCATTGTAGAGTTCACCATAGGTATGCAACAGAAATATCATGCCATATCCATATTATCCTTCAATATATGCACAGCATTGAGAATTGCATTGTATACTTTAACATAGGTATGCAACAGACTTTGTTTCCGTAACCAACTTTGCTCCTGCCATCATACTCTTGAGTAGGGACTAGTTTCTCCGCAACACTCCTTGTCTTTTAAAGAATGAGTTGATCTAGTAAAAGAATGTAAGAGGTAGAAGAGAATGGAGTGGCTTAGATTAACAAGTGGTGGAATAATAATATTTAAATTTAATTTGTAATTTTTTGATATGAAATTGAAAAAAATGGAAAAAAAAAAATTGAAATACTTTGATTAAACTAGAATATTCCCTTAACATGAAATTTTGTCTATTTATTTAATATAAATTCAAAATTTCCCAAATCTAATTGAAGTAAATAATTTTTAAAATATTCACAAAACAAAAGATTAACATTTTAAACTTTAGAATTTTCCAAATGATTAAAATAGATATGTATGTGTAAAAAAACTAATAAGTTTAATGTAAATTATTGATATTATTTTGATATTTCTATAAGTAAATATGTAAAGTTAGATTATAGATGTGATGGGGCATTTAAAATTTTGAAAATCATCTTAAATTCATTTTTTTTAAAGACGTAATGTTTACTGAATGAAGAATAAATAAAATAATAAGCATCTCAATTCAATTTAAAAGGGTGTAATTATGTTTTTTCCTAATAAATTATATATTATATTTTTTTTTTAAATATAGAGAATTCATATTATATTAAAAGATATTTAAATAATAAGAAAAATATATTTTTTTACTATAAAGTTTTTAATATCATGTTTAAATTTATTTAATAAATATATAAAAATTTAATATTTAAAAAAAAAAATTCATAAATGGAAAATTTGTATTATACATATTAAATTAAATAAAAAATTATGTGTCAAAACAAAAATTTATTTTAATTCTAAATTTATAATGCAACAAGAAGTGCATTTTATAGTTTCTTTTCTGCTCAACCTATAGTTAACATGCGTCTTTTTTAAAATAAAAATAAAATATTCTTTAAATAGAAAAGCAAGGTCTAATATAATAAAAATAAAAATTAACATACATGTTTGGTTAGTTTTAATTGAAAGCAACATAAAACATCAATAATCTCATTCTTTTTTTTCTGAACAAAAAACTTGCATTATATTTTCATGACAATACAGTTTACATCATTCATCTTACTAGACTCCCCTCTCTCATTCCAACTAGATTTTTTGAGAGTGGGGGTTGGAACTAGCCAAAATGAGCTTGTAACAACTATTATTTCTGAAGTACATACATACATAAGCATATCAATGTGCTCCACCCTCGCTTCCAGACTTCGAAGGTGGTCAATCATACGACGGTGTTGACGTCTCACCCTCTCCAGCTGCTCTAAAATCTCGCTCTGACTAAACTGGATGTCCTAGGATTGTGCCATGGTCTCATTCTGTCTTCATGCCTGTAATCGCGGAGGATGTCCATGTTGAGTTGTAGATAACGTAATTGACCAACAATGGAGTCAAGGGAAGTTGGAGCTTCAACTTGACCCGGAGACCGTCTCAGTTTCCTCGACCTCTTGGCTTTCTGAGTTGGATGACGAGGCACTGTGACCAGGCTCATGATGCCGCACCTGTTGTTGTTTCCCCCCACCTTGTTTGGCTCGCCCTCTTTGCCGAGGCATCAAGAGGAAATAACAATTAACCAGAAATAAGGGTGATGTTCCCCTGAAGCATAATTCCTTAGAAAAACAACTAACAATAGTTGTGACGAAGAGACGCCACCTGACTGCGCCTCCCTCCAATTGAACTAAGCTACGCATGCCGCTCCCCAAGAGACAAGACCTTCCTCCCTTCCACGACACGCTTCGTGGATCACATCATGGCCTGATTGCCACTTCACGGCTCCAAACAAGCTTCGCCCCAACTACACCGACCACTTTCCAAGCACTATTCGAAAGGAATAGGAGGAGGCAGACCAAGAGGCAAAACTAAAGGGCCTCCATGCCAGTTCCTTCTCACCACCCAACAACCTGTGAATTTGATTTTCCCCCACGACTAAGAAGCACTGTAGCCTATCTTCACCCCTTCGTCTGAGATCCCTTCGAACATAATTCGAGCTCAAGGCGCACCCAGGTCGCCCTGCAAAGTCCCCAACACCCTTCTTACCCTAAGTGACGGTAGAAAGCAGCCACACAAGGCTCAACTTGTACAGTCCAAATCCCTCAGGAGGAGCCAGAGACACCAAGAGCCATCGAACTGAGAAACCTAGTTGTTGCTCCTCCTCTTCCCAGATAAAAATAATGAGGCCCATCGCCCTGTCTTCCAAGTTCCCAAACCACCAGCGAACCAGAGTGTGGAGACGACTCTGTTCGACTACCTGAAGCGACCCGGGTTTGAGGGACAGAGCAGAGAAATCACCCTCGGCCGCACCAGAGAGATGAAAGAACACGCAACGCCTCGCAACTAAGGCAACAACCCCGGGGAGTCACCATGAAAACAGAACCAGTCGCCTTGCTTACCCACACTCATTTCCCAATTCGCCTTACTGAATTGTCTCTGCAACCACCTCGCTATATTAATCTCGAGCAAGACCTCCCACAATCCACAATAAATGTGGTCTTGTATAGCCATAAGTGGAGTAATTATCCACGTGGAGCCACCGACGGTCCCGAGAACCGATCCTCTGCCACTTGGTTTGCTGTCAAATCACCCCATTGGGGATTCAATAATCTCATTCTTCCTATGTTATGGAAGCTCAATTATTTGTTGATATTACAACCCATTATTAAGGAGATGTAAAAATATTCTCTCAATAATTAAAAATAATAAATAAATAAATTTAAAACAAATAAATAAATAAAAACATATATTTTCACTTTTGAACTTGAGGAAGATGGATAATTCTCATACTTAAAACTAAATAAATTAATGCATTATAGAAATAAACCATTTGAAAATATTATTTCCACAAATTATTTTAATGTAAATTATAGTACTAGTACAACCACATTAGAAAATATGGTTGATATACTTTGATAGGCATCATTATCATTATCTGTCTTTATATACCAATCAATTTTTTGAAAATAGTGCCAATCATCATCATTTAATATTATTTATTAATATTAAAATTAATGTTATTTATATTAACAATATTAATGTCATTAATAATAGTATTATTATTATTATTAATTAAATATTATTAGTGTTAAGATAATATAAAACATAAAATCTATTATTAAAAATTAAAACTTAATATTGATGATGATGATGATGGTTAACGTCCACTGAGACCAAACTTTGGTCTATCGGACCTAGAGAAACAAATTATTTAGTTTGATTTAAGGTTTTATTTCTATGCTCAAAAAGCTTGGAGAGAAGCCTCCCAAGCTCACTGTAATTTTGACATTGTAAAAGGCTAGGAAGGTCAGTATTGCGACAAAGATTATGAAACTGAGATCTAATGTGGTTGTACGTGGGGCACTCTAAGAGGAAGTGGTTTTCATCCTCAATGTTCCTATTATCACAGAGATGGCAGATTCTTTCTGTCCATGGTGTTTTAGGAACTATCCAACGACCTGTTTCACTATGGAGCTCATGAGAATTCGTTTTAAACTTTTCTAAATTAATTTTCTTCTTTGAGCTAGCTAAAACAGAGAGATACTTTTGATCTTCTAGGGTGGGGTTGATGACCTTCTTATAATAACTCAATTTTCTTTTAGCCGCTAAATCTTTCTCGCACCACATTTTTTCTTTGAACTTAGAAGTAACAATATTTTTAATGTTATTAATGTTTTGCAGTGCATCGTTCTCGTTGATCTCCCAATGGTTCATCCAGGCCGTCGTGTCTTTATACCACCCCCATTTGAGCCTTAGATGGTTTTGGCTGGAATTTAAAGCTAGCTTGGAAAGTCTATGATCTCCTATGTTATTGAGGTTGTGCTTGTACAACAAAAGCCTAGTCATAGCTAGGCTTTCGATAGGGGAATTATAAAAACACAAAGTACACAAAGCAACTTTAATAAAGCAACTTTAGATGATATAGAAACTGCAAACGAAGTAGAAAAGTTGTTTTTGGTCATCCCGAACAAACAAGTGGACCACAACAAGATATTTGTAAGACAAGATGATTTGAAACACCTTCTCAGAAGTATATGGTATTGTTTAGATGATATTCTAAAACGTCTACAAAGGGTGAAGTATGTTGTGTTAGATTCTGATTCTGATTCGAAGAATGTTTCTAACACTCCAGCAGTGATTAACACTCCACAAATCAACATTGCACCAATTGTTCCAATGGTCAATTCTGCACCATCTATTCCCACTGCTCCTTCAGCGAATGGGGCTCTTATGTCCCCGGTAGTTATCTCTGGCTAGAGGTATCATCTCTCCAATCACTCGTACCTTTGGTTGTTCTCAAGTTGCTTGTGAAATTTTGGCTCGAGGGCTTACCAACATCTTCATGGCGAATGTGAAAGACTCTCTACTTCCCTTCATGGTTTTTCCTTGGTTATTTTGTACTCTCTATGTGGGCTTCTGTTTGTTTCCTTTTGTACTCAGCGAATCATTCTTGTACTACGCATATTTTTCCTGGAATTGTCAGAGTCACATATACTTTGATATTGTTAAAAGAGATTAAAATCAAGTTCTATGAGCAGAAAAAAGCTCGAATAGGTTCCAAATGGCTCAGATCAAGAATTTTGTAAACTTTCATATAATGCCACTTATGTCTATGTACTCTCTGTAAACACTTTTTTTATTAATGAAATCTTTTGTGCCTATTTACAAATAAAAAATAGACAAAATATGTATATTCATCGTATGAAATCTATAGACTTGTATATATTTAAAAAATAAAATCAAATAACTATATGAAATCTATAGACTTGTATATATTTAAAAAAATGAAAATCAAATAACTATATGATATTATAGATAAAATAACTATATGATAATTATGGATAAAATAAAACTATTTTTTAAAAGCATGTGTATTATAAAATTTTAATAATTTCATGTAAAACAATGAAATACATCATTTTCACTATAATAGTAAAATGATGTATAACTATAATAATAAAATAATAAAATGTGTGTGAATTTTATTTTTTTTAACAGGTAGGGATTTTTTTTGAAAGCTAAAGCATTTTGTATCTGCGACAAGATCTTCTTCCACTATGTTCAAAAATAACCAAAAAATATTCGAGCTTGTAGCTCTCTTTTTACAAATTATTGTTCTAATATGGTATTTTTAAGTATATAGTCTTCAAAAAATTCCTAAGATAAGAACACATTTGCATAACATTTATTTAAATTTAAAAAAGAAACTACCCTTTGTTATTCTCCCATAGAATAGGATTAACTTCAGCACCATAATTTTCCAGCCTTGGCTCACTGGAAGCAAAAACCAACTCCATCGATGCTTCATTTGTTGCCATTACCTGTCATTTTGGTGCCACCCCCAATTGTGCAGGAAGCTCTGCAAACATTTCCTTGTTCGCGCGTCTTATCACTACATTAGTTGAAGGAACAAACCTCTCTAGCTTGAGGTTTAAAATATTATATGCTACTTGTAGCCTGTCCAAATTGGTCTGCAGCAAACAAATTTTTTTATTTAAGAGGACAATTTGAGCTTGGGTTTCAGCATTCCCCATTTCTCCTAGCTTAGTTAACAAGGTCATTATGTACTCTATAGATGTCGTCAAGTAATCCAGTCGATGATTGACTTTATCTTTCTCTGCACCTGAAAACATTCCATTTGGATATCCATCCTCTTTGCAAGATTGTTAAAAAACCAAACTCTAATTATCGAGGAAACAAGCTCTCTTTATACCCTTGCAAGCCTACCTCTGTCGAATCACCACTTCACTCACCATCTTTATTATGACAGTCCTCCTCACGCTTTCTCCAAATCATGCTTGTTAGATTTAATAACTTCTCCATACGAGAATAACTAAAAAAACAAACAACAACAACAACAAACAAATCCCGTAGGATTAGTTTAACATCCCCCCTTAATTTGAAGGGATATCTGACATGTCAAGTAAAGATCTGAACTTTCAAAAAATTTCACGTCCTAATGCTTTGGTAAATATATCTGCAATTTGTTCTGAAGTACGACAATGTGTCAGATGAATTGTTTTGGCATTTACATGATGTCGAATCAAATGATACTTGGTGTTGATATGTTTGGTTCAATCATGGAACTTAGGATTCTTGGCCAATTGAATTGCAGAAGAGTTGTCGACAAATAGAAGAATTGAAGCTTTTTGTCTCTCTTGCAAATCTTCAAGTATTTTCCGAAGCCAAATGATTTCCTTAGTGGCTTGAGTTGCTGCTACATATTTAGCTTCGATGGTAGAATCAACAAGAATAGATTGCTTGAGTGATCTCCAATTGATGGTTGCTAATCCAAGATTCATCAAATAACCAGAAGTAGAGACTCCATTCTCCTTATCTCCATCAAAATTAGAATCTGGATAACTAGCAAGATGGAAGTCTGAAACTTTGGAATATTTGATGCCGTAAGTTTGGATTCCTTTTAAATATTTCAGAACTCTTTTTGCTGCTACCCAATGCCCCTCACAAGGATGATGCATAAATTGGGAAAGTTTCCAACAACAAAGGTTATGCCAGGACGAGTAATAGATAAATAAACCAAACTTCGAACAAGTTATATGTAGTTTGTTGGATCTTCAAATGGTTTGCCTTCTTCTAAAGTGAGTTTCAAATTTTGTTCCATTGGAGTAACAACAGGATTACAATCCATCATATTATATCTATTCAATAACTTTTCAACATTTTTTTTTTCTTTGAAAGATGGAAAATATGTTGTGGTTTTTTTCAACTTCAATTCCAAGATAATAATGAAATAAACCTAAATCAATCATATCAAAACCCTTTTTCAATTCCTTCTTAATAGATGATATATATTCATCATTGTTCCCTGCGATCATCAAATCATCAACATATACAACTAGATATACAATTGATCTTCCAACTTTTTTAACAAAAAGAGTTGCATTATCTAGGTCAAAATGCTTATAATTTAACTTAAGAAGATGTTCAATTAGTTTCTCATACCATGCATGTGGCGTTTGTTTCAAGACATACAAATACTTCATTAGTTTGCAAACCTTTTGTTCTTTCCCTTTAACAGAAAAACCCTCTGGTTGAAACATGTATGCATCTTTTAAATCTCCATTTGAAAAAACAGTTTTGACATCCATATGATGAATTTTCCATTCTTTCTACACTGCAATAACAAACAGAGATCTAATAGTGTCCCATTTAGCTGTAGGAACAAATGTCTATGTATAGTCAATACCTTTTTCTATGCATATCCCTTTGCTACAAGTCTTTCCTTGTGCTTATCAAGTGAACCTTCAGCTTTATACTTAGTTTTATAAATCCATTTGCAACCAATAGGTTTGATGCCAACAAGAGGGTCCACTAGCCTCCATGTGTCGTTTTTTATGAGAGCATCATATTCCTTTTGCATTGCATATTTCCAATGATCATAACTAGCAGCTTCTTCAAAACAAGTAGGTTCACAATCCACAGAAAAATTAAATTCACAATGAGAATAGTTCCCTGAGGAACTTCCAGTCTTAAACTCATCATATTTCTTTGGAAATGTTCGAATACAAGTTGATCTAAGCAAAGGTTGTGTATGAAGTTGCTCATATTCTTCATTTGTCTCAGTTCTTGCCATTTTTGTCCCTATCAACTCTGTTGCCATTTCTGTCCCTGTCATGTCTGCAGAAACCATTGCGTGAATCATGTCATTACCAAAACTTGTATAAGTCCATGGGAAGAGATTACACACAATAAACACATAATTGGTTTAGGTTACAACAAGGATATTATGGATGTATCTTTTCACATTCCCGGATTTGCTAAACCAATACAATTCTGAAGTGCTGGATTTATAGACGGTGTTGTTCCAAAACAAGATGATAGATGCCAACAATGTAACATAGTTGGACATGTAAAAGATCAGTGTTTTGATCTTCACCCGTGTGAGCATTGTGGAAAGCGAAATCACCATACAAATAGATGTTCCAACAAAACAACAACGAATATTAAAAAACAAAAAACAAAAAACAAAAAAAACTATTGCAAGAGAGAAGCTAAATTTCGGATGGTTCGCTTCTAGGGATTGGATGAAAACAACGAAGAAGATTTACAGGTCACACCAAAGAATATGTTCGAGAGTGATGGCCAGCCTTGCAGTGATGAAGAATACTTTTCACTATGTATTCGACAAGAGGGGGCAATTGTTGATGGTCTGCTACAGGTTCGGGTTCGAGATGTTAAGCAAGCTTAAGTCAGATTTGAGTTGATTGAGCTGTTTGTGAACGAGCAGTTCCATATCTGGAATTGTTAGAGGCACTGTTGTGATAGTTCTAAAGTTTGTGGTCACCTTAAAACAACATTTTTTAGTTGTTCCGAGAACTGCTATGAAGGTTCCAGAGTTGGTGTTGGTTGAGACCTTGAGTTCTCCCATATTGGTTTGTGGTCATGCTTAAAAAACATTTCTTGAGAGACATTCAACTCTTGGCACACATTTTGCATTTTGAGTTCTCATTCTTGGACTTTGGTACATCCCTTTAAATTAAGGGGGAATGTTAGACAACTAATCCTCAGGGTTAATGATAAAGTTAGTTTGGGTAGTTATTGGAGTCCAAAAAGACCCTGGAACTAATTCCATTGTTTTCTATATGTATTTATATGTACATCATGTACATAATTCTTTGAGATCAATTAATATACATTTGATTTGGTTTTCAATTTGATTGTCTTACAATGCATTCAATCAAGGGATAATTTCTTTGTGACTTCTATCCAAACCCATTCAAGCCAAGATGTGTGAGCATGTTTGCAATATCTCCGTTATGGAAATACTAACTCGCTACGTCCATCCAAATTTATTAACCAGATGAACCAGCGTCCACCTATCTCTTGTCGTGACTAAATTCTCGTAGGTTGTCCAAGTGTACACATGATCCCAAAATTCGACAGTGAGGAGGAGCCACCAAAACAAAAGGGAGAGAAAATACAGAGGACAAACCATGTTGGAGTTTAACAACAAAACGTCAGATATCCAACCTATTTATTATTTCTTTAATGCAAATCAGAACTTGCAATACTCTTAAACCTGATTTGATTTTGGCATTTTCATGGTAAAGTTTTGAGACCTAGACTTTTGTCATCCTGAGCCATCATTCCCTGTTCTAGAGACACCTTTATTAGCTAATGAATCTGCCAATGAATTGTGATGTTTCTTGATGTGGAAGAATTAAACAACCATAAACTTCTCTAGTTGCAAACTTATTCTATGCAGAATAGAAAAATGAAATTGCACTAAGTTCTCCTTGGTCTTGCACCCCTGTTGAATAATTAACATCAAGTCTCCAAACACCATTAATTGCCAAATTTCTTTTGATATTGCCAATTCGAGACCCTATCACAAAGCTAAGAATTCAACATGGTTATTTATTTAACTCCCCAAACCCCAAGCATATTGTGTTTATATTTCTTCGTCGATGCGAAAAATAAACCCTCCTACTCCTACCTCCCTGAAATAAATGTGAAATTTATTTACAATACAAATAGTATTACAAAGAATTAACATAGATTCATCTTAATTTCAGATTTATCAAGCATCAAAAAATTTAAATGCAAATCTTTCCTCAAGTTCAACAATATCGCTCAAGCCATTACAATAATATTCTCAATACAAGTTTAATATGTCAATTAAACCTAAATGGAAAAGATAATAACCATTCTTCCACAGTCACCAATTTTTCTTTTTTATTTATAAAATCTATATATTAATTATGTAAATTTTGTATATAATCTATAAATTTGGTCAAATCCTGATATTTGTTGTTTAAAATTGGGTTTTAACTACATATATAGATTAAGACCTTAAAAAATTCATCCCTCTATTATAGTATATCATTAAACAGTAAAAATTCACCCATACTTCTTATATGATTAGAAAAATAAAACACATGCATACTACGCTAATTTCGTCCAAACAAATCAATAAACAGAAATGTTAAATAAAAATGATTGCATTATATTAAACAGTTCATATTTTTAATATGAATTCATTCTTTAAGGTTGAGAAAAATCTATAAAATTCATTCTTTAATGTTGAGAAAAATCTATAAAAAATTATGTAAAATAAAATTATAAACAAATATGTTAAATAAAAATGGTCATTAATCTATTACATAAAATTGTTAATATTATGTTATAATTTTATTTATTTTTATTTGTAACACTTAAAACCAAAATCATTATTCCATAATCCCTCTGAGACAAGTTGGAAAATAAAAATTGAGACCAAGCAAAAACACTTAAGACATATTATAAAAAAGAAAATTGAAATTAAGAAAAAACTACAGAAAAATTAAAACATAAAAAAGTGACAAATTTGATAATAAAAAATTCAAACTAAGCCACCACAAAGACCCTGGACACACAGAAACAATGACAAATAACCATCACCCAAAAGGACAATGAAATGAAACAAACATAGTAGGCAAAAAAACCATGTAAAATAATACCCAACCAAATTCCCAGAGGAAAAATACTGCCAAAGGACATACTCCCCATCTTTATCTTTTAATTAGTTTATTATATATTAGCGTTTCATTGTGTATTGAAAAATCAATCTAATACTCTATATTGCCGTTTCATATTTTACATGCCAACCGTGTACAACAAAATGAGCTCGGAAACGTTGAATGACCCAACCCCCTGTGACGAACACATCTTATTTCTTTTTTAACTTTCCATACTAACAATTTAATTTATGAGTTATATTTTTTTATGAAAAAAAATTCGACATAAATCACATGAAAATACATTTGTCGATATATTTCAAATCAATTAATATGATTCATAAAAACAACAATGAAAATACATCTGCATTTACATTCGTCCGCAACCAGAAGGGAACCGCAACCAGGAGGGAAGCCTGGCCTTAGTATTTTGCATACTGTTATTAAAAAAATCCCAGGAAATTTTACATTTCTTTTGTCATTCCAGAAAAACTAAATAACACATGGGCATATCGAAAAGATCACTTGCAGGAAAATACTTACTTGATATTTAAAGGCATGTTCACACAAAAACCACTTTTTACACATGATGCTCTTTTTCTAGAAAGAGAACCATTGATGGGTTGACAACGACCACAACCAGCCTAATATATTTTGTGGCTTCAATATAGACTGTATAATTATGAAATCCCTATACCTTCTTTTGCCTAATATGTTATAAACTCTCCACATATAAGCGTTTTGACATGCATATCTATGGCATTTCATCCAACCACACATCAATAAAATCTCTAAGTTTTCATTTTATCACGAAATTGTGTGTTCTTTGTATTTGGCTTAAATTATTATAAATTTAATTAAGCATTTGTTATATTATAGTTAAATACAAAACAACAGTTTTGTATAAAAAAATTAATTATTTTCATACTTAACATAAAGTTGAGAAGGGAGAGACAGGAGCAGGAAGGGTTATTATTCATTTTGAAAAATAGAGATCCAATTCACCTCGCCTGGACTTAGGAAGAGAAACCAATAATCAAACGGAATTTGTAATTTATGGCTAAGGAGAATTTGTAATTTATGACAAGGCTTGAGATCCCAATAGCAAGGCAAATTCATAGTAGGGATTCCATAATTGTCATTCAATAACTTCTCAAAATCAAAAAGACGCCAAAATAAATGGTCTTCGATTTTTTTCAAATAAATGGTCTTCTACGATTTTTTTCAAATTAGCCTACAAATCCAGAAATTCAAAAATAAGCCAAATAACCAAGTGGCAGATTTGCACGCGAAGTGCATGATGCAGCGGTCGGGCGGGTTGGTTTGCACGCCCCCCGGCCGGTTTCGATTCCTGTGGAGGCTGCATGAGCTGCAGCGTATGGTGATCCATTGCGACCCCGATGACGGCAGTTATAGTTTCAATGTGACGGCTGTCAGCCTTGCTGACACGCATATGTACCATATCTGTGTAATAAAAAAAAGTCCATAATGCTTTTAAAGGGAACCAACCCCTTCCATTTTAAAAAAAACCAAGTGACAGACTCATTGAGAAATTACTCTAAACAAAGTTTAATTATTCAAGACTAAAGATCTCCTAACTTTTTCATTTATACCATGATCAAAATATTAAAAAGCTATTTGATTTTCATATCCCAATCCTCGCGAGTATGGAGTCCGATTAACGACGAACCAAGCAGCATCAGGACATCAATTGATCGCACTAATAATAAAAAAATTGATATATCGTTTTTGGCGCGGCCCTCAACTAGGGCGAACGTGATAGTGGATCCACCAGTTGGGACCCCGAGATTCACCTTCCCGGGGACAGGTGGTACATTTTCTTTAAGACATTAACAAGCAGCCTTATGGACGGGCAGGCTCTCATCCAGCTAGTTCAGAAATCGTTAAATTCACTTGAATCTTGCAATAGAATGGACGATTCAGTGATAGCAAATCCCGTCAGGTGTCGGAAGGATCGGGGCTCAGGTATTGAATGCACACAAGAGTTTGTTGGAGGCAGAGGTACTAGAGAATTTACTCAAGTTTTTTGGTTCATGAGAATATATGAAAAATTTATTCAAAGTTTTTTGGTTCATGAGAATCTAAAAAATTTACTCATAAGTTTTTTTACTTCCTTTGGTTTTTAATAATGGATATAGCAATTATTTAAAATGGTAGATTTATTAAATCATTACACAGTTATGTTCTGAAAATCTCCAACAACAAAATAAAGTTTTCGTCGAATTGCAATTACAATATTAAATTTTTTCAGAAGAAAAAGCTGTATAATATTTATATTATATATAAGAAAAACATGTACATTATGAACATGTTGAAAAAGAGCTGGCTGGAGCCCAAAACTGACTGTAACTTTTCAGAAAATACATATTTCTTTTTGATAGATTAAGTATGTAGACTATTATGAATATCTCCAACAACAAAATAAATTTTTCGTCGAATTGCAATTACAACATTAGTTTTTTTTCCAGAAAAAAAAGCTATATAATATTTATATTATATATAAGAAAAACATGTACATTATGAACATGTTGAAGAAGAGCTGGCTGGAGCCCAAAATCTGACTGTAACTTTTCAGAAAATACATATTTCTTTTTGATAGATCAAGTATGTAGACTATTATGAATATCTCCAACAACAAAATAAATTTTTCGTCGAATTGCAATTACAACATTAGATTTTTTTCAGAAGAAAAAGCTGTATAATATTTATATTATATATAAGAAAACATGTACATTATGAACATGTTGAAGAAGAGCTAGCTGGAGCACAAAATCTGACTGTAACTTTTCAGAAAATACATATTTCTTTTTGATAGATTAAGTATGTAGACTATTATGAATATCTCCAACAACAAAATAAATTTTTCGTCGAATTGCAATTACAACATTAAATTTTTTTTCAGAAGAAAAAACTGTATAATATTTTTATATTATATATAAAAAAACATGTACATTATGAACATGTTGAAGAAGAGCTGGCTGAAGCCCAAAATCTGACTGTAACTTTTCAGAAAATACATATTTCTTTTTGATAGATCAAGTATGTAGACTATTATAAAGAGATATCCAGACAAAAAAACATACCATAAGACAGTATCATATGTACGGGTTCATGAAACATACCAGAATATAAAGCCCCAGTACGAGCAAACTGAGGAGTTGAAAGCACAATTGGCCTCCGGCTTGTCCTATGTATCTTCGCTCATCTCTATTCAAGAAAAGGCAGCTACGAAAGCAAGAGCCCACTTGGCTCTGGTGAGTAAGCAACCGGAATCATTGCAAGCACAATTGGCCTCCGGCTTGTCCTATGTATCTTCGCTCATCTCTATTCAAGAAAAGGTAGCTACGAAAGCAAGAGCCCACTTGGCTCTGGTGAGTAAGCAACCGGAATCATTGCAAGCTGGTGTTGAATAGCTGCATGCGACAATGGGCAGTTTAATAGTTAAAATGGACAGTATTGAATTGACTATTGAGTCAACGACCCTGGGAATTCTCAAAGAAGTGTTCTGGCTAACTGATGGTTCATCAGTGGAGCAAGAGCTGGACAAGAGAACGAGGAAATTATGGAGCAACCCATGGGCAATGCCCCTCAACAAGTGGAATTTGATTGATGAGGTGGGTCATATGGAAGCGTTGAAGTTAGGGAAAAGGGCAATGATTAGTTTTTAGGTGTTTTTTAAATGTTTTGTAAGTATATTGTGTATTAAGGTGTTTTTTTGGGAGACTATAAAATAAGTGTAGTAAGAGTTTTAGTTAGAAATGGGCAAGTTTTTAGGTGTTTTTTAAATGCTTGGTAAGTATATGGTGTATTCATGTGTTTTTTTGGAAATTATAAAATAAGTGTAGTAGGAGTTTTTAGTTAGAAGTTGGCAAGGTAGGAAAAGGTGTTTAGTTTTGTAATTTTGGAAAATTGAAGCTGAAGAACTGAGAAAAACTTTTTTTTGAATGTAAAGGTGTGGGCATGCAAACCAATGATTCGGTTGCTTACTAGTCCTTTTAACCAGTCTCCAAAATATTCTACTGCATCTGCAAATTGTTTCCAATAACAAAGTGCACTTAAAATGCAAATTGTTTCCGATTACAAAATGCACTTAAAGCAATGTTATAAGCAAACAATAAACACTTAGCGGTGTTACATGGTATATACTGTGCGATGTATATACCATGAGATGCACTTACCACACTGCTGGGTGCTCATTGTTCGCAATACAGGGAAACAGTAAGCAAGGAGCAGTGGTGAATTCAATGATATATGTTTGAAGGGAAACAGTAAGCAAGGAGCAGTGGTGAATTCAATGATATATGTTTGAAGGTATATTGTCAAACATGCAACCATTACACATTGGACGATGTATATGCAGGCGTATATATCATTATATGCGTCATTACTGAATACTTATTTGCACATCAAAAAAATTGGCAAGCCTCTCTGAAGTTGAAATGTCCTGTCTGAACCCTTATTGGATTTCGGCCCATTGGAAAAATCTTAGAGCCAAAGTTGGGAAACGTGTTTTATCAGATACATATTTAGTAGTTGTGGAGTTACCTGAAAACCCAATTGAGTTAGGGTTTCTTCCATGTTTTTATCTCCCATTTCGTCATATTTCTCCTCTAGCATCCACCGGCTTCCATTCATGTTGGCGTCGTCAGTTTTGTGATAGGTTGAGCTGCCATATTCAAACCCTGGTTGTGTTCTGGCTCATTGAAGAAACCTCAGAATCGAACTTAGCGAGAAGGTTTAATCCAAAACCATCGTTGCCAGTCACAGAGTTAACTTTACACCCAATTGATTTTAGGGCTTTTTCCATGTCCTCATCGCCCTTATCAAAGAAACGGCATATTTCTCTTGCAGCGTCTACCGGGTCCCATTTCTTCTTTCTGTTCTTTCCACGGTTGTGTTCAGTTCAGCAAAGTAACTACCTCTTCTTCGCCGCTTAGGGCTTGCAATTCAGGGTTTCCATCCTCGCTCGAGGCTGTTTGAGTTTCCTCGGAGATTTGAAGTGTGGTCGATCCATCCGTCGAATAAAATTTTATGGCTGAAAATGAGGTCTTGAGAACGATAAGAACTCTTACCGTTTTGGAAGGTTTTGACAGGCGTGGAGTCCATATTGTTGAGGGCGCAACTGGATTGTTGAAAAAGGGGCCAGTCTCGTACCACAACCTGGACTCCACGGCCCTCAAAACCTTCCAAAACAGTACACACAAAAGCCATGGCCTGTGCCAGTATTTGCAAATGTTGGGTTATCCTCGAGGGTTTTCGCCGTTAGGTTAGGTTAAATGAGATGGGAGCTGGCCTCATAGAAGCCAGTCTCGCACCACAACCTGGACTCTACGACCCCCTCAAAACCTTCCAAAAACAGTACACACAAGCCATGGCCTGTGCCAGCATTTGCAAATGGTGGGTTATCCTCGAGGGTTTTCGCCGTTAAGTTAACTGAGATGGGAATTTGAAAAAGCGGGAATTGTTGTTTTCTCATCGCTAGGGTTTTTAAAGGCATGGCTTCAGCTATTAACCTTCACCTTTGAATTGATGTCTTACCTGCCCATAAAATGGGCTCCTAAAAAGTTGGTGAGAAGCAATATACAATTTATGATGAAAAGTAAAAGTCAAAATGAGAATAGGTTTATTTTTAAAAGGAGTGATATTAAGGTAAAGTAAGGATATTTCTTTGCTTTTATTTTTTTCTCTAATAAATAAATTAGAAAATTAAGTTTTTGTACGATCAAGTGGTTGGTACAATGGGATGTTATTCCTTTTATCTGGTTTTAAATCTCACAGGGACATTTTGGCCCGTTGTGACAAGGCACAAGAAGTAGGCTCTCCTACCCTCGTGGAATCTCGACTCTTGATAAGTCATAATTTTTTGATGTTGTTGGATATACTCTTGGTGTTATAGTGGCAACCGCTAGATTTGATCACTAAGTTTTAAATTAATGTGTTGTTGGATATGTTCTTGATGTTATGGTAGCAACAACTAGGTTTGATCTTGGGCCTCACCCAGATTAATCCAACAAGTTACTTCACCATGGTTTCACAAAAAAAATGAATAAACTAAAAAAATTAGGTTAGAGAGTAAGATAATCACAATTTGCTTTATTAGAATGATGTAAAATTCATGGCCAAAGCAATTCACTACTTGCAAACACATCTTAAAGCCTTGGAGACATTTTGCACAAATGTAGGAATGTGCATGAACATGGGGGAAATCAAGGTAGTCAAGTTCTCATGAATGAAAAAGAAAAAAACTACTCCAAATTGACTTTAATGGAGAACCATTAGAAGTAACACCAACCTAGATCCATCTTAACTCTGGATCTACCAAGCATCGAGAGGGATCAAATCTCTTGAGGTGCAAATGAAAAGAGATTTGACCCCTCTCGACAATTGGTAGATCTGGAGTTAAGATGGATCTAGGTTGGTATTAGTGCATCCATATAAATTAAAGGGCTAGTAAACATACATCATACACCATACATCAAATCCCTTCTTCGCCTCTCCCCCCATCTATCTCACTCTCTCTTCACCTTTCCCTCCCTCTATTTGTCTCTCTCTTCTTCCCTTTCTCTCCCCACGCTATTTATATCTCCTTTCATCTCTCCTTTATCTCATTACCTCACCCCCCAAACGCACACGCTATCTCTCTCCATATCTATCTATCTCTCCCCCTCTCCCTCTCTCTGTCTCTCTCTCTCCTTTCCTCTCTCCCCCCTTCATCTATGTCTCTATCTCCCACCATCCCCCCTTCTTTATCTATCTATCTCACCCCCCAAATATACACACATCTCCATATCTATCTATCTCTCTCTCCCCCTTCTCTCTTCCTATCTCTCAATCTCTCTCTTCATTTCCCTCTCTCCCTTTCTCTCCCACCTCCCTCTATCTCCCCACCCATCACTCTCTCCTATCCACCCTCCATCTTTGTCATTATCTCCCCCTCTAACTCCATCTCTCTCCCTCCTTCTCTCCTTCTCTCTCTTCCCTCATCTCTCTCTTCCTTCTCTCTACCTCTCTCTCTCTCTCTCTGCCATCCAGCTCTGTCACTGTCTCCCTCCCTCCCCCCCCCATCTCTCTCTTACGCTTCTCTCCCCCTCTCCTCTCCTTCTCTCTCTTCCCTCATTCTCTCCTCTCTCCCTCACTCTCCCTCCATCTATCCCTTGTCACTCCCTCTCTCTCTCCACCTTTATCTCTCCATGTCTTTCTTCTTCCCTCCCCCTCCAACTCCATCTCTCTCTCCTTCTCTTGCTCCCCTACTCTCTCTCTTCCTTCCTCTCCATGTTGTAGTTGCTACAATCCCCTCCAAAATTTTGCCTTCATTTAAATTTTGGAGCCCCCTAATGATCATGTGATCTGTCGCTTCAAGTCATCAAAGTTGTTTTATGCTAGGTCATTTTTTTTTAAGTGTTCAAGCCCCTCTTGAAATCCTAAGTGTCAAAACACCTTGTTAGGTCAAATTTCTTTCATCGTGCTTTTTCTTCCTATAAGTTAGCCTAGCGCACCTTCTAGAGATAGGTACAGTGCACCTTCTAGAAATAGGCCTAACACACTCCTTAGAAACAATGCCAACACACTTCTTAAAAACAAGCCTAGCGTGCCTCTTAGAGACAGCAAGAGCACACCTTCTAGAGACAGCTAGAGTGTACTCCTTGTTGACAATCAAAACACACTTCTTGTTGATAGGTAAATCACACTTTCTAAAGATAGTGCTATTGCACTCTAGTGATAGTTATCTTACCATTATCTCTTGATATTGTGACAAGCAATAGTCACACTCTGAAACCCTAATCTTCTCACATGTGTGCTCTTCCTAATATAAAGGGCTCACCTAAGAACTCATTCCACACTTATCTTTCGCTTTAGAGATCTATGCACTTTTAGAGCACAAGGATCATCCTTCACTCCTTGTTGCAAGTGTGCCATCCTTCCGAGTAAGTTTTTCATCTGCTGTGCTTTGAAATTTTTCTCTTGTAAATGTCGCTTCAGTTCTTGCATGTTTATTTTTAGTGTCTCTTCGTATTCTTGGGTTGTTCATATACTAGTCATGATCTTAGTCATGTGTGTATGTGTATCAAAGTCTTTTTCATTCTTGTGATCTCTCTTGCTTGCTCTCATTTGACATTTAGTTGATTGTGGCCAAGAGCTTGCTACATACTAGCCCCATCATCTGCATTCATATTACAAGTTGTCAAAGCCAAAAGAATATCTGAATTTGAAATTCTATGTCACTTGTTATTCCTAGTTTGTTACAAAAGACATTCTTAAGGCATGATGGCAAGAGTTGAAAAAAAACAAAACAAAACAAAACAAAAAAATAAAAATAAAAAACAAAAAAAAAAACCTGAAAGACGTCAAGGAAAGTGTATCAATATCTCATGCCCATGTGTTGCAAGTTATATGGACGTGAAAGCACATAATTCTTTGAAGAACGATGGGTATATATGGTCTACCCATGTGCAACGGAGGGAAATATTTTAAATTGGTAAGACCTACTAGCCCAATAGTTACAGAGGAACGTGCAAAGGTGAAAAATGTTACACAAGGTGAGTAACCCAAGTTCTACATGTCATCCTACTTGCTCAATGGGATTTGTGCTTGGAATGAATTCCCAGATCTGGAGTGAAAGTGGACCAAGCAATAACCTCCTATAAAGGACAGGGGAGTGTATGATAAGATAGTTGAGCATTTCATTCTAGTGTTATATTAGATGTTATTTGAAGTTGAGGCACCTCGCATAACTGATAAGGCCAAAGAAGTTGTTGTTGAAGTTGTAGATTGGTTCTGTAACACCCTCCTCCCACATCTACCCAAGCAACCAACAAACGGGGGTAAACATGTGACGAGAGACCACTATGATATGATTCAACCTCCTAAGTCACGTTAAGGAAGTGGAACCGACGAAAACACAACATACAAAACTTCCACATTAGCTACATGACCCTTGAGAACCATGCCAACACTTCAGGAAGCTTGCCCTTGGGTCCCACTGAATTTTTTGATCACTTGACCTCTGGACGCTCTCATGTTATGGGAATGCCAGTGTCCAGGGACCTCTAGATGCTCTCATAGGCCTGCAAGCTAGCGTCCAGGGACCATTTTGTTCAGTTTTGTGCCAGCGTCCCTGGGATTTGAGCCACTTTTTTAAGCCTAGATCCCAGGTCACTGCCCAAA
This sequence comes from Pinus tabuliformis, assembly GCA_031772625.1. NCBI lineage: Eukaryota > Viridiplantae > Streptophyta > Pinopsida > Pinales > Pinaceae > Pinus > Pinus tabuliformis. The sequence goes on along the minus strand of CM062817.1, from coordinate 1,593,926,615 downwards.
ATGGAATGCCATCTTCAAAGCAGTAAAGCAATAGGGAAACAATGATGCAAAAGCAAATCGTTGAACAAGCCCTTAACTAGACCCCTACTAGCCATGACAGACATTTCATCAAACATATCACAAACATGTAATCTACAGGTGTAAACAACATATTTAAGCATAAGGATCTTGTACTGATCTAAGAATCACTAAGAACCATTGTTCCCTCATTTCATTTGTTGCATTATCATCTATGAGGTCATAGATACATCGTCCATTCACTTACAAGTAAAAACATGATGAGAGGCATACAAAGTTGTTGTCATAAAACATATACATAACCAGCATAGTAACAATAGAAATACCATAAATAAATCAGCCATAGAATCCACATATAAACCAACACATTTACACATGAAAACCAAAGGGATTAATTTATCATTAATGAATGTAGAAACCAATCGGGGATGGGATTACGACATTCCATCCGACCATAGATTGATTGAGCCAAATCTCTCTTTAGCCAATCAACCTCGTGCCATATTCCAAGCATGAATGTGGGACTTGTAACCAACCAAAAAGAACCAACAAGCATAGAGTTATCCACCTACACCATGAGGAATTTGGTTTCCTCCTAGTCTCTCGGACTTTACTGTAATCCACAGTTCTATCCATGGATCACTAGGCCCTACACCGAGACCCACTCTCTAGGCTTTACCGTACATCCCATCCAGGGACTACTAGGGCCAACGGAGAGCAATCCACCTCTTGGCTTTACCGTATATATCGCCATTCACCGACAATGATTCTTAGGCCCACCAAGGCACACAATCCTGGCTTTACTGCAACCCATAGTCTGGCTCAGGGGTTACTAGGCCAATGGCTTTATCGTGATCCATAGTTTGGGTTAGGGACCACTTGGCCATGTGTTTGTCATTTCAAAGATCCACCCCATTCAGTGTCAAATCTAGCGGAAATCCAGCTCAATCGAAGTATGAGAACCCATCTCATTGAGGCTATCAGAAAATGGAAAGATTAGGCTGAAAAACACGGTCACACTTGGCAAAACCCATGCCATGACAACAAAAGAACCACATGTAATACCATGCATGCCAAATCTAGCAAGGAAATCACACATGCAAATCAATACCTGCAAAGAATCCTAATGCAGTTGCTTGATCCTGCTTTTTCTTGCTTGATCTTCGCTTCCTCTTGCCTTATTTGCCTTTTTTTATTCAATGCTCAAGTGCTCCAATAAATATCTAAGTGTACAAGAGTGAGTGAGAGAGAGATAATAATGAGAGAGCTTCAAAACTGAATTGACAAAAGGTTACACTGAGCAAGCTTGCCAACTGATCCTCATAAGCCTTTTTATCAATGAGGTCTTTATTTTCTTCAATTTCCATTGTTTTCCTTCATTTTCCTTCGCACATACAACATGTGACCTTTCACCTTACTTTTCTCCTAATTTCCTTTATTTTCATAAATAAATGTGCCAAAAATGCCTTTTAATGCCTTTGGCTTTGCCAATCTCCTTAGCCATAATAAACCGAAATGAACACCCACACCAGGATGTCCTGCCCAACATTCAACTTGGAATACATGTCCCTTACCTGTGGTCTTATTTTTTCCTTTATTAACTTTTATTACAAGAAATTTTCACCAGGCCTGTTACAGAACCCTCCCCCTTGGGGAACATCGTCCTCGATGTTAAACCACACCAAGACCTTAGCAAAACTGTTGAAAAACAAACATATTGCCCATGGAGCTTTATAACTTAGCTCGTTGCAATATTTGCAATGAATGACCCGCTCAAAAGCAAAACATCATGACAACATGACAAACATATCGTTTGTTGGAGCTTTATAACACAACTCATTATGGTATTTACAATAACCACATATACACATGCAAATTTGCTAAACCAACAAATAAAAGGATACGATGCTTGTATCAATCAACAAGGGAATCCAGAGGCTCACACCTCCACCCTCAAAGTAATACCAAGATTCACCTCCTTCCCAGGAAGTCCAAAATCCACTGCCATAGTCAAAGTTGCATCCAATGTCCAACACTATAATCTTACGCCACTTGTCCTCTCAGCGAACAATTTTTGACTCATTGTTCTAGGGCACACTCCCAATGTGCATTTGATTCCATTTGGAAATGCTAATGACCAAAACAAATATATCCCTGACCTTCCCTTCTTTGCTACATAGTCCCTTGGGCAATCTGGTCACCCCTTTCGTGCAATCACTCACCTTCCAAGTTCCCTCGCATCCCCTTTCTCGGGCGATCCATCCCTTGGAAAGGCTTCCTGGCATCAGAAGATACAAAAACCAAGGCATATACCTGCCTGAAGACCATCATACTAGTCATAACATGCTCATGGCAATCAATGGACACTATTGGGTACCAGTGTCCCACAATGGCCCTGCTCTTGAAGTGCTTTACCATCATACTGCTACATGTTCCAATTCCTTTTGATGTTGTTGCTAATACTTGTAGCCAGTTTCAACCACCCAATTAGGCATTCCTGCGTTTCCTGTATCAAGCACATAATTTCCATTAGATTCAAAATAATTTAAATAAATTCACAGAATGCCTCATTGGTAGCTCGTCAATAAGGTATACTTGCAATCTTGTTTACTTCTTGCCACAACAAGTCAAACTAGCATCTTTGACCAAATCATCATGTATAAATATATCACATGAGGTTAGTTCAAAACACAACCATCATAGATCAAAATCATAAATCACATGTAACCATCATATACCAAAATCATAGATCACATGTATTCATGATAGACCAGATTCATAAATCGCATGCATAATAAAACTGAAATAAAATATTGATACTTATCCTTTAATCAATGCTTACCTTCTACCTTTGTCTTTATTTTGTATGCACTCTAGATCGGTTGCCACACCCGACAAACACCTAGTGTCTTCTCCTCAACCATGTGCACGTACACATAGTGTGCATCACACACATACAACCACACATGACATACAACACCATGCAATACATGCACCTACACCTACCATACCACACATACACCTACACCTAATGTACAACACAATACATATATGTACACATAGTACAACACAACGAATACACATGTCATGATACCATGACTACACCATGCACATACATAATACCACATGTACACAACACAACATGTACAACATGCACATAATACCGCATGTACAACATGTACACAGTACCACCTATACATAGCACCACCTGCATAATGTGTACACAACATCACATGTACATGGCACCACCTGTACAACGTGTACACAACACCACATGTACATTGTACCACCTGTACAATGTGTACACAACGCTAGACGTACACAACACCATATGCACGGCATGTACACAACACCAAATGTACACAATGCCATATGCACAAAATGTTTGTAAAACATGTACACAACACCACATGCTCATAGCACCACTTGTACAATCATGCACACAACACCACTTGTACAATCATGCACACAACACCATATGTACAACATGCACGCAACACCATATGTACATAGTACTGCATATACAACATGTACATAACACCTGTGTACACAACACTGCATATCCAACATGCGCACAACACCATATGCACACAACATCGCATATCCATCATGCACACAGTACAATATGCACACAACACACATATCCAACATGTACATAACACCATCTATACCCAGCACTACATATGCAATATTCACACAACACTATATGTACCACGTTATACATAACATTGCATAAATAACATGTACACACATTATAAATACAAAACACCACATGTGTGCAACATCACAGATGCAACATGTACAACAATGCACAACAATAATACCACACCTCCAAAGCCACATTGTCTCTACCAAGCAACCTTGCTTCCAGTGTCTTATCCATGCTTGTCCTAACATGCCACATACCACATTGCTTTTATTTCACTGATGTATTCCTCGGTATATCTTCACCATAACATAGACATAATATCAACTCATAATCACATGATACTAACCTCGTAGATTTGTCAGGGCTACTCCTCCCAATTTATTCCTCGTAAGACCAAGAACCTCTTCGTGCCATTCACCTACATAAGCAATCATTCTTCCACAAAAATGATCCTTGATGACCCTGTCAAACAGTGACATAGATACATGGATACATAGATACATATACATAAACATTAGTATAATCAATCATGATCCTGTTAGACAACTATATGTATACATACACGTACATACATATAAACATTAACATAAAATAATAATGATCTAGTCAGTCAATGACATACATACATACATATGTACATATAAACATTAGCATAAGCTAATAATGATCCATGATGACCATGTCAAACATGACATACATACATACATGTATACATATATAAACATCAACATAAACCAGATACCATGAGGTCAAGGTTAAGAGAACTCCCTTTACGCATGCAACACATGCGCAAATTCAAGAACAACAATTCCCAACATATCCAAGTGTTGTAGCGGCTACAACCACCCTCCAAAATTTTGCCTTAACTTCATTTTGGAGCCTCCCTACCAACTTTTCAGAGCAACTTGTCTTGCTTCGTCAAGTTCACAAGCTTCAGCATTTTGCTTGCACAAAGGCAACCTGTCAATCACAGCTCGATGCATTCCCCTCACAAGCTAATCACCTGGACTTGGTCCAGCTGTAGGCTTAACAACTCCCCTAAGAAATTGCGCAATTTTAGACGGCAACCATCCTTCCCTCCAGAAATTGCGTAATCCTGACTGGAAGCCTGCTAGGCTCTAGAATTGCACAATTCTGGCAGTCAACACTCACAATGAAAATAACACAATTTTCCCCAACAGGGCTGCTCAGCCCAGAATTTGCGCAAATCTGGGCAACAGTCAACTGCTCTGCCCAGAAATTGCACAAATATCCTAGGCAACCAACCTAATTCCCAGCCATAAATGCGCATTTTCTCCCAACAATGGAACAACCTCTTGCATGTGTAGCTGAGTTGATTGGTTCCCTCCGGGACAGAGCAAAACAAACATGCATGCATGGGCTGCTTCTCTCAAGGTAGCATGTAAAGGCATCCCTTGTTTCAGGGATCTATTTTTGGGCAGTTGGAGGTTACATGCAAGGATCATTTCAGGAACCTCCCACCAAGTGTCGCTTTCCCTATATTTGTGGAATGTGTGTCACAACCTCGATGTTATCAAAACTCATCAACCGGACACTACAGAGCTCATTCCTCACATCAACCTTGCAGCTCTGACATCCCACATCACATCTAGGAGCTGGCGGCACACTCAGCTCAACTGTTTTGGGATAAGCCTGCTCTCTATGACTTATGTTGCATTTCTAGCACTTTTTTGTGTTTCGCTTAATATGAACTTTGTCTGGTTGATTTCAGTGAGCGCTTATTGTCGTTTTGATACATACTATCTTGTACCAGCACCGTTTCAGTTTTTGTTGGTATCTCCCTGTTGCCACATGCATGAACAATTTTTCACAAACGGTCGCCGATTCAGTGACTCGCTTCACCCACATTCATGTTGATATGTTTACTAAATCTTTCATTCAATGTTTGCATGCACGATCAATCACTTCTATTTTCACTTAGTATCACCACGCATTCACTTTCACATTTGCTTTCAGTTGCCCGTCGACGAGTCTGGCCAACCGTGGCCTAGACTCTGCCTTCAGTGAGACAACATTGTGCAATCTGGGGAAGGAAGGCTCTGTGTTCCTCTCCAAAAATGTGTGTTTCTACTCAGGCACTATCCTCCAGGACTGTTTTGCACATTTATGAGGGACAATGACTGCTGGCCCAGAAAATTGTGCAATGCAGTCCCTGAGCTTGTAGTCACTCCTATCTGGAATTGTGCATTGCGCAATTCCAACAGTTAGCAGCCAGAATCGACTGTGAATTACACAGTTCCAACAGTTAGTTAGCCTCCCAGCAACCTAGACTGTGCCTTGCATAGTCTTGGCAGTTAGTGTCCCGACCTCCCAGTCGAAATTGTGCAACTTTCATGATCAATCACACAGGTATGTTGCAAGTCAGTTCTCAAGTTCATTTTGGTTGTCAACTGATAGATTGCTTGCCATGAATGTTGCCATGTCTCCAGGTATCACACGTGTTCATCTGCCTCTCAGCAATACAGGTACAATGGTTTCCAAGAGAGCAGAGTCGAAGACATCGTTCAAAGCACACTTGGGGATGTAGTCGATCAAGTGTCTATAGACTTGCCTACCCACGAAGACATCAAGTTGTTCATAGACAAGGACATTAAGATATGACAACAGCAACATCACGACGAGCATCATCGTGAACAATAGCTTAAGGCAGCATACCGGATGCAACGAATGCAAGAGGAAGGTTGTTGACAACACAGAGGCGGAACAAAGTTGCAAGCTCAAGTAGATCCACTGATGATGAAAGCAACTTTGGAGACTCGGGCTATGAGGTGACGACGCGACATGAAGATTGCGCGAAGATAGAGAATGGAACAAAGAAGGAGTTACATTTGCTGAAGCAGCAACTCAAGGAAGAACATGCAGCTACATAGACAGACGAATGAGTTGCAGCAGGAACATGAATAACAATGGGTGCAACAAGCACTCACGGATGAAACTGCGCCTGTACAAGTTAAATATCCATCCCAACAATTGGTACGGAGCAGACATGGTGAGCAGTGTTATTGATTGCATGCAAGGGATTCAGCAGCATGCATGTCATTGTGCGCACGCATGCGATCCAACCCATTCAACACACTCACCAAGGCGAAGACAAGAAGCAAGTCCAACTGGAGCTGAACATGTATTTCGGCAAGTTGATGCACATGACCACCAGCACACACTTGAAGATCAACCCGAACACTATGCATCAGTATGTTGCCGGTTCAGCCACACCCAAGAAGACCATGCACACGTTAGCAGACGAGTTGGATGAAGGAGTTGAACCAATGCACCGGTTGCAACGGAGGCAAGAGTTTGTTTCAACAAGATGTCATCGTTGAGTGCATGCACACCATCATGGCTGACCAAGCTAGGCATCAGCTCACCACCTTCACCATTACAAGCATGTCAAAGAGTTGGTCTCACCTCAACTGATCGAGTATCACTGATTTCTTTCATGGCTTGCTCAAGCCATTTCGTCTCACATGAGCACATGTGCATTGTAATGTAACATCATGTCAAGTGGAAGTTCAAGTATCAATAGTTGGATGTAACAGTCATAGAGTAGATGAAGAGTCATGAGGGTAGATGAACTGTCACAAAGGGGAATGTCAAGGGTCACCCCACCCTTTGCTATAAATAGAACGTCATAACTCATTGTAAAGGGCTTTTGGTTAGTCAAGCTTCCAATAAGACTATCTTGGAGAGAGCTTGGATAGTATTGTAACATGCCTTGGCTTCTCCACTGCACGAAGCTAATACATCTCTTTGGAGGAGAAGGCAGGTGTGGTTGTAACGTTCCACTATTCGAGCTAGTGGTTCGACATGGATGTATTGTATGACTGGAACTTAACTTCTTTATATAATAAGAGCCAACACGTTTCATGCATATGTTGTATTATATTATAGCTATCTTGATTACTTTAAATGGCATATGTATTTGCTTTCTTACGCATGCATGTATGGACTATTCTGTATGAGTATGTATGAATCTCACTGAAATGTGTTGATTGGTTTAACCATCACTTTGGATTGCCAGCTGACTTGCTTTCCATCTTGTGATGTATCTTCGCTCGTGTGTTCCCTTCCCATCCAAGTACTATTATAGGTTGCCAAGGGGCACACTCATCTCAACCCACTTGTGTTAGAACCTCTCATGCACCTTCCTTGACTCACTACAGCTGTCACACCCTTGCTACCAACAGAGTCATCTTACTTGCCTCTGTTCGAAATCGCGGTCAAGGCATTACCATACGACCCACTGCTGGGACTCCTACACCAAATGGTATGAGGTCTAATTGGGAATTCTTACCGGGAGATCCCCTTGACATGTTGGCGGGTCCAACACTACCAACATTTTGGCGCTAGAAGGAGGGCAAGATGACAAGATGTGTCCTCTAATCTAGTTTTGAACCATTTCTTACCTTTCATGGATTCTTGCGCTCTTCTCCCTCTGCGATGTTTTTCGAATCATGAAGATGTCATCATCACGGAGGAGTTCTTCGATCTCTTGCCCACTTACATGTATGATGGTGAAGGTGAAGTGGCCTGGTCTGAGTACTTACATGACTTTCTTTCCATGCTTCATGAGGAAGATGGGTGTTCTGACAAACAAGCTAGTTTACTTCTTGCACACATTTCGCAAATCTCTATGTCGATGGCTGCTCAGCCTACTGGCTGATAGTGTGCACTCACTTGAGCACTTCTGTGATCTCATTGAATATAATTTCTATCATTTTGATCCAGACTATCTTGACCAAAAATTATTATAGAAATGGAAGGCTTCACATGAATAGGTTATGGATTTTTGGCAGCACTTCCGTGACTTGCAGTTTCAAGCTCCGAGGAGCCAAATGAAATTTGCTTATCTTTGGGACCAATTCAGGTATTGCCTTAAGAAATCTGCCCGTCCCAAGAAGAAGATTGAGATCAATCCTCGCTCAACATTCTTCAAGGAGGGAGCTGCGCAATCTCAGCCGGATGTGGCCACAGTCTCGACTAACTGTCCGCCATCCCCTCATTCAATAGCTCCACCACTGTCGAGTGATGTTGAGGATCATGCTCACTCACTTGTTCAGCTTGCACATCCTCCCAACATCACTTCACTCAATGTTCGTGCAATGCTAGTTGTGAGTCCCTCGAGTTCCCATATGCATTGTGTTCCGCGACCTCCGTCTTCGCACTCGGTTGTTCCTCCGCATGATGCTATCTTGTGTTTTTGCATTCCTGACTCTTCACTTGTTGTGAATGAGGAATAAGCCACTAACGGAGTTGGTGTTGCACAACCAACATGTGATGTCAATCATGAAGAGTATGAGTGGGAGCTTGAACATCAGCGCTCGGCAAAGGATGACTCCCTTCCATCTGAGCCTCCTCCGTTCTTTCCTAACATCTTTGGTGAACCCGCCATCCATGATTTCACATGTGTATCTCCATCCATGGATTCACCCATTGTTGATCACTTGCAGGACTCACCAGATGTTGGTCCATCATTTGACGATGGAGAGGATAAGTTGTTCATTGAAAATCCACTTGATCTTTCATCTGTCTTTCCAGAAACACAGAGGATGAGTTTGTTCGCTTTTCATCTACCCCTCTGTTTGATTCATGTGATCATGAGGATGTCGATTAATTAATTCATTTTTCTGATTGTGGTGGTCGTGATCCATTTACTCCCATATTTGATCATGATCGTGACTCTATCATAGTTGATATTTCGAAGTCATCGGTTTATGATGATCTACCTGATGATGAAGTTGAAACACCCAAGACTTTCGAGGCACTTCAGCCCGAGCTGATGGTTATGTCAGGCCCTCACTCTCTTGGGGTTAGTCTCACTTTTGATCAGGAAACTGTTCAATCACCCAAGGCTCCTCATCACTTATATGTATGCATTGAAGATCCATCTCACACACAGATCATACTTCCTTCACTCGAACTACACGATCCTATCGCTTATGCATTGGAGGAATCTTACATTACAAGCACTTGTGCATGACGCAAGTTGACTTTGTTTATTTCGTTTGCTTGCATGTCACAGTCAAGAGTGTGCTTATTCTTCAAAGTTGAACACAGTGTCACACAACATTGTGATAAGTCCACAGATTGCTCGTCATGCGCTTGTACTCACTTATGTCCTGTGGGCACTTTGAAACACAAATTGTGGTTGTCTTCATTGTTATATCTTTCATGATTGCTGGTTCGCACAATTGGGTTGCTCGCGGACCAAGCCTTCACCAACATGGGTCAACCAATGTGCCGGTGGCTGCATTGGAAATATCACTTCATGTGATCGGGCCCATGCACCGTTACTATAGAAGTAGGAGTAGTGTTTGCTTTCAGTTGTTTGCTTGCATGCTTGTTTGCTTACTCGCTTTGTTTGTTTGTTTGCTATCTTGTTTGCTTACTTGCTTTGCTTTCGCTTTTTCTTCTGCTCTTGCTTTGATTTGTTGTTTGTCAGTTCGCTTGTTTCGTTCGTAGGTTAGCTTCACATGAAACCATGTATGACTCTTGAAACGAGCTAGGTAAAGTACAAGAGGGCTTGTACAACTATCACTACTTGGTTAGATATCATCTTGCCTCTATATGAAGAACTTGTTACTTTTAGTCCATGATACGTTGAATGAAAATACGTATTGTTTGAAGTAACCTTGGTGAAAACACAACGCTTGCACGCTAACTAGTGTCACCTTCCCTAGTCAGTTGTTTTTGGGTTAACCCTTATCAGCTCAGTCAAGTAGAGTAAGGTGAGGGGAAAACCTTAACAGGCACTTCAGAGGTATAATAAACTACTTCTCTGCTGGAACAACCTCTTCTGCTCTTAATAAGTCGGGATCCCTCTTTCGCCTCAGAAATGAATAAGTGCTATGCACAGTTACAAAAATGAAAAAAGTGAAAAAAGTTTGAAAAAATGAAAAATGAATAAGGTGAAAGAAGAGAAAGGATTCTTGTGCAAAGAGGTGATGCAAGTAACTTCGTCCGGGCACTGACCAGGCTCGTTGGCAGTGGAGCCATGCTTGTGTTCCTATGTGACTCCGTCGAGGTACTGTCTAGGCCTGCTAGCAGCGGAGCAACACCAGAGATGAAACTAAGACTCTGACGACTATAATGCTTCTGCATCAATATACCCCTCAACCCCAATCAAAACAACTGTGTTGCCTTGGCTTGGAATGTGTGTCAATCAACCAAGAGCTTGGTAAATACTACATCTTACAATCAAGCTAGTGTGAAACCAAGATGAGTTGAGAATTGAACAATACTTCCAGAGGTGTTAGACTTTCTTTTCATGAAAAAGGTCCATTCAGAGAGCTGGAGTTCTACCAGTGTGTCACCAAGTGTTGTAGCGGCTACAACCACCCTCCAAAATTTTTCCTTAACTTCGTTTTGGAGCCTCCCTACCAAATTTTCACAGCAGCTTGTCTTGCTTCGTCAAGTTCACAAGCTTCAGTGTTTTTCTTGCACAAAGGCAACCTGTCGATCACAGCTCAATGCATTCCCCTCATAGGCTGATCACCTGGACTTGGTCCAGCTACAGGTTGAGAAGATCCCTCAAGAAATTGCATAATTCTGGAGAGCAATCAGCCTTCCCTCAAAAAATTGTGCAATCCTGACTGGCAACCTGCTGGGCTCTAGAATTGCGCAATTCTAGCAGTCAACACTCATAGTGAAAATAACATAATTTTCCCCAGCAGGGCTGCTCATCCTAGAATTGGCACAAATCTAGGCAATAATTAGTTGCTCTGCCTAGAAATTGTGCAAAAGTCCTAGGCATCTAGCCCAGCTCCCAGCCAGAAATGCACATTTTCTCCTAGCAGTCGAGCAACCTCTTGCATGTGCAGCTGAGTTGACTGGTTCCATTTGGGACTGAGCAAAACAGACTTGCATGCATGGGCTGCTTCTCCCAAGGCAACATGTAAAGGAATCCCTTGTTTCGAGGATCTATTTTTGCGCAGTTGGAGGTTACATGCAAGGATCATTTCGGAAACCTCCCACCAAGTGTCGATTTCCCTAGATTTGTGGCATTCGTGTCACAACCTTGATGTTATCAAAACTCATCAACCGCATCCTACAGAGCTCATTCCTCACATCAAACTTATAGCTCTGACATCCCACATTACATCTAGGAGTTGTCGGCACACTCAGCTCAGCTGTTTTGGGGTAAGCTCGCTTTCTATGACTTATGTTGCATTTCTGGCACTTTTTGTGTTTCGCTTCATATGAACGTTGTATGCTTGATTTCAGTGAGATCTTGTTGCCTTTTTTATACATACTAGCTTGTACCAACATCGATCCAGTTTTCATTGCTATCTCACTATTGTCACATGCATGAAACTATTTTGCACAAACGGTCGTCGATTCGGCGACTCACTTCACCCACATGCATGTTGATATGTTTACTAAATCTTTCATTCAATGTTTGCATGCACGATCAATCACTTTTGTTTTCACTTAGTGTCGCCATGCATTCACTTCCACATGTTGAGAATGCAACAAGATGATGGAGCTTAGTGGAAAGGAGTCGCCTTCACTAAGTGGGCCCGCAGGCAAATTATGGCGCAAAGTCTATTTTTATACTATGTCTATTTTTGGACATATGGATCATGGTCTATGAGTTGCAGTATGCTGTTTATGGATGATTGGTCATGTTGGGAAAAATAGATGGACTTCTATTTTTGGTTCACATCGGTGTGATCAAAGTCTATTTTTAGACTGCCAGGCTAAAAATAGAAAAGTCAAATATTATTGTCTCATAACAATATTTAGACTATAAACTTTATCTTATCCTCTTGGAGCACTTCAGTTTGAGCTATAGATGTGGCACATGCAGCTGTCAGAAGGAAATACGCTTTCTTTATGGGTCAGTTGAGCTATTGCATGCAGGACTTCAGTTAGAACTCAAGCAGTTGAGTTTGGTGGAGTTGATTGTGGAGTTGATGGAGTTGTGTTCAGTTTGACTTGGTTAAACTAGTTGTAATTAGTCTAACTGAAAATATACTAGTGATGAGTTGTGTGAATTAATTATTAACTCATAAAGCAACTAAAGAATACATTAGTTAACTCAGTTGCGTGTCAGTGCATGTAAAATTCAGTGGAGACAAGTGTTAGAGGTTGAGATTGCTATCAGTTGTGACTATAGTTGTGCATGAGATCTTGCACAATCAGTGGGATTGATTTATGCCAATGAAGACTACGTAATGTGGGCCAATACAAGCATTATAACTTGTGCTCACGTGATTTCCAGGGTGAGTGATTCTCAAGCATTGTGCAGTGGAGGCAGGCAAAGCAGTGGAGAAGATCTGAACCTGTGACTTGTTCGGATCTGAGCTAGTTTTGTGTGTAACAGGTGGAGATAGTACTGAGTACTTGTGAGGAGTATTGTACTATGTATTGTTACATGTTCTCAATCATTAATATACAGATAGTGTGGGGTTTTCAACTGTAATCTTTCCCCGGGTTACATATTGTGTTAATGTGTGCATGCGATTGATGTTTCATTGTTTTTGATGCTGCTAAATTGATGATCAACGTAGAGGAGGTTATGTATTACGCATGTATTCCACAATAGTGTATAATCGGGATAATATTTGTGAATAAGTGTCATATTATTCAAAATTTCTACATGGTATCGGAGCTGTTGATCATCAGATCTATTATTCAAAAAGTGTTTACATCTTATTTCTTCAGGCAGAGTCTATAATCGGGCTAGGTAGCATCTGGATTCATTCTTCCTTTGGAAGGTGAGATATCCGGTAAAAGCCCATACAGTCAATCTCTGTACGAGAAATACTTTGTTCTCACGAATTCTAGATCAGAGGCGATTGAGTTTGGAGTTGGTGGAATTCGAATTTGCAGCAGTGTTTTCTCGGTATCAACGTGGCAATGTCTTTCAACAGATTGCGATTGGAGTATGCTCTTGAGGGCAGCTCGAACTATATTGCATGGAAGGACAGGATGGAGGCGGTGTTAGATGATAATGGGTTGAAGGATTTCATAGAGGTTGATGTCCCAAAGCCTACTGATGCTGCGCAAGTTGATGCTTGGCAAAAGAAGACAGCAAAGTGTCGAAGGATTCTATTGGAGGGCGTGAAGGATCACATTGTGTCCAGCCTGCATGGTAAGGCTTCTCCATACTTGATGTGGAAAGCTTTGGCAGATATATTCCAAAGCAAGAGCAATCAGAGGAAGCTGGTGCTCAAGGATAAACTCAAAAACATCAAATGTGAGAAGGGAGACAGTATGCCTGAGTATCTCGCGAAGTTCACCCAGTGCCGAGATGAGCTGGGAAGTGTGGGGGTGACTGTCGATGATGAGGACTTGGTGAGCTTGGCTCTACTCGGTCTTCTGAAGAGTTGGCATTCCTATCATGACTCTATCAGTGGTCGGGAGAAATTGCCAGGATGGGAGAGACTTTGGTCTGATCTTGTGCAGGAGGAGATCAGGCGGAATACCAGGGATGGATCTTCATCAAAGGGAACTGATGAAGAAAATTGTGCTTTGTGTTCCAAAATAAAAAAGGGGAAGAGCAAGAAAGCTTCTCAGTCTGGTGCGAAAGGCAAGAAGCAGGACATGTCTAAGGTGAAGTGTTTTCACTGTCACCAGCACAGACACTATGCCACTAATTGTCCGCAGAAGAAGAAGAACAAGCAAGCTGCTAGATCTGCAGTGAGAGAGGCTCTAGCCTCGCAGTTTGAGCTTGATTTTTCATTGATCGCATGGTTGGTTTCAAGTGTGATGGGATCGGTGTCGTTCTTGGATAGTGGTGCGTCTTTTCACATGACAGGAGATCGAGATTTGTTTTCTGATCTGGAGGACAAAGATCTTGGAGTGCACATCGAGATGGGCGATGATGGTAGATACAGTGCGACCGGTATCGGTACCATTTCCTTTGAGAGGGAGTCTAGTAAACCCTTCGTATTGAAGGATGTGATGCATGTTCCAGGATTGAAGAAGAATCTTATCTCTGTGGTGATGTTAGAAGACAAGGGATATGATGTTGTTTTAAGCGAGGGAAAGGCTTTCCTGCGTAGCAAGACAACTGGAGAAACCCAGAAGATAGGGGTTCGAGTGAGGAACCTTTATCAGTTGCATGTAGATGGATGTGCAGCAATGGCATGCAAGGCAGAAGGATTGGTGAGCCGGGATGATGGCGAGCTGTGGCACAGGAGATTGGGTCACCTTCACCATGGAGCCTTGAAGATACTACAACAGATCACTACAGGGCTTCCTAAAGGCACTCTTGCGCAGTCATATCAGTGCAAGGGGTGTACTTTGGGAAATTTTGTGAAAGCCACCTTTCACGAGAAGGATATTCACGCCACGACGATCTTTGAGAGAATTCACACAGACGTGTGTGGACCTTTCTCAGTAGCTTCGACAACAAAAGACAGGTATTATGTGATTTTTGTTGATGATTTCTCTAGAAAGTGCTGGATCTTCTTCATGCAGAAGAAGAGCGAGACATACTCAAAGTTCTGTGAGTTCAAAGCACTGGTTGAGAAGGAGTCGGGGAAGAAGGTGAAGGCTCTTAAGAGCGATAATGGTGGTGAATACATCTCTGGCGATTTCAAGGATTTCTGCAATGCAAAAGGGATTCGAAGAGAGTTCATAGCTCCCCATAACCCACAACAGAACGAGGTTGCTGAGCAGAAGAACAAAACGATCGTGGGTGCTGCACGGGCAATGTTGCATGATCAGGGCCTACCCCTTCACTTGTGGGCGAAAGCATGCAATACAACAGTATATGTGTAGAACCATTGTCCTCACAAGATACTTGGCATGAGTACACCTGAGGAGGCTTATTCTAGTAAGAAGCCCGATCTTTCTCATTTGAGGATTTTTGGTGCTAACATTTACATGAATGTGACGAAGGATGCCAGAAAGAAGTTGGAGCTGATCGCAGAGGTTGGGATATTTGTGGGGTACACTGATACACCCGCAAATATCGTGTGTATTTTCCAGACAGTGGAAAGACTGTTGTGCGACGGGATATAAAATTTCAGGAGGAGAAAGCCAAGAAGTGTTCGCTTGAGAGGGAGCCACACTTGCATGCAGATGAGGAGCTATTAGTTCCTAAGGATGAGCTTCAGGATGTGGATCAGCCACAGGACGAAGTTCATGGAGTGGAAGAGACCACTCATGCAGTGCCAACCATCAGAGGGCGAAAGCGCTTGACAGAAGCTGAGCGACTGGCTCAAGATGCAGAGAAAGTTGTAGGACCACCTACAGCCCAACGCAGGCAGAGACAGTCACCTGATCGGTACACTGGATACATAGCTCTTGTGAGCAAATGTGTTGTGACTGAGCCATCCTCTTTCAAGGAAGTTGTGGAGGATCCCGCATGGGTAGATGCCATGGTGGAAGAGTATGATTTGATTGTCAGAAATAGTGCATGGGAGATTGTTCCTAGACCGGAAGGGAAATCAGTGGTGGGTTTGAGTTGGATCTACAAAGTTAAGTAGGCAGCTGACGGGAGTGTGGAGAAGTACAAGGCAAGATTTGTTCCCTGAGGCTTTTCACAGATAGAGGGGATCAATTATGAGGAGACCTTTGCACCTGTCGCAAGGTATTCTTCCATACGGACGATTCTTGCTCTCTCAGCGCAGATGGGATGGCACAATCATCAGATGGATGTGAAGACTGCGTTCCTCAATGGAGTCATTGAGGAGGAGGTGTACATTGAGCAGCCCGAAGGTTTTGAGATCTTCAGCAGCGAGTCGCATGTGTGCAGGCTCAAGAGAGTGTGTATGGGTTGAAACAAGTACCACGTGCTTGGTACACACGGATAAACAGTTATTTCACCGGACTTGGATTCTCCAAGAGTGAGGCGGATCCTAACCTATACCAGATTGTGGTGGAGAATAAGTTGCTTAACATTGTACTTTATGTAGATGATTTGATTCTAACGGGTGATGAGTTGTTGATACTTTCATGCAAGGATGATCTTGCTAAGGAGTTTGAGATGAAAGACTTGGGCCTCCTTCATTATTTCCTGGGATTGGAAATTTGGCAGCGCAGTGATGGACTATTTGTTTATCAGGGTAAGTATGCTCGGGAGATACTTGAGAAGTTCAACATGCATGGCTGCAAGCCTGTCGATACTCCTCTTCCTGGAGGTTGGAGGAAGGAGGATGCCACTTTGGCAGAAGAAGTGGATGCCACTGTTTATCGACAGTTGGTGGGGTCGCTTATGTATCTGGTCAATACATGACCTGATATATGCTATGCTGTTAACCAGCTTTCACAAGCTATGGTTAAGCCAACCAAGCTCTTCTAGAAGGCAGGCAAGCATGTATTGCGTTATTTGAGAGGCACATTGGGATATGGATTGTGGTACAGGCAGGAGGGTGAGGTGAAGCTATGTGGCTTCACGGATGCAGATTGGGCAGGGAGTCCAACGGACAGAAAGAGCACATCAGGAGGGGTCTTCAGTATCGGGTCGACAACAATTTCTTGGTATAGCAGGAAGCAGAGATCCGTGGCACTCAGTTCAGCAGAGGCTGAGTATATGGCAACAAGTTTGGCTGCATGCGAGGCTATATGGATGAGGAAGATTTTGGTCAGGTTGTTCGGTTCTCACTTGGATCCTACTGTGATTTACAGTGATAACCAGAGTTGCATTAAACTCTCGGTTAATCCTGTATTTCATAATAGATCTAAGCACATTGACATCAAGTACCATCATATCAAAGATTGTGTGCAGCGGAGAATCATGTTACTTTCATACATCCCAACGGAGGATCAGGATGCTGATATCTTGACGAAGGTGTTCACCAGGAGCAAATTCAAATACCACCGAGGCAAGATAGTGGTTGCTGATAATCCATATCTTGTTGAGAGGGAGTGTTGAGAATGCAACAAGATGATGGAGCTTAGTGGAAAGGAGTCGCCTTCACTAAGTGGGCCCGCAGGAAAATTATGGCGCAAAGTCTATTTTTAGACATATGGATCATAGTCTATGAGTTGCAATATGTTGTTTATGGATGATTGGTCATGTTGGGAAAAATAGATGGACTTCTATTTCTGGTTCACAGCGGTGTGATCAAAGTCTATTTTTAGACTGTCAGGCTAAAAATAGAAAAGTCAAATATTATTGTCTCATAATAATATTTAGACTATAAACTCTATCTTATCCTCTTGGAGCACTTTAGTTTGAGCTACAGATGTGGCACATGTAGCTGTCAGAAGGAAATACGCTTTCTTTGTGGGTCAGTTGAGCTATTGCATGTAGGACTTTAGTTAGAACTCAAGCAGTTGAGTTTGGTGGAGTTTATTGTGGAGTTGATGGAGATGTGTTTTGTTTGACTTGGTTAAACTAGTTGTAATTAGTCTAACTGCAAATAGACTAGTGATGAGTTGTGTGAATTAATTATTAACTCATAAAGCAACTAAAGAATACATCAGTTAACTCAGTTGCATGTCAATGCATGTACAGTTCAGTGGAGACAAGTGTTAGAAGTTGAGATTGCTATCAGTTGTGACTATAGTTGTGCATGAGATCTTGCACAATCAGTGGGATTGAGTTATGCCAATGAAGACTACGCAATGTGGGCCAATACAAGCATTATAGCCTGTGCTCACGTGATTTCTAGGGTGAGTGATTCTCAAGCATTATGCAGTGGAGGCAGGCAAAGCAGTGGAGAAGATTTGAACCTGTGACTTGTTCGGATCTGAGCTAGTTTTGTGTGTAACAAGTGGAGATAATACTGAGTACTTGTGAGGAGTATTGTACTATGTATTGTTACATGTTCTCAATCATTAATATACAGATAGTGTGGGGTTTTCAGCTGTAAGCTTTCCCGGGTTACATATTGTGTTAATGTGTGCATGCGATTGATGTTTCATTGTTTTTGATGCTGCTAAATTGATGATCAACGTAGAGGAGGTTATGTATTATGCATGTATTCCGCAATAGTGTATAATCGAGATAATCTCTGTGAATAAGTGTTATATTATTCAAAATTTCTACACCACATTTTCTTTTAGTTGCCCATCGGCGAGTCTGGCCAATCGTGGCCCGGACTCTACCTTCACTGAGATAGCATTGCGCAATCCAGGGAAGGAAGGCTTTGTCTTCCTCTCCATAAATGTGCATTTCTTCCCGAAACTATCCTCCAGGATTGTTTTGCGCATTTATGAGGGACAGTGGTTGCTGGCCCAAAAAATTGCGCAATGTAATCCTTGAGCCTACAGTCACTCCCAACTGGAATTGCACATTGTGTAATTCTAGCAGTCAACAACGAGACTGGACTGTGCATTGCACAGTTCCAGCAATTAATTAGCCTCCTAGTAGCCTAGACTGTGCCTTGCGTAGTCTTGGCAGTCAACCTCCCAACTCCTTGGCTGAAATTGTGCAACCTTCATGATCAGTCACACAGGTATGTTGCAAGTCAGTTCTCAAGTTCATTTTGGTTTTTGACTGACAGATTACTTGCCATGAGTGTTGCCATGTCTCCAGGTATTGCAGGTGTTCATCTGCCTCTCAGTGGTACAGTTACAATGGTTTCCAAGAGAGAAAGTCGAAGATGTCGTTCAAAGAACATTTGGGGATGTAGTCAGTCAAGTGTCTATGGACTTGCCTACCCACGAAGACATCAAGTTGTTCGTAGACAAGGACATCAAGTTATGACAGCAACAACATCACGTCGAGCAACATCATGAATAACAACTGAAGGCAGCATATCGAACACAACGAATGGAAGAGGAAGGTTGTTGACAACACAGAGGCGGAACAAAGTTGCAAGCTCAAGTAGATCCACTAATGATGAAAGCAACTTTAGAGACTTAGGCTATGAGGTGACGATGCGACATGAAGATTGCACGAAGACAGAGAATGGAACAAATAAGGAGCTGCATGTGTTGAAGCATCAACTCAAGGAAGAACATGAAGCTGCACAAATAGACGAATGAGTTTCAGTAGGAACATGATTAGCAGTGGGCGCAACATGCACTCACGGATGAAACTGCGCCTGTACAAGTTAATGATCCATCCCAACAGCTGGCATGGAGTAGGCATGGTGAGCATTGTTATTGATCACATGCAAGGGATTCAACAACATGCATGTCATTGTGTGCACGCATGCAATCCAACCCATTCAGCACACTCACCAAGGCGAAGACAAGAAGCAAGTCCAACTCGAGATGAACATGTACTTCGGCAAGTTGATGCACATGACCACCAGCACACACTTGAAGATTAGCCCTGACACTATGCATCAGTGTGTTGTCAGTTTAACCGCACCCAAGAAGACCATGCACATGTTAGCAGACGAGTTGGATAAAGGAGCCGAACCAATGTAGCAGTTGCAATGGAGGCAAGAGTTCGTTTCAACAAGATGTCACCATTGAGCACATGCACACCATCATGGATGACCAAGCTCGGCATCAGCTCACCACCTTCACCATCACAAGCATGTCAACGGACCGAGTGCCGGTGATGTCTTGCATGGCTTGCTCAAGCCATTTCGTCTCACATGAGCACATGTGCATTGTAATGTAACGTCATGTCAAGTGGAAGTTGAAGTGTCAATAGTTGGATGTAATAGTCATAGAGTAGATGAAGAGTCATGAGGGTAGATGAACCGTCACAAAGGGGAATGTCAAGGGTCACCCCACCCTTTGCTATAAATAGAACTTCATAACTCATTGTAAAGGGCTTTTGGTCAGCCGAGCTTCCAATAAGACTATCTTGGAGAGAGCTTGGACAATATTGTAATGCGCCTTGGCTTCTCCACTGCATAGAGCTAGTACATCTCTTTGGAGGAGCAGGCGGATGTGGCTGTAACGTTCCACTATTGGAGCTAGTGGTTGGACATGGATGTATTGTATGACTGGAACTTACACTTCTTTATATAATAAGAGCCAGCATGTTTCATGCATATGTTGTATTGTATTCCAACTATCTTGTTTACTCTAAATGGCATATGTATTTGCTTTCTTACGCATGCATGTATGGACTATTCTATATGAGTATGTATGAATCTTACTGAAATGTGTTGATTGGTTTAACCATCACTTTGGATTGCCAGTTGACTTGCTTTCTAGCTTGTGATGTATCTTCGCTCGTGTGTTCCCTTCCCATCTGAGTACTATTATAGGTTGCCAAGGGGCGCACTCATCTCAACCCACTTGTGTTAGAACCTCTCATGCACCTTCCTTGACTCACTGCAGCTGTCACACCCTTGCTACCAACAGAGTTATCTTACTTGCCTATGTGCGAAATCGCGGTCAAGGCATTACCATACGACCCACTATTGGGACTCCTACACCAAATGGTCTGAGGTCTAATTGGGACTTCTTACCGGGGAGATCCCCTTGATATGTTGGCGGGTCTAGCACCATCAACACCAAGGCATATGACGCCTCAAATCCATTTACTTTACCTTTCTTGATTACTTTTCTCATGATTGTCCTGCCATTGTCCATTTACACCAATGGAACCAACCAACCCAACTGGTTGTCATACTCTTGCCTTCAACTGCCCATATACATGCACCGAGCTTCATCCAGGTCTTACCTTACTTATCGGGATTTCCTTTAGCTCCACTAATTTTCCTCTTCTCCCAACCAAATCCCAAGACCCTCAATACATGAAAGGAAAGAACCAAAAGCAACAAAGAAGAAAACCACGGAAAACCAATAACAGTACGACATCACAAACAAAGTGGCATGGCCATGCACAAGACGCAAACAAAACCACAATCAAGCACAACAAATCACCAAAAGACCAAAAGCACAATACTGACAACATACACCATGACTCAATCCCCATGGTTCCAAGTGCTTCCAAAAGAACGTTCAACCTGAGCCTTCTCCAAGATTTCATGGCAATCTCCTTGCCATGCAATCCCCTGCATCATATTGCCATGAACACATAATTGTCAGTGCATAAGTAAACATAACAAAATACTAGTGACCTTACCTTGTTGTTCCAAGCATGTTGCTTGCAACTGAACACGTCCATGCCATCTCTCAAGGGATTCCAATTCCTTTGACAGATCCACCTGTAACTAGGGACTAGCTTATATATCTGTCAAATACAAGTTCACGAATCTAGCACATATCCGCATAATGTCAAGCAAGATTAAGGTAAAAAGACTTCATGTATGCAAAGCAATCATTCGTTTGGAATTAGGGTTTCCAAGATAACCAAAAGAATTATTGCCCAATTCCTTTCTTTTACCTTTTTACCTTGTTGCAATCGAGGCTTACTATGTACTATCACATCACCCACCTGTTAGTTATATAAAAACATCAATTGTTAAATTGTCACGATAATACCAAGCATGCTTCCCTACTACTGCTCACACATGTCGGTCACATGTTCCAAAGATCAAGACAATCATATCTATCAATTTGAAATCAACCTTTACCAAGACTAACAATCATGTCATAATCCATCGTCAACTCATAGTCATTAGACATAATGCTACAACTGTCACCTACTACACTCAAGTACTTCCCAACTATCTAAACACATGTGTTAGTACAATCATCTTAAAACAAGATCATTTCAACAATAAATCTTATAGACACATACTCATATCCTTCAAGTAATCAAACATTCAGACAACAAATAGATGAAATAATATACACCAAACACTCAAACACTCAAACACCAAACAACCGACATAGTCAAACATTCAAACACCAAATAGATGACATAAGAAAACTCATACCTTAATGTATCTCAGGGGAGGCTATCTTGTATGCAAAATCAAGATAGATTAGCACTATATAACTTCACAACATATAAACTCAACCATAAATAAGATCATGATATCCATAATAGTCACTAATTAACATGTTCACATCATAAACTCATAAACAATTATCATTCATACATAATAATCACATCTGCATAGTCAGTCTAGATTAGTATGACATAATATCACAATATATTAACTTATACCTGAATTCCATAACCTTAACCATTTCCATAGACCAATTCAAATTAGTGTGATACATATAACATCAAGAACTTAATGCACCAACCCTAATCATCAAGTTACTCACATATAACAACAACAAGTTATATATCATGCTCATCAACATCATAAAACCTAATCATCAAGCTAACTATCATATAACAACAAGAAGTTAACCTATAAATTACTCATCAACAACATATAACATAATCATCAAGTTATAGGTAACATAAAGCAATAATAACAATGCATACAACCACAACTTATTATCATTCATGACTATTCAACACATGTGCATATAACTACACTAATCAACTAGGATCTATCGTGTATGTAACCATAACATCAATAGAATCAAAGACATACACATAACCATAATGCATATAATAATCCTTAACCTACATACCTACAAACTTGTATGATGACATGTTCTTGCCTCGAGGTCCAATGCTGCAACTTTGCTTTAATGATTTGCATCTCCTGCTCTATCTCAATCAACACATTATCATCATAACATACCAATAGCATCATGATGGCCTAATTGCATAAAATGACCTCATGCACAACAACCTTCACCATGACAATGCAAGCATAACAACATATAAACACTGATATGCATAACAAATGCATATACAACCATACATTCATGACGACACATTCCACAACAATACCATCACCTTCACATGGTGACATCACTACAACCATGATCAACACCATGCAAATGCAACAAGCACATGGACTACAAGCATAAGGAACACAACCGACATGAATGCATGACCAGCACACCGCCCATCCAGTTTGAGGGGTGAACAATGCTATGATACCACTCTGTAACACCCTCCTCCAACATCTACCCAAGCAAACGGCTAACCAGGGTAAACATGTGACGATAGGTGACAATGATATGATTCGACATCCTAAGTCACATCAAGGAAGTGGAACCGATGGAAACACAACATACAGAACTTACACATCAACTATTGGACCCCTGAGAAGCATGCCAACACTTCAGGTAGCTTGCCCCTGGGTCCCATTGAAGTTTTTGATCACTTGAACTCTGGACGCTCTCATGCTATGGGAATGCCAGCATCTAGGGACCTCTGTACGCTCTCACAGGCTTGCAAGCTAGTGTCTAGGGACCATTTTATATAGTTCTGTACCAGCGTCCCCAAGGTTTGAGCCACTTTTTTAGGCATGGATCCTAGTTCATTGCCCATAATGGAATGAAATCTTCAAAGCAGTAAAAAAAAAGGGAAACAATGATGCAAAATCAATTAGTTAAACAAGCCCTTAACTAAACCCCTACTAGCCATGACAGGCATTTCATCAAACATATCACAAACATGTAATCTACAGGTGTAAACAACATATTTAAGCATAGGGATCACGTACTTATCTGAGAATCGCTAAGAATCATTGTTCCCTCATGTCATTTGTTGCATTATCATCTATTAGGTCATAGATACATTGTCCATTGATTTACAAGTAAAAACATGATGAGAGTTATACATAGCTACTGTCATAAAACATATACATAACCAACATAGTAACAATAGAAATACCATAAATACATCATTCATATAATCCAATATAAAATAATACATTTACACATGAAAACCAAAGGAACGAATTTCTCATTAATGAATGTAAAAACCAACGGGGATGGGACTACCACATTCCACTTGACCACAGATTGGCTGAGCTAAATCTCTCTTCATCCAATCACCCTCGTGCCATATTCCAAGCATGAATGTGGGACTCATAACCAACTGAAAAGAACCAAACAAGCATGGATGCTACCAGAGTTCTCCACCTACACTGTGAGGAATTTGAGTGCCTCATAGTCTCTCAGGATTTATCGTAATCCACAGTTCGATCCATGGATCACTAGGCCCTACATCGAGACCCACTCTCTAGGCTTTACTGTACATCCCATCCTGGGACTACTAGGGCCAACGAGGGCAATCCACCTCTTGGCTTTACCGTATATATCGCCATTCACCAACAATGGTTCTTAGGCCCACTGAGGCACACAATCCTGGCTTTACTGCAACCCACAGTCTGGCTCAGGGGTTACTAGGCCAATGGATTTATCGTGATCCATAGTTTGGTCCAGGGACCACTTGGCCATGTGTTTGTCATTTTGGAGATCCACCCCACTTAGCTTCGAATCCGTTCGACAATCCAACTCAACCAAAGTATGAGAACCTATCTCATCAATGCTCTCAATAAATGACAAGGCTAGGCTAAAAAACATTGTGACACCTAGAAAAACCCATGCCATGACAACAAAAGAAACACATGCAATAGCATGCATTCCAAATCTAGAAATTAAATCACACATGCAAATCAATACCTGCAAAGAATCCAATTGTAGTTGCTTAATCATGCTTTTCCTTTCTTGATCTTCGCTTCCTCTTGCCTTCTTTGCCTTTTTTTTATTCAATTCCCAAGTGCTCCAAGAAAACTCTAAGTGTCCAAGAGTGAGTGAGAGAGAGAATAATGAGAGAGATTCAAAACTAAACTGGCAAAAGGTTACACTGACCAAGCTTGCCAAATTATCCTCATAAGACATTTTATCAATGAGGCCTATATTTTCTTCAATTTCTATTATTTTCTTTCATTTTCCTCCTCACATGCAACCTGTGACCTTTCACCTTACTTTTCTCCTAATTTCCTTTATTTTCATAAATAAATGTGCAAAAAATGCATTTTTGCCTTTTAATGCCTTTTCCTTTGCCTTTACCAATATCCTTAGCCATAATAGACTGAAATGAACGCCTACACCAGGATATCCTGCCCAACATTCAACTTGGAATACATGTCCCTTACTCATGGTCTTATTTTTGCCTTTATTAACTTCTATTACATGGAATTTTCACCAGGGTTGTTATAGGTTCGTGTCTTCTCATGGAACATTTATTAGAGTGTTCGAAGCTTATAAGGCCCCACATCTTTTTGTTGAAATTTGTGACGGATAAAGTATTCATGCAAGAGGTTGAATACAAGTTTTGTACAAGTTTGTCACAACAATTGTAGAAGTCAAAAAAGTCACCATGACCTATCTTTCCTCTGCAAATAGGATCATATGAATTAAAGAATCTAAACGCAACAGAGGCATAAATTGAAGAAATTAATTGCCTCTGTTTTAGCGAGATGAGCTTCCAATCGATATGACCCTAGATGTGTATGCAAGAAACATTGTGTAAAGCTAAGATACAACTGCCCATATGCTTTTATCTCTTGGGAGAATGAAGAGAAGATCAATAATTACTATAATGCTTCAATAACAGTGGGACCAAGTGATGAAGTTAGCCCTTCTCACACAACACATGTGCCATATACTAACCAAGAATGGACATAGAAGGAAGTGGTTGCTCAGGTTAATGATGGGTCGAAGAGAAATCAGGAACATTATGTTGAAGAAGAAAGGAGTAAGAAGTTCAAACTTGATCCATGATTTAAAGGGGAAATCGAGGAGGAGAGGAGAAAGAAAATACTTAAAGAGGCTAGGAAAAGAAGGCAAGAGGAAAAGCGCAAGCAAAAATAAGTGCAAGATGAGAAGAGGCAAGAAGAAATGCAGAAGAGAAAAGAAGAACGACAAAAAAGAAAAGAGGGAGAAACCTTGAACATGCAACAAGATGAATCACTTAGGAAATAAAGGGAAGAAGAAGAGCAGTGAAGGCTACACATTCAAGAAGAAAACATGAGGAAACAAGAACAAGAATTTGCAAAGAAGTTAGAGGAATATTTGGAGGCCCAAGATATAGATGATGAACAAGAGGAGGAGAAGCAAACAACACAAACAAAGCCAATCATAGATCCTCTAAAGATTTGACCTTTGATTCCTCTGACAGGTGGACACCTTCCATTTAGTGAGTTGGGGATTCGACCTCCATCTGATGATAAAATTATGGATGTCTCCAACTTCACCTTTGATGAGTTGAAAAACAAGATCTTTCAAGAAAGGAGGAGTTATTTCCCAAATGAACCTGATTGACCTATTTCGATTCATATAGAAAGGGTTATTATGTCAAACCCCAGGACCAATTCTAGAGCAATCACTTTAGAAAATGCAACCTTTGCAATACCCACATAGAAGAACATTAATTTCCTCAAGCAAAAGAATGAACAATTGGAGAAGGAGTGCAAAGCAGGAAATTGATTAGATCCTTGTCGAAAATCAAAGTATGTCTTCCGCCAGTTCTAGCAGAGAAGGATTATAGTCATAAATACTTGAAGAGCTCAAGCCATTTGAGGACACAATAAAGCAAATGTATGAAGAGATGATCATTTTTCATAAGGAAATGGAGCATTTGTATGAAGTACAGAATGGATCACAAGAAAACTTGAGGATCTTAAAGTTAGCTTATAAAGATATAAACATGATCTAGGAATGGGGTGCCAAGTACTTGAATGTGCCAACATCATTGGTTAGGAACAAAAGGCTTGCAACTAAGATGGATAGAGAAAATATAAGGATGCACATGAAGATTTATGATCAACTCAATAGTCATATAACCAACACCATGATAGCTTATACATGTTTTCATAATTGATTAGAGGCCTTGGTGTGAGTACACAAAGTCCATTTTATAGGCGCAATAGGGGAGGTGAGATACAAAGACATTATCAAGCAGGAGTTAGAGGAATTCTTGGACTACATCAGATAGAAAACTATACAGGATGACCTAGAGGTGATTAAAGACACTTCTCTATAATATATAGCTGATCCAATCAAGTTACAAACGAAGCTAGACATGTCATGGAACAATGTATGATCAGGCTCCAAAACAATATATATAGATTGTTTGGGCATAAATATTAGATATAATCCAAATCTACCACAAAGAGTCGAAGGCATAACAATGAAATTTAGAGGTTGGCATCAACATCTTACAACAAAGCTCCATGTCACAATCACTGCTTTTTTGTTCCCATAAATGTAAAATTTTTATGTCTTATTGTATTTTGTCAATTTTGCCAAAATTTTGGAAATTTTTATTTGGTAATTTTAAAAAATAAGAAAATGTAAAAATGTGTGCAAACCCAAGGGTTACACATGTAATATGAAAATTAACTAGGAAGATCAAGAGTCATGTGGGAGCTCAAGAGTCATTTGGGGGTGCAAGGTCACCTCATTTGTTATAAATAAAACCTCATAACTCAACAAAAGGACTTTTAGCCTTGGATTGTCAAGCTAAGCATAGGAGAGAGAGGTCTATCTTTTGAGGAGAAAGTTGTGGCTCCATGTTCCACTATTGGAAAAAGTGATGCATCAATGTAATTGTGTGATCCAGATTCTCTCAGCTACTAGAATTAACCAAGATCTTTTACTTCTGTGATGTTAGCGGAATTGCATGTGAAAGAGTATGAAAAACCACATGTGCATACATTAAAGAAGAGGAAACATAAAGACAACCATCAAATCAAAGAACACACACAAGTTGATAACATAGTTCACCCAATGTGGGCTACGTCCTCAGGCCCGATTGTAAGAGTGGAGAGTTCGCTTCAATACCTGCTGCAAGATGATGATTAGTACATGATGTGTTCTTTGTCAATACAAGGAAGAACTTCCTTAACTAGAGTGACATGTCTCTCCACGAGACGCTCTTCTATAAGAACTCTAACTCATAAAAGTTGTCCTTCAACATGAAAACATATCAAACTCTCACATGAAGTGGCATACAAGGATCCTCCAAAAAAATGGTAAACAAGGATCTCAACATCAAATCATCATCTCATAAAAAATCAAAAGAAGACATGGTATCAGTGCATCTTATACCTCCACTTTCAGGGGTGGCCTGAAAATGCACACCTATGCTAAAGAAACAGGTTGCATGGTTGAATTCCTAGTAAAAAATCATGAAATCTGACTGTAAAATTGACCCCTTTCTGACTCATTCAAATTTGGGCTCCCTAGGAATCTCAAACATTCCTCAAATAATCTCTTCTGCAGGCTAACTGAAATTCAACTGCTCATATGAATAAACTAATCACACCATCGCGTTCCTTGTGAAAAACTGAGAAAAATGAGTATATAGTTGGTTTGGTTATGAAACTGTCATTTTTGGGCCTCCAGAGAATCTTTTAGATTTTGTGAAAATTCTTGTGTCAAGGTTCCACCTTCATGGTTCCGCGCTTAACATTCTGCTTCTGCAAAATATGATGCTCAGATTAGAAAACCGATCAAGCCATCAGACTCTTGACAAAATTCTAGTTAATCTCAGTAGAAATTTGGCATATTTTTTACTTTGTCAAAATTCAACTCCAAGGAATCTAAAAGATTCATCACAACATAAAAAAAGAATATTCTCTGTCTCAAAATTTGTGCAACAGGATTCCACCATCATGATTCCATTTCAGCTCTGGGTTCCGACACATTTTCTATGTTTCGTGGCTCCCTGTTGATTCCCCCAATAGAATGGCAAAGGTGTCGTATAAATATTATTGGAGTAGCAGAATAACAAGACTGGCCCGTTGGGTCGTTGGTTGTCATATGGAATTTACAAATGAAGCTAGACATGTCATGGAACAATGTATGATCAGGCTCCAAAACTATGTATACAGATTGTTTGGGCATAAATATTAGATATACTCCAAATCTACCACAAAGAGTCGAAGGCATAACAGTGAAATGTAGAGCTTGGCATCAACATCTTATGACAAAGCTCCATGTCACAATCACTGATTTTTTTTTCCCATAAATGTAAAGATTTTATGTCTTATTGTATTTTGTCAATTTTTGCCACAATTTTGGAAACTGTAATTTGGTAATTTTAAAAAATAAGAAAATGTAAAAATGTGTGCAAACCCAAGTTACACATGTAATATGAAAAGTAACTAGGAAGATCAAGAATCATTTGGTGGGTGAAAGGTCACCTCATTTGTTATAAATAAAACCTCATAACTCAAGAAAAGGAATTTTAGCCTTGGATTCTCAAGCTAAGCATAGGAGAGAGAGTTCTATATTTTGAGGAGAAAGTTGTGGCTCCATGTTCCACTATTGGAAAAAGTGATGCATCAATGTAATTGTGTGATCCAGATTCTCTCAGCTATTGGAATTAACCAAGATCTTTTACTTTTGCGATGTTAGCAGAATTGCATGTGAAAGAGTATGAAAAACCACATGTGCATACAAATCATAAAATCATGTGAAATACAACCATAAAATCAAAGAACACACAAACGTTTATAACATAGTTCATCCAATGTGGGCTACGTCTTCGGGCCCGATTTTAAGAGTGGAGAGTTCACTTCAATAGTTGCTGCAAGATGATGATTAGTACATGAT
The DNA here is from genome assembly GCA_031772625.1 of Pinus tabuliformis. NCBI lineage: Eukaryota > Viridiplantae > Streptophyta > Pinopsida > Pinales > Pinaceae > Pinus > Pinus tabuliformis. The sequence continues at coordinate 1,593,896,728 of CM062817.1, read as the reverse complement.
GTGTTCTTTGTCAATACAAGGAAGAACTTCCTTAACTAGAGTGACATGTCTCTCCACGAGATGCTCTTCTTAAGAACTCTCACTCATTAAAGTTCTCCTTCAACATGAAAACATGTCAAACTCTCACATGAGGTGGCATACAAGGGTCCTAAAAAAAATGGCAAACAAGGATCTCAACATCAAATCATCATCTCATAAAAAATCAAAAGAAGACATGGTATCAGTGCATCTTATACCTCCACTTTCAGGGATGGCCTAAAAATGCACACCTATTCTAAAGAAACAGGTTTCATGGTTGAATTCCTGGTCAAAAATCATGAAATCTGACTGTAAAATTGACCCCTTTTTGACTCATTCAAATTTGGGCTCCCTAGGAATCTCAAAGATTCCTCAAAGGTTCTCTTCTACAGGTTGACTGAAATTCGACTGCTCATATGAATAAACTGATCACACCATCATGTTCCTTGCGAAAAACTGAGAAAAATGAGTATACAGTTGGTTTGGTTATGAAACTGTCATTTTCGGGCCTCCGGAGAATATTTTAGATTCTGTGCAGAGTCTTGCATCAAGGTTCCACCTTCATGGTTCCGCCTTCAACATTCTGCTTCCGCAAAATATGCTGCTCAGATCAAAAAACCAATCAAGCCATCAAACTATTAACGAAATTATGGTTAATCTTAGTATAAATTTGGCATATTTCTGACTTTTTCAAAATTCAACTCCAAGGAATCTAAAATATTCATCACAACATAAAAAAAGAATATTCTCTGTCTCAAAATTCATGCAATAGGATTCCACCATCATGATTCCATTTCGTCTCTGGGTTTCGACATGTTTTCTAGGTTTCGTGGCTCCCCGTTGACTCCCCCAATAAATGGCAAAGGTGTCGTATAAATATTGTTGGAGTAGCAGAATAACAAGACTGGCCTGTTGGGTCGTTGGTTGTCATATGGAATTTACAATAGTGATTTGTTGAGGAGTCCCGAGTTCAAACCACTCATGGAGTATTTTTGTACAAACCTTCCATTGTAGTCATAATCGTCGCAATTATGTTTATAATTGTGTCCATAACCATATATCAATTTTTTACAAGCAGAACTGTTTGTTTTAGACCATCATTGGAACTGTCAATATTTTATTTGGCCATTTTATAGTATGTTTTCAGTAACCACACATATATGGTATAACAAAATGAAATGTGTTTTAATAGGTAGATGACACAATCATATACCAAGTTTCCACCTTATAAGGTTGGAGTGATTACCATATATGGCATACCAAAACAAATGGATCAATTGATAGGTCACATGTTGTATTTTGGATTTATATGGTTGTATTAATAACCATATTTTGTTTTATGTGCTCCATTTTAATATTCTTTGGTTTAATATTTTTTTGGATTTTTGTTATATGGTTAAAATAGCCATATATGTATATATATATATATATATATTTATATATATTATATTATATATATTATACTAGCACAACCACATTTTATACTAATATAAATGTGGTTGATAAACGCAGAAATATGTATATTTATGTCGATAGGCATTTTCTTTGTGGGCTTGGTGTGAGAAAACACAGTTCACCCCAACCAATAGGCATCCTTCATTTTCGTTGTCCTCACTGCAATCAAAATTTGACACATGGAGATGTTAAGGATGACAATTTCAACAGTGATGTTGGGCCCCAATCCAAACAATACTCCAACATCCAATTGTTATCTGGTTGTTGAATGCCCATTCTGCCCAGACAATTTCCTCGTATCGTCCAAGAAGAAGTGCACGCACACGCTCGACATGTTCCTATACTTTATCAACACTTTGATGCTCTCAGTTTCTTGGGATCTAGATTCAGTTTGGTTTCAACTTGATCTAGAATAGTAGGCCCTCCTAGATGGGTGATCTAGAGTAATTGGTTCTTGTATGAGATTCCAGACTACTGGAAGGCTTCCTCCAAACCCTTTTCTCTTTTCTATGTTCTTAGAGATAAGCCCCAGAATGTCTTTAAAGAAGGTGGAAGGTGAGACCAACCTCTCTACTAGGTCTTTAGCCACACGGAGAACGATGCCTCTAACGAAGTAGCAACTATTTCAAAAACAACTTAAAAGTAATGACATCTCTCAACATGAAACAAAAGGATAAGTGTTTTACAAATAAACCATATATTTGACTATGGAATGAAACCACATGCAGTGGCATCATAAAATCATGTGCAAGAGCAATGTGGTGTTCCCTTATATGTATCAGCAAGAAGCATCACTGTTGTTTTGCATTGTTCTCTTTCCCCTTCAACCCCCCTCTTCCAGTTCTAAATCGATTGAGGGGAGCTCGTACATGCCTACCACATTGGGACAACTAGTTCTATTTACATATAACCTATTATTCCTGAGGAAAATATTACATGGTCGGTCATTGATTTGAGTGATGCAAATGCATGGGATAACATTGCAGAATCACGAAAAGGAGGTGGGAATTTGATCATACTAATGATAAGATTAAAAATAAATCTTTAAATAGAGAGAAAATTGTGACGAAATTACCTTTGACACTACAAAATTTAGCAAACTGAAACTTGAAGCCAAAGCCCTTCATCCTGTACGAGATTTTACAAAACTACACTTCAAACTCGTGAGATTTTTAGAAATTCACTCTTGCAGCTTTAGAAATTTGTACAATTTTTTAACAAATTAATTAATTCTCTACAAAGTCGGGAAGATTATCTTGAAATGGAAGCATTTCATTTAGTATTCAGCTCGAGTTCAAGCATGTGCAAGTGCCCATCCAAAATGTGAGCCAAATCAGGATTCCCTCACAATTTTTTCCCAATTTTTCATTTTGTCTTAAATTGGCACCTTTTTGCCATCAATTGCACAAATGTCCAACTTAGAAGAGTCAATAACCCGTCAAACAAAGCATGATTCGATCCCAGAATCCAAACCAAATGGCCACAAACTTCTCAAACACCCAATCCATATCCGGTTGTTGAACACCCATTCTGCCCAGATGAATTCCTCATATCATCGAAAATTAGAATATAAATACCTTTCTGATCAATGTTATCACATATGATTACAAGCATGAAATTAGATGTATACTTCTTACGCAAGCTCTTGAATTTCTCCTTGAGCTTTGTCATATGCTCAATGTTGGTGATTTTGAAGTAGTAATTGGGGTAAATGCTTTGATCAACCACATTGGGAGAAGTGGAAGTGTTGATAGCAAGGGTAGTTGTCGGGCCATCTACTCTCTCAGCCTTCTTGAATGCCTCTAAATCCACAACCAAACTTTCAGGCATGTTTGTTTGCTGCATAAGGAACAATGAGATTTCTATAACAAATATCTTCATGTGATGCAGTAGGCACGCTTGCTTCCTTCAAAGAATGAAGGGATGGAGTATAGGTTATATAGCGCGAGCTCCAGCTATTGTTGTGCTGCTAGTAGGATGAGAAGAAGTTAGCATGCAAGCACATGGCCCCCAAACTTCCTTGTGAGGAAAGGATTCGTCGCCCTCTTTGGACCATGGGAGCAATGACAACAAGATAGACTGAGTTATTGTTGTGCAGGTGTTCGAGGAGACAATAGTTTAGAATGTAATGCATGTGCCTGGAGAATCCATGGTGAAAGATGGACACATCGTTCCATAGGAGACCATATGAAAGAAATAATGAAAATATGGTTAGAATTCATGACAACAAAGATTTCGTTCATGCTATACACAAAAAAGAATATCCATGGTAGATAAATGAAATTGTGGAGTTTGTAAGATACAATAATAAGGGTAGAAATTATGGTTATCTCTTTGGCTTGAACATCACGTAGAAACTCATAAAGCTTACACAATATAGAGGCATCGACATTAAGTAATATTAAACGTCAAACAATATTAATTATGAATGTTTGGTGGCTAAACATCACATTGGGTGGTATATCTTTGTAATGTTGGGTTTGATATATTGGATGGGAAATGACAAGTTATGTTAACCATGTCAATAAAGGATAGTAGTTATATAATAAATAATCATGGTGAGATAGAAAGTCTGGTGATATTAACTAGATTTTTTATTATATTAATTAAATTTAACGTTTTGTTATTTTTAATTTAGTTAAAAGTGTATGTAGTAAATAACTCTTAATAGGATTACAAAATTTTATAGTTTTCAAAATAGTTAAGAGTGCATTTACTCATGTTAGGGTTTTATATTATTAAAATTATAATTATTTAAAAATTAAATAGTAATTTAATTTTGAAATTTTGAAATTTTTTAATAATATAATAGAATTAGTTATTTAGGGAAACTCAATTGGTGATGGTGGTGAAAATGAAGTGTTATGTGCAATGAGGACATAAGTAGGCACTTAGAGAATATTGGTAGTTGCTAATTCCTCTAGATAATGATAATAAAAAATAATAATAATAATAATAATGCAATAAAATTACAATTATTATTTATAGAAATCATTATAATTACAATTTTTAATTTTTAAAATTAAAATTATGGTATGCATATTTTTTCTGGATTGTTAAAATTAAAACTTTTTAATACTTGGAATTTCAATTTTATTTTAAAAATATTTATTTAGTTCATATTTAAAACATTTGTTCATTGAAATAACTATTCATATTTTATGAAATTGTATTTTTTAATGTAATAAAATTATTATTATTAATTATCTAAGTTATTACTAGATGGAGAGTGGAGCACGGGAACCATGGCAGAGTCGAAGGAAGGGAAGGGGAATCTTTTGCAAGCATCAAAAAGAGGAGCAACAGAGATCTGCAAGGGTGGAGAGCTCTGCACGCGCGAAGGAGCAGACAGCCAGAACTGTGTGTAGCTCCAGCGTCATGGCCCTAGGAGGGGGCTGCGAACTGGATCCTCCTTTCCCACTTGAGCTATCAGTGTTCTAGAAACTAGTAGCGGCATGCAAAAAACGGCCAACAACCGAAAACCAACAGAAGTTTGTTAAAAGAATGGATTCCATCCCCATAGTTTCTCTACCTACCGAAGAACCATGCAAAGCGGCGTTGAATCTAGTAGAAAGAGGGCTTATTGGGCAGTTCACTAGGTTATGGCATCGCCTAAAGCTGTAGATGCCTGGGTGCAAAGGAACTGGCGACCTCTAGTCAACAAAGGAATCAAAATCCACTTCGTCGGCAAAGGCTTCTTTGTATTCGTATTTGAAGAGATAGAAGACATAAACCTCATATTCAGAAATGGACCATATTTCATGGGGCGTCAGGGTTTGTCTTTGAATAAATGGATTCCAAACTTCAATCCGACACTGGATGTGCCCTCTACTATCCCTATCTGGGTGTGCTTGCCACATTTACCTCTGCACTGCTGGAACCCCAAATCCTTAGAAACCATAGGCAATAAACATGGCAAATACATTGACCGTGCAAAAAGGAGGGACCAGTAATCTTGTGCAAGAATTTGTGTAGAAGTAGACCTGGAGGAAGGCCACCCTGAAGCTATAAAACTCGCAGTGGTTGAATGGACGCACATCCAAGTGTTAGATTATGAGAAACTCCCATTTAAATGCCGACACTGCCATGGCTATGGGCACTTTTCTAGGCACTATAAAAAGAAATCAGAGGAGGGGCTAGAGAATATGAAAGGAAATCAATGGACTCAGGTCTAGAAACCAAGAATAGTTAAGCAGAACAACAGAACCAAAGGGAAGGGAGTGTCCACAGGGAGTGGTGCTCCACCCATAGCCGAAGTGGAGGGGAGCTCAGCCCCCTCAAGAGCAAACATACCCACCAATCCCTTTGAAATACTCATCACACCAGAAGATCTCCCAGATTCTGTAGATAAAGAGGCTGAACAACAGACCACCACCATGAAAGAAGACAAAAGGTAGGGGGAAACAGGTCCTCTCCAAACAGGAACTCCAAAATATTTCTCTAGTTCCCCAACCTATGCAGATATAACAAGGAAGAAGACTCCAGAGATATCCAGATCCTCGGAAGATGAGACAACTGAGAGGCCCACGAAAAGAGTGGGGAGGAAATCCTACAAAGAGGCCAGAGAAGAAGAGGTCGAGAGACAAAAATGCAAGGCAGCTAGCCCACGATTGAGATTTCCATCGGCAGAAATACTAGAACTAGGCCTCCAAAGGGAGGTACTGCCCCACCCTCTGGTAGTAAATAATGTGATTAGTCTCTTGGAATTGCAGAGTACTGGGGAATCGCACAAAAGCTGAAGCAGTCAAGAACCTATTGAAATCAGAAACTCCTGAGATCCTCATGCTCTAAGAGACTAAAATAGAAGGGGAAGCCCTTTTGGAACTCAGCAAAGAAAAATGGAAAACAAAAGTCGGAAAAATAGTAAGTGCAAGGGGTACATGCGGTGGGCTTGCCACTCTCTAGGAGGATGACAAGTTCCTTCTTGAGAGCTCCTTTCAGTCGCAACACTAGATATATACTGAACTTCGGTACCTTCCAAGTAAGATTACCTTTGCTCTCTTTAATCTTTATGTACCTGTCCTCTATGCAGAAAAGAAAGATTGCTGGCAAACCCTGTCTGATTTCCTTGAAGCCTACTCCCTCAAGAATATAATTCTAGCAGGGGACTTCAATCTAATCCTTGACCCAAAGGATAAAAGAGAAGGAACGAGAAGCAAGGATCACTTCCTTCCCTTCGTAGAAGACCTGATTCAGCAATGGGATTTACTGGACTTTAAGTCAAAAACAGGGCTTTACACATGGACCAAATAACAAAATTGGGATGGAGCACATCTTAGCCAGGTTGGATAGTTTCCTACTTCAGAGCACTCTCCTCTCAAAAAAGAAGATCATCTCCACAAAAATTCTGCCAAAGCTGACTTCAATTCATAAACCCATTCTCCTTTTGTTATAAGAAGAGGAAAATTTTGGGCCAATCCCCTTCCGGTTCAGCTCTCTCTGGGCAGACAGAGAAGGGTTCATGGACACAGTCAAGAAGGCATGGTTCACCCATGTCCCCGGTTCACCTAGCTATGTGTGGGAGAAAAAGAAAAAGGCCACCAAAACAACTCTGAAAGAATGGATAAAAAAGCCCACAGACTCCCCCACTAGTCATAAAAAACAGAATATAAAGCATTTGTTAGATCTGCAAAGGGGCATGGAGCTGCAAAACATTACCTGCTCAGAAATCTAGAATGAGCAAGATCTCGAAATCAGAACTCTCCGATCATTCAAAGAGGAGGACAAATCATTGAGGCTCAAATCACGCAATCTTTGGCTTGTGTCTGGAGACAAAAATTTAGCCTTCTTTCACAAGCAAATTCGAACTCGACTCTCTAGAAACCACATTGCTGAAATCACCTCACCAGATGGGGCCGTTCTCAAAGGCACAACTATGATAAAAGAGGCTGCAACCTCTCACTTTCAGCAGTTGTACAAAGAAGAAAGTGTTGAAGATGATGAAGAACCACAAGCCTTCCTCAAGCACGTTCCAAGACTGGTTAACGAGGAGGATAAATCAATCCTCCTGAAGCCCTTTATTGAAGACGAAATCAGTAATGTCATATGGAAGATGGAACCAGACAAAGCCCCAGGACTTGATGGTTTTTCCATCCACTTTTACAGAATCTGTTGGGACATCATCAAGCCCAATTTGTACCGAATGATCAAAGGTTTCCTCCGTAAAGCCAAAGTGGGAGGAAGCACAAACTCCAATTTCCTAGCTCTAATACCAAAAGAAGCGAACCCGGTGGCATTCGACCGCTACAGGCCAATCTCGCTATGTAATGCGTCCTACAAAATCCTCACCAAGTTACTTGCAAATAGAATAAAGCCGCTGCTGGAAAAACTCATCTCCCCCAACCAAGGTGGGTTTGTCAAAGGCCGACACATCCTGGACAATGTGATTCTGGTGCAGGAAATCATCCATGCCAGCCATCAATGCAAAGAGCAAGGTATGCTCATTAAGCTGGACATGGCGAATGCCTTTGATCGAGTAAGGCACTCTTTCCTCCTCCAAGTTCTTTCTGCATTTGGTTTCAGTTCTGATTTTATAAAATTGATCAAAGCATGTATAGGAGAACCTTGGATTGCCCCTCTTGTAAATGGCAGGCCGAAAAACTACTTCAAAGCTTCGAGGGGTATTAGGCAAGGTTGCCCTCTGTCCCCCTTCCTGTACATTCTGATGGCAGACTCCCTAAGCCGAAAGCTTATAGCAGAGAAGCTCAATGGGACACTTCCAGGCATCAGGGCGATAAATGGAACAACTCCAATCAATCATGCCTTGTTTGCCGATGACTCTATCCTTATGGGAGGAGCCTCCATTAAAATTGCAATGGCCTTCAATGAAGTAATCCAAAGCTTCTGCAGAGTCTCCAGAGCTATGGTTAACAAGAGGAAAAGCATTGTGTATGGCTAGGCGGTAGACCAACAAACTATTCTCAGGATCGCCCAAGTCTTGGGCTTCACAGGCTACGTCTCTTGGGAAAAATTCAAGTACCTAGGCCTGCCTTTAACATTGGGAACAAGTAAGGCCCATAATTGGATGGGAATTATCAACAAAATCGAGGTAAAAATGACTGCATGGGGTGGACAATGGCTTACCACAGTTGAGAAGCTCATTCTTGTTAAATCAGTCCTCTCCTCCCTTCCTATATACCAGGCCTCATTTCTTTTAGCTCCAAAAATGATCACAGAACAACTATCAAAGTTGATTCAAAATTTCCTATGGCAAGGAGGTAAGGGGAACCGAAAAAAATTCACCTTATAAGCTAGGACATAGTGAAAAGGCCAACATCCGAAGGTGGACTGCAGGTAAGAGATCCCAGGCTGGCCAACCTGGCTTTGGGAGGCAAGATCCTCTGGAAAATATTCTCAAATCAAAGACACCCTGCAAGTTCAGTTCTAATAAAAAAGTATCTGCACAGACTCACAATAAATAATATGGATGAAGGAGCTTCCTCCAAAGGAACCATGCTATGGAAGCTTTGCAGCCAAAGTTGGGAGTTTTTTAAAGACCATCTTTACAGAACTGAAAAAGAATTGGGTTATGGGAAGACAAGATCATGGGCCTCCAACCCCTAAAGCTTGCCCCTAAAATTGTAGATCTCCGTAATTGGCTCATTCAGAAAGGTATTCACAAGCTTGCTGATATATGCTCTTGGGACCCCGGAGGGAACTGGAGCAATTGGACCCCCCTTCACCTTCATTGGGAAATGCTCCCTCAACTTCATTTCCTTCTAGCTAAGCTCTATGGTCTAGCTCCGGTGCATATCCACTCGAGGGACAAGTGGGGCTGGGGGAAGACCGGAGCTTACACAACACTGCAAGGTTTTGCTGCTCTTCAAGTACATCAACCTCAGATCCACTCTACAAAACTTTGGCAGCATGTTTGGGACCCCTTTGGTCTCCCAAAAATCAATTTCATCTGCTGGACTCTCATGCACAGAAGGGTCCTCACTGGGGAAAATTTAATGAAAAGTGGAATTATCGGTCCTCATAGATGCCCTCTCTGCTGCATGGCTCAGGAAATGATTGATCATCTATTCATCGACTGCCCCTTCACACAAGAAGTATGGATGCAAGCAATGCTGGGGCTCAACGCCCAAATTCCAGCATAGTTGTCAGTAGTCAGTCTCTTTGTCTCATGGAAAGGGCACTACCCTCACACTCTGAAGAGTAAATCAACATGGGCTAAAATCTGGAATGCAATCCCAAAATACATCTGTTGGGGAATTTGGCTTGCTAGGAATGAAGCCATCTTCAATAACAAACTACAATCTACCAATGTAGTTGCTGTCAAAGCCAAAGCTCTGCTACTGGAAACTTACGAAAATAGACCTCATAAACGAAACATTTCTCTCCTCCCCGAAGAGCGCAGCTGGCTAGGTGAGTCCATGAGGCAGGCCAACAATAAAAAGAACCCCTCCAAGCCTAGCCTCAATCCAGAATGGCGGCTACGAATCTTTGAGTCGGACTTTCACAAGTGGTGGAAAAATCAGGGCAAAGTCTCGATATTCTTTGACAGAGCCTCCAAAGGAAACCTGGGCATATCAGGGGTAGGAGGAGCAATCTACTCCTTAGACGGGCACAAAAAGGACAGCTTTAGTTGGGGCCTAGGACAGAGCACTAATAACCAGGCCAAGATCCTTGGACTGCTTAAAGCATGTCAGCTTTCTCAGGGGAACAGAGGGGAAAACCTTCAAGTCTTTGGGGACTCAGAAATTCTGATAAAAATCCTAAACACTGGGGATCAACTCAACAGCTCAATGCTCAACAGGACCCTAGAAAGACTAAGAAATCTGTTGCAGAACTTCACTACATGTTCATTTTATCACATTCTCCGAACCCTGAATAAGGAAGCTGACATAATGGCAAATAAGGGATGTCTACTAGCTCAAGGCTTTATGTCAAAGAACGATGAAGCAATAGAAAGGCATCAAATTCTATTACAGAGCAAGGTCAGGGCAGCCAACGTTTTGCTCAGGTAATGTCTTTGGCTCCATGAATGTCCAAAGTATGGAGTAGGCAACATAAATCATCCGCACACTGAAGAATGATGTTGATCAATGGCCTTGACACTTGTTGACATATCCTGTTTAAAAGATAATGACTACAGGTGATGAAAGGCATTGACTCTTCGCTACTTCAGCAACATAAACCAAACCTGTAAACATGAATATCACATAAGCAAGTAACTCTCAATCAGACGGTTAAAGATATGCCTCAACAACGTTTACACTATCAGAGGTTTCAGTCAGCCGAGCTGCTGGAAATGACCTTGGGCTGAAGACCAATGCTAATCCATGGCCTCGATGCATGTTGATAATCCTATCCAAATGATCGCAATCAATTAAAGGATCGATTTTCTGCTACTCTAGATTGATCTTCACTACTCCAACCAAATAAAATGATCATGATATCACGATCTTCACCAAAGCATTAAAATCACAATCAGTAAGTTAAGGAAACACCACAAAAACATAATCAGAGGCTCAGTATGTTGAGTTGTTGGTATTGTTTTTGGGAATTGCCAAGTTCACCTTATCCTAACAGAGAAAAGCGGAAAGGATCCCTAGATATCTCCCTTGCTTTTAGACTAAGTGCTAATCAAGGAACTCTAAGTACTCCCATAAAAATAAAATGCATAACTGAATGTCCAATAGATAAAACAGGCTTTTGAGAATTTTGAACCTCCAGAAAATATTCAGCTGAAGCTCAATGTAATAAGGGTTGTTTGGCTCAGGCCCAACCACACTACTCAATAAAATTCAACCATTTCTGCTAATTTTTTTTAATCTAAGTTATTACGATCACATTTTTAATTTTTAAGATTATAATTCTTAATTTTAGTTTTAACTTTTGAAGTGCAAATTTAATTTATCTAGGTAATTGCTCATATTTTTTTTCCAAGGAAAAAGGCACAATTTTCATTAAATATATTAAGAAAATTACATGTTGTATCATTCAGCATCTATGAGATGCATTCACCGTAGTAATAGTCCATAAGATTGTGAAACTTATATACATATTACATCATAGTAGCAGAGGGAAATAATAACCGCAGAGATAACGAAATACATAGCAATGTCCCAAAATAAATTGTTAATGACATAAACAAAACCAGAAAAGAAATGATCTGAGTGATTCCCATTCATCTCGATGAAAGGACGATGGAAGAAACAATAGAAAACACCCTCTCTGAATTCCTGAATTTGCCATTGTCCCTTATTCAGCTGCATGACCGCTTTGGAAAGACGATCAACGATCTCATTCCTTTCCCTGTATATATGAGAGCATACAATAAAATCAAATTGTGATTTTAATGTAAAGACATCATCCAGCGTGTCCCTGAGTGTGTGCAAGTGACAATGATATACATCGTTTATCCAATTTATAACAAGTTGTGAATCCCCAAATATCTGAATATTTGACAATTTTGTTCCCTTGCAAATAAGAGAAGGTGTTTTAGACTGTGTAGCTTGGAAAAATTATTAGTGCCCCTGCCCATCTCGACTTTGATTCTATAGGACAAAAGATTATTGATGTGCAGGACAACACCCCCCTGCCACAACCCTCGGCTTGGGTAGAGCCATCAAAATACCCCCACGAAAAATTGTTATCGATACTTTTAGGTGTGATGGACCGAGGTGGTTTGCTGTCTGGGTCTTCTAGAATCAAATTATATATGGCCATTGAATTGGTACAAGCGGTTAACCAGTTGATTGTACCATCTAGGAAAATATTTCTGTTCCGGTTGATCTAGATACCCCAACAAACAATCAGGGGTAGATTTCTGATTTTGTGAGAGTGAGCCCTAGACCACCAATTGTGCCATGCGTCCCCGATGTTGAGGCCAAACCAATTTGTCTGGAGATTCAAGCAAGAGATTATACTGGACCAGAATTGGGCCGTCACCAGACAAGAGAGAAACAGATGGTTCGTATCTTCCACGTTTTATTTGTAGAAACAACATCTTGAGGGCCCATGAAAAGCCTGGTGCATAAGGTTTAACTCTGTTGGGGCTTTATCTGTGAGTATGCACCACATAAACAGTTTGGATTTAGGGGGAGCTTTTAATTTCTAGAGGTGGTGCCACCACCAGCTGATATCACCATTTTCCCAGGCAAACATAGTGGTTGCATAGCCAACTTTAGGGAGTATCTGCCATGAGGGTCCGTGGCCCAGATGAGCACATCTTCCTTCTCATTTAGCCTGATATTTGCTTCCTCAAGTGATCCATTGTACCGATTCCAGTCCCCGATCCATCTGTCAGGAATGTTCAAGACCCTTTGATCCATCCAGGGCTAAGGCACAAACTGGTCAAAACCAGCAACTGCGATTTGAGCGATATTTGTAATTTTGGAACTGGAGAGGTAATTACAAAGGTCCCTTGGTAGAATATGTGCATTCTCACACCGTTCCATGTGTCCGTGCCTAAAAGCACTTGTTTTCTTATCCCCATATTCCATGTCAACTCGTTCTTGATGATAGAAAATGATTGGGATATAGCCTTCCAGATAATTGAAGCACCAGTCGAGTTTATAATAGGGATGTAGATCCTATCCATTATTGAGAGGGGATGTATATATTTGTAGAAAATTATCTCCTTCCAATGGCTTTGAGACTTGACGATGTGCTAGCCCATTTTTGCTGCAAGGGCCATTGCAAATTGCTGAAGGTTTTAATGCCCCATCCACCCAGTTTTTTGGGATTCCCAATCCTGTCCCATCGTACCCATGCAAAAGTCCTCCCTATTTTTTGACCCCACAAGAGGAAATGAAAATCGAATTGTTCTATCCTGTTTAGAATTCCTTTGGGGGTCTAAGCTAGAGTCATCTAGTAAACTGGGATAGCCTCAAGGATTGATTTTATCGGGTGAGACTGCCCGCCCTGGAGAGCCAACGTTGCTGCCAGATGTTGATTCTGTTTTCAATTTTTGCAATGAGCCAAGCCCGGTTGGAAATACGGTATCCATTTGGTTTCAATCTGAAACCCAAATATTTTAACCCAACATCCAGATCATGTCTAACAAAAGAAAATTGTTGGGCTGCATATCTTTCCTCGTTTTGAAGGAGGGTCACAAAGATGATCGTGGACTTCCCATAATTCATTTCCATACATGTTGCTTTGAAAAAGAGAGATAATATGTTCTTGAAAGCATGCGAATCATGAAAAGAACCATTTAGAAAATTAAGTACATCGTCAACAAACAAAAGGTGAGAGAGAGTGGTCATATCCGATATCCAGACACCCCCCAGGTCTCCCGCCTCACGAGCATTTTTAATCGGTCTACTTAGTCCTTCCATGATGAGAAGGAAGAGAAGGGGGAGAGTGGGAACCCCTGTTTGAACTCGTGTTCCACATGAAAAAAGCTAGAGGCAACACCATTGATAAGGATACTAAAAGAGGCAGATGAGAAACAACACATAATCCAAGATATAAAAGAGTGGGGGAAGCTGATATGAGTAAGAATGAGCTGTAGGTAAGACCAACTAGCCCGATGAAAGGCTTTGGAGAGGTCAATCTTAAGGATGATGGAATTTTTATCCTATTTTTTTATCGAATGGAGGGCTTCCTAAGCTGTCACTATAAATTCATGGATCTGGCGCTAACTAAGGAAAGCAAACTGTTCCATGGAAATCATCCGAGAAAGTATGGGTTTAACACAAAGGGAAATAGTTTTGGAAATTATTTTGTAGATGTTTTTGCAAAGGGAGATGGGGTGGTAATCATCAAAGGTTGATGGTTTGTCAGTTTTGGTGATAAGGGTCAAGAATGTCGCATTAAAACCTTCTCACATTCTGTCTGTGCTTCTGCAATCCTCCATAGCCTTTAGGAGATCAGTACCAATAAGCTACAAGAAAGAGCTATAGAATTCCATCGACCACCCATCCGGGCCTAGACTTTTGTCTTTCTAAAGCAATTCAGCACAGCTTCAAGTTCCCCTCTTAAGACCAGAGAGTTTAAGGCCTCCACCTCTTCAGGCTCGACAAATCTAGGCAATGCTTTTGCTATTCAAATGATTTCTGGGAGTGTAAGACCACTAGGGGCTTTATATATTTTAGAAAAATGATGGATACCCATATCATCCAGTTGTGCATAAGTTTTTTCCTCTCTGCCATCTTGGTCATGCAGCTCCCATATTGTGTTGATTGACTTTCTTTCCCAGGCGTATTGGTGAAAAAACTTGGAATTTTCATCCCCTGCTTGTAGCCATAAAGCTCTGCTCTTTAGCCTCCAATGCTCTTCTTTCTATCGCAACAATCTAATTCTTTCTGATTCTAGGTGGATTAAATGAGCCTTCGAATATGCCAAAGCAAGACAAACAAGCCCAGAGGCTTCCAAATTTTTAACGACAACCTCTATCCTTTGGAGATCGGCCTCGTCTTTCCTCCATTTTTCCTTTGCCTATTCAATGGTTTTTGTTTTTATGCAAGCCAAATTTTTTGAAAGAACCTCGGCTGGGGAGATAAGATTGTCCAGCCTACAGTGAATCCAAGAGTCAGATACTAATTTCTGGAAATTTGCATTAGGTAACCATGTCGAGTTGAATTTAAACGGTGCCTAGGGTTTGTAGTTATTATCCCTGATCTCCAAAAAAATTGGGGAATGATCCGAGATCCTACCTGAACCCACCCACTAGCTAAAAAGGTTCAGACTTGAAAGGAGAGGGGCGTCTATCAGGAAACGGTCCAGCCTCCTAGCCAACGCCCCCTCCCCCATTCTTTTATTCCTCTAGGTCGACATAATCTTGGTTGAAACAATGTTCAAAAGCTCGTGTGAGTCCAACAAGTTTTCAAAAAAAGCCAAGAGGTGATCACTTTGTGGCCGACAGCCCCATGATTCTGCCAGTCCTAGAGAGAAATTTAAATCTCCCCCTATGATCAAATTTTTAGTTTGCATGAAGTCGGCTTCCAGAAGTCTGCCCCAAACTAGTTCCCTATAATGAAAAGGTCCATAAATGTTGATGAGCTTGAAAGGTCGGTTGAGGTCCGAGGATGTAATGTTAGTGCCCATGAAACCCTCACCCCCCCAAGCATTGCGTAATTTTATAGTTCTTTTGTTGAATCCCATGACACAGCCGCTCAAGCGACCTCTTACATCCAGGAAGTGGAAAACCTAGTCTGGTAGAAAACTCAGTAGCAAATTTTTAACTAGACTCCCTTCACCCAGAGTTTCTTGCAAAAATATAACATCGAGTCGCTCTGAAAGACATAACCTCTTAAGTGCCAGTTTTTTGTCAGGGCTGGCTAGGCCCCTACAGTTGAATGAGAGGCACTTCATGGGAGAATGTTGTGTGGGTTTCCCTTTGCTATAAGGACCCAATCAATGGGGGTTTGAACCCCCAAAGCCACTTCAATACCAGCCATCTTAATGGCTTTAGAAAGTTTGGATTGTCTGCCATGGGGGGGGGTTTAAGGGGATGGGAGGGAGGAGATCCACTTCCAACCCATAGGCCAGGGGCTGTGAGGCAGAGAGTGAGTTGAGATAATATCGATGGGATCCAGTGGAGGTCAGGCTGCCCGCCCCGAGTCAGATCGAGCGGCACCGGTATAGTAGAAGGATTGGTGACGAGGAAAGAGGGAGGGGCCGGTAAAACATGGCATACAAGGGAACACAACTTGCTAACCTCAGAAAATGACCCAGACAAACACATAGAAGCATAAACAAATTTTGAAACCATACAATCATTTGAAAACAGAGGAGGAGGGGGGGAAGGAGTACCCGCGAAAGCCGAATATCTAGCCCATGCTCTAGTGAGAGGAACCGCTGAAGTCATTGAGTCTGGTTGAGAGGATGGCACCTCTGAACCATGTAGGTGAGGCTCTGAATCTTTAGGAGGTTTTGCCTGTGAATGGAAATCCGCTTCCATCATTTGAGTGCTGCCCGATACCAGTGACTTAGGAGGTTCCTGTTGCTTCCCAGATAGTAAGGGGAAGTCTTTGTACAAATGTCCCACCTCATGGCACCTTCGACAACGGAAGGGGATGCCTTTGTAGTCGAGAATCTGTCTTCTAGTGATTTCACCCATCTGGAGCAGATAACTCTCCACCAGGCCCTCTCTGGTGTCAAGATGCACCAGAATGCGGGCTAAAGCCATGCAGCCAGTGTCCTGGTAAGCCCTATCATGGTCAAGATACACCCCTAAGTCATCTCCAATAACTCTGAAATCTCCTCTGCTCAAAACTGGAGTAGAAGACTCGGAAGGCAGACCCAAATTGGACCAACTCCCAGGTTTTCTTTCTTAGGGTTAAAAAGCGGTGTCCATCTCTTAAGCAGAACTGGGGTCATTTCAATGTGCCAGTACCTCGTCAATACCCAATACCCCGGGTCCTGCTGTGAAAAGATAAGGGCGAACCACCCCCAAGACAGGGTGATGATACCCAGTAGTTGCACCAACAAATTCCCTCATACCTCTGCGGTCCATTTCCTCAGCTGAGAAAGTGTAGAGTTTCTGGCCCGAACCCTGCCCACAAGCACTGTGCTCTCTGTTAGGGCCGCTTGGGCCATTGAAATGCCCTCCCCGAACACCAGACGACGGTCCCGTTCTCAGACTTTTGAGTGCTTGGATTTTTTCTTTTCTCTTTGTCTTTGTTGTTGTGTTGCCTAGGCATCCTCCGCTTGTGGGTTCTCGTCCAAATCTGAGGACCTATTTTCCTCAGTTCCAGTGTCTTACCTAGCTATGCCGTTAAAATACCCAGAGGGGTGTGAAGAAACAGATGAGAGGTGAGCAGAGCAGATGGGCGCTGAACCGAGGAGACCGACCTGTGATGGAGCTAAACCCGGTTCACCTAGAAATGAGCCACTAATACCTACCGTAGTGACTCCCACGCCCCCTTGAGAGTTAGCAATAATCGGTTGTGGCTGAGACTAGTCTTGAAGTTCAGATGGTGATGGTATAGAAAGAAAGGTAGATTTAGAGACCTCGCCTAAACTAAACAAACCCTCCGAAACGACAATTTCCAATTGCTTATTACTCATCTCCTGAAGTGTAACCTCCATCTCATTCATTAGGGAGGAGAATTCCATGACTTGAGAAGTCGGTAAACAGTTCCCTCCGGTGTAGACTCAGCTGATGATGGGTGTATGTAATCAACCCAGATGTCTTATGGGGTCAATGAGTTCTTCTTCCATCCAGACTCCAATTGCCATAAATAGCTAGGGACCGTTCCAAGATAAAACGGGCAACGAACCCTCTTGTCTGCTAACCAGTGTTGAAAAGAGAACCCTCGGAACCCGGCGACTGGCTGGCAGGAAACCCTTCACAAGCAGTCAGGGCAAAAAACTATAACCGTCCAGGTAAAACCGCCGGCAAGAATGGAGCCTTCTAATCGCTAACAATGCCACAGGAAAACCTCGTGGAGATAATAATGGTAGAAAGCCATGCCAATATTTGTAAAAAAAGCGAATAAAACAAAGAAAAAAACCACCTTGTGACCAAGCACTAGTGAGTGTAAAAACTGCATCGGGTGGGGGGATGAAATAATTGCAGTGCCTCAATGTAGACCCAAGGAAAAAAGAAGACCTGGAAACTGTCAGCTACGATAACATTGTCTGCTTATGGATTAGTAGGAAAACCCTCGAAAAAGACCTAGCCCAGCCATCCAAACCGACTGCCGACACCCATCACCCCTTCAAACCCTCGCTCTATCCCACTATTAGAAGTTTTCATCTTTTCATCCAACATTTTGATGTCAATTGTTCATATTTTATGAGATCACAATTAAACTTTATAATAAAATTATAGCCACTATTTATTAAATTAGTTGTATTTATAATTTTTAGTCTTTAAATTGATTAAAATAACAATATTATATAAACTAATTATTATTATTAATTTGCTAATGTTAAAATTGTTTTCCCTAATATTATTGATGAACAATAATACATACTTAAAATGATAACAATTGTTAGTTAATTGTATTGATGAACAATGGTAAATCAAATAAGTAATACTAAAAAGAGGGGGGTGATTATCCCAATTTCTCGGTGCTGAAATTGGCTCTTTTAATTGTCGAATTTATAAATGTGTGATTGTTTTTACATAGTGGTTGATAAATTAGACACCACAAATATAAGTATTGCACAATATATTTTTGTTTTTCTAACACAATGTATTGTTGATCTACAATTTGATTTGTAATATTATGAATTTCTTCATTATATGTTATTGTTAAAGTTGTATATTCTTAATCATTAAATCCACTCATTTATTTTAAATGATCAACACCTTTAAATGTTTGATAATCCTAAATTAAGATATAATTATACTTTTTCCCTCTTAAATAAAATAAATATTTAACAATTAAGCCTCTTAAAACATCACAAATATTATAATTTTTTAAAAATAAATATTATAATATAAAATCACTATTAAACTTTATTTATTTTTATTAAAACCCAAACTAAAATAAAATAAAATATAGTTAAAATTAATATAGACTACCACAATCATATCAATTAAATAGTTGGTGAGTGTCCATTGGAATCCATCTATGATAAACATCAAAACATTTACTTCATACTACATCTCATATTGATAAGATTTAAGAAAAAAAACAAAATCTCAAAAATTAACTAAATTATCATTGTATTTCAAATATCTATTATTATTGTTATTATTAATTATAAAAATAATTAATATATGAGTTAAACATATATACATTGAAAAAAAGCAACATGTAACAAGATCATTAACTTGTAAATAGGTTTTGTTACCATACCACGGAAATACCACATGCACGAAAAACCATAAGTCATTTTATATGACTCTTATTTATATGATATATATTTTTTAATCAATAAATTTAATTAAAAGGGTAGAAAAGACATAATTACTTTTGAAATTAATATCAACATTTGATTTGTGATTACTACTAAAAATATGCTAGAATATTTTGTGGATGTTAAATCTCTACCATCAACTTATAATTTATTTGTTATTTTATTTCTAATAATCAAAACATAAATTTAATATACCCTTTACACCTGATGCACTACCATGATAGTAGATTTGGACAACAACCCATATTTCACTATTACGTGTACACCCTTATCATGTCCCATCACAGTGAGGCAACAATTTCATTAAAAGAGACCTTGCAAATAGCATGTCGGCAATCATTGTCGACCTTTGCCACCACCTTCAAAAACTATCTCTTTCATGCTTTATGTATAGTGCTCAAATGCATAACTCTTGGTTTCTCTCTTCTATTTAGCCCATGTATGAGTGGAAACATAAAGGGTCTAAATATTAAATGGTTTCCTAAGGTTAGAAAATGCACAAGATATGGACAACCTCAATTGGAACAATGAATCCAACATTTTGTTACCAAGTCCCCCTTCAATACATATAATATTTCTTGGAACCCTTGAGCCCTCCATCAAAGTAAGCCAGGAATACATTAATCGATAGTTCGTGATCCCTGCCTACTTGCAACAAACGATATCATTGCTTCTAATGAGCTCCAAGACTATGAGGAGTTTGTTAACTTTGTCCAACACCACACAACTTGTCATTCCTCTACATGCCTTCGCAAAACGATACCATTATCAAATCTTGCTGATATGGAATCTCTTGGAAGTTATGCGAAATCTACTTCTATGCACATTGATGCTTCTAGCTAGAAAACTCATAGTCCTACTAGAAATGATGACAGACTTAACATCCACAATATTCACATGCTTACTATGTGGAGGGCCAACATTGACTTCCAAGCATGTCCTCTTGCGTCATGCTATCTTAAACTACATTTCCCAATATGCAACAAAAGTAGAGACAAAGTCCGAAAGTTATCATCAGATGCTCTCGCGCCTTGCATAAATTTCTCTTCTTCATGCCCCTACTGTCACTACCATCTGCAAACTCCCAACATAAATGATTGTTGATAGGAACATCAGTGCATAGGAGACATACCACATGCTCCAAAATCTCCCCCTAACACAATGTAGTCATTCTTTTGTCTCCCTAAATGTCAAGTGAATTATTTTCAGATGTGTTTCACATAACTTGGATGGCCAACTTCTAGCAACACCCTTCATCACTTCCTATATGAAAATACCTCCTTCACTCAAGACATTGTTTGTTATTGAGGTTGCATGCTCTTGGTCATTCTCCTCTAGTTGGAAAAAAATAAATCATGGAATCATATCTTCCTCACCATCATCATATACTTCTTGCCTCAGTACACTTCCATCGCATCTTATGATACAAAATACTATGTCGACTTTTGTTGGAGTGAACTACTCTTGTACTGCCCTTTCCACAAGCTACCTGATGACATTGGTGAAACCTACAGGGGGATTATTGTACACTGGAAACAAATAAAGAACACAGATCATGCATGGCATGTCCATCATGGACCTGAAGAGCCACCTCTTGTTGACTCTGATGATGACTTTGTTCCTAAAAATGCAGCTCCACCACTCCATGGACATTGAAGAACAACAATTCCTTTCTCAACTCCACCCAAGTAACAACATCCTCCTTGATGACCTTCACATGCTTGGCCACCGTGAATTTGATGCAAATCGTAAATGGGCTCATACTGTTACCCCTTCAAACATGCAAGAGACGACCATTCACTTCAAAAAATTCAACCACTCCTCCACACAACTTTGACATTTTCCCTGTCTAAATCCACACTCCTTTGTCTCCTTGTCCCCAAGCCAAATCATGCCTTTCAATATCATTTTTAACCACTTTTCAAGTAAGGCCTCCACCACATTGCTAAAGATGATCATCTAAGGTAAGGGAATTTTTCCCTAATTGGTTGCCTCAAGGATACATTAATGGCCAACTCTGCCAATAGAGAAAGGCCTCTGCTCTTGCTTGCTCCAACAAGTGTCGCAGTCCTTTGTCTCCTTGTCCCCAAGCCAAATCATGCCTTTCAATATCATTTTTAACCACTTTTCAAGTAACGCCTCCACCACATTGCTAAAGATGATCATCTAAGGTAAGGGAATTTTTTCCTAATTGGTTGCCTCAAGGATACATTAATGGCCAACTCTGCCAATACAGAAAGGCCTCTGCTCTTGCTTGCTCCAACAAGTGTCGCAGTCTTCCACATAAATGCTCTAAACAATACACTCTGGCCTTCACATCCCTGTCTCTTTTGTGCACCCTTTAGAAAGTCAGTGATTTCTAAATCTTCAAGAACTTGCAAGGTCTTCCATTGTTTTGAGAAATTTATGTTAGTGTAACTTTGTTCTTAAATTTAACCTCCTGCTACATTCTTTAGAAGACATATAGAAACTCAAATTTCGATTGTATTTCATTGTCCATATATTTCGCTTCATTATTTCCTTCCACATTCTCCCACTTCTCCTATCAGCATTCCTTTGCACCTCTAGTGCAATTGCTAGTATATTATATTAGCAATATAATATAATATTATTAATATTCTTATATAATAATAAATAAATATAAAATAATTAATTACAAGTTAAAATAATTTTAGAAATAAATAAACTATGAAATGAAATAAAAGATATTAATAAAAAATTAATAACCTAAATATATAATATTATTCAGCATAGAGAAGTATGAAAAAATAAGCAATCAAATTAGGAGTAAAATATTAATAAAAATTAACAACCCAAATAAAAATAGAAATAGAAATAGAAATGAATTAAGAAAACAAATTAATTATATTAAACAAAAACATTAATAATAATAATAATAAAAAATTAATAATAATAATAATAATAATAAAATTAATTATTAGCATAAATAATAATAGAATGTTAATGATAAAAAGAAAACAATGTGAAATGTTAATAATTAAGAATGTAAATTAACAAAAAAGTAATATTATTATGATAAATCATTCACACTATTATCTGGTTAACTTGGAAAATATTATTATTCAAAATATAATAAAAAGAAATTATTAATACTTAAAGAAAAACAATACAAATATAACAAATTAAATTTTAACTTTATGAGAGATTTTTCGGCGTACATCACAAGAAATTTTATTTGTCGACGCGTTTCGAACCAACTAGTGTGATTCATCGTCAGGACAAGCTAAATGAGCAGATTAGGCATTGCATGTTAAATAATAGAGCAGAAACTCCAACGGCTAAAAAAATAGCTATATTGACAACGGCTAGATTTGACTAATTAGTTAGGACCGATTAGGGTTATAACCATTATTTAATTAAAAAAGGAACCTTGGTTAGTTAAATGGACCATTTTAAACCACCTATAATTATAAATATTAAAAAATAAATTATAACAAAAGCTAATATATATTCATAGTATTTGGTTATAAAAATTTAAAAAATAAAAGGACCTAATTATTAAATTCAAACATAAGTCAAAGGGGCTGTTCCATACATTAATAAATAAATATTAAATTAATTATAAACTAAATTAATATTAAATAATTACTTATAAAATTTCAACAAATATATATAAATAATAGGGTAATTTAAGGTTATGATAATAAGTAAATTTGATGATATTATAAATATATATATATAAATTAATCTACATTAATAGTACGAAATCCAAGTTATGAAATCTAAATATTAGAGTAGTAAGTAACAAAAGTCATAAACATTAGGGTAATAAAAAAGCTAGTTATATAATTTAATTAATATGTAAGATTAAGGGACAATTCTAAAAATATATTAGGGTAAATCAATTTAAAATAAATTAATTTTAATTCAAAATTTATCTATAAAATTTAGTTAAAAATTAGAGTAATTTAAGGGTTAGAAAGAAAATGCTAATATTTAAAATTAAAGGTTAAAATAATCAAAGAAAAATTGCAAGCTAATTCCCAAAAAGTTATTAGCATAAATAAGAGCAACTATAAGAACTACAAGGAACAAAGGCCCCAAGAAACAGGAAACAGGGAAAAAATAAAAGACAACAAAGGGAAGGGGGAGGGGGGGGGTTGGGTTGTGGCGGGCCGCAGGGAGACCATGACTAGGAGGAGAGGGCTGGGACCCAACAACCACTGATTCTCCAGCCATCCCCTCTATTGAGATTGTTCTGATTCTCCAGCGATCCTCTCTATTGAGATTGTTAGGCCTTTTCTCACGTTGTTGGGTCCCAGCCCTCTCCTCTTAGTCATGGTCTCCCTACGGTCCCCCCCCCCCCCCCTTCCCTTTGTTGTCTTTTATTTTTTCCCTGTTTCCTGTTTCTTGGGGCCTTTGTTCCTTGTAGTTCTTAGAGTTGCTCTTATTTATGCTAATAACTTTTTGGGAATTAGCTTGCAATTTTTCTTTGATTATTTTAACCTTTAATTTTAAATATTAGCATTTTCTTTCTAACCCTTAAATTACTCTAATTTTTATATAACTTTATAGATAAATTTTGAATTAAAATTAATTTATTTTAATTGATTTATCCTAATATATTTTTAGAATTGTCCCTTAATCTTACATATTAATTAAATCATATAACTCGCTTTTTTATTACCCTAATGTTTATGACTTTTGTTACTTACTACTCTAATATTTAGATTTCATAACTTGGATTTCGTACTATTAATGTAGATTAATATATATATATATAATATCATCAATTTACTCTATTATCATAACCTTAAATTACCCTATTATTTATATATATTTGTTGAAATTTTATAAATAATTATTTAATATTAATTTAGTTTATAATTAATTAATACTTATTTATTAATGTATGGAACAATCCCTTTCACTTATGTTTGAATTTAATAATTAGGTCCTTTCATATTTTTAATATTTTTATAACTAACTAACTATTAATATATATTAGCTTTTGTTATAATTTATTTTTTAATATTTATAATTATAGGTGGTTAAAAATGGTCCATTTAACTAACCAAGGTTCCTTTTTTAATTAAATAATGGTTATAACCCCGGTCCTAACTAATCAGTCAAATCTAGCCGTTGTCAATATAGCCGTTTTTTTAGCCGTTGGAGTTTGCTTAATTTTTATTTACATGCAATGCTTGATCTGCTCATTCAGCTTGTCCTGACGATGAACCACACTAGTTGGTTCGAAATGCGTCGACAAATAAAAGTTCTTGTGATGTACGCCGAAAAATCTCTCATAAAGTTAATATGGATCACAGAAGCCTCAACTCAACAAATTAAATTTAAATATAAGTACGCAAACATAATATTGTAAAAACATAAAAAAGCAATATAAATACAAATATTGAAGAGTAAGTATAACCATAGGAGAAAGTAAAGGCATTGAAGACAACAAAAATATCCACATGATCAGGAACAGTTGTGAATTGCTAACACACATTGACGATGGTCAAGAAATGACGATTTTTACAATCTTTGTTACAATGCGACAAAAAAATGATAACAAATTTTAAACATTATAGGACCAGGGAGACCATGACTAGGAGGAGAGGGCTGGGACCCAACAACCACTGATTCTCCAACCATCCCCTCTATTGAGGTTGTGGCAGGCCGCAGGGAGACCATGACTAGGAGGAGAGGGCTGGGACCCAACAACCACTGATTCTCCAGCCATCCCCTCTATTGAGATTGTTCTGATTCTCCAGCCATCCCTCTATTGAGATTGTTAGGCCTTTTCTCACTTTGTTGGGTCCCAGCCCTCTCCTCTTAGTCATGGTCCCCTACGGCCCCTCCCGCCCCCCTTCCCTTTGTTGTCTTTTATTTTTTCCCTGTTTCCTGTTTCTTGGGGCCTTTGTTCCTTGTAGTTCTTAGAGTTGCTCTTATTTATGCTAATAACTTTTTGGGAATTAGCTTGCAATTTTTCTTTGATTATTTTAACCTTTAATTTTAAATATTAGCATTTTCTTTCTAACCCTTAAATTACTCTAATTTTTATATAACTTTTATAGATAAATTTTGAATTAAAATTAATTTATTTTTAATTGATTTATCCTAATATATTTTTAGAATTGTCCCTTAATCTTACATATTAATTAAATCATATAACTCGCTTTTTTATTACCCTAATGTTTATGACTTTTGTTACTTACTACTCTAATATTTAGATTTCATAACTTGGATTTCGTACTATTAATGATATATATTATAATATATATATATATATATATATATATATATATCATCAAATTTACTCTATTATCATAACCTTAAATTACCCTATTATTTATATATATTTGTTGAAATTTTATAAATAATTATTTAATATTAATTTAGTTTATAATTAATTTAATACTTATTTATTAATGTATGGAACAGTCCCTTTGACTTATGTTTGAATTTAATAATTAGGTCCTTTCATATTTTTAATAATTTTTATAACTAACTAACTATTAATATATATTAGCTTTTGTTATAATTTATTTTTTAATATTTATAATTATAGGTGGTTAAAAATGGTCCATTTAACTAACCAAGGTTCCTTTTTTAATTAAATAATGGTTATAACCCCGGTCCTAACTAATCAGTCAAATCTAGCCGTTGTCAATATAGCCGTTTTTTTAGCCGTTGGAGTTTCTGCTCTATTTATTTAACATGCAATGCCTGATCTGCTCATTCAGCTTGTCCTGACGATGAACCACACTAGTTGGTTCGAAATGCGTCGACAAATAAAAGTTCTTGTGATGTACGCCGAAAAATCTCTCATAAAGTTAATATGGATCACAGAAGCCTCAACTCAACAAATTAAATTTAAATATAAGTACGCAAAAATAATATTGTAAAAACTTAAAAAAACAATATAAATACAAATATTGAAGAGTAAGTATAACCATAGGAAAAACTAAAGGCATTGAAGACAACATAAATATCCACATGATCAGGAACCATTGTGAATTGCTAACAACCATTGACGATGGTCAAGAAATGACGATTTTAACAATCTTCATTGCAATGCGACAAAAAAATGATAACAAATTTTAAACATTACAGGACCAATGACAAGAACACGGAATTTACTAACATACTAACAATAACAACACATTGCACAACAAAATCAAACTTTCAACACTGAACCAGAACAAAATTATTTCATAGCAGCCTCTTCCAAAACACACCCAGAGTGGTGGCAAAAGCAACACCAATTCAAATCAATAGGATAATGATCACGATACTTCACACTTTCAAGCCAGTCCCTTCTCGTTTTCCTCCCTGCCTCTCTTTGGTGCAAATGATATAAAGTTTGAACATCTGATTTCATTCCATTCAAAACATGGATATGCTCATCAACAAAATCAGGATGGAAGCCATGTCTTCTATCAAACCTTGCACGAATAAAGGTAACGAAACTAATGGTTTCCGCAATAGATTTAATCGCTTTGATGTAATACAGACCATCATTGTTGTCCATATCTGTGAATCATTGACAAAAACATACAATTAAAATCAGTACATTCAAAGAAAACAAATAAACAAAAACAAAATTCTTGATTTATGATTTTGCTTATTTCATATTGAAACATAAATGTAACATGATTGAAAACAACAAGAGAAAAAAGTGGAAAGAAGTACAATTGAAGGAATCAAACAACAAAAACAACACAAAAAATTGTGTTAGCACATGCAATTTCTCCCAAACATTCAATTTACTTACTTCACCAATCAACAATTGTATTGAAATTAGCAACAAGCATAACAAAGAACTTATCAAGCTCCATACAAATAATTTCAAAAAATAACAATAGCTAGAAAGAAGTAATCTTATTTTTTCTTAAACATACGCATACAAATAATTACAAGGAAAAAGAACAAATACAACAAAAAAATTCATCAATAGTAAATTGTATTCAAGATAAATACCCCATAAATGATATTGACTTTAATCATTCCTCCTCTTTCTTTCTAAGTGTAACATATGCACTATCTTGCATTTTTGCATAATGTTGATAAGAAAAAGGTGGCAAAATCCACAAACCATCTATTGATATTACTCTTGATATAGCTATAAATGTTAGAACTGCCTCACTCTCTCTCCAATATCTACAGTGTTTTGTTGCAAAGTCATCCCTTGTGATTTGTGTATTGTCAAAGCCCATGCCATTTTCAAAGGAATTTGTCTCATATTTCCCCTAATAATAGGGATAATTGATATAAGAATTGGACAATCCCTATCAAATGGAACACCACAATACTTTTCAAACATAATTGTAACAAATTGTGGAAGTTGTGGCGACTTTGAACGAGAAGCAAAGAAAATATTTTCATTATATCCAAGTGCATCATTAACCAGACCAACTTCAACACATAAATTACATGTTAACATCACGCATTGTCCTAGACATAGCAGTATTTCATGCTCCAACATATCATCATCATCAACTATTTTTGTTCTTCTACTACATTTTGCAACACATCTTGCAATAGGAGAATTCAACGATTTAATCATTTTTCGATTGTGCAAATTGACGAGATTGTTTGTCGCAAATAAGTGAACAAAAGAATCAAACAAAGTCCTTTCTCGTGGATCCAAGAAACTATCAACACACGTCATAAGAAGATCCCAATATACAAGAAAAGGCTCTGCATTTCTAATATTGGTTAAAAGATTGAGAAAATGCGCTTGTTTTAGATCATCACCTCGCTGCCTATAAATTTTGTCCAGATCCACAACAATATTGAAGGTTTCCCACAAAAAATTCCCAACTGTTCTACCTGCATACAAGGGTTTATCCCTAACAGGAGTCAGTTGGGTTGTTGAGAAATCTAGGGCATTAGAATTAGGTGTTTTCTCTTAATTAGTAACTGCTTGTGAGTGCCTTTTAGTTCATTATATTAGGATCTTCTTGTTGCTTAAGTTATTATTGTTCTTCTTCATCAAACAACTACCAATGCATGAACATAAATAAACAAGAGACACATAATGTAGGTTATCATCTAGGGCCAAAACCTCTCACTCTTTGAGAGGAAAACCCACACAAATTCTTCTTATAGAGATTCCAATTGACGAATACCAAGACCAATACCCTTGACCTATTAGCCACTCCAAGACCAAGACACTAGTTCTCTTGATTGTATTCTGCTCTTTTCTTCTTCTTCATAACTCCTCTTCCTTCTTAGCACTGAGCCTACTTCATCGAGAGCCTCATCACTACATGAACTATAATGGCATTGAAGTGAAGAGACACCAAACCCTTCTCATTGTGGTAGCATCAAACTGTAAAGAAACCGAACTGTGAGCCCTTCAAACTCTTCTTCGTTGTGGCAGCTTCGAACTGTAGTGACACTGAATTTTTTCATTGTCATTATCATCTGAATCTCAGAGGTAAACCTGATATTTTGACTGAGAGATAGCATCTATCTTATCTCTATAAACTTGTCTCCTTATTCGATCTCCTACAACGAACCTATCTCTTGCAATATACCTGAACTTGCCTCCTCTTTTGACTCTTGAACTTAGAGAGATCTGAGCCTTCCTTCACTGTCACTCTCCTCCTGAAATCACAGAAAGATATCCAAATTTCTGACTGTAATTGATCCAGGTCAGGGTGTGACGAAGGACCCTTCCAAGACCTTTTACTTTCATGACGTGTTAAATTGCATTTTTAAAAGAACATTAATGAATACATCTGCATGTTGTAAAGAAGAGGAACATGTCAATCATCAGCAACATAAAAAAACAAAAGCGTTAATAACGGAGTTCGTCTAGGAGGGACTACGTATTCGGGCCCCGGTTTCAAGATGGTGTAGGCCGCTGCATTAAGTGTTGTCAATAGTGATGATGTACATAGATATGATGTTGCTATCATACGAGGAAAATGCCCTCATGCAGGAGTGGCTCTAAGATATGTTTCGCTACAGGAACTCTCGGTCAAAGGACTCCTATCAGTATGATATAAACTCATGTGCGATGAGCATCCCGCCAACATGGCATAAAAGGGATCTCAATGAAAACATGCATGAAAACAACACGAGTATCCCATCAACATAAAACAAAGGGATCTCAAAACATAACATGACAAATCATGACAACAAGTACATCACATAGATGATTCTGCGTCACATCAAGTGGGAATCATGAAAACATGTAATAAACAAGATCCCTCATCAACATCAACAAGGATCTATGCAGCACAATGCTTAAAGAAGAAGTACATGAACACAACATATACCTCGCAACCAAGGGCCATCTGAAGAAGTAGATTTCAAACTGTTGAAGCTACTAGGGCCATTGATTTCACGGCATCAATAGCATGAATGCTCGCACATGGATGTTGACACCTACATTCCAGTTAGAAAAGTGGTTGAATAATAGAATGAGAGAATGAGAAATATGAATGCACCATCAGATTTGTGATGTCGAATAGTGCAAAATCGACTGTCCAATTTTTGAATTCTAAGAAGTTGAGAATCTGGGGCTCAAGGAATCTTTTAGATTCCCCCTAGATTCCTCAAAGATTTTGCTCCATAGGTGGACTGGAAATCTGCAACTCGAAAGGCGAATCTAACCTTGCCATTCCGATCCTTGCGGAAAACCATGAAAAATGTCTGTAAACTTGACTATATTCCGACATGGAGAAAAATTACCTCCACAGGAAAATTGCAAGGATCATGGTTCCGCTCCCTGTTTTTGCAACAATCATGGTTCCACCCTTTCACTTAAAATTTCTGAAAATGCAGAACTCTGATGGAGAAATAGACAACGCCATTGTATTCGTGGCATCGAGAAATGCTGAAACCATATAAAATTTGTCAAAATCTGACTAAGTGAAATTTTTACCCCTCCTACAAAACGTTGCCTCGAACTATGTGCTAAGATTCTGCTTACTCTGTCTCGAAATTCATGCCCGTAACTGCTTCCTCCATCTGTCCTCCTATGCACTATGCAAAATGAGGTTTATAGGTTATTTCATTGGCAGAGTAACCAAGAACTTCATTGTGGATGGATTGGCATAAGGTCGAAAATAGTGGAGGAGTGGTCGGGAGGTCAATCCCCGCCCCTCTGATTATAGTTGTTTGCTTTTTTTTTTTCAAAAACCAAAATGAATTTTAAAAGGGGTCGGGTCCGCATTGGGTGGCCCGCCCCATGTCTTTCGCACCAACCGAACCACATTAATCACAGGCGCATTAAGTTCGGTGGTTACGTATTAATGTTTAGTTTTTGGGGCCGCCCGCTTGGGGGCTGGCCACGTGGGTGGGTTTGACCCCCGCCGGTCCCGTATCACATGTTATAAGGCTTTGAGAGATTTCGGGGTGTGGGCCGGGTCCACCGGAGGTGGCCCGTGCCCACCCCTTTAATACAATATGGTTAACATATATGTGGGGTGCGGTTGGAGGGTCTGACGGGGTCATGGCCGTCGGCCCATATTTAAAAATTGATTTTGTTTTATGGTTAGGCCGGCAGGGTTCATGGCCCATCGGCCTTTTAATAAAATTTTTGTTATGTAATTTTTGGGGGGTGGCGGGGTGGTGGCCTGCCACCTCATTTATAATTTTTTTTGGATTTTTAAAGAGGGGGTAATTTTCAAAGTTTTAGAAAATAAGGGATATTGGGAAAATTAATGAGGCTGTAATTTCGACCGATTTCAGGAGCTAGGTTTCATGCCTCGGGTTCAGTCAAATTGTAGGACACTTAAACCTGGCCGATAACCCAACTTTGACCAAAATTTGATCGGCTCGTTCTCCCTCATACGAGCTCAGATTGACGAACTGTTCGCACCTCCGCGATCAAGACGACGAGATCTACGCTTTGGTCTTGGGTCGACATCATTCTGAGTACTTTGATTTTCAAGCATTCATAAGCCCTCTTTGTCCTGTGTGTCGCTAGAGCCACCTGGATCAATCCTCCCCACTGAGGAGCTTTTGGTCCTCCAAAAGCATGAAAAATAATCTGCAACTTCTTTGTACCTTGTCTGCATCACAAGCGTCCTGAAAAGGTCTCGCTTCCATCTCCTTCACCTTTGTTCTTTGGAGCCTTAAGCGATGAGCCGACACCTACTACCTCTGCAACCTGTAGTACACTATTTTTCACATTACATGCTTGATTTTCATGACCAACTAATGACCCAATTGTCCCACACTTGCCACGAGTTTATAACACATACTTGGTGGTCAAGTTCACAACAAGATGGACGCAATACCCCAGCTACAAAAACAAGGCCAACACATCATCGTTGCTTCAATAAGTGATGGAAAACACATCATGATTGCAACACATGATTTACAAACATAAGGCCAAACACTATTGTTTTGACAAGTGATGGAAACATAACATCACTTTTAGAGTGTAAAATGTGACTCAAAATACGACCAAACATCATTGTTGCTGAACAAGTGATGGAAAATACATCATCACTTTTACATTTTAAAATGCAACAAATGATTTACAAAAGAATGACCATGAAATGACAACATGTCTAAAAATATTTTTTCACTTATCAATGTGAATGGGTCACCTCCTTGTGGTGGTTTTGCTTGTCGAACAACTGCTTCACCTGGTTCACGCACCAACACTTTGTCTTTAAGGTGCTGCTCTGGATGGAGCCTCCAACAAGTGGCTCTTTGATGGCCACTTGTATCGTAATGACTGCAGTAGGTTTTCTTCCTCCATATTTGCTTAACTTGTTTCTTTTCATGCTGTTGAGAGGGTCTTTCGTGCCTCATCCTTTTGTGTGTTGCCATTCTTTTCCAACACTTAGAAAATGTATGGTTATGTAATCCAAAAAAGGTGCATGTTTTTCGATGCCATATTTTACGTTCATTTTTATCAACATGATCATAATGAAATGGACATTTGAAGATCAAAAGCGGTTATACCTTCCTTTGTTATCTCTGGTGTAAGTATGGCGATGAGAGCTTGCCTCAGCTCTATCCTTGTGATGGGAACTGCCATGGGATGATGGGGATGTGTTCCCATCATTTTCTTTCCTCGACAATTTCGATGATGTCTCAGAAGAATTTGACACCTTCGAGCATTCTCCTTTGGTGTATCTCGAGCCTACAAATTGAGGTCTCTGCACAACCCACAATGGTTGAGTTAAGCATTGGTTGTAAATACCAAGTTTTTCTTCCTTCTCGTGCCTCGTCCTTGTAAGGAGCCTCATGTTTGTCCTTGTAATTGGGATCTCCAAATCTCCAACAGACATCATACTATGTGAAGAAAAAATCGAAAGGAAATCAACATCTTTTACCTCCTCTTTTGATTTGGAAGAACTAATGATGGCTTCTCATCATCTGTTGTTGGTGGTTCGCTGACTGTCATGGCACATTACCAAACTTCCTTTCTGACATACCCAAGTCCTGCCTGACAGGGTAATTCCTCCACTTTGATGGGGTTGACAATGCCTTGGCCATTAACGCCCAAGCCTTTCCCTTCATACTCCATTCTCTTCAATAATTTGGAGCCAATTCTTGTGGTATGATTTTCAAAAACAACGAAATCATCATTAGGAAACATACATGAATTCAGAGAATTACATTTTACCTCACATGGGTCATGCTGCAGCTTTTCCAATTCTTTGTCCTTTGGTTGTAGTTGTCGTAGCAGACTATGTTTCTCCTCTTTCTCTTCATGTAGAAGCATCTTCAATTCAACGTTCTTTGTTTGAATGCTTTGGTTATTGTGCTTCAGTTCTTCCAGGGCCTCTTCTGTGGTTTGCAACTGAAGCTACAATCGCTCCTTTTCCTCTATCTCTTTCTGTAGAGTTTCATATATTATTTCCACTCTTTTGGAAATGTTGAGCATGGTCTCGTACATCGCTTTTTCATCCTTTGTCGCTGCACGTTCCATTGTTCAAGCTGCAATTCACATCAACGCAAAGATTGCTCTGATACCACTTGATCCAGGTCCAGGTGTGACGAAGGACCCTTCCAAGACCTTTTACTTTTGTGATGTGTTAAATTTCATTTTTAAAAGAACATTAATGAATACAACTGCATGTTGTAAAGAAGAGGAACATGTCAATCATCAGCAACATAAAAAAACAAAAGCGTTGATAACGGAGTTCATCCAGGAGGGACTATGTATCCAGGCCATGGTGTCAAGATGGTGTAGGCAGTTGCATTAAGTGCTATGAATAGTGATGATGTACATAGAGATTATGTCGCTATCATATGAGGAAAATTCCCTCACACAGGAGTGGCTCTAAGAGATGTTTGCTACAGGAACTCTTGGTCAAAAGGACTCCTATCAGTATGATATAAACTCATGCATGATGAGCATCCCGCCAACATGGCATAAAAGGGATCTCAATGAAAACATGCATGATGAAAACATGAGTATCCCATCAACATACAACAAAGGGATCTCAAAACATAACATGACGAATCATGACAACCAGTACATCACATTGACGATTCCGCATCACATTAAGCAGGAATCATGAAAACATGTAATAAACAAGATCCCTCATCAACATGGACAAGGATCTGTGCAGCACAATGCATAAAGAATAAGTACATGAACACAACATATACCTCACAACCAAGGGCCGTCTGAAGAAGCGGATGTCAAACTGCTGAAGCTACTCGGACCATCGATCTCATGGCATCAATCGCATGACTACTCGCACATGGATGTTGACACCTGCATTCCACTTAGAAAAGTGGCTGAAGAATAGAATGAGAGAATGAGAAATCTAAATGCACCATCAAATTTGTGACGTCGAATAGTGCAAAATCGACTGTCCAATTTTTGAATTCTGAGAAGTTGAGAATCTAGGGCTCAAGGAATCTTTTAGATTCCCCCTAGATTCCTCAAAGGTTCTGCTCCATAGGTGGACTCAAAATTTGCAACTCCAAAGGTGACTCTTACCTCGCCATTGCGATCCCTGCAGAAAACCATGAAAAACGACTGTAAACTTGACTATATTCCGACATGGAGAAAAATTACCTCCTCAGGAAAATTTCAAGGATCATGGTTCCGCTCCCTGTTTTTGCAGCAATCATGGTTCCACCCTCATACTGAAAATGGCTGAAAAATATAGAACTCTGATGGACACACGGACAACGCCATTCCATTCGTGGCGTCAAGAAGTGCTGAAACCATATAAAATTTGTCAAAATCTGACAAAGTGAAATTTTTACCACTCCTGCAAAAAGCTCCCTCGAACTACATGCCAAGATTTTGCCTCCTTTGTCTTGAAATTCGTGCCCGTAACTGGTTCCTCCATTTGTCCTCCCATGCACTATGAAAAATGAGGTTTATATGTTATTTCATCGGCAGAGTAACCAAGGACTTCGTTGTGGATGGATTGGCATAAGGTTGAAAATAGTGGAGGAGGGGTCGGGAGGTCAATCCCCGCCCCTATCATTATAGTTGTTTTTTTTTTCTTTAAACCAAAATTAATTTTAAAAGGTGTCGGGTCTGCATTGGGCGGTCCGCCCCATGTCTTCCGCACCAACCGAACCACATTAATCACGGGGCGCATTAAGTTCGGTGGCCATGTGGGCCGGGCAGGTTCGACCCCCCGCCAGTCCCATATCACATGTTATAAGGCGTTGAGAGATTTCGGGGGGTGGGCCAAGTCCACTGGAGGTGGCCCGTGCCCATCCCTTTAATACAATATGGTTAACATATATGTGGGGTGCGGTTGGAGGGTCCGACAGGGTCATGGCCGCCGGCCCATATTTAAAATTTGATTTTGTTTTATGGTTAGGTCAGTGGGGTTCATGGCCCATTGGCCTTTTAATAAAAAAAAATTTAAGTAATTTTTTTTGGGGTGGTGGGGGTGGTGGCCCGCCACTTCATTTATAATTTTTTTTTGGATTTTTAAAGAGGGGGTAATTTACAAAGTTTTAGAAAACAAGGGATATTGGGCAAATTAATGAGGCCACAATTTCGATTGATTTCGGGAGCTAGGTTTCATGCCTCGGGGTCGATCAAATTGTAGGACACTTAAACCTGGCCCACAGCCCAACTTTGACTAGCTCGTTCTCCCTCATACGAGTTCGGATTGACGAACCGTTCACACCTCCGCAATCAGGACGACGAGATCTATGCTCTTGTCCTCGGTTGACATCATTCTGAGCACTTTTATTTTCGAGCGTTCATAAACCCTCTTTGTCCTGTGTGTCGCTGGAGCCACCTGGATCAGTAATTGCCATCCGAAAATCTCGGAGACATATCTTAATTTCACTATGATTGTGATTCAAAAAACTCAGAGATATCGAACTTCCGAACTGTGTAAATGTGGAGATCCTAGCCACATATATATAGTAGTTTGTCCCCTAAGTAAGCTGACCTATATTTTGAATAAGTGTGTCTTTCATAAGGTGAGCCGACATGAGCTTATGCTCTTCGTTTTGAGATCGACTCCAAGAGGATGACTTAGTGCTTGTCACTGGAGGGCTTCTAGACACTTTTATAGGCATTCTTCATACATGACATTGACCCTATATGAATTATATGACAAATCCTAAAGGCTCTCAATGGGATCCATTTAAGATAAAGCCTCTTGCTCGTGAAACCCATGAAGCAAGGCATAATAATAATTTTATTTTCTTATTTTCATTATTTACAAAAATCACAATTACATGTCACTATCAAGACTGAACCTAGTTACACTTTCATCACTCCCTCTTAACTAGGGAGGTATTCGTAATGTTACTTGGTCATTCGACTCAATCTAAATAATTTCTCATAAGAAGAGTCATATTGGTAATCCATCTTTCTAGCATCATATTTAACCAACATTTTCACATAGCAAGGCCTTGACTGACAACTCTATCCACATGATCAGAGCACAATGTTGACGAGACTAATGATTTATAAGCACCATAATCATTGTCTCTTAAGGTACATACTCTGCCTAAGTGTTCACAGAGTATGAACTACTTTGGAGTATTCTTATCTTGGGTAGCCAGTCCTCAAAGAATATTGGTCCACTACAACTACTCTTATCTTGGATTCCCTATCTCATCCTCAAAGAGCATCGGATGCCAGATGTTTACCCAATCCTCCATTCTGTCTTCCCAGGTGAAGACCAAAATGATGTATCTATCTCTCCCTCTCAATTAGGGAGAACATATCAATTCCTAAGACCCCTCTTGGCTTAGGAATTTCTAATTTTTTCTTCCAAGTAAGAAACTTGTTTTCAAGCTTCCTCTTAATTAGAGACCTACATCAGCTCCTCAACCAACTGCTTGAAGAGCTCCTTCATTTTATGTCATGAATATCTTTATCAAGGAGTCTTCATCTTTTGTGTCTTCTTCGTAGGGAACAAACCATCCATCACTTTCATCCATGAGTTATTCATGTCATTATTCCTTTCATTAGAAAGTGATCCATTAGTCTTCATCTAGTCTTGCTTCATGTCATGCTACTTCCCTTGGCAGACCTGCATAAACCCATCCAGATATTTGTTCAAAAATAACAAATGAACACTTAAATCATAATTACCTTTTTGATGGTCTTTCATCATGACATCTTCCAATGTGGATCAACATCCTGCATACATGTTGACATATTTCCCAAATATATCCATTGTCAAGGGTCTCCATCTTTTCCAAACTTCCATCAGAGTATTCATATCTTTCCGAGAGATTTCCTAGTCAAATCTTCTTGGTATTCTGGATGTTGATTGATTTTACCATGACTGCATATCTCACAATCTCTTCCTTCCTTTCTTCACACGTTTCATTCCCAAGAGCTTCCAATCAAATTTCCTCAATTGTAGTCATCCAACTCATACTTCATATGAGGACATATTATGTTGATTTCATCTAGTGTGACCCATTCCTTCCGACAAACTTTCATAGAAGGAGGTTCCTTTCCTTTGATCATGATTCTCAAGATCGAGCAGTGATCCATGTTACCTGCAACCATACAACATGAATTTATAATATTAAATAAAAGCATACATACCGCATTTGCCTTCCTTCAGTAGCTTCCTTGATTGAAAAGATCTTCAACCCCTTGATCTGCTTCATCTCTTATGTCATCATACTATCATCCCATGAATTACATAAGTTGGAGCTCCTGATGAAACAATTGCTTCCTCTCTAGATCGATGAACCCTCCGACGAGGATTCCATCAGAGAATCTTGAGGATCTTTCATATCCCTATCCAGCAGGTTTCCTTTTGACTTAATGTATGATGAGACGTGTCTTGGATTACTTGTTCCTTTCCTTAAGTTTCCAATGAGATTCCCAAGAGCTATATCCTTCATATTTGACTACCATAGATTTTGTTCCAACTGCCCTTCATGTTTCCTTATGGTTATGTCACGAGCTCTTGCTTCTAATTCTTTTCCTCTTACAACTTCCTCTACTTTTTCAGTGAAATGGAATTCTTCTCTATCTTCCTTGTTATTTCCCTTTTTGACCTTAGCACAATCTTTCCTATAATGCTCATAGCATTCAGTCTTAGTTATGATCTTCTCTCCTTTCGACAAATGTCTGAATACCTTTTCCCCTTAGCCAATCTTCTTCTATCTTGCATAGAAACCACACGTTGTTGAATGGGATAACCTTCTTATCCTTATAGACACTTGTTACCTTGTTCATCAGTTAATGTATTTAGAACAATGAGGATTATCTCTCCCTGATCTTGCAATTGAGATAGTATGAAGATAACCATTTATCCTTTGATACCTTCAATTTGTGTAGATCATATCTAAGAGGTATGACCTTTCTTATTGCATTTTTAGAGAATAGTTCTTCCATCTTATCATATATTTCTCTTTGATGTCTCACACTCTTCTATATGAGGGGACCTTTGATTGATTTCATAAGAATACCTTTCCATGTATTCAGATATTTCTTGATCTTCAGATGGTTCAGATACTTTTTCATTGAAATGAATTCACTTTATTCGAGGACTATGTCTATCCTCCTTTTGCATACAAGGACGTTCAATGACCCAACCAGTTTATAGATCTCCTTGCAAAACGAAGTCATTTTTATGGAATGAAAGATACTTACTTGACAAGTGAAGATGAAATCTTCAAATTGAACACTTTGATGGTGGTTGAAGAAGATGTATTAGAGCCCCTTTTGGATGATCTTCTTCCAAATGAAAATCCTTTCTTCAATGAAAGGAGATTTCTATTTTACGATGACAACACCTTTAGATCTAGCTCCCTTTGTTGATGGTGGTTTGATGCTTCCTCGAATGATCTTCTTCAAGGATAAGGAGGGGATCCTTGCTTCAATGAGAGGAAACTTTCCTTATAGCTTTTGAAGATGATGAAAATGCCTTCTAGCCTTCAAGATACTTTGTCTTCTTTGGTGGTGAATGAGTGTAGATCAGAAATGCTTCTAGGGTCTCAAGTTTAAACTTTCTCTAAGATTATGTGATCTTATTCCTTGAAGTTCTTCTCTTGAATGTTTATACTTTGGGCTTCCTTGCATTGTATATCTATTCGACTTGATGAGGGTCTTTGTGGTCTTTTAATGAAGAATTAGAGGATCCAATTTTTTTGTTGGTGTAGACTGCTTCTTCGATCTAGGGTTTGATTCTTTGATGTAGATCTTGAACTTTCGCTTTGATATCCTTCGAAACTCGATCCTTTTCCTTTCTTGAAACTCGATCCTTGAGTGCCTCTTTGGTTTCATTCCATTTTCTTGAATTTAACAACTTAGCTCCGATTCCATGTTGAGAAATCTAGGGCATTAGCATTAGGTTATTTCTCTTAATTAGTAACTGCTTGTGAGTGCCTTTAAGTGCATTAGATTAGGATCTTCTTGTTTCTTAAGTTATTAGTGTTATTCTTCATCAAACTACTACTAATGCATGAACATAAATAGACAAGAGACACATAATGTAGGCTATCAGCCAAGACAAATCCTCTCACTCTTTGAGAGGAAAACCTAAACAAATTATTCTTATATAGATTCCAATTGACAAATACCAAGACCAAGACCAAGGCCCTTGACCTATTAGCCACTCCAAGATTAAGACATTAGTTCTCTTGACTATCTTTTTATCCTTTATTCTTCTTTGTGACTCCTCTTCCTTCTTAGTGCTGAGAGTACTTCATCAAGAGCCTCATCATTGCATGAACTATAATGACAATGAAGTGAAGAGGCAACAAACCCTTCTCACCGTGGTAGCATCAAACTGTAAAGAAACCAAACTGTGATCCCTTCAAACTCTTCTTCGTTGTGGTAACTTCGAACTGTAGTGACATTGAATTTTGTCATTGTCATTATAATCTGAATCTCAGAGGTAAACCCGATATTTTGACTGAGAGATAGCATCGTTCTTATCGTTGTAAAATTGTCTCCTTATTTGATCTCCTACAATGAACTTGTCTCTTGCAATATACCTGAACTTGCCCCTGCTCTTTTGACACACGAACTTAGAGAGATCTTAGCCTTCCTTCACTGTCACTATCCTCCTGAAATCACAGAATGACATCCGAATTTCTGACTGTAATTGCCATCCAAAACTCTCAAAGACATATATGAATTTCACTGTGATTGTGATTTGAAAAACTCAGAGATATTGAACTTCTGAACTGTGTAAATGCGGAGATCCTAGCCATGTATTTATAGTAGTTTGTCCCATAAATAAGTCTACCTGTATTTCAAATAGGTGTCTCTTTCACAAGATGAGCCAACATGAGCTTATACTCTTTGTTTTGAGGCCGACTTCACGAGGATGACTTAGTGCTTGTCATTGGAGGGCTTATAGATATTTTTATAGGCATTATTCATACATGACATTGACTCTATATGAATTATATGAAAAATCCTAAAGGCTCTCAATAGGGGCCATCTAAAAGAAAACCTCTTGTTCATGAAACCCATGAAGCAAGGCATAATAATAATTTTATTTTCTTCTTTCATCATTTACAGAAATCATAATTACATGTAATATGAAGACCAAACCTAGTTACACTTTTCAACATGGGCAAGGTCACCCACAAGAATGATGGAACTACCACCAAAAGGACAATCCTTGTTTTCAAGAAAGGCTTCTCGCAAACGAGAATCTATTTGCAAGAATAGCCTTGAACCTATACAGCTCATCTCGTTAATCAATATATTTCAAATATGCCTCATTTCTTCTTGAAACACTACCAAAGCCTTCCCACATAATGGATTCATATATTTTATAGGAAATTTTAAAGCAGATTGTATTGTTTTGCCACGTACGTTAAAAGCAACAATACTAGTTGGAGCAAGCAATAACAAAGGACTTTTTCCATCCGTTATTGAACCAAAAAAATCACGAGAAATACACCCAATGAGAGAAGACTTTCATGTTCCAACAGTGATCATTTTTAAAGCATCGTCATTCTCTCCATTAACAAAGTGTTAAAAAATAATTTCAGAAGTAGCTGGTTGTTTTTTCTGATAGAGAGGAACACGAGAAATATGTGTCCCTAACAATGCCGCAGTTGAGAACACCTACAAACTATGCATATTTTACAAAATTGATCCCTTTTTCTAGAAAATCATTTGAAACCATCATTTCTTGCCAATTATAATCAATATCAAAGTCCCTTCTACCAAGATTATCAAGGTCTGAAATGTTTACACAACTTGGAGGAACTAATCGCAGAAAAAACCTGCCACTCTTTGAAATATTGATCAACATTTTCTTCATGTATAAGTAGCTCCACATCCTCTTCATCGCCTTCATTTGGCAAAGGGCCTCGATCAACATGCCATGTGGGATATCTCCAATTCCTCCAATTCTCAACGATACTTTCAGTAGACAACCCAATATCTGTACCAATGTCAAGAAACAAATTGTATAAAAGCAACTCACTCCATCAAAATGTTTTAAACTCGTATGACCCCTCATTAGGAACAACATAAAACTATGACCAAACACGAAGGATAACATGGTTATTGTGTGGCCTCCATTTCTCCTGCCTATGCTTCACCTCAAAATTCCACGATCTTGATGTTTCTATCAAGCATAAATGTTCCAAAAAATGGGTTGCCTTTGATAAAATTGAACGAAATTGTTTCCACACAAAACTTCACCAAAATATAGTGAAACCCTTTGGTACGCTTTCTTCCCAACATTCAACAAGAAGAATTTTCAACTATAGACAACAAGATGCAACTTTAGCGACAAATGGCACGTCTCTTGAGCCCCTATTTGACATTCAACAAGTGTTTCAACAAGGAAGCTTCTATATGCAGATAATATAGGATCCTCAGACCCACTCCCACTAGTAACTCTGGTCAACATTTCCTGATAAATTTTGATCTTCTCTTTGCCTTTGAAGCATATTTTGCAATATACTTCAAAACTTGATGTCAAGAAAGAACTGGCTGACAATCAACATTTGCTCACCACATTGTTAAAACATCAACATTGTGAACATTTAAATGGTCATCATTTCATGTCGGTTCATACTTTTTTTTCCCTTTTTCATCTATGCACAATGTTGACTCCGCATGAAGCTCCCATGGATCATGATAGCGACATGAAAGCACAAAACACTTTTTTACGTAAATAAGAATCAATGTTGCATTTTGTATGCCTTTGGACATGGTTCACTAAATGCTCATAATCTTCTTCAGGATTGCAAGAAAAAAATTGTTGAGTATTCAAAAGACATGGATCATCATTTACAGTTCGAGGGATCATCACATTTCGACAATGTATGTCACACAGATTCCAAGTTGTAACATATTTGTCAAAGTAGCGCTTTGCTGCACCGACAACAGTGGCGTTGGACCAATCCAATATTTCCATATCCGGTGTTTTAGGCAACCACAAGAAACCATGAACGTGAATTGATCCGTATGCTTCCATTCGTACCTAAGAACATTAAAATCATGCAGTTAACATATAATAACCAACCATAACAACATAACTTTTGCTTCAAATCATTATAAAATTGTAAAAAAGGAACAACAACAAACCTATACCAAAAGTATTTAGCACCAAGATATTTCTGCAACACTATGTCACGAAAGGATTTGAATCTTTGGTGCATGTACATAGCAACTATATTCGGGTATTGAATAAAATTTTCAATTTTTTTTGCATTCTCACTTTGTCGATGAGAATATCTGTTTGAAGGCATGACACTATGTAATTCAGGCCACTTAGTGTCAGCGACACTCAATGTAAAAAATAACGTAGGGAAACCCAGCTAGTTGATCATGTCAGTTAATTCAGAACGACACTTTGTCCAATAAGCCCTTGTACCCCTAAGACAAGATTCAAAAGCATTAATTTCTCAGCCAACTTATTATTTGGGAGATCAAAAACCTGATGATGCAACTTTTGAACAGTTTTAGGTGCATTTTCATGAATATTTTTCTTCTAAAAAAAAGAAGTTGTTCCCTCACTATGATGCCACATAATCATATTCAACAAGAAATATCGAAACTGAGGATGGCTTCCAAACATTTGAGAATAAAATTTTAATAGATGAAAACCATATTCATCCATCTCAACATTGCAAATACGAAGATGCAAGCAATCAACATCACATGTATGGAATAAAGTGGGGAATGCCATATATAGCAATCCTTCAGTGTTATATTCATTAATGGGAGATGTACCAATATTTGGCCAATCTAGTAGTTCAATAGATCTGATATTTGCATTCTCAATAAATCGTCTCATTTGATCAACTTCCCTAGATTCATTCGACAATCGAGAAATAAAGGATGATGGGTGACAATGCAAACAATTAGCCCATCTATTTCAATCTTCACATCCATCCTACCTATATCATCAACATCACTATCAACATATTGTGACCTGCTAGAAATATCAATAGGTGTTTCCGGGAGAGAAAGAACTGAATCCATTTCAATTTATAACGCAATGCATCCATCACACATTCTCTCTTCACATAGCATTCATAGTATTGAGATTGAACACCTCGCCTTCTTACAATACAAAAATCTAGTTGTTCAACACGCCATGGAAGCTTCTTTGCAATTGAAGAAATATCTTGTTGAAAACTTATCGCGTGGCCGCTATATCTATATTGACCACCATGAGCATGCGCCACTTGCAATATTGGATTTACCCATGCTATTATCATCTCTTCAACTTGTGTCAAACCTCTTAGAACCTCTGCCTGCTCACCTGAATCCATGTTGTTAAAGTGTGAAAAGCGATGAGCACCTTTCTCGCACTTGCATCTTTTACAAATGGGCCCCTCGTGCAATCTCACAACTTGTATACCAGGATAAAATTCATTGCACACATGACACATATGCACAACAGACAAAATGTCAATCCTTGACCGAAAGTTTTTATGGACATCAACCATGTCTCTGCTAAAATGGTAGGGAGCACTTTCATTTTCTCTACGAGACAACATTCTAGCTTGGCGGTGAAAGAACTCGTGCAATTGGACTATTGGTTTTATTATTTCTTTCCATAATAGAATGGAAAATCATTCTTCTACATTCATTACACCTGAGAAAATCAAACAAAAACAATTTACATTTTCTTCATTGTTGCATCATTCACGTGGAAGTCGCGGAAGTGATATTACTTTCTTTGGTTGCAAATTTGTTTCCTGGCCACTATTCACTTGAGTAGTATTCTGCCAAAAAACATCAAAAAACAAATGCGTAAAACAATATAAATTTAACATTGACAAGGACAAAACCCTTGAAAATAAATATGCATTAAGCACTTGTTTTGCGGCAAGAGGAAAAGTGTCGTTACATTCTTTCACTTCAACAATATTGTCTCTAGAACTACGTCGACAAATACTGGTTCCAACATTTCCAACAGACCAGCCCAAATTATCAACCATTCTAGCAAGCATATTACTATCACCAAAAAAATCATACACAACATGTTGTTTAATGGAATTAGATTCCCTATCTTCCATTATAACATCTCCTCCACCATTTCCATAGCCGCAAGGTTGTCACCTCTATCAAGGATCCCTATGTAAAGACAATGTTCCAAAACATACAACATTTGAGAAAATATATGGAATAGCACCAAAATTTGCAGACACTCAACAACAAATAAAACAAACATGTGAACAAAGTGTTCTCCTACCTAAAGACAAAAGTTTCTAAACTTACAATTACTCAAGCCATATGTTTCATCATTTCCTGAAGTTTGACAAATTGGTCATCCACCCTCGCACTGAGGAACAAATAAACATTCCACTGCTTCTGAATCTATTTGTTGGTTAGTAATGATGTCAACACTGTTCTAGAAAAGAAATACACGAAAAAAATACAACAGTGAAAACTTCACATCAAGAAAGAAAAAAAATAATGGAAAAGAAACAAACTTGAACTCCCTACATTGTTACAACAAACACATTACATACAAATTCGCAGGGCTAGTTATATTAACAACATAGTTTCCACTAAGAAAAGCCTGACCTTGTTCACCAACACAGACTCCCAAATTTTGAACCATTTCAGGAAATTCTTCATTCCTACAGTTGTCATCAACTCCCAAAACTGCATTTCTTTCATGGATGGACTCTTTGTCCAATCTGCATCTGTGAAGCCTTGAAGCTTCACTCCCTCTGTCCTTTTGTACCAAAGACCAAACTGAATGGTGACTTTAAGGTATCTCAACACATGTTTAGTTGCCTTCCAATAAAGCTTGGTTGGCTTGACTAAGTTGGTTAACTGCAAAACACATGTCTGATCGTGTGTTCACCAAATACATAAGTGAACCCACAAGTTGT
Source organism: Pinus tabuliformis (assembly GCA_031772625.1). Classification (NCBI taxonomy): domain Eukaryota; kingdom Viridiplantae; phylum Streptophyta; class Pinopsida; order Pinales; family Pinaceae; genus Pinus; species Pinus tabuliformis. The sequence goes on along the minus strand of CM062817.1, from coordinate 1,593,851,809 downwards.
CTATAAATAGTAGCCTCCACTACTTCACCTGAAGTATCATCTTTCTCCCTCCAGCTACCTGCTAGAGGAGTCTCCATGGGTTTGCTGCTCTCCATATGGAAGTTCTTCAGTATATCGTTGGCATAATTTCCATGAGAGACAAACAATTCCTCATCTCCTTGCCATGCTTCCATACCAAGAAAGTTATGCATGAGCCCCAGGTCCTTCATCTTGAATTCTCTTGCAAGATCCTTTTTGCAAGATTTTATTAGCTTCTCATCACCTGCCATAATCAAATCATCGACATATACTAATATAATAAAAAATTTACCTTCAACCATAATATGGTAAAGGTTCGCATCTGCTTCACGTGAAGCTCAACCCAAGTAAATACTTGTCAATCCTGGTGTACCAAGCAAGGGGTGATTGTTTTAGTCCATATAACGCTCACTTGAGCCTGCGCACATGCAACTCTCTGTTGAAGGTCTCAAATCCTTCCAGATGCTCAATATACACATATTCCTCAATCATTTTGGTCAGGAATGTTGTCTTCACATCCATTTGATGTATCTTCCATCCCATCTGCACTCACAATGCTAGAATAGATATGATTGAAGAGTACCTTGCTAAGCAAAGGTCTCCTTGTAAACATTTACCTCCACCTCAAAGAATCCTCCATCCACAAATATGGCCTTGTGCTTCTCCACACTCCCATATGTTGATTGCTTTACCTTGTAAAGCCATATGGAACTCACCACTGACTTGTCTACTAGTCTTGGGACCACTTCCCAAACATTGTTTCCGATAATGGAGTCATACTCCTAAACCATGTTATCAACCCATATGGTTTTTGGACTGCTTCCTCTGATGAGGATGGCTCAACCTCTACACTTGCTCATCAAAGCCATGTGGCTAGTGCACCGATCTGGTGACCTCCTCTGTTTGTGTTGTGATGTGGGTGTTCCCACATTCTCTCTAGCATCATGCATCAATCTGTCAACCTCTCTAGTGTGCTTCCTTCCATCTCTGGAAGTCTCTGCATGAGTGGGTGCTTCCACTCTTTGCTCCTCTGCATGTGGCTGCTCCATATCATCATGAGGTTCCTCCTTTGGAGCTAAATCTCCTCATTTGCATGTAACTGAAGCTCCCTCTCAAGGGAACATCTCATGACCTTCTCTTCATCGTACTTCACATCTCTAGGAACCACTATCATCTTGTTGGATGGTAGGTACACCCGATAGTTGCGAGGTATATTAGTGTACCCCACAAATATGCCCAACTCAGTTGTTGTCTCTAGCTTTTTCCATGCATCCTTAGTAACATGACAATAGGCTGATGAACCAAAGATCTTGAAGTGTGCCACATCTAGTTTCTTACTTGAAAAAACTTCTTTTGGTGTACTCATCCCAAGAATTAGATGAGGGCTTTTGTTCTGCAAATAAACAATTGGGTTGCATTCTTCAGCCCACAAGTGCAACTGTAGGACCCGATCATGTAACATCGCCCATGTCGCTCCCACAATATTTTTGTTCTTCCTTTTATCCAACCCATTATTTTGTGGGTTATGAGGTACTATTAACTCCCGTTGAATGCCTTATGATGCACATAAGTTCCTGAATTCATTTGACACATATTTTCCATCATTATCACTTTTGAGAGATTTAAATTTCTTACCAGTATCTTTCTCGACAAGTGCTTTAAATTCACAAAATTTAGCAAACTTCTAATCTTTATTCTGCATGAATAAAATCCAACACTTACAAAAAAAATCATCAACAAATATTACATAATACATGTGCTTGGTCAAGGATGCTGTCAAGAATGGTCCACACACATCTGAGTGAACTCTATAAAGGATCACTTACGCTCAAACATCTTTATCATGAAAGGAATCTTTGGTGAACTTCCCCAATGTACAACCTTTGCATGTGTCTCTCTGCTCTAGTGTACCCTTGGGAAGTCCTGTAGAAATTTGTTGCATGTTCTTTAAAGCTTTGTGGTGCAAGTGACCCAACATTCTATTCCATAACTCATGGATGTTTCGACTTTGCACCTTCTCTGCTTTAGTGCTCAAAGTAGCCAATCTTCTGCATCCAATTTGTAGAGGTTCTTCACCAAAACCTCAATCTACTTCACCTGTTCTGAGGCTATGTGACAAAGGAAAGCATTTCCCTTACTAAATATCACATCGTAGTCACGATCCTCCAATGTGGCAACTAAAACCAAATTCTTCTTCAAACCTGAATCATACATCTTTTAATGTGAGAGGAGAAATATACCCCCTCTAAAAGGTAATAGTAGCATTGTCAGTCGCGTGATACCTCTCATCATCTCCCATATCAATGTGGATCTGGAGGTACTTCTCCTTCAAGTCACTGAAGAACTCTTTGTTGTTGGTCATGTGGAATGAGGCTCCACTATCTAGGTACCACACACTACCTATCACCGATGTCACCATGCAAGCGATGAGGGAGAAATCCAGTTTGAATTGTGAAGCAAGAGCTTCACCTTCCGCTCCTCCTAAGGGCTTCTTACCGACCTTCTTTTGCAGACACTTTATGGCATAATGTCCCAGCTTGTGACAATGAAAACATTAATATTCGACATGTCCTTCTTCTTACCGCCCTCACTGGAATCTAATTTGGAATGGGATGACTTCACCTTCCCTTTCTTCGTCTTTCCACTAAGGAAAAATTCTCCTCATCATGATGCTTGGATGAGGATCCATCCTTGGTGTTCCGTTGAATCTCTTCTTGTACTAAGTCGGATCACAATCACTCCCACTCTTGTAGCTTCACCCTCCCATTAACTGAGTCCTGGTAGTTGTGCAAGCTCTTGGGAAGTCCTAGAAGTGCTAGGCTCACCAGATCATCTTCAACAACTATAACATCGACATTTCCAAGCTCATCCCAACATTGGGTTAAACTTGGTCAAGTACTTCAGTATATTATCGCCCTTCTCCATCTTGATATTTTTGAGCTTGTCCTTCCTTGCCATCTTCTTGTGATCATTGTTGTTTTGAAACAGGTTCATCAAGGCCTTCCACATTCAAATGGAGTTTCCTTACCATGGAGATTCGAGACAATATGATTTCAAACTCCTTCTAGGATAATTCTTCTCGCCTTTGCCATACACTTTCTCCACTCTGCCAGATCCTGAGCATTAGCTGGCTTAGGAATATCTTTGTCTATGTGTCTTCCAACAGTGCCTCCATTCTGTCCTTCCAAGAAATATAGTTTGAACTACCCTCAAGGGCATATTCGAGTCTTAATTTGTAGAACGACATCTTGCTGGCTCTTAATTATGATACTGCAAATTCGATTTCTCCTGCAAAAGACAAACTCGTATTCTCCTCTTCTATAGTGGTTTCAGCTTCGATACCATGTATTAATTCCTTGTAGATTCAAACTAAAAATTCTAATATGCTAAAACAATTGACTTGAATCTACTCTACTCATCAGTAGAAACAATAAATGATCGATGAAATCACAAAGCATAATAGAGAAATAATTCAATCACACATAACACAATAATTTTATGGGGAAAGCCACAGCTAAAAACCCCTATTATATGTATATTGCATTAATTAGAAAATATTAGAAGATTACAATGCTTTTCTTAAGCCTGAGCAACCTGTACATTATCTCTATCAATCTCAATGCTTCAAAAACAAGCTTGAGCCAATACTTAGCCATATTTGTTGCCTTCCAAGCTCCTATTTCCTTGCACATTTTCCTAGGGAATTAGCCCATATTTAATTGAGAAATTCCTCATCCATAACCGCACAATCCATCATAGGCCTTCCTTTGATTGCATGCACCACCTGTACAATTCTGATGATTATACAACTTATAGTACATTGTCCTTGAACTCCAATCTCAAGTAGGTCTTTCTCTGATCTAACATGCATGATTTAATTATGAGTGAATCTTCAATTTACTGGTTGAGCAGTGTTGGTTACACCCCACTACTAGATCTCCCACTAATTCCTCTATCAGCTAGAACTAGTTTAACTGAATTTAACTCAGTTAAACTGAATCAAATAATTACAACTCAAAAGAACTCATCATGGGCCCCTAAAATTTAGGAACCACTTAACATGACTCTAGATATACTCCCAACTCGAATTAACTGAGCCAACTAAGTCAAATTAACTTGGTTAACTATTACAAGTTGCTATGAGAATTAGAATTAGAATTTAATTCCTAATTTAATTTAAGGACAAAATTAAATTAGGATTTTCTTGTTGCATTTTTCAATACACAACACCGCATGTACAATGTGTGCACCGCACCATATGTACACAACATCGCATATACAACATGTACACTACACCATATGTACGCAACACCACATATGCAACATGCACACAACACCATAGGTAAACATCACCGCATATGCACCGTAAGTACACATCGACATATATACAACATGTACACAACACTAATATTGCACATTCGATGACTACAATGTCTCTACCAAACAACCTTTCTTCTAGTGTCTTTCCACTATCCATACTTGTCCCCGCATGTTGCAGATCATACTACTTTCATTCAACTAATGTATCCCTTAGCATTACCTTCCATAGCATAAACATAGAAATAATATAAACACATAATATCAATTCATATCCACATGATATTGACCTCGTAGATATGTCAGGCCACTCTTCCCACTTGATTCCTCATAAACTAGGAACCTCTTCATGCCATTCACCTGCATAAGCAATCATTCCTCCACAAGCATGATCCATAATGATCCTATCAAACAACAACATACATACATACATATACATATAAACATTAACATAAAACAATCATGATCCCTCACAACCCTGTCAGACAAGGACATATATCCATACATGTATACATATATAGACATCAACATAATCATGATCACACCATAATTATTGTAGAAATTCCTTGTAGATTCAAACTGCTAATTGTAATTTACTAAAACAATAGACTTGAATCTACTATACTCATTAGCAGAAACAATTAAACAATCGCAAAATAATGAAACGTACAAGAGAAAGAATTCAATCAACACATTACACAATTATTTCCTGGGGAAAGCCACAACTAAAAACCCATGCTATCTGTATATTGCATTAGTCAGAAAATATGAGAAGATTACAATGCTTTGCTCAAGCCTGAGCAACCTTTGCATTATCTCTATCTATATCACTGCTTCCTAGACAAGCCTTGGCCAATACTTAACCAATTTCTCGCTTTCCCAAGTCCCTATTTCCTTGCGTTGTTTCCTTGGGAATTAGCCCCTATTGATTAGGGAAATTCCTCAATTGGAATTGCACAATCCATCATAGGCCTTCCTCTAATTGCATGCACCACCTATGATATTCTGATGATTATACAACTGATAGTACACTGTCCCTAAACTCCAATCTCAACTGGGTTTCTCTCTAATCTGACATGCATGAGTTAATTATGAGTGAATATTCAGTTTACTGGTTGAGTAGTGCTTGTTACACCCTGCTACTGTACGTTACAACCCACTACTGGATGTCTCATTAGCTCCTCTATCAATTGGAACTAGTTTAACTGAATTTAACTCAATTAAACTGAATCAAATAATTACAACTCAAAAGAACTCAACTTGGGCCCCTAAAATTAAGGAACAAATCTACACGACTCTATATAAACTCCCAACTCAAATTAACTGAGCCAACTAAGTCAAATAAACTTAGTTAATTATTACAAGTTGTTATGAAAATTAGAATTAGAATTTAATTCCTAATTTAATTCAAGGACAAAATCAAATTAGGATTTTCTTGTTGCATTTTTAAATACACAACACCATATGTACAACGTGTACACCACACCATATGTACACAACATCATATATACAACATGTACACTGCACCATATGTAAGCAACACCACATATGCAACATGCACATAACACCATAGGTACACATCACTGCATATGAACCATAGTTACACATCACCGTATATACAACATGTACACAACATCAATATTGCACATCCGAAGACCACAGTGTCTCTACCAAGCAACCTTGCTTCTAGTGTCTTTCCACTATCCATACTTTTCCTTGCATGTCACAAATTACACTACTTTCATTCAACTGATGTATCGCTTAGCATTACCTTCCATAGCATAAACATAGAAATAGTATAAACACATAATATCAATTCATATCCACATGATACTGACCTCATAGATATGTCAGGCTACTCTTCCCACTTGATTCCTCATAAACTAGGAATCTCTTCATGCCATTCACCTGCATAAGCAATCATTCCTCCACAAGCATGATCCATGACGATCTTGTCAAACAACGACATACATACATACATATACATATAAACATTAACATAAAACAATCATGATCCCTGACAACCCTGTCAGACAATGACATATATACATACATGTATACATATATAGACATCAACATAATCATGAGCACAACATAATTACTGTAGAAATTCCTTGTAGATTCAAACTGCTAATTGTAATTTACTAAAACAATATACTTGAATCTACTCTATTCACAACAGAAACAATTAAACGATCATGAAATCACGAATCATACAAGAGAAAGAATTCAATCAACACATTACACAATTATTTCCTAGGGAAAGCCACAGCTAAAAACCCATGCTATCTGTATATTGCATTACTCAGAAAATATGAGAAGATTACAATGCTTTGCTCAAGCCCGAGCAACCTCTGCACTATCTCTATCTGTCTCATTGCTTCCTAGACAAGCCTTGGCCAATACTTAACCAATTTCTCGCTTTCCCAAGTCCCTATTTCCTTGCACTGTTTCACTTAACCAATTTCTTGCTTACCCAAGTCCCTATTTCCTTACACTGTTTCCTTGGGAATTAGCCCCTATTAATTAGGGAAATTCCTCAATTGGAATTGCGCAATCCATCATAGGACTTCCTCTGACTGCATGCACCACCTGTACAATTTAGATTGTTATATAGCTGATACTATATTGTCCCTGAACTCTAATATCAACTAGGTAACTCTCAAATTTGAAATGCATGGGTTATTTATGAGTGAATCATCAATTAACTGGTTGAAAACCTGAAGCAACACCCCATTGTCTGACCTCCTACTAGTTCCTCCATTAGTTGAAACTAGTTTAACCGATTTTAACTTAGTTAAACCGAATTAACTAATTACAACTCAAAATAAACTCAACCAGGGCTCCTATAATGTAGGAGACACTCTACATGACTCAAGTTAGACCTTCAACTCGGATAAACTGAGCCAACTAAGTCAAATTAACTTAGTTAACTAATACAAGTTGTCATGTGATGTGGAATTACAATTTTATTCCCAATTTAATTCAAGGACAAAATTAAATTAGGATTTTCTTGTTGCATTTTCAACAATTACCAAATATCATAAGATCAAGGTTAGGAGAAGTCTCTTTATCCATGCATATCATGCACAACATTGATAACAATAGTTCCCAACTTAGCCAAGGCATCTAACACTTCAAATCGATTTACTTTACCTTTCCTGGTTACCCTTCTTATGATTATCCTGCCACCATCCATTTACCTCAATGGACCCAACCAATGCAACTGGATGTCATATTCTTGCCTTCAGTTGCCCTTTACTCATGCAATGGGATTCATCTGAGTCTTACATTCCCTGTTGGGTTTCATTCAACTCTCTCAGAGCTCCATTAACTTTCGTCTTTCCCAACCAATTCCCAAGACCCTCAAAACATAAAAGGTAGGAACAAAAACAAATAAGAAGAAAACCATAGGAAACCAATGACAATACAACACCAAAAAAAAGTGGCATGGCCATCCACCGAAAATAAATAAATAAATAAAAAATAAATAAATAATAATAATAATAATAATAGTAATAGTAGTAATAATAATAATAATAATAAATATCCCGGATGCGGGTGCTTAAGGTGAGCGGCGGACAGATGGGGAGTCACATGGGCAGGGGTCAGCCCATGTGTGACACGCAGTACCTCGCGAGATGTAAGAGAGGTTTGCATGCGGGATCAACGAGGGCATTAATGCTAGTCTTGTCTTCCATAATTTGTCTCCTAGCTAACTGTGCGATGGCAATTAATAAACCGGGAGCTCCTGCTACACTTGCGCATTCTTCTGCAATCGTCTGGCATTCTGCTGCAACACTGGCACATTACTCGGTGGAGCGGGGGAATGAGCAAGGGCATTCATGCTCTGTGGCCAATTCAGGGACTGTCACAAGCTTGAGAGCAATTCCCAGGCGTTGTGAGCCAAATTCGGCGGCCCCCGTCCTAATTAATCCCTCCTCTCCGAGTTTCTGCAAGGGTTTCTTCTTTATCCAACAATGCGGGGTGAGAGACTGAGAATGTGCAGTAGACGTGGAGGTTCTCGCGGACGGGCTACCACTCAGAGGCCTGCCCCCATTTCTCCTTCCTCCTCCGTTGAAGTTACGTCTGAGCAGCAACACCTACATGGTAACAGAGCCGGACGAGGCAGAGGGCTGGGGAGCGAACGCATAATTGATTGTGGACATGAGGCGCATCCTACGGTCAGGTATCGGATACCCTGCACACTCGCCAATTCTACTTTTATTGTCTCTGTAACTGTTGAGCATTGTGATATTTTCAGAGATCAGGCAGATGCAACTCTGGAAAACCCACCTCAAGTTCAAGGGACAGTGCCTATAATTGACCTGCAACGCCCTGTTAGGGAAAGCTCCCCCTTAGCTACTCCAGCAGCTCTTGCGGGTCCAAGCGAGCCTGTTCAGGGTCTCCCTTCCAGCGCGGTGGTCCCTCTCTCCGATTCTGACGACTCTCTGCAATTTGGGTGTCGAGTTGAGGAAGTGCCCTACACCACAAACGATGAATGATCAAGTCAAGCAGTTCGCTCTCGGCAGCCTAGGCCGCAGGAGCATCACTCTGTCTTTGAATCCTGTGTTTATGTATCAGTTCGACAGTATGGGTCTGTATGTCTATGTGTCGGCAGTATGGGTCTATATGTCAGTCAGTCCATGTTTAAGCGGTGCTCATCATCGCCATGTTTGTCTATCTCAGCATGTCCCTGTTACGTACTGTTTAGAGTCACTGTTTTGAGTCTTAGGAGAAGACACAACAGAAGATAGTAATCCAAATTTTGACTGTGTTCAATTTTGGAAGGTGTAAATCTGGGCAAACTGTCAATTTCTGGGCAGGATTTACAAGGCCATGGCCTTGTTGTAACTCTGATGTAATTTTTGACCTTTTTGTACTATAATAGAATTAGCCTTATTCAGAAAATAATAATAATAATAATAAATAAATAAATAATAAATAAAATAAATAAATAAATAAAACAAAACAAAATAAAATAGGTGCAAACAAGTCACAAACCATTGAAAGCACAAAGCTAGCAACATACATCATGACTCAATCCCATGGGTTCCTAATGCTTCCAAGGGAAAGCTCAACCCGAGCCTTCTTCAAGGTTTCATGGCAGTCTCTTTTGCCATGCAATCCCCTGCATCATACTACCATTAACAAATAACTGCCAGTGTATAAATAAGCATAACAATATATCGATTACCTTACCTTGTTGTACCCAACAAACTGTCTTGTAACTAAACACATAAATATATCATTTCTCAAGGGATTCCAATTCCTTGACGAATCTAGCCATAACTAGAATCCAACTGCTATACTTGTCAAATACATGTTCATGAATATAGCACATATACACACAATGTTAGACAAAATCAAGGTTAAAAAGACTTCCTGTATTCATGCCAAGCACTCTTTCATTTGGAATTGTGGTTTCCAAACATATCCAAAGGAATTCTCACCCAATTCCTCTCTTTTACATTTTTTCTTGCTGCAATTGAGGATTATTATATATTATCACATCACCCAACTCTTAGTTATATAAATAAATTGACTATTACTTTGTCATCCTATTACCAAGCATGTTTCCCTACAATTGCTCACACATGTTAGTCACATGTTCCAAAAATCAAGACATCGTGTCAATTAATTTGAAATCAACATTTACTAAGACTAACAACCATGTCATAATTTGTAATCAACTCAAAGTCATTAGTCATAACACTACAACTAGCACCCACTTGTAGTCAAGTATATATCATCTATCTCAACACATATTGTGTTAGTACAACCGTCTTAAAACAAGATTATTCCTTCATGAAATATTATAGACACATGTCAGTCTAATTTATGGAGGTGAATTAGAGTATTTGTTTTAATATCAATTCGGGTCAGTAAACTTAGAAGCATACCCAAAGTATATGGATCTTAGATTTAACTAATGTAGGAAGTAGTTGTTTAGATGAAAAAAATGGAAATGCATATTACAAATATAAATTATTGATTGTAAAGTAATTAAAATTCTGATCTAAATGTGGAGCATAGACAACAAAGAAGAACTCTAACTTAGAGGTCATGGTTGTCCTTCCTTATCATTCCTATTCCAACAAAACCAATTCCACCATAAAGCATAACACAATTAAATAAAGGAAGCAATAACGATTAAATACATAAACACAATTTCCAATTCAATTCTTAGCTCACAAGGAAGAGGATCTAACTTAGATGTCTGGGTTTTCCTTCCTTACTTAAACCAATTACTGAAATGAAATCACTTCAAAAATATAAATGACTATGACATACAATGAATTGACTCAAAAAATATTCACAAGAAATTGTAAAGGAAATATTCAACAATCTAAGATATTAACAATTATGCATAACAATTACAATGCAGTGTACTTAGCTTAGAATGGGGGCCCTTCACCTTTGCTTGGTACACTTGAAGACTATGAACTATAGTATATCAGCAATCACATTCCACAACAATCACAACAAGAAATAGAAGGCAATTTCTTCAGATTATATTCAAAAATAGAGAAGTCACAATAATAATAATATCCATAGTTGCTTGAGTGATTGTGTTTAAATAAGCTAAAAATGTAACAAGATAAGCTAAAATGGCTGTAACAACTAACAACAATCCTATTCCACCTCATAGGGTCGAACTCATCCATTTGTTACACAAAATAAGGAAAGATTCCACAAAATCCCAAAACTGCCCCTAAATCAGGGGATTTCCTGATTGACTGGTCAAGTTTGACCAGCTTTGACCGGGCCTAATCTGACTGATCTAGAGTGAGCCAATATGAATCTGTCCATCCTTGGTTCCTATACTTTTCGAATCTACTTTCAATTCGTGCCCAGGTGTCGTGCACATACGACTTCAATGGAGACATTACGAGAAATTCTGTTTTTGCCAAAAATAAATTTTAATTTCCAATTTTTACTAAAAATTCTAAAAATAAAAATACATAATTATTTTACCTTATTGTGTAAAAAGAGACAAAATCATGGTAAATATGATCAAGATATGATGGTGAGGGATGGTAAAGAGGTGGAATGTGCATGGTGAAAAAGGTCAAAATTGAGGGTTGATATCTCCCCCTTACTGATCCAAAAGCATGTCCTCATGCTTGCCTCTATCTTTTGGATTTCCTGCCTCTGCCTAGTGATCTACCTGTTGTTCTTACTATTGATCTACCCATCGATGTAGAAGCCTTTATCTGAGATGCCTGCCAAAGTATATCAATTCCTTCTTATCCTTTCTCTTCTCCTTTGTAAATTGCACTCTTTACTTTTTGCTTCTTGTACTTGTACTGCCAGTGCTTTTTCTCCTTTAGCCACCTAAATGCTTGTTTTGAGATGAAGATGTTTGGCGTTTCTAGTTTCTTCATTTTCTTTTTCAATTGTTTGTTCTCCTTAACAATCTTGTTATTCTGTTCTTTGTACATATCATTTTCTTTCTTCAGATGCCTCTCCATAATTTCAGTTACTTGAAGTTTTGTTTTTAATTCTTTAATCTCTTCTTCTTTGTGACTTTCTAATGGTTCACCATGAACCTCTTCAGAAACCCTTTTAATCCTCTTTACATATGTGGAGAAAGAAGATGATTCTTCTCTCTCAACCTCCTCATTCCAAGAATATTTTTCCAATTCTCTAAGTTTTTCCTGTGCTTCCTTCCCTGGTTTCTCAATCAGTTCTTATTGTGGCTGCTGAGTTGTATCAAGGGGTAATTCTACTTGAGTTTCTACATCAATAATTTTATCTTCCATAGAGGATTCCTCTATCATTCGTTTTCTCGACCTCCTTGGAAAAAATGTAAAGGATCTTTCCTTTTCAATGCTTCCGCCTTCTTGTCTTTTCTTCAATCTAGTTCTTGGATATAAAGGAGATTGCATAATATCTCTAAAAATGTGCATTTTTTCAAAAGCTTCTTCATTTTCAACTGGTTCTTCTTCCCTTTGCAATTCTACAAACTGATTTTTGCTTTAAAAACTCTCTCAAGTTTCTTCTCTATTTCTCAGTTGAAGCTCAATAAGGATTCTAATTAACCCTTGATGGAAATAACTAGCTTCCTTATTTCCAGTTTTTCTTCTTACTCCCTCAATCATTTTCACTAAACTTTTAGAAAAGAAATAAGGAAGGTTTAATTTGCAGTCACCTTTTATATGTTGGAGGAATTTGATATGGTATAGGTGCACTATGTTGTACCTCCCATCACAGGTAAAGTATTTCTGAATGATAAGAACCATTTCAGCCCATGGTTCTCTCAACCACTCCCTTGGAATCCCTTTTGTCCTGTCAAATGTACCTTTCCTTGGCTTCTCTAAGAAGTAGTTCCACCCTTTCTCCTTGAAATGTTTCCCTTTATGATATTTTCCCCTTGTCACTGATAGACTTGTGGCTTGAGAAAGGTACTCCGGTGTAATTGGAATAGTAATACCTCCTACCATGGTTTTCTCATTATCATAATTGGATACAAACATCTTTGTCACTTTTGCATTATACCCATTAAATTTCCTAAGAAACTCCAGTAGGCCTGCTTGATAGAGTTTCTCCATTGTCTCCTTATTCCAATTTTCGATTTGAAATCTTGTGGGCTCAAATCTTTGTTCCATTTTGAAATCTGGAAGGCTTTGTTTCTTCTTGTTTTGGTCTTTGAACCAATTTAAATATTCCTCAACAATGAATAACCTCATATAGAATAAAAACTATGTTAAAGAAATAAATTTGCTTGAAATCTATGTTGAAATGATAGAGTATTTGCTTTATGTGGTGTAAATATGAGAGATAAAAACGTTTTCTGTGTTGATAAACAAGAAAAACATAAATATGGCACTTACCCAAAACAAATCACTAATTCTATTCTTAAAAAAAACTTCAGAAAGGGAATGCTAAACTTCTGCGTTTTGATACTCTGCGTACCCATAAAAAGAAAATCTGTGTTCTGATATTCTGCTCGCCCACGAAAAAAATGTGTTTTGATATGGCTTCTTCTGGACAACATCAGGTTTCTAAGAGTTTTTTTTTTTTTTTTTTGTGCTCAAACTCTGCATTTCCTCTGGCAGTTGTGGACTTGGGGATGATTTCTAGCTTTAACACATAGTCACATATCTTGTTTTGACAATCTAGACAACACATGCAAGACTGAAGTGAAAATTGAGGTTTTTAATTGACACTGCTAGCTAATTCAAACTCAACCAACCCGTGATTTTATCCTAACTGGACTCAATCTCTCAGAAGATACGAAATCTTATGGGATTTATTTTAATGTTCTAACCTTATCACTCCTATTTGCCAAGATTTGCAATCCTTGATACCCTAATTGCTTCTGTCTTTTTGCATTGTTATAAAATCATGAAGATTTTGGAGTTTGTGTGCCTTACCTCTTCTTCTAGCTAGCTCTGAATCCGCCTTTCCACTCTCCAAGCCTTTGATACCTTCCCCGATGCTCCAGCCTTCGAATTTGTGGAGTGATGGGCGTACTGTGTCTTGCTCTTTGCGTTAGGCTTGAATTTTTTGTAGCTACATTTTTGGTTTTGATTTGAGTAATACGATGCTTCCTTTTCATCACTCTTTAACTCCTTATTCCAAGCTTTCTCCTTGTATTATTCACTGATTACTTTTTGTTGTATGTACAGAAAATGATAGCGTGGAATAAGGCTTGTTCTTGTCACTTGTTAATAATGAATGAGCCTTATGATGATGTTAATGTCGACAGACAATGGGTCTTATTTTAATCATTTGTTGGTAATCAAATGAGTCTATGTCAACAGAGAATAGGTCTTATGATAGGTCATATTCCTCCTATCTTTTGATGATTATAATGACAATCTTCAGGTCTTTTTGAAATGATCCCTGTACTTTTCTTTTGATTTCTATCCTTGTAAGTTTTTTATTGCATAAGTACAAAATAATCATCAGTTTACATCTTCCATATGTTTCCTTTAATGATTTTTTTTTTCTTGAAAATGACCATTTCAAGGTCATTTTGAAGACCCAACAGAGCATGTTTTCATTTTTATTCTCAAGCCATCTCTCTTTTATAGTTTTACCAAACAAATCTTGTGATGCTAACCCATGTTTTGATGTGGCTTTTTGCAGAAAAAGACACTCACTTTTGCCTCTTATAACCATAACAAATCTTTGTAATACAGACCCATATTTTGATGTAGCTTTTTGGAGGAAGACTCATTTTGCAAGGAGTAAAAAATGAAATAAAAGGTTTATGAAGAAAAATAAAGGGTTTATGTAGGAAATGAAGGGTTTATACAAGGGTGAAAGGTTTATGAAGGATTATACTCTTATGCACCAAGGTTTCAATTAGTCTTCTATTTTCAAGAATTTCTTTCAAAATAAAAAAGTATTAAAAAAAATTACTTACACTCTCTCCATTACTTTCCTTAATTGATGCTTGAAAATAAATGACTTGCTAATAGCCCCCTTAGCAGATTTGAGATGAACTGAGTTTTTCATAGCTTTCTTTGATTGTTTGTTCTTTGTATATAGGTCCCTTCTGATAGTGATCTTCAAGTCCCTTTATGAAGTAGGCTTGAATCAGTCCCTTTGTAATGAAAATTCTTCTCATGTTCAAGTCCCTCTGTAATGTTCAGGTCCCTCTGTAATGTTTAGGTCCCTCTGTAATGAGTAGGGAAGTATGGAAAGCTTATGAAAGTAACATAGGTTGAAGTCATGATCTAGTAGTAGATGGATAGATAGATAGATAATAGGTCTGGACTTCAACATGCATGATCGCGAAGCTTAACATATAATATGGATAATGGATGATATCATGAACAATATAGCTTATGAAATGATTCTTTGGCAATGGATGTGACTTGTAATGGTATATAACTTGACTTCTTCTTCTCATGATTGGCTTCATGTCTTTTGCCTTGATCTCAATCCATCTTGTAAGTTTGTTGGTGTTGTTGGTCAGCAACTAAAGACAAGCTTCAAGAGTTTGAGTTTCTTTGGATGAACTCAACATCATATGAATTCTAATTTTATTTGACTTGAATATTTTCATTTCATATTCTCATATATGAATTTTTAAAGATTGACTTTGAAAATCCTTCATCCATGGAGTTGACCCCTCAAATCTTCCCGGGACCTGCAAAAACATAGCACTTGCCTGCAATAAAATATTAGATGATGGAGGAAGAGAGGTGTATAGTCTCTCTTCTTCCAATAAATATTTAAAATAATTACAAGCAATGCTTGAAAATAAAATCCAAAGATAGACGAAGAAAATGCATTTGTTTACCCATTGAGGACCGGTGGCCAGCCTAGATCTCCTAACAGTATTTTGTTCACAAAATATTCTTTTTATGTCTAATTAGAGTGATTCCAAAGCCAATTTGAAGTGAATTCATATGGATACTTCCAGTATAAACATGTTTTCAAAATGGTTTATAATGCTATGCTAAAAATGATGAGAAGTACCATGTTTGATAGAGCTTCTTGTGAAGTTTTGACTAGACCAATACCCACTATTTGGAGCATAACTTTTGATTTAAAGATCAGATTGATGTCATCCACTTGTATATTAAAGTATATTAATTTTTTTCTATACAATAGAAACATGTTTTTAAAATTTGTAGGTTTGATATCACAAAATTACTGGTGAATAGACCTAGGAGGCAAAGTTTCACTATGTTGATTTTAAGACATGCAATCACTAAATGTGGAATAACGTTTTCATTTGACCTCCAAATGGAATAACTAAAATTTTATATTGAACTAGAATTGAATATATATCTCCCATATAAATAGGTTTTGAAAAGAAGATGATTTAGTATGTGAAATATTGCAATGAACAGTCAAGACCTAAAATTGTCACCATGCAGATTTTTCGACAAGTAGTTAGTATTTTGAGCATAACTTTTTCATATGATGTTGTATTGAGGTGATTCAAATTGATTTGGAAACTAGATTCCAAGGGATATATTCTCTATACATATTGTGTAAAAATGTTTCCATTAGAACCCTCAAATCAATCCTGTACTAGCTCTTTCCTGAAAATTTCTCTTGAGATTTGGTGTTTATTTTGATCATATCTTTTTGATTTGTGATCCAAATTGAAAATTTCAAAATGGATTTAAAAACTAAATTTCAAGAGATACCTTGTTTAAAAACATGCTTTAAAAATGATCCTATATGGTTACCCAAAATATGATTGTTCTTACTGTATTTTGCCATGAAATCCTTCCAAATGAATATTGAACAATGATTTGAAGAATTATTCATGAGAGTTTGAACCAAAAGTCTTATTGTGAACTCATTTTACCTATTTATTTATTTATTCTATTCTATCCTACTCTATTGTATAAAAATAAATCATTCTCTTAAGTATAAGAGAATTTCCAATGCATCCATTTGCGTAACAAGATCATAAGTAGACTCATATCCAAGTTTGAAAAATATATCTTAATAAATGCTTGGACATGAAAAGTTAGTTGATCATAAATATTTGATGCTAAGAAATGTTGATAAATGGAGTGGTGTTGTGGCGTAATGACTAATTGAAACCAAGTTTGAGTGTGATATTTAAGTATTTGATTCTCCTCAACTGTCATAGCATAAAGTTCTTCTTGTGGAACTTGTTCAAAATCATGAATGCACAAGGGATCTTGTGATACATATTCTATATTTCCTTCAATTTCTAGCTCTATTGTTTGAATTTCATTGCATGTGATCCATAACTCGTTGATCTCCTTACAAATATAATTAGAAAAAGCTTCTAGATTTTCTTCTTGTGGATCCTCTTCATGGATGCTTTGTTCCTCTTCTATTTTTTGAAATGAAGATTCATCCCTAGTGACCATTCTAAATCGTGGACAAGGATTTGAGAAGATCCTTGTGGTGGCAAACCCTCATTCTCTAAATGACTTCTTTAACATTATGTTTTGTAGATCTTTTTTTGCAAATATATTTTGTAGTTAATGAATTTTTGTTAGTGGTTGGGGGTTTTGTTTTGGGAATCTACATTTCTAATTTCTATATCTAAGCATGAATAACCATAATGAAAAGTGTTTTTGTTTTTATGTTTTGTTGTTTTTGCTTTTTTTTCCTATATGTTTTCTAAACAATCTTCCTAACTAGCTCTATCTAAGTGTGCTTCCTTAGCAACGACGCAAAAAATGTCAGTCTAATTTATGGAGGTGAATTAGAGCATCCGTTTTAATATCAATATGGGTTGGTAGACTTAGACGTACACCCAAAGTATATGGATCTTAGCTTTAACTAATGTAGGAAGTAGTTGTTTAGATGAAAATAATGGAAATGCATATTAAAAATATAGATTATTGATTGTAAAGTCATTAAAATTCTGATCTAAATGTGCAATGATTCTATGTGGAGCATAGACAACAAGGAAGAGGCTCTAACTTAGAGGTCTTGGTTGTCCTTCCTCATCATTCATTCCAACAAAACCAATTCCACCATAAAACATAACATAATTAAATTAAGAAAGCAGCAAGGATTAAATGCATAAACACAATTTCCAATTCAATTCTTAGCTCACATGGAAGAGGATCTAACTTAGATGCTTGGGTTGTGCAGAAATTTCTCTATAGATCAGCTAGCTCTGATATCGTGTAGAAATTCTCACTGTAGATCAACCTGATAATCCAATATACTAAAGAAAAATACTTAATATACTTCTACAATCAAACTTGCGGAAGCTTAATCGATTTGAGCAAGATCAAATAGAGCACATATAACAGAGAAGAAGAATCAATACACATGAAACACAGAAAAATACTTTGGGGAAAGTCTCAACTAAAAACCATGCTATCTGTACTATCATACAAGTGGAAATATCTTAGGATTACACAAAACTTTAGCTCACAAGCTATCCAGCTCTTAGTACAATCCACCACTTCTGCTCATAGACCGAATAGACAACACATATGCCTTCCTTCAGTCCTCCAAGCCTCCTATTTCCTTGCGCAGTTTCTCTTGGGTCCTCAAGCTGCCACCTGTGTGTAATAATCCCTCACACACTGCTCTGACCTCTGAAATAACTGTGCAATCCTGAAGGAATGAATTCCTTCTGCATGGATGAGTTTCCTTTATAGGAAAATTCCTCCAACTGATAGTACATTGTCCCTTCCTTTAATCTCAACTGGGTCTTTCTCTGAACTGACATGCATGAGTTATTTATGAGAGAATATTCAATTATCTGGAGAACACTAGTTGCATGCATGCAGGCATTAACTAACTGAACTCACAATTAGTTCCTCAAACTGTTTGGAACTAATTTAACTAAACTTAACTCAGTTAATTGAGCTAACTAATTACAACTCAAATACAACTCATCCTTATCTCCTTAATTAAGGGATAATCTCCTCAATCAAAGGGATAACTGTTGCATGTCTTCACAAAGACTTCATGTTTGATTTTCTCCAACTAATTAACTCAAGATGAATTAATTAATTATTTTTCAAACAACTGCTAAGACTAAATTCGAATTTTAATTCAGGGACAAATTAAAATTGGAATATATCCTAAAATGTTATCTATAACAATGCTATTTTTAGCATTCCTTGTTGCTATTTTCCACACTGGAACATGAAATGCTATATATAGCAATTCTATTTATAGCATTTCTTGTTGCTATTTTCAACACTCCCTCTCAATAAGAAAGGCATTCAACTCGAACCCGATCCTGAACCTTTGGAATGTTCTGCATGCAACACTTCTCTCAAGTGTTGCTGCTCCAGCAACTCCAGAAACAAAAATATCCAACCTGAATCAAAATGATGCCTCTATCATCAAAGTCTCTGACTGCTATTGCCTCTGTCGACTGAAAACTCTGCACCTCTATGCCCTTCAGTATCTAACTGCTCTAGCTTCTGCCACTTTGATCTCTGACTGCATCAATCACAATGATTCCTCCTGCTGCATCCGTGCTACTGCTGGTCCTATCTCCTAGCTGCATCCACACTGCACCTCCTCTCATCATATTGCATTATGCTGCCCACTGCTGCACTGCAACTCAGTTACTGAGAAGTAAGTAACTGATCTCCCAACTGACCTCCCTATTGGGCTAGAAACACCCTCTGACGCTGAAGCTTCCTCTGCCACTCCATCCACATCTGTCTCTACCCACTTAGCTAGTCCTGCTACTCCTCATCGAGGCTCCCGTAGCAAGGTATAATCAAAGAGGATGGGTACTTGAAGGATCCTACCCCTATTTCAACCTTCTTGGGATTATCACTTCACATCGTCCGACCTCCCACCTGGAGGTATGGATGCATGTGATCACTCTACCCACTTATCTCGAAATTTCCCCCTATTGGAGGTCTCTGCATGAGTGGATACCTCCACTCAGTCTCCTCTCGGCTCCTCTAGTTATGGCTGCTCCACAACCTCCTGAAGCTGCTTCACCAATTGTGGCTCCTCCACAATTGTCTGAGACATTCTGGCGCTGCATGTCTCAACCACCAAATCTCCAACATTTGCCTTGCTTTTCAAGGCTTTGCATGCATCTTGAACCTCAAGAGCATACAGGTTCTTGACTCGTGAACCGATCTGCTTCACTTGTCTCGTGGTGATGTGTCTAAGGAAAACCTTTCCCTTACTGAAGACTACATCATAGCCTTTGTCCTCCAACATCACGATCGATACCAAGTTCTTCTTCAGTCCTGGAACATACTTCACATCTGTCAAGGTGATGCGAGCTCCATGCTCCCTCTGAAAAGCAACCATGCCCACTCCTGAAACACTATACTTTTCATCATTACCCATCTCTATGCGCATTAGGAGGTCTTTCTCCTCCAAGGTACTGAACAAACTCTTATCGCCGGTCATGTGGAATGAGGCTCCACTGTCAAGAAACCAACCACAACCCATCATCGATGAAACCATGCATGCGATGAGGGTAAAATCCAATTTGAACTGAGAGGCCAATGCCTCACCTTGAGATCCTTTCGAGGATCCCTTCTTGGACTTCTTCGATGGGCAATTAGTTGCATAATGTCCCATCTTGTGAATTCGGTTTTCACCTGCAACCCCGAACTTCAAACTTCGAATTCTTCTCAATAAACTGTTCACAGCTATGATAACCTTTGCTCTGATACCATGTAGAACTTTTTCTACAAAACCTCACTCCGATACCATGTAGAAATTTCTCTATAGATCAGCTAGCTCTGATACCATGTAGAAATTATCGCTGTAGATCAACCTGATAATGCAATATGATAAAGAAAAATAATTAACCTACTTCTATAATCAAACTTGCAGAAGCTTAATCGATTTGAGGAAGATCAAACATAACACATATAATAGAGAAGAAGAATCAATACACATGAAAGATAGAAGAATACTCCGCGGAAAGCCTCAACTAAAAACCCCGCTATTTGTATTATCATACAAGTGGAAATATCTCAGGATTACACAAAGATTTAGCTCATAAGTATCCAACTCTCAGTACAATCCCTCACTTCTGCTCATATACCAAATAGACAACACATATGCCTTCCTTCAGTCCTCCAAGCCTCCTATTTCCTTGGGCAATTTCTCATGGGTCCTCAAGCTGCCACCTGTGTGTAATAATCCCTCACACACTGCTCTGACCTCTGAAATAACTGTGCAATCTTGAAGGAATGAATTCCTTCTTCATGGATGAGTTTCCTTTATAGGAAAATTTCTCCAACTGATAGTACACTGTCTCTTCCTTTAATCTCAACTGGGTCTTTCTTTGAACTGACATGCATGAGTTATTTATGAGAGAATATTTAGTTATATGGAGAACACTAGTTGCATGTATGCATGCATTAACTGACTAAACTCACAATTAGTTCCTCAAACTATTTGGAACTAATCTAACTGGACTTAACTCAGTTAACTGAGCTAACTAATTACAGCTCAAATACAACTCATCCTTATCTCCTTAATTAAGGGATAATCTCCTCAATCAAAGGGATAACTGTTGCATGTCTTCACAAAGACTTCATGTTTGATTTTATCCAACTAATTGACTCAAGATGAATTAATTAATTATTTTTCAAACAACTGCTAAGACTAAATTCGAATTTTAATTCAGGGACAAATTAAAATTGGAATATATCTTGAAATGCTATCTATAGCAATGCTATTTTTAGCATTTTTACTTTTAGTATTTCTTGTTGCTATTTTCCACACTAGTACCTGAAATGCTATCTATAGCAATGCTATTTATAACATTTCTATTTTTAGCATTTCTTGTTGCTATTTTCAACAGGTTGTCCTTCCTTACTTAAACCAATTACTGAAAGGAAATCACTTCAAAAATATAAATGGATATGACATATAATGAAATGACTCAGAAAATATTCACAAGAAATTGTAAAGGACATATTAAGCAATTTAAGATATTAACAATTATGCACAACAATTACAATGCAGTGTACTTAACTTAGAATGGGGGCCCTCCACCTTTGCTTGGTACACTTGAAGACTATAAGTTGCAATAGATCAACAATCATAATAAGAAGTAGAAAACAAGTTCTTCATATTATATTCAGAAATAGAGAAGTCACAATAATAATAATATCCATAGTTGCTTGAGTAACTATGTTTAAATAAGCTAAAAAATTAACAAGATAAGCTAAATGGCTGTAACAACTAACAACAATCCTATTCCACCAGATAGGGTTGACCTCATCCATTTGTTACACAAAATAAGGAAATATTCCACAAAATCCCCAAAACTGTCCCTATATCAAGGGATTTCCTCAGAGACTGGTCAAGTTTGACCAGCTTTGACTAGGCCTAATCTGACTGATCTGGAGTGAGCCAATAGGAATTTGTCAATCCTTAGTTCCTATACTTTTCGAATATAATTTCAGTTCATGCCCAAGTTTCATGCACATACGACTTTAATGGAGTCATTACGAGAAATTCTGTTTCTACCAAAAACATTTTTTAATGCTCAATTTTTACTAAAAATTCTAAAAATAAAAAGACATAATTATTTAACCTTATTGTGCAAAAAGAGACAAAAACATGGTAAATATGTTCAAGATATGATGGTGAGGGATGGTAAAGAGGTGGAATGTGCATGGTGAAAAATGTCAAAATTGAGGGCTGACAACACATACTCATCTCATGCAATTAATCAAACGCTCAAACAACTTGTAAACACACCATGTTAGATAAATAAAATATCTGACAATCAAACTCATACCTCAATGTATCTCAGGGGAGGCTATTACATCTACACAAGTCAGTCCAGATTAGGACGACACAATATCACAAGTATATTGACTCATACCTGAATATCATAACCATAACCATCTGCATTAACCATTCCACTTTAACAACATATATAATCAAGATCTTAACTGCAATGAACATATTCATCATGCATATGACCGCAATTCATATAACAAAAAGTTACTACCATGCATGACTGTCCGGTGCATGTGCATATGACCGCACTGAACAACTAGCATTTATCATACATGTAACCAAAACAACAATAGAATGACATGCATGTATATAACCATAATGCATATAGCAACCATTAACCAACATACATACATGCTCGACATACAAACATGTATGACGATTTACTCTTACCCCGAGGTCCAGTGCTGCAACCTTGCTCTAATGATTTGCATCTCAGTGCTTTATCTCAACCAACATACCAATAACATAACATACTAACAACATCACGATGACATAAATTGCATAGGACGACCACCATGATGCATGCACAACAAACACATAGACAACTAACATGCAGGCATGAAAAACACAATCTGCCCATCCAGTCCAAGTGCTTGAACCTGGGAGCCCTAATACCAACCTATAACCACCCCTCCCACATTTATCCACTGTCATCGACCTGCTAGGATAAACATGAGCTGAGGGCTACTAAAACATGACTTGACCTCCTAGATCACATTAAGGAAATGGAGTCAACAAGATGAAACCTTATTGACCTTCCTTAGGAGCTACAAGACCCACACGAGCTAAACAACCACTTTAGGTGCCCAAACCCTGAGCTAACTTGTCTGTTTAGTGATTTGGACTCCCAGTCGCTTGCATAATAAGGAAAGGCAGTGGCTGCGACTCTCTAGTCACATGGATAACCTTGCCTCCCAATGACTACAATCTAGCTTTTCTAGTTCTGAGCATGCAACCCCAGAATCTAAGCCACTTTTTCAGGGCTAGTACCCAAAACTCTGACGAAAACTTGATAGAACTTTCTAGAATGATGAATGACACGATGACAAAGCCATTAATGCAAAACTTGGTCAAGAACTTGACCTAACCAGGCCTAACCATGACAGTCATTTCGTTAAACATATGGTGACTGTTGAGTCTTGAAAATGTCATTCATTTCCATTACACTTTCACTATTATGTCCATTATATCACCTCCATCTCAATACTATGTCATCACATTCATCCCACTTTCATTATCATTGGGCCACATTTATGTTTTTCCAATATTTATTAATTCTAAGCCTTTTAAGTGAATTTGTGGTTAAAAATTAGAAAATAATGTGCATATGCTTATACCTAACAAATGGGTTGAGATTGTTGACATGTGTAGGTTGAAAGAAGGCTTCTAGAAGACCCTTATGTGGCACTCTAAGGCCAAATTCCAATTTGAGTGGAAAGAATCATGGGATCATGAGGATATGTGTCACATCTCCTAATTATATTGTAACTCTAAGAAGACATGTGTCTTATCAGTTCCTATTTTGATTAGGACTCTAGAGGTAGAGGGAGAGATTCATGGACTCTCATTAATGAGATGGCTTCTCATCTTTTTGTATAAATAGGAGATCTCTCTCCTTCATTTGTTAGTTCTTAAGTCTTTTTAGCTTGTGAGTTCTTTAGCTTGGAGTTTGTAGTTCTTCCTTGATGGCTTTTGAAAGCTTTGGAGAACTTTGTTGTACTTTGTAATTTTGAAGAATTTGAATAAAGCTTTGATGTTCTCAACATGGAAGGAGATGTGAAGTAGATGTCATGGAGCATATTAGAATGTAAGGTAGAGTAGATTTCATTTTGTAAATTTTGCTTTGATTTCATTATGTCATTTGATTGCTT
Source organism: Pinus tabuliformis (assembly GCA_031772625.1). Classification (NCBI taxonomy): domain Eukaryota; kingdom Viridiplantae; phylum Streptophyta; class Pinopsida; order Pinales; family Pinaceae; genus Pinus; species Pinus tabuliformis. The sequence continues at coordinate 1,593,827,432 of CM062817.1, read as the reverse complement.
TCAAGTTTGATAGATTAGATTTTTCATTCATGCAATTTTAATTCATGCAAGTGTGTTCAACCGGTTGATTGTAGATTAGTAATGCACATAGCTTTTTAATGACTAATGACATGATGGAATCATCTTGTCCTTCTGCTGATTTATTTTCTTAGTTCTAATTCCAGCATTGTTTATTTCTTTCAATTTTGTTTTGTTCATTTACTTTTCTGCAAGATAGATATTAGACTGCTCATGTCATTTTCAGTTACCTCCTATAGCCAGAGCGACTCAAATAGTGAGGGATTGAAGTATGAATGCGTAGTTTGATATTAGTTTATTTTTCTGCAAGTTAGTTATTGAATTGCTCATGTCATTTTCAGTTACCTCCCATAGCCAGAGCGACTCAAATGGTGAGGGATTGAAGTATGAATGCGTAGTTTGATATTAGTTTATTTTTCTGCAAGTTAGTTATTGAACTGCTCATGTCATTTTCAGTTACCTCCTATAGCCAGAGCGAGTCGAATGGTGAGGGATTGAAGTATGAATGTGTAGTTTAATATTAGTTTCATTTTATGCAAATTAGATATCAGATTGCTCAATTTGTTTATGATTACCTCCTATAGCCAGAGCGAGTCGAATGGTGAGGGGTCAGAATATGAGTTGATGTAATATGATTTAGTTTACTTTGCTTATAGTTTTTGAATTGCTTTAAGTTCAGTTTTCTTTTTATACAACAACAAGGATACTGGGTTTCATAGTCACTAGCTCATTGATTGGTTGTTGCATTCTATTTTGATTGAAGTAGCTGCATATTTACACTTTTGTTTAAGTACTAATTCCATTAATAACATGTTTTGAGATCTTTTGAACTGCTAAGTTTTGGAAGTTACCATTAGGGACATAGGCCTTGTCTTGAAATCTCTACCCATACTTGTCCTTTAAAAGTATTCTTAAGACCCTAGAATAGGATTTCCATTTGCATTAGACACTTTAGGAAACCAACAAGAACAAAACCTCCAAAACAACATAAACTATAAAACAACAAAGTAAGAAAAAGGTTAACTAAGCACATATGGTGCACCACACTTCATCAGTTTACGATACCCGGATTGATAATTTATGTAGAGCAATTTAAGACATTAAATTGACTAGACAGTGACCATGTAATATACAGGTCATAAAGGGATATATGAACATAGGGGTCTCATAATTATCTGAAAATCACCAAGAAGGTCTAATGCCCTCTCACCATAGCTACAATACCATCTATTAGGTCGCGCATGCAATACCCATTCGTTTACCTATCCAACATGTTAAGAACCATAACTAGAATATGTCATGAAACCATGCTTGTAACCAACATATAACCATAATAATAATAATGATAGAACAACCATCAAAGGCACATCATAACAAGTACATTTACTCATAAAATAAAAGAGGAAAGAACTCTTATGAACATATGCAAAAGCCAACGAAATCAGGGAATTCCATGTACCACCTGACCATAGATTGGGCTGAACCAGATATTTTTTCAGTCAATCACCTTTGTGCCATATTCCAAGCATGAATGTGGGACTCACAACAAAACAACCAAGGCTTCCTTAGGATTTACCGCAATCCCACCAAAACTAGTAAAGGGAATCCTAGGCCCGAAACAAGCACCTACGCGACCAGGCTTTACTGCAATTCGACCATTACCGGTCAAGGGATTGATAGGCCCAAACAAAAACATACACTACTAGGGTTTACCATAATCCCTCCCAAATTGATCAAGGAATCACTAAGCCTAAACAGGGTCGGATGCCTTCGGATTTGTTCACCAATACCTTGAGAAATTTTCCCATCTCCACCCTCAGGATTTACTACAATCTTGCCAAAACTGTTCAAGGGATTCCTAGGCCCTTAGGAATTTTCATGAGACCACCTCACTCGGTGTCAAAACCATCCGACAATCCAAAGCTCAACCAAATGAAAGAATCCCATCACACCATGTCTATCCGAGAATGATAAGTCAAGGTTGAAAACACTATCACACCTAGCAAAACCCATGCCAATGACCACAAGAGAACCAAATACACACATGCATGCCAAAACTAGCAAGGAAATCATACATACAACTTGATACCTGCAAGTAATCTCGTTATAGTCGCTTGATCCAACTCTTCCTTGCTTGATCCTTGCTTTTCTTTTCTTTCTTGTCCTTCCTTTGCCTTCCTTTCTCCAATGCTAGAGTGTTCCAAGAATTCTCTAAGTGTGCAAGAGTATGAGAGAGAGAGAATAAAGAGAGATCTCCAAGCTAAATTTGACAAAACCTATGAATTGATCCCCATAAACCTTTTTTATCATTGAGGCCTTTATTTTCTTAATTTTCCTCCATTTTTCCTTCAATTTCCTCCGCATGCAATCATTTGACCTTTCACCTTCCTTTTCTCCTATTTTCCATTATTTTGATAAATAAAATGCTAATTAATGCCTCTTTGCCTTTTCAAAGCCTTGGTACTGCCTTTACCAATTTCCTTAGCCATAATAAACCAAATGAACACCCACTAGGATGTTTTTCCCAACATTAAGCTTGGAATACATGTCCCATGACCTTGGTCTTATTTTGTCTTTAGTTTACATGAACTTTATTACAATCTGCATGGTGGTAATCTTTAATGGGTATAGTCTAATGGGAAATAAGGAACTCATTGTTGTAAATGGTAATGGACATGATGGTCATTAAGTACTAGTATTATCCTTATTTGGAATGAATTTGTTAACGTTAAATTGTACTTGAAATGGTCGTATTTATATGGTAACGATTGATTAAGAAAGGGTTCCATAACCCAATCATTGAGTTATTGCACCATTCTAGGTGAGTAGAGTGAATGATTAGTATCAAGAGTAGTGAGGCCTTGTTTGTCTACATTGTTAGGTTGTTGATCATGCCATTAGAGCATGTGGCTCAATATGGACAATCGTTGAGACAAGTTCCAAGTAGGGTAGTTGAGTGACTAAGTGTCACACCAACTAAGTGTTGTAACCCTTTCATTACAATGGACATTATTGTTATGTGCAGGTTTCTCCTGTACTTGGGTTCCCAATATATATCATGTGTCTATGCTTATGGTTTGGTCTTTTCATTTTCTATTTTGTCTATTATTTTATTATTTTAGTTCAACATGGATTATTTATGACTGTGTCTGAGTTAATCTAAGTCTAGAATGTTGTCTAGAGCGCATAACAAGCAAGGAATCTAAGTGCAATGGATAGATAAACTATGTTGGATTGTTAAGTCTAACCCTCTTCTAAGCTCTAATTGAGCTTCACATTCGTTAAATCACAATAAGTAGCCAACAACCAAATTAATTTCCATTCAGATTTTTTTGTGTGTAAGGAATTCTTATGTTAATGGTGGCATATTTTTTTTTCAAAATAATGATTATTAATATTTTACAAACTTCAAAAAGAAGAAAATTTCAATGAGTCCACAAAACTATTGTGCATTCAAAGCCAAGTCCATTTGCTTAAAAACTAATGGGTATATTTTCTTACAAACTTCCCTAATTGAAAGATAATTTTGCAAAAAAATAATTAAGGGACATTCAAATACCCAATAAGGAATTACCTAATGAGTCCACCGAGGTTGTTGAGCTAGTGTCTTCAAAAGAGTAACCTAAGCGTTCATGATGGCAACTTTGAATGGAACATCATATTATAAGTTTAAATTCATGTTTCTTTGTTTACTTTATTTATTGTAGCACAAAATATGTGGTGGTAGAGGCGAGGGGATTGGATATAAGAAGGACTACAATAAGGATCACACTTTGCACAAATGTTGTGATATTCCTAATTAAAATAATATGTAGTTTACATGACCCAGATTTCTGAAGGGAATGAAATGAAATACATATTTATAGCCAAACACATGATACAATGAAACTTGACTTCTATTAAAAAATGAAAAGTTCTAAAATTGTAAAAATGTAAAAACAAAACAAACTAGCTCGAATGGTGGCAACTTATCTCTGAGAAGAGATGTGATGGCTATTCACCTTGTCCAACGTGAGTTACAATGAGGCTGAAAGGCCCTTTTTAACATCAAAAGCAATGAAGAAACCCTAAATGTCCAAAAATCTAACCCTAGGAGATGAAACCCCAAAAGGCTTGTGGTCCCCACTAGGGTTAGTTCGTACATCAACTTCCTAGGGCCATAACTTTTGCATATTATATCTATTTTACATGCATACTAACCTATTGAAAAGGTCTAGCCAAGAATTACACATTTCAACCAATCAGGTCTTGCCTAATTGGGTCCCCGTCACATCAGAAAGCCATCATTTATGGCCTCAAAACGACCACAAAAGTTTAGGACTCGAAAAACTATACAAAAAATGCCAAGATGGAGAATTGTGCTTTGAGCCAATGGAGTAGGTGAATGGCCACCAATATCCACATGGATCATTACAAGCACATCATAGGACATTAGACCTTTTACATAGAGGTTGGGATGTGCATGTACATCGGGAAACACAACATAGTAATATTTTTTCGCTAAAAAATAAAAGAAAAATATAGTGCCAAATTAACTTTGGTGGAGAACTGTCAGAAGTGAACCAAGACTACAAATATATGGGGTTAGATTTCAATGAAAAATAGAGTTGGATTTTAAGGAAAAGACTTCAAGGGGGCTTAAAAGCTTTCCTTCTATTAAAAATAGATGCAGGTTAGCAAAGATATGCGATTAATAGATGTGGCATTCCCTCTTTCGAACTCTCATTACAAGAATGCTCATCAATGGTTGTGAAGTTTTGGGTCCAGGTGTATTGAAAAGCCGGTGGAAGCAATTGTAATAAGTACAAAAACACCCAATAAGAAATAACCTAAGAGTTAAAAATAAAATTCAATATGAGACACTCCTTACATAATCATGATTCCTCTCAATATAGTTGGAAACTTTTAGAAAAGTAATTTATATTATCATAAAAAGAAAACTAAGAACAATGACATAATTGTGGGTAAAATCACCGAATGAGAGTTGAGAAGATGGAAGAAATCATAGGACTTCCAATGTAGAAATTTGCTTAAGAATTAGGGCATAGAAAGAGGACATTGTCTCATTAATAAAAAAACACTAAAAAACCATTTTATATGTGGAAATGCTACCACAAGGTGAAATGGTAGAAACACACCGATATGAAACATTAGTGCTTCATAAAAAGCACCAATAATTAGGTGGCCAAAAATAAAAGTTCAAGACCTTTTGAAACTAAACACATCATGACATAAGAAACATGAGATGGATCAACTAACAATAAACTCCAAGACATGTTGAGATGTGAAACAAGAAAATAAAAGCAACCCAAAAAACTATAGAAAAAGAAGTTGTATATAATATATTGAAACAATAAAGTTGAAATATAACAATATTTCCTTCTTTATTGAGCAACATACCTACATATAACAATAGGGTCCATAAGTCCAATGAGAATTTAGAAACTGTATTTCAAAAAGACCAAATAAGAACCACTAAATAAATAGGGTCCATAAGTCCAATAAAAATTTAGAAATTGTATTTCAAAAAAACCAAATAAAAACCACTAAAAAAAATGATCGAAAAAAAAGCGATGAGCCCAAAAAATTCCCAAAAACAAACAAACATAACAATCAACACTTACAATAAACCCATATTTTATAATATTTTGTATCAACCAATATATCATAATTTTCTTCTTATTTTAACCTATAATTTTATAATATTTTGTATCAACTAATATATCATAATTTTCTTCTTATTTTAACCCATATAATTTTATAATATTTTGTATCAATCACTATATCATAATTTTCTTCTCATTTTACTTCCTGCCATTTTTTTTTTTTCACTATTATATTATTTTATTTGTTTAAAATAATATGAGCTCAATACAATTGCTTCACCCTCCGGCTAATTAGAGTAATAAAAAATAATCTATGCAAGTGAGTGAAATATATGCACTGACATTTAGAAAACTTTGAAGCCGAAATATTGCTAATTTCCCAAGTCGTTTAAACAGAGGCCAGAGCATTGAAAGGGAGGAAACCATGGCTCAAGCCATATCGTTAAAACCCTAGTTCCCTTGAGCCTTGGCATAGCAAAACCTTAACTCTCAGTCATCCAAAAATGGAGGAAACCATGGCTCAAGCCATACCGTTAAACCCTAGTTCCCTTAAACCTAGGCATAGCAAAACCTTAGCGATCATCTAGGTTTGATTTCTTCCACTGCTCTTCTACACCGGAAGGGGAAATCTACTCCAGACTAGGTCATGACTTCTGTGCGTCGTGCAGGACTGGCCTTGGTCAGGCGAGAATTTTCAACAGTCCAGCTGCGCCCTCCACGATGGAGATCTGCACGACCGGAATGGCACCAAAATATGGATTCCACGTCTCTCAAAACCTTCCCAAATGGTAAGAGCTTTCCGCGTTCTCAAGAAATCAGTCTGAGCAATAAGTTTTACTCAACGGATGCATCCGCCACCGTCCAAATCCCTGAGGAAAGTCAAGCAGTCTGGAGGGAGAATGAAAACCCTGAACCACAAGCCCTAAGCAGCGAAGAGGAGGAAGTCACTATGAATCAGTTGAACAAATATGGCAAAACCCCGGAAAAAAAGAAATGGAAGCTGGTGGATGCTATAAAGGAAATATGGCAAGTCCTTGAAAAGGGCGATGCCGACATGGAGGAAACTCTTACTCAATTGGGTGTTCAGATAACTCCACGACTGGTAAAGACTGTATTGGATACAACAAGTTCCCCAAGGTCGGCTCTGAGGTTTTTTCAATGGGCCAAAGCACAACCGGGTTTTCGACATAGCGTTTCAACTTATGACAAGCTTGTCGATGTTCTCGGCCGCTCTAGGGACTTTGAAACACTGCAGAGCGTTTTGTCAGAGAGATCCGCCGAATGTTGCAGTAATTCTGACAAAACATTTTCATTTGCTACTGTAAGTAATGATGACCCCAATTTGCTGAATGAAGTCATGGAAATGATCAAGAAGCTGGAGATTTCTGCCAGGAGAGACGCTTATGGAAAGCTTGTTTCTGCTCTGTTTAAAGAGAACCATCTCGGCGCAGCCGAAGTCGTATTGGAAAAGATGGCGAGTGCTGATTGTGCTCCGAAAGCATTCACATTTCGTCCACTCATATTATTCTGCTGTCAGAAATACCAGATGGATAAGCTACGGTGGGTTTTTGAGATGATGAAGATGAACGGCTGTCCTCCTGGTTCTCTGTGCTTTAATTTTGTTTTAAATGGATTTTGTAAGGGGAAACGATTTGCAGAGGCAGCTGAACTTCTTGAGAGTATGGCTAAGATGGGCTGCAAACCGAATGCAATTACATATGATATATTGATTCAAACTGCTTCCATGATGGGGAGCGTACAAGGAGCGCTCCAGCTCTTCGATAGATTGAAAGAAGAAGGAATTAGCCCTCTGTATCGTACTCATATGATTATTCTCGATGGACTCTTCCAAACCAGAGGTTTTAATGAGGCACATTCATTCCTGATTCAGCAAAGTGGAAAGGATAGTATTTTGGATTTGAATAATTATGGTTATTTGATTGGTGTTTGTAGCAAATCAGGCCTAGGGCAAGAAGCGCGCCATCTTTTGATGGAAATGCAAACTAAGGACTTGGAATTTCTGGATGACCAATTAGGCATCGATGTTTTACACTAAAACCAAGTTAGTCAGGCAATGTAGTAAAGCTGTTGATTTTTCATTGGATATGGATAACTATCATTGTTGCCATGATATATACTGTTCAGTTGACGGGGTCTGTCCTGTTATTGCAATGAAAAGATGAAGATAAAGAATCCTATAAACTTCCACTTAGATCAATTTGATCGGTTAAACCTGTGTCAAGTCCCCTTGATGAGGAGGGAAACCAGCTGTGAGAGGTCAAACACCTACAAGAACTCTACAGCCAGCAGGGTTTGGACCTTGTTTCAGAATAAGTTTCGGGCCCTACAGGCTTGCTAAGTGCAAGTTCAATGGGGGTTCTGGACCTTGTTTCAGACTAAATTTTGGGCCCTTCAGTCTTACTAAAAGCAAGTTCAATGGGGTTCTGGACCTTATTTCACACTAAGTTTTGGGTCCTTCAGGCTCACTACATGCAAGTTCAATGGGGGTTCTTGGTTTGATGGTAGCTTTATTGAAAGGTTGAAGTGAGATAATTCCGCAATCTGGGTCTGTCCTGTTATTGCAATTAAAAGGTACAGCTCAGTTTATAATTCCTTGATCTGGGTCTGTCCTGTTATTGCAATTAAGAGATACAGTTCAGTTTACTTGGTCTGTTTTGTTTTTTTTTGTAATTAGAAGATAAAGTGTCTTATTAACAACGTCTACTTAGACCAGTTTGGTCTGCTGGACATATGTTAAGCTACTTTGATGAAGGAGGAGGGAAACCAACTCTAGGAAGTCAAACACCTTCCCCACACAAAAAGGCTTTATATCAATCAGGTTTGAATCTGATCTGTTTTGCACTATGCTAGTTTCGGGGCATTCAGGCTTAGAGGCTTTTGGTTGGGTGGTTACTTTCATTGAAACATTGAAGTGAAATAATTTCTTAATTTCACCAACTCTAGGAGGTCAAACACCTTCCCCACACAAAAAGGTTTTATATCAACCATGTTTGAACCTGATCTGTTTTGCACTGTGCTAGTTTCGGGGCATTCAGGAGGCTTTTGGTTTGATGGTTACTTTCACCGAAACATTGAAGTGAAATAATTCCTCAATTTCACCTCTAGTGCATGAATGTTTGTGGTTAGAAATTGCTGCAATCATGCACATCCGCATGAAAATGTGAACAGGCAGATGTAAAGGCTTGAAGGGTGCAGAAGGAAATACAGCTTCCACTTTTTTTTAAAAGCTTTATCTGACAGTTTGATATCGTGGTTATAATTATAATTTTCTAAAATTATCAAGATTTCCTTTTTATGCCTTTATTTTCTGTAATTTGTCACATAACATATGAGGACTAGAATTAACAGTGGTGTGCAAGGATCCTTTCCCATATTTATAGAAAAATGATATAAACTTCAAAAGGCTCTCGTCTTGAGTTGGGACATGGATGGTTTGTCTACTGGTTTAAGAATTTGTAAGTAGATATTTATAGGCTTAGTTTATTGTGGTTGTCCCATTACAATTAATTGATGAGAGGAAGAATTAAGTAACTTTTTCGAAATCTGCGGCTTTATTAAGTGATTTTTTGTTTTTTCCAAGAAAGAATGCTCAAGGGTTAGAGTGAGAATCAGCTCAACGGTTAGAGTGAGGTTGCGGTATCAGGCTAGCCCACAAGTATACTTAAGAATTCACAAGGCATGAGGTCATTATAACAATACTTTCATTAGTAGCGATTTGAACCTAGTTGGGAAAAATAACAGCCATTCTACCCAATTACATGAAATAACCCCTATTGACATGCTTTTTCAAGTGATATTAATGTGAGAAAATCCAATTATCAAGAATTTGCAGAAAATCCAATTATCAAGAGTTTGGTCTGCAAGAACTTTCTTACAAATGATTTCTTGTTTTGCAAGAACTTTCTTACAAATGATTTCTCGTTTTGCAGCAGAAGAGATACATCTCTATATCATCTAGGGTTGTTGATATCTTGTTTCTGAGATTCTCCGGTAAAGCCCATACAGATTCCAGAATGCGTCAAGGATCAAACTCAAGCTAGTTGTAGTTTATTACGAATACCAAAATGTAAACTATTGTACTGTCTCTCTGCGGACATGTAAATTAATTTGTTAATATAGTTGCTTGATTGTCTTTGTTATCATTTGCTGGATTTGCATGTGGCGAGGTATACAGAGGAGTAAGATGCATCTGGAAAGATTTCACAAATAACTAGGGTCGGGGGAACATATGTCAGATCTTAGACTTTGCCCTTTCAATAGAAATTTGTTGCTTTCCAACCCTCATATTTTTGGGAATTCTTTTAAACATTAAAATTTATTGGGCAACTAAAGGAACAGTAAGATATAGATGCACAATAACAGGGATGCTGACATTTAGAATATCGAACTCAGTTTTATTAAACAATCATTATATTTCACAAATTTTTAAATCTGTCAATACATAACGAAATATTGAAACTGAATTCTACTATCCTTTTTCGTGCAGTGTTGTCTATCTCGTTTTTATTCTTTCTTGTATTCTTTGTTCCAAGACACCAGTCACAGATCCTATTCATGTTCCAGATGCAAATTCTTTTCTCTACATGTTTTTTATTTTTGGGTTGTGCTTTATAGAACAACGCTTTTCCCTTCGCGTATTTTAATTTATTTAATGTTGGGTTGTGATTAAGAGGAGACTGTTGAGTAATCTCCACCTTTGCCCTTTTTGGTTTTTGGGATTGATAGTGAGTTATATCAAAATAAAATAATGAATCTATCTTTAAAGATTGGGACAATTTATCATTTTTTTCTTTGCAGAAGAATTAGTGGACTTGTCACTTATTATCAAGGAGACCTGGGATCAAGTCAGTTGGATGGCTATTATAATCTTGAACCTAATGCAATCACCCACAAGTCACATTAAATCGCCAGAGTAGTCACATTAAATCGCGAGAGTTTTGAACTGTTTTTGTTCTTTCCTGTCTTCTCTATTCCATGTCACTCTTCATGTTTTTCAATTTTGGGTTATGCTTTGTAGATGGAGACTTCTGACCCAGCTCCATGATTGTCTATTTTTTATTTCTAGGACTAGTGATTCACTAGGTCTATTGAAATAAAATAATGAATCTATGGACAATTCATTATCAGCATCACAAGGTGGAAGGTCCACACTCAAGATGATTGGAAGGGTTTTAGAGTTGCCCCTGTTTTTCAATTGAAAATAAAAAGAATTAGAAGAATAGAGAATGTTAGAGAGGAATGATAAGGTTAGGCCACCAAGTTAATTAAGGAATTAATTGTTATTAATAAATTACCACTTCTAAGGTAAGGTTTATATGGTTGATTTTAACAAATACACTAACTAGAGACATGAGAAAACAAGAAGAACACAATTGACTTTATTACCTTTTTTATTTTGGTGATCTAATTAAATCTATTTACATGAATATGAAAATGGAAAGTGGCAAATGCAACCTAACCAACCCTTCAAAATACATTAAGTTAATTGACTCCCCTTTTGGTGTGCAAACAAATTGGGAAGGTCCTCAAATTTATTGCCCTCCTTGTTGGGTGAAAATCTGTATTTAGGTTCGAGACTATCTAATTAAAACTTCGTCTTTTAATGAGGTGTCATTTTTGCCTAGAAAACAATGGAAATTCTGGCACAATTTTGATAAAATTTAGTGTAATTTTTTGGAAATCCGGGTTACAGTTGTTAAGCTTCAAGAATCTGTGTGCCCTAGGGTTTTTTAATGGTGTTGAATCCATTTCCACCATCAAAAACACGATTCAAACACTCCTAATGTCAGATGAATTTTTTTTTTGGATTTCGACGATTTTTGGTTGTCCGGGCAAAATGAATGCCTCGGTCGACAACGCCAATTAAAACTAAACTAAACTATTCCATTAGAAGCTATTTGGGCTTGGATAAAAGAAACAAATTGTAAGCAATAAAGAAGAGTTAAACGCTTAATTTGTGAATGGGTGATGTTCTTCTTCTCATTGTGGAAACAAACAAGGATATAATGTCTTCAATTATCAAGGAAAAAGAAGCACACAAGTTGCACACACCACTTAAGATTGGGAAATATGGTGTCAGTATGCATGATGAAGTGTCCTTAGTGAAGAATGTTACCTCTTCTCTTACAATCCTAGGCTTGAAGCTTCTTTTTAAGTGTTGATGTAGGTTGATCAAAGTGCAACTATGGAGGGGGCAAAATACAACACAAAATGCAACTAATCAATCTAACATAGAAAACTAGTAATTATATCAGTGTCCAATAAGGAGAGGGTTGATGGAGATAATAGATTTAGGGAAGCCCAAGAGTGAGGACGATGGTAGGATATACTAAAGAGTGAGTAAACTAGAAATTCAATAGAGTTTTAATTTACAAAAGAAATAAAAAAAGAACCCTTAACAATGAGCCATATAATGACATAAATAGAAGAGGAAATGCTTTGGTGCCATAACTAGCTTTTGCACTTCTTGTTGAAAGAATATTCTCTCCATAATGGTCAACTTATGATATTTGACCATCTATACCTCAAGGGTTAGGACCAAACTATGAGTAACACCAATAAAAACATGAATTTGTTCAGCAAGTAAGTGTGAGCCATGAGACATAGATGGTATAGATAGATAAAGTAGTAGTGTAGAGAATGTGCCAAGAACACTAAAGGAAAATGAAAATTCACTTATTAAACTCCTCAAGGAGCATGTCATAATGGATTGTGAATGTTTAGGGACCCAAGGGAGGGTCCTCAACTAAGGCTGAAGCAACACATGAAGCTCAAGATTGGTCCAATAAGGGAGGGACCCAAATGAGTTTGTGAAAGAGTTTGTGAAAGTCCAAACATGCAACTAAAGGGCAAGGATACCAAATCATAAGCTAAGGGAGGATGGTCTAGCTTGCCCTATCCATGTTGCTCTACTGCAACCTCCTACGGCCAAAGTAGAAGGATTTACACATACATGAAACTTAATTGTCCTATCAGGAAAATCAAGGATAGGGACACTTACTAACTTTTCTTTCAAAATATTGAAAGAATTTTGACATTCACCAACCAACACTAAATCTTTGGTTATCTTTAAAAGCCTTTCCATGGGTTCTATGTTATAATCATTTTGTTTTACCAACTAGAACAACTCTATCCAAAACTATCTTGTAAACCTCGTGTCTCAATCTAACACAATGTTCAATGGAAGACCCTAGTGCTTCACAACATTTTTAAAGAACAACATCACAACTTCTTATGTTGCACAAGGCACCTTTATTGGTATGAAGATTACAAACTTGGAAAATTGATCCTCAAACCATAATCCCATTGTAACCTTGTGAAACAAGAAGATCCATAAAGACACGTGCCCAAGGTTATGTTAAAATTTAAATACCATGTCTGATTTATTTTTCTCTACAATTATTTTATACCCATAAAATTATTTATGCTCAAATAAATTATGAAATTGCTTGAAATAAGCACATTGGTAGTTTTACTTCACATGATAAATTACGTAGTAAAAACAAATAGGAAAATCATCACAAGAACAACATATTTTTTTTCTCAACAATCTCCCTTCACTTTTATTAATCTAGAAAATTTAGGGCCTTGACCCACAAAGAAATACATATAAATTACATCAAAAATTTGAACCTCGAAATGGCCTGCTATATTTTCAACCCACGGGAATTGATTGCTTTGGAAGATGACTCGACCATGGAAAATCTTGGCCCCCACTTGTAATAATTAAATTCAACCTCCATTGTATGGCTACACTATAGAAGAATTTTGCCCCCCTGGTTGTAGTCTTAGTGTCCTCCTTTGCTCCATGTTACTAGCTGGAGATATTAGCCTCTCTCTCAAGTTTCAGCTTGCACAAAATCTTGGCCTCTACTTTCCTCCAAGTCTCGATTTCTCTCCTCAAACTCGGCCCTTAGAAATTCTCCTTCTGGAAAACCCTTGTTGCACACTTTCTTCTTTTCTTTAGTCATTGAGTCTCTCACTCCTTGAGAAAATTGCTTCTTTAATCACAACGTGTCTTCACCTATCCATTAGGCTCATTTTATAATTTCACCTTGGGCTAAATCCCTAACCTTCATTCTCCAAAGTGATAAATGGCTAGGATTAATTCCTAGCCCATTTTTTTTCCCTGAGGAAAAATCGTAATTTCCATTAAAAGTTTGAAAATTACATGTTGTAGATGCTTGAAGAAGCATATGCTGTAAGATGGGGCAAACTTCCCTTCAGATATACATTGTACAAAAAACCCTGTAGGGTGTACAAATAATATGTGCATAATTACCTATAAAAAATAATATAGACATAAACTGTTCAATGAAAATATGTACTAGATGTAGATCAAAAGAAAATCATGTAAACAGGCCCACATGGTCCCTATATTCCGATGTCAATATATGGACGATGATAGCACCGATAGTGATCCATATCCTTCCGCTCCTGTATCAACCATGTACCCTGAGGTTGGATCGCAACCTCCATGGAAAGTTGATCGAAAATCTGGTTGCGCTCCCTGTAGATATGATGGCATACAATGGTATCAAATTGGGACCTTAATCACAGTGCATCATCCAATATGTGTCTTAGTGTGTGTGCATGGCAATTTGATCTTGGAGTCACCAAAAACTTGTAGATGCGTACATTCTTTTTCTAATGCAAATTGCAAAAGATGTCTTAGGGTGAGTAGTTCTGCATAATTATTTGTCCCAATTCGCAAACCCATCTGAATTTTGAAGAAATGGGTCTTGGTTAGGTGTGATAAGGCTCCCCCCCCCACAACCCATAGCTTGGGAAGATCCATCAAAATAAGCCCATGGGATGCTTCTGTCAATGACTTCAGGGGTGATGGTACGGTGGGGGGTAGGTCTATCATCATCAAGTATATAGGAGTAAATGGACAAGACACGGGCAGATGCTCGATGCTAGAGGGGTATGGTATTACAAAATATGAACTTGTTCCAAGCTAGCCAGATAGCCCAACAGATCAATAATGGGAGATTCCTAGCTTTAAGTGGCCTAGACAATGTCTACCATGATTGCCAAGCCTCGAGGATGGTATAGCCTTGCCATCTGATAGACAAGGAAAGGGTGGAAAGGATCAGGGCCCAAAAATCCATTATGATGGGACAATGGAGAAAGAGATGCTTAATAGATTCAGAGGCTTGTCAACATAAACAACACCATGTGGGTCCATGGAAAGATCGCTTCATAAGGTTCTCCCCAGTGGCTGCTTTATGACGAAGGACAACCCACATGAAGAGTCTAGTGTGAGGGGGGGCTTTCAGTTTCCACAATAAGCTCCACCACTTGCTAAGAACTGGTGGCTTGTGGGCAGAGAAAATCACAGGGTATCCATTCTTGGGAGTGTGTTGGCCATGCTTTGCCTGTGCCCAAATAAGTTCTTCACCATCAGTAACCTTGACATGTGATTCATTAAGAGAATTTGTATATCCTATCTAGTCTTGGTGCCATATGTCAGGGATACCAAGTTGTATTGCTGATTTCCAAGCTTGAGAAAAAATATTAGTATTTCCAGGATTTGAAATATGATCAAGATATGTGATACCAACTTTAGATAAAAAGTTGATCAAATTAGGTGGTAGTCTAAAGGCATTACCACTGCCAGACCATGGATCCATACCCACATGCACTGAGGATCTTGACCTAATCCTCCAGGTCTGTTCGTTGTGAACATTGGAATTGAATTTAATACCGCTCTCCATATAGTTGATATTCCTGTCCTGTTCCAAGAGGGAATCCTGATCCATTCAAGTGTACTAAGGGGCCAAATGTATCTATGAAATACTACTTCTGTCCACAGGCTATGAGCCGTGAGGATATGCTAGCCCATTTTGGCGGCCAGAGCAATGGAAAATGATTCAAGATTTTTTAGTCCCCATCCTCCCCATTTCTTCGGGAGAGCTATCAAATCCCAGCGAACCCATGCATAAATATGACCATCCTGTCTCCCCTTCCATAAAAATCTGCAACACAGTTGTTGTATTCGTGCAAGAATTCCCTTTGGGATCCAGGCCATGGACATCCAGTAAATTGGAGTCACTTCCAAAACAGATTTAATTAATACTAGTCTTCCAGCCCTGGAGAGGTATTTATGATGCCAAATATTAAGTCTGCATTCAATCTTTGCAACCAACCAAGTCCAATCTGCAATCCTGTAATGAAGGGGCTTAAGTCTAAATCCAAGGTACTTTAGACCATCATCCAAGGATAGAAGAGAATAGGGGAATCTATGAAGAGCAAATTGGATCTCATGAGGTGAGCATCCAGAAGATGTAATGGTAGAATTTCGAGCATTGCACTCCATTCCTATTGCAATACAAAAAAGGAGAATAGAAGAATGTAGGGCAGTTAGGTCCCCAATACCTTCATTGAGGAATATTAAGACATCATCTACAAATAGTAAATGCGATAAAATACAATTATTGGTGATCTTGATTCCCTGTAGCCATCCTAGTCTGCAATCTTCAGAGATGAGCCAACTAAGGCCTTCCATTATGAGTAGGAACAAGAGAGGAGAGAGGGGACAACCTTGTCGAAGACCCCTTTCAGCATGAAAAAAGGGGGATGTAGATCCATTGATGAGAACACTGTAAGATACCTTGGTGATGCAACACATGATCTAATTGATAAACTCCAGAGGAAAACCCAAATGAGTTAATAGCATACTTAGATATAGCCAACTAGTGCGATCAAAGGCCTTTGCGAGATCTATCTTGAGGATCATGCCTTTCAATTTCTTTGTTTTGATAGTGTATAACTTCTTGGGCCGTACCAATGGCATCATGTATCTGGCGATTATTAAGGAAGGCAAATTGTTCAGGAGAGATGTGAGCAGAGAGTATGGGTCTAAGACGATTGGCAATGATTTTATAGATGCAGTTGCAGAGGGAGATAGGTTGAAAATTGTTAAAGGATTCAGGGCAGTCAGATTTCAGGATGAGAGCTATGAAGGTGGAGTTGAAGGCCTCATACATGTGCCCATTGGTACGACATTCTTCAATGATACAGAGTAAATCCTCCCCCAAAATGTCAAAGAAAGCTAGATAGAACTCAATCGGCCAGCCATCTGGACCAGGACTTTTGTCCTTCTTGAACCATTTGAGAGTATTCTCTAGCTCCCCCATCGAAACTGGCTTAAGAAGATCCACAACATCCTCCTGTTCCACAAAGCGAGGAAAAAGGCCTGCCACCCTTATGATTTCTGCCAATGTAACTTCACGAGGAGCTCGATAAAGATTTCTGAAGTGAGATGAGCCAAGAGAGGCCAAGTGATGAAAGGTGTGAACTCTCTGGCCATCTTCATTTGTCATCTGCCAAATGGTGTTGATTGCACGATGCCCATTGACAAATTTATGGTAAAATTTGGTGTTGTCATCTCCCTCTTTCAACCAGATTACTTTGCTCCGGAGCCTCCAAGATTCCTCTCTGTCCTTTAATATTCTGTCCTGTTCAGTCTCTAAGGTGATGAGGTAAGTCTTTGCATCAATAGACAGGAACCCCCTTCCATGTTCATCCTCTAGACTAGAA
The DNA here is from genome assembly GCA_031772625.1 of Pinus tabuliformis. NCBI lineage: Eukaryota > Viridiplantae > Streptophyta > Pinopsida > Pinales > Pinaceae > Pinus > Pinus tabuliformis. The sequence continues at coordinate 1,593,810,243 of CM062817.1, read as the reverse complement.
ATCTCAAGCTCAATAGTGTGAAGGGTGTTTTCATCCTGCAGTCGCTTATTATGGGCCCATCCCATAGTTAATCATTTGAGATTAAGAAGGTTGTTAGAGAACCCTTCTGAAATAGATCGGCTCGAACCAGGAGGATGTGCCTTCCAATAGTTAGAGACTAATCGAATATAGTCAGGATCCTTCAACCAAGTAGCATTGAATTTGAAAGGAGCTTTTGGTTTACGATCTAGCCCATTGATCTCGAGATAAATAAGAGAGTGATATGATAATCCCCCCGATCCTACCCACTGTCTATAATTGTGGATGTTTCCAATGAGTCTCTCCTTAATGAGAAATCGATCCAACCTGCGAGCCAACATTGCCTCTCCTGTCCTTCTGTTCCTCCAAGTTGGTTGGATTCGCGCCATGGGAATGTCAATAAACCGGTGATCCTCAAGAAGGGCCTCAAATGTATCAGATAAGGGATCAATCTGGGCATTGTGTCCCCAAGATTCAACATGTCCAATGGATAAATTTAGATCACCTCCCATAATGATATTATTGGCTTGTAGAAGAGCTTAGTTGAGAAGGTGTTCCCAGAAAGCTGCTCTATTGTGGCAAGGGCCATGTACATTAATCAATCGAAGCTCTAAGCCCAAGTCAGATGAGAAAATATCAGCCCCAATGAAGCCATTCCCACCCCAAATATTTGATAGTCTGACCGATCTAGGGTTATACCCAAATGCAATACCCCATGATCTCCCACGCACATCAAGAGCATGGAAATTCCATCCAGGTACCAATGATTCCAATGCAGGAATAATCTGATCAATAAGCCCTAGGGTTTCTTGTAGAAAAAGAACATCCACTCGCTCGGCTTCCAAGAGTCTTCTGAATGCTAGATTTTTAGCGGGGCTAGCTAACCCGCGACAGTTAAGGGATAACCACTTCATGAGGGAGAGGATACAAGGGTGTTTTGTGCTCTAAGAACCTAATCAATGGCAAGTTGTCGACATGCCACAACATCAATTCCAGCTTGATGAATGGCTTTGGAAATGGATGACTGATGACCCCGTGTAGGTTTAGGAGGGAGATGGGGGGAAATAATCCTGATACCACAAGAGTCCCTTGCAGATGCTCTTTCCAAGGATCGAAGATTGTAGGAATGGGTGGGTAGAGAGGAGTCTGAGGCCTCCAAAAGACGAGCAGATAGAGGGAGGTCTGGGAAAATATAGGGGTGGGTCGAACCAATGGACAAGATAGGGAGGGTGATGCAGATGAAAATGCAAAGGTGCAAAGTGAAGATGAGGAAATCATCAAAGACATAGAAATAGAAATAGAATTGACAGTAGAGATAAGGAGAGGATTACTTGATGAGAGTGCAGAAGCTACCACTGCCCTGGATCTAGTACTAAGAGGAGGTGAGGGAGGTCGGATCGTATTGGTGCCACACTTCTTCTCCCGAGCCTTTGCCGGTGTCAAGTGGCCAGAACCAGTGGGAGTGATCTGTTCATCTGTGCCATGTAAGTTTGCCTGTCCCTCGATCGATTCCTCTAGAGGGGGAGAATGCTTAACCAAAGGACATTCCTTATATAAATTCCCCGCCTTATGACATCTCTGGCACTTAAAGGGCACCCCTTCGTAATCCATAATCTGTATATGAGTAAATTGTTTCCAGTGTAGGGTTATCTACTCCTCCAAACCTTCTCTAGTGTTAAGGTGTACCAGAATGCGAGCCAGAGACATGTTGCCAGAAATAATGTAAGATTTGTCATGATCAAGGTAGGTACCCAGAGCATTTCCAATTCGCTTGAAGATGTCATCAGACCAGAAGTGAAGCGGTAGTCTGGATATTCTCACCCAAAGAGGACTAAACCCCAATTGCTCCCACTCTGGATCAAATATAGGACTCCATCACTTGAGCAGGACTGGGTGAGCTCAATATGCCAATATTTGGAGAGAACCCATGATGTGTAGTATGCACGATGAAATTGGAGAGCAAACCAACCTCGCGCAAGTGTAGTTACATATGGAAATTCAGAGATGATTTGCCCCAAATATTAGTGATCCATTATCGAAGTCTCGCTGCAGAATAGGTACGACCACGAACCCACCCTACTAGTACACGGTCCACAGTATCCACTACATCCCCCATCTGGATCCCTTCCCCAAAGCAGAGAGAAACGTCCTTGTTCTTTGCCTTGACACACTTTGTTTTTTTCACCAGTTTCGGGTGCTTGCTAGCCCATGGAGCCGAAGAGGGTTCAGGAGGAGGGTCCAGTTCATAAGCTCGAGGGCCTATATCTCCTTTTGCCAAGTTAATCGACGACCCTTCAAAAAACCCAGAGGAGGGAGGACAAGATACTAAGTACTGGTTATTTGGTTGATTAGGAGAAGGACCAGAGGATATCACCGGGGGGAGGGTAACCAAAACAGAGGTAGAGGGGAGTTGGGGATCATCAGCGAAGGGGGAGAGGGAAAAACCTGACTGGTAAATAGGAGAGGCAGTATCAAGGTAGGTAGCCAGGAAATGTAGGGATGCTGGAGAAGGGGGTAGGTAGTCTGAATCTGGCTAGGGAAGAGAGACATCAGGCAAGGGATCAACCGGACACGAGGAGCTAGGATCCGATAGAAATGACATAGTAACTGCTAGAGGGTGGCCGTCTAGGGTTTCAGGGGGCTCAGACAATGACGCTTCTGATATCGGTGCGGGGTTTGTGGTCCAAATGGGAATCGAGGCAAACAGGTCTTCCATATAATCTATCAAGTCCACATCCATACCAACGACTTGCCGACAACCCGTGATGCAATAGAATATACTCTCGCCAGCTGCAAGGTAGGAGGATGACACAGGGAGATGTGAAGAATCCCAGGGTGACTGCGAGAAAGGTGCCGGTGTGCAGTGTCGGCAGGATGTGAGAGCAAGGATTCAAACCCTAACCGACCTCTGTGCAGTATCGAATCTCATGGAGTCTCACCATGTTTGCCATACCTCAGCTCCTCAATTCCTAGGCCATTCATATCAATGGTAGAGATTAGATCTAAGTCTCTTAAATAATTAAATTATTTATCTTTACAAAATTAGCCCAATATCCAACAATAATCAATTAAATTAATTAATGTGCTTTTCCTTAAGTTAGGAAAGAAATCATGATAACACTTAATCCTGTCAAGAAAGCACATAAAGAGGCAATTTGACATCTTTTGCGTGCTAACACACCAAGGCTATGCAAAAGAACCCACTTGAGCTAATAACATCAACATGCTTCCCTGACATTGCCAAAGGTTGTAGTGGATAGGCTTGCATTCTAACATCCTCCTTGTCTCATTGGCACACAAAACAAGCTTATATGTATGTATTCTTCCATGTGTCACCTCATATGTTCCCAATAGTAATCTAGTTCCATTAATTTCATTTTTCTTCGTTGTCTTGGGTGGAATACCCAAGGAAAATCATGGCATTTCCTTAAGAGTTGTTTTTAAGGCTAGATGACTTTGGTACATAGATGTAATGACCAAGGTACAAAATCGAAATATATATTCAAAAATTCTTTTTTTTTTCCTTTCTTTCACTTGTTTCATGGTATTCAAAGTTGGTGGATCCTTGTACAAGGCCCTCTTTAATCCTTTCTTTCAAGTTTGTTAAAATTTGTGCTTGATTACCTATGGGCACTGACAAGTCATCCTCTAAGGTTGCAAGTTATGACTTTCTATTCAAGGCATATGTTGTTGCATTCATGGTTGATATTGAATGGTCATGCCAAACTACCCTAAGAAGTCTTGCCACTGTGCTTTCTTGGATGACAACTTTGGTTCATTGGCAAAGCATTCGATTGCCACATTGCCCATCTTTATAATGAATATTTTTCCTAACAAATAGTGCCTCCATGCTTGTAAGCAATGTACAACTATGGTCACCTCTTTCTCATGAATAGGGTACTCCATTCATGACCATGTAGCTTTATGCTCTCTTAAGCTATCAGAGTATATTCTTGTGAGATAACTCCTCTCATAACAAAGAATAAGGAATCTGATTTGAAAACTCATCTAACACATTGATAAGCGTGGGAAGAATAGGTGTCCCCACTCCACCCTCATCCGCTTCCCCAATAATTGCTACAAAAATTTGTGACTTTGAGCACTTGGTTGAGCTTTTCATGCTCAATGTGGATACAATCCACACCCTTACATTCACCTTCCTTGCCATTGTGCACATAAAACAAGTCTTCCATCCAGCGAGTGTCACCAATTTGTTTGCAATTGGCACGAGAACTCGCTTTTTTTAGCTTAGGAATTTTTGCCAAAGAATGACTTCAAATCCACCCATCTACAATACTAGGAGGTTTGCATAACCGTTTGATTTATTCAACTATATGTAGATTGTAGATGCAACCCTCGTTTTTTCCTTAGACTTAGAATTGATTACCTTGATTGAAACACCATAGGATCCAACTCTACGCCTAAGTTCATTTGCCAACTCATTATTTAAGAAGTTTCATGAGGTACCATAATCCTTGAATTCCTATATTCTCCCTCCATTGATGTTAAAATCCATATAACAATGTTGATTGTAGCTTTTCCCTTGCTTGCTTGATAAGGCACCTATTTGTTTCAAAGACTCCTCTAAGAATGGTTTCTCCCTTCCATCCATAGAAGCTGTTTATGCACAACTTATTAAAAGAAATGAATTGTAGTAAGAAGAGAAAAAGTTTCACCTCTGCGTGAAGCGGCCAACCAATAAGTACTAAGCACTATCATCTTCAAAAGTTTTATGGGGGAACACCCAAACTCAATTGCACTTCAACCCAAGACACTCTAAAGGGTTTCATACATGACTATTTTGTGCCACTTCACTTGGTTGAAATGCACTCTAAGGCATAGTGGGACTCCTGGCCATTTTTTTGTTGGATCAACAAAAGCTTGTAACAATAGTTCAATGCCATCCTCCACCTTCATCCAATCTTTAGCCCCTGGTGGCACTGTAACACCCCAATTTTTAATCCTTGATTAATGATATATAATTGTAAATATGATGAATGGACACAGGCCAACTGATGTAATATAGAATCATTGTATAGTGAAAATAAAAATAAAATGCATCGCTGACTATAAACGGATAAGGACATGGTCATGGGGTTTATGTTTTTACAAGAGTGGCACTAAGAGGGGGACAAAGGGGCAATTATACATGCCTAGTAATTTGAAGCTACCTTTCTAAAATCATCTAGCCTAGATTGTCTCTATGTGGTTCCCTCACCCTCTTTATCATTAAGAAGGAACACCAAGAATGGCGCTTGGTCACAGATTTATCTCTCCTCCTTTCCTCCTGGATTATAGTCAATAGTAAGGTGCACACAATATTGGCTTTTATGCTTTTATTGGATCTTACACCAACTCTTATGCTTTTACAAAATCTTATATTGGTTCTTGCCTTTGTTTGAGAATATAACTAGGTTCGGTCTTCATAATGATATTGTAAACATGCCATTGTGTATTTTGTATATATATAAAAACCGAAAAAATAATTTTTATTTATGAAAGCATGGGTTTCATGCTCTAGTCTAGGTCAAATCATGTTCTTCATGCTTCTAGGGATTTATAGGTCAATGAAGAATTTTATCGTGTATTGCAGTCCCATTTGGACTCATTCTAACAAAAGAAAATAACTATTTTTGAGTCAAGAAAGCAAATTTATCCTCTAAGACCAAGTCGACCCTAACAAGGACAAGTTAGCCTAAAGAGGATTACTTGACCCCTCAAGAAGGCTATAAATAAGAAGGACTTTGACTCATTTGGAACACTCACTCACTCAAGTTCGATTTGCAATAAGTGAAGAAGAAAGAAAAGTGAGGAAGACAAGACGAAGGAGAATAAGTCGAAGTGAGAAAGATCTCTTGGAAAAACACCCTTTTTTGTCCACACGTGTGAAGATGTTTAGGGTTTTTGTGTTAGTCGCAGGAGCCAAAGTTGCAAGCCAAAGTTGTAGACCTCAAGTGGCATAACCGAGATTCTCACTGAAGCTACTTTGACCAAGTTTGACCTTTGTTGACTTTGGAAGAATTTGGCTTTGTTGGAATAGATCTTGTTGTTGGGTTGACTTGGTGCTTGATAGGCATTTTGGCTTTTGTCCTTGGGTCTTGGAAGTCTCATTTTAAACCAATTCTGTAAGAAGATAATAATTCTTTTTGGGTTTTCCCCTTAGAGTGGATTTTCCTTGGCTTGAAGCCTATATCTTGTGTACTTTGTCTCTTTGTGATATACATTGTTGTGGTAATTGCTTGGTGAACAAGAAATACAAGTGATAAAAGGCCAACTAAACATCACAAGTAATCTTCAAGCAAGGAAAGTCAATTATAATCGACAAGTACCTTGATTTTCCAACATGGAATCATAACTAAGGTGCAAGGAGGATATTGAAGATCACATCTTCGTTGGAACTTTCTTCTCTACAACAAGGTTTATGAAAAAGTCTTTCAAGTTTTTTGGGAGCTTCATTGTAACTACCAAAGAATGCATCTTGAAGAACATCACCAAGCTAGCAAAAGAAGTGATGGAAGGGAGTGTCTTCTCCACTCTCTCTGGAACTTTCAAGGATGATAATGTATGGGTTATTGGAAATGGATCTTCTTGACACCAAGCATATGACAGGCGAATGCAGTCAATTCTAGATTTTGTCAAAAATAACCTCTTCTCATTAAGTCAAACTTGGAGACAAGAAGAGCTATACAGTGAAAGGAATTGGATCTACTTCATTGAAGCTAGAGATCAGCGGAAGTATTCATCTCAATAACATACTCTATGTTACAGGTTTGAAGACAAAAATTATTTCTATTTCTTGTCTAGAAGATAAAGGTGATAGGATTGCTTTTGTTGATGGCAAAGTTTTGGTTTTTGGGTAAGGGATTTAGTATTGAACATGCTAAGATAATTGGGATTCGCGAGGGGAATTTTTTTTACTTCTTACACCTCTCCCTCAAGCCCTAGTACACTTAGACCCCTTATTAACTATGACATTGAAAATATGGACACATTCATTCCAATATATTTCCATCTCTGAATCAAATGGCCACTGACATCCCTAAATTAAAGGAAGATCATGAAGGAATTTGTAAGGGATGTGCTCTACGCAAGAATGTGAAGAAACCCTTTGCAAAAAGTGATATCAAATCAAAGGAAACCTTAGACCTCATACGCTCTGATGTGTGTGGGCCTATGGTAGTAAAATCTCTTGGAGGTCATCAATATTATGTGGCATTCATTGATGATTTCTCTAGGAAATCATGGTTATACCTCCTCAAGAACAAAAATGAGGTAATTTAAAAGGCTGAAGAATTCAAGAATGAAGTAGAGAATCTGACAGAATGGAAGATCATGACTCTAAGATATGATAATGGTGGAGAATATACCTCCAAAGAGCTTATAGCATTTTGCAAGGAAGTAGGGATTAAGAGGGAGCCAACTTTTCCCTTATAATCCTGAATAGAATGGTGTGGTAGAAAGGAAGAACAAAACAATTGAAGAATGTGTGAGAGTCATGCTACATGATGTAACAAACCAACCCATCGATAGTTGGATTTTTCCATGTAAGTACATAATTGTAAATATATTTCAAGTTAAAAAGGGATGAGTAAGGGACACAGATTCCAAAAGGGACTGAGGGAGGTCAATTGCTTGGGAAAGTCAACTTACTTGCAAAAAGGAAGAAAACTGGATAGTTTGGAAAACCATTGAAGGCTAGTTGTTGAGCTTTAAATGCACTAGAAATGTGTGTTGCAGGGGACCATTTCTATAAATTTATGAATTGGAGACAAGGGAAAAATCCCATGTTGTCTTGGGAAACCAGAACAAGGAAAACAAGACTAAAGGTAGGGAAAAAAGAAAAATAACTCCCATGGACAAGCAGATTGTGCAGGGAAGTTGAGGGGACAACCAATAAGAGGGCTCGATTTTTGTGGATGACAGAAGGGGGGCTCGAGGGCAGCAAAAGAAAAGAGTAGAATAGAGTGTGATGTGTGAAACTCCAAGAATAGAGCAAAGACAGACCTTGATTTGAGGAGACAGTAACAAACTAGAGTGATGCCCTTCCTGGTAAAAGAAACAACAATAAGTTCAAGTATTGGGAGGATATTGGCTACTTCCCTCACTCTCAACGTGCCATCATCTCTCAGTAAGGAAATAGGATCACTAGAGGAGTTCTCCTTCAGGTGAGGGTAAATCTTGGGATACCTCAGGGGGCTAGAGGGTGGAGATGGAATTCTATGGATTCCCTTGACAATATGGGATAAAGATTTAGCCCTTGGATTCCTGGTAAAGGAAACTCCAGAAGCCTCCATTTCTTGTTATTTAACTCAACAGTGGGTTTTGGACTCCCTTCATTGGAACCACTATGTTGCATGCTGCCAGGGTGGAGATGAGACCTCTGGACTCCTTGGGGTATGTGGGTGTGTTACTAGATTCCTAGAGAGAGTGGAGGTTGTAAGTCTAAGGACTCCCTGAACTTGGTTAATAATTATTGACTAGATGAAGGGTAGAGGTAGGAGGAACTCAAGAGTCCCTGTTTCAGCTGACAGATGTTGATTATTCCCTTGAGCAAGAACACCTCAGTCCCTTGGGATTTATTTGGAGGGTGATAACCACAAGTAGCATGGCTGCAATCGTCTATGGTTGGGTGGAAAGTTGAAGTCCCAAACTCAGTCGCCCATCAACAATATCAGTTAAATATATGTACTTATTTGTATTCCTTGTATGAATCCATGTCATTTAACTGTTATGATTCTAAGCTGGCTACATGCTTGTTATGGATAACTTATGTATGTTTATGTGTGATTGGAATATGGTTATGTGTGATGGGATGTTATAATCCTTTATCAAATACATGAATGAACTGTAATTCCTTAAGTGATAATTGTATAAGGAAGTCACATAGGAGCAAGGAGGACTCATCCTTGTAGTGTTGGAATTGCAATGTTGCAGGATTGAGTAAGGTGGTAGATTGTCCTTGAGGTTTATTGGGATGTGATGGTGAGTGCTCAATGTCATAAGTCCCCTTGATGTATCTCATTTCATTGAAAGTGGGGTAGATGTAAGAGACTTGGAGTGTCTGTTTCTTCGGCTCAACTGGTAAGTTGGAGGAGTCAAGGGAGGTAATTTTCCCTTTTCATTTGCTTGTGTTTTGGAAGAATTCCTTTTGAATTTATTTTGTTTGGTGACCTTCCTTGATGGTTTTTGTGTGCTTCTTTCGGTTTGAGGAGTTACCCTTAGATTTAAGGATAGGAGGTGCATCTATTGGCCCTTAAAAACCTTGCAGATGGAGGTCCCGACCTAAGTTGGAGGTCGGAGATGCGGCATTGTGTAGGTGGAAGGGAATGGAGGAGCAGACTGACCCTGAATAGGTTTGGAGTCGGGGGTCAGGCTGTTATGAAAATTGTTAAGCCGTCGAGAGGAGCCGACCCCGACTGGGTCAGTGGTCAGAGGTCGAAGGTCAGGGGTTGATGGAAGGAACGATTTATGTGTGCTAGGTGTTTGGGTCAATTCTGACCAGGTTACTAGTCATAGGTTGGGTATGGGAAGGTTTTTAAAGTGCACACAGGTCGACCTGACCTTCCTGGTGACTTGCCAGTTATTGTGGCCAACGTCAGACTACCACATGGAAACCCACTGAGGTGGTAAGGGTGAGTGGGGCCTATCTTTGAAAGGTTATAACTCTCGATTTAGGGTTTAACTGAGGTAAAGTTATATATCACCATATTCGTTTTGACAAGACAAATGCGATGAAGATGGTAGTTTTGGGTTAGATGAGTTCAATGAAAGTAAATTTTTTTATAGCCCATCGTCATAATAGTAATTTAAGAGTCGTGTATTGAGAGTGATTGAATCTTGGTCATGGTATTGGGTAAGGGGTGTTGTTATAGGTGGTATCAGAGCATGGTTCAACACTTACACTAGATGGGATCAATCATATGTGGGATTTTATAAAATTATCTAATAAGTTGTTTAGGTATTACAAGATGGTTTAAAAAGAATTGACTGTAAGTATATGCATGTTGATTATTTGTTGTTTGATGATGTTATGAGCATACTAACATGGATGTTATGTGGAAGCAAAGATCACCATGGCAACCCCATCATTTTATGATTTTTTTTTTAATTCCTATGAAATGTTTAACAATGTGTGTGATTGACAACACATTGCAAATAGCCTAAAATAGAGATAGTGCAACAATGGTGACCAGGATGGTACAATATAGTTAAGATCAATCACACCATGGAAGTGAATGGTTAAGGGCTAAATGAAGAATAGAGATCAGTCGATCAAGGGGGAGGGAATCACTCTTCGGATTGGTTGGACACCTTGAGAAGCCTAAGGGCTGAAGTTAGGAGTTTCGAGGCTGATAATGAGAAATTGGTGAGAGATCAAGAAAGGTAGGCCAGGATAAATGCAGTAATCTATAAAGCCTTTCATATTTTCAGAAGTAGAGACAATCCGAGGAGAGGGTCATCCATAGAGGTAGGAGGAGCCCTCGGGAACCTGAAGGTAGTAGGTCAAGGAAGAGGCATAGGTTTGAAAGCGAAGACACATTGCTAGGAGGTGCACCATTGAGCACACCTAGAGGTGGGACTAACATTCGTGTGCATGGGACTAGTAGGCCATCTAGCTTTGCTACTAGGGGGCACTATCATTATTCTCACCATCACCATTAGCAAAAGATGAAGGATAAGGGATATATATCAGAGGAGTTCAGGAATGATCCAAAATGGATCTTGGATAAACCTCTAAGTCTAAAAGACTTCATAAAAGTGGTAAAGGATGTTAAATGGCGCAAATCACATATAATCCAAGCCGAATAAAGAAAAGGGTCAAAGGTGGAGTTATATATAAATATTGCATCGGAAGGGTTCAAAGGGATGACTTAAGCCAAAGCCATGAAGGTTTAGTGATAAGCGATGAATGCTTTATCGCATCGCACATAACCAAAGGTGATGGTCCATGGTCTGTGGCATTGCGAAGGACCGATAAGCGATATGCAATAAGCACCGATCAGAGGAACAGAGCAGCCAGACCCCTGCGCTAATGCACATGTGACAGAGCTGATAGCGATACGCCGATGTGATTGGTGATCATAGATCGGATCGCAACAAATCAGGAGTAGAGTACCCCGACCCATGCGACATGCGATATGCGATGGGCCAATCGACAATATCGGCAATCAGAGATTGGGAATCCCAAATACAAATGGACCATGACCTTTGGGCAGTGCGATATGCGATATGCGATAAGAGCACGGACCCGATAAGGTTTTTGGATGCGATTTCATATCATTTGAAATCTAGCCTTAGCGCCCAGTAGAGGATTTTTAGTGTATTATTGTGTAATGGTATTTTGTTCCATTTTCAGGAATTTGCCCAAAGAAAGGCCACCTGGGTATTTTCTTTGTAACGGATTCCATTCTCCTTGCCATGCTATAAGCGGGCGTTTCTGTAATAGGAATGCATTATGAAGAACGCAGAGCCAGAGGGATAGACGCAGAGCTAGAGAGCCAAAGAGCCAGAGGGCCAGACGCAGAGCCATAGAGGAATGATTCCTCATGATTGCACACAGAGGAATGGATGGAAGTTGCAGAGTTGGAGGATTCTTCAAAGGCCAGAGAGCCAAGTGAAGAAAAGCCCCTTTAGGATGCTCCCTTCAGAAGTTTTCCCTTGAGAGAGCAAGTCTCCCTTCAGGGAGCTCACAACTGGGCAAAGAGCCACATAGCCGAGAGCCATAGAGCCATAGAGCCGTAGTTCTAGAGAAAGCTAGAGAAGCCACCAGAGGTTGGGGGCGATGGCAAAGGGGTGATTCCTAAAAGAGCTTGAGCATAGTAGAGTTGCAAGGCTAGAGAGCCATAGAGCCGAGGCTTCGCGGAGAGCCACCAGAGGTTGGAGGCAGAGTCGCAGAGCCAGAGAGCTCAAAATGGACTTCTAAGAGCCATGAGGCTGTAATGAAGTTTCAAAATAGCAAAGAGATCAAATGATCAAGCTGTTACTGGTGTCTGATGTGTGCTGAAGACAGAAGAAGGAATTCTAGAAACAGTAAAAGAATTCTGAGGGAGCTGGTGCAAGCCAGGAGCTCAAGATAGTCTGGAGCACTGATTGAAGGAATCTAGTCCAGAGGAGCCTAGATCTGTCTGCAGAGTATGGATAGCCAGCAGGATAAGATGGTATTCTAAACCCATAGGTGCAGTTGTAAACCAATGGAGTTAAGTGTGGAACTTGTAAAAGAAGCATTACCATAATCCCAAAGAGCCTAGTCGAGTTGATTAGAGCTCAAGGAGACGTAGCCCAAGATATCAGGGTGAACTCCATATTATATTGTTGTCTTATGTGTTTGTTTATTTGCTGCATTTTACTGTTATGTGTGTTTATATATCAGTTTAAGCAAATAAACTTAAGGCAATTAAGCAGTTAAAGGCAAACACAAGCATACACCTATTTCAAGTGCTTATTTCTGCAAATTATCAATCATAAGCATAGATCTTGGAAATTGTTTAAGCTTTCGAGTGGGAGAGGTTCTTGTAAGCTGACAATAAGCCTTTAGCGCCCCATTTCAGATCAGGTGGTATCAGAGCTGGTTATATCAGAGGAAGTTATACCAAAGCAGGTGGTATCATGATGCTTGATTGATCAAAGTAGGATGCTTAATCGACAAAGCAATCTATTTGCTTGCCTAACTTGAAAGGTGTTTGATTGTTTGTAAATTGACTATTGTTTGAGTTTCCAGAGGTGAAGGGAAAGCTATTGATAGCTAAGTCCAGGAGAGGACAAGAAGGGATAAGGGCTGAAGGCATTCTTCTTACCCCAGAGGACCTCAAGGCAATCCTTGAAGCACAAGAGGTTTGTTGCAAAAGGTTGCTTGAATAAGCTCTTTGTTAATCTTGTTTGAAGGTCTTTTGTTCATTTTTGATAATGACTACTTCTACAAGTGAGCCCTCAAATTCTTCCTTCATCACAAGATTCTTTGATGAATACATGAAGCAAGACTTGTTCATCATGATGGATATGGTGAGAGAAATGTATGAGGATGGAAGGAAGAGCACCGAACTTCGAGTGCAATTGAATTCCATGAAGGAAGAGAATCAGTTGCTTTTTGACAAATTGTAGGAAATGGAGAGACAACTTCATATTGAAAATATGAACCTGGAAAGGGTGCATGATTTGGAGACATGACTCCTTGTTACAAAGAAGCCTTAGTCAAGTATCAGCTTGAAGAAGAGGTAAACAATTCCAGTTTGTCTTCATAATCCTCTAAGAATGTTGTTGGGAAAAGTATCCAATACGGAATGACCCTATCCCACTCTAAGGGTGATAGTACCTCAGCAACAATCAAAGCAAAGCTATTCGAGATTACTTCTTTATGAGATGTAAGAGAGGGGAGAAAGAGATCCACTAACCGTTGTCTTTCGCTAATGGTTGATCCAATCTTCTCTCCTTGCTGCTTGCTCCCAGCTCCTTGCTCTTTCACTGGCCCAACTACACCAAGATCCTGCAAAATAACAAGAGAGGGAAACTACAAGAAGCATACATTCATAATTGATTCAAGGATTAGAATAAATCAAATACACAAGTATAGCAATACACCATTGAGACACATGCATATAGAAGAACCTCAAATGCTTTATTAATGGAAGAAGTAAAGTTCAGGAAGTAATACAACCACAAAAGGCCCAATCCAGCATCACCTCCCGGCAGAAAGAAATCTCCTCTTCACCTCCTTCAAGCAAATCACCCAATAGTTCTATACTCAAACCAACAACACTTCCTTACATTCACCAGATTCCAGCCTCCCTAGACCTCATGAGAGAGCTCTATATATAGGAGTTTTGGAGAAAGGATGAGTCAGCTTGAGGTTGGCATGAAGCTGACTAGTGTCCTCTCCCACTTCAGTTATTCTTCAGTTCTTGAGTCCACTTGGAGGTTCTTGCTTCCACTTGGAGATCTAGACCCTCTTACTCATCACCAGTCGAATTCCCTGATCCAAGTGTCATTTTGGAAGCTTCCTGGGCATTGACACCTTAAGGAATAACTGTGCCACTTGGCCAAACTCGCCCAGCGCAGGTAGTCTTCTTTGCAGTTGACATTCAGCGCAGGTACAGAGTGGAGCAGTTGACATTCAGCACAGATGCTCAGTGGAGCAGTTGACATGATCCAGAATTAGCCTGTTTTTGAGTGTTTTCAGGTGGAGAACTGATATTTAGTGCTGTGGTTTGCTGACCTTATTCCTCTAGGGGTAGGAACAACATGTTTAGGGACTTTGGATCCCTGAGATTATTGACATTTCATGCTTCATGCTGTAAGGCACAAAAATGTCTATAACAGTTGCCCCCTAAAGTATGAGGTCGTTCATCGGGTGAAATGCTTTATCAGGAGGATCCGAAGTTCATTCAATCGCTGAGAGGTGACCTGTAATAAAATACAATACAATACATTATTTTTCATTATGCTTTCATGATCTAGCTGAGGCGGGCATTCCCATGCTCAGCTTTATAAATTCATTTTGGTACATATAACAGACGATCGTCTGATGGTAGACTGATAATTCTCTGCTGAAATTATCATCCTTTGAGTAGGATGATCATCTGCTGTAATGATGTACATATCAAATATCTTTATATTTCCTGAATATATATCGCAGCCCGGATGGATGAAACTAGATCCGGGGTCTTCAAACTCGTTCGATCTTCACTCTAAGTACAAGTCGATCCATGTGAGAATTGCGCTGAAGTCGAACATGGAAAGACATTGCTTGATTACCGGTCAATAATGTAAACCGTTAACAAGCGCGAGAGGAATCACCGATAATGATAATGACCCTCAAGGTACTGCAGTACAATTCACGTGGTGTGAATAAAGGACTTGGCGTCGAACACCACGCAAAATCTTCTGGTCGAAGGTCATTGATGTATACCTGTCGCCGGAAGTGAGAAACTTGCCATTGAGGCATGCAAGCTTCAAAGTACTGAGGGGGTGTTCCTAGATCAACTTCTTGGATAATGAGCTGAAGTCGACAAGAAGCGATCCGTCAAAGGAGGGCCTTAATGAATCCCACATCAGTGACACGGAACGGAGCTAATGATTTTAGTGGAGGTGAAAACAATCTGTGAGATATGATTCAGGGTGGCGATCATGGGTGGATGAAGGATAATGTATGGCAGTGGATGGGACACGGTTGACTCTTTTTGAACAACATCTCTTGAACATATAACGACACTGATGCGATGGATCGGTAGCATTACCCCAAATGTGGATGGTTTGGCGAAGACCATGGTGATGAGACCGGTGAATGAAACAACCCAACCCGATGTGATACGGAGGGAAAGTGTCATGTTCAAGAGTGACTTGCTACCATTAAAGCTTTGAGGTTCTCCCAATTTTTCCCCAGTCATTTCTGACCAGTACCTCTTTATTTTTGTCAAGCTTGAGGAGGATAACATATGCTTGTTCTATAACCTGCCCTTCGGGCAAGTCCATCGCTATGTTTTAACGAGTCTAGTGATAGGGAAACTCGTCCTCGTCTAAAGACAAGTTTGTCGCTATTTAATCATTTTAACGAGTCTAACGACAAGGAAAACTCGGTCCTTTTCATTTTTAGAGAGTCTGAAAAGGTACATAAAGTTAACTCCAAAATTCCTTTTTCGTCATCTAATCCTTTAAGTCCGAAAAAGTATAAAACAATACAGAAGGGATGAGTTTTCGATAACTTTAACGAGCCGAATAAAACAAGCGCTCGACCTTTTTGTGCAATAATCCCTCAGGTCCAAAAAGATTAAAATCTAGAGGAGGGATAGCTCTTCCGGTCCTTTTAACGAGCTGGAAGGCCAAAACTCGGCAAACTTTTCATATTTTACGAGTCAGTTGAAAAGAGCTTAAAAAAGACTCGTCTTTTGAGGAACGAGTGATAAACAGGGATAGCAACTGATTCCAGGTACAGGTTGGAATTTTCCAATTATGGCAGTGTCACAAGGATGGCTAGGTGAAATCACTCTTCGCAGCTGTTCCTCAAAATGGGTAAACAATCATATGGAGGTGAACGATCGGCCAAATGAAAAGTGGAGGTGACGGTGCATGAAACACGACCAAGGCTTTTATGGTTGATCAGGTTACATACTCAATGGTTATTTACCGGGATGGGTTCATTTTTTAATGAGCTTGAATGCGCCAAAACACTGCTCAAACTTATGTTTATTTTTTAACGAGCATGAACTATGCTAAAACTGCTCAATTGTGCGTTTATTTTTTAACGAGCATGAACCTTGCTAAAACTGCTCGTTGTGCGTTTATTTTTTAACGAGCATGAACCTTGCTAAAACTGCTCGTTGATAAGTTTGCATGCCCCCAGCATAATAACGCAAATCGAGGTGCATGCCCCCCAAGCTTCATTGCATTCAACTCGGTGGTTGGAATGAAGGTTTACCTTTGAGATTTGGAAAGGGGATTGTTTCATTTTTTAATGAGGTTGACACAGTAAAAGAACTATCCTCATGACTTCCTTGTTTCATTTTTTAACGAGGTTGACACGAGATTAGAACCGTCCTCGGAGCCCACTGTATTTACAGTATTTCTATTAGGGCGATGATCCATGCCGACAAAATATTTAGGAATCTTCCGAATCCATTAGATACAGAAGATTTCATTTTGTAGGTTTCCACCGTGGCCACTCCCGCTAGATTACTTGGAGGCGGTAGGGCGAAAGTGCCCATTAAGGCAGGGTCTTTTAGGAGGCCTACCCCAATATTTTGAAGCGAATGATCGCTTCCATGGATCATTGGAATGCTTCCCGTAACTTGTGAACTGTTGGGGAGGAAAGTTTGTTGGTCGACGACTGTAATTCTTCCTTGAAAGGGAAATGCAATCTTCCTGAAGTAGGTCGACACAACTGCGGCCATGGCATATATCCAGGGCCTTCCCAGTAGGATGTTGTAATCGAGGTTTCCATCAATTACTTCAACATCAATTCCTACTGTTTTGCCCCCTAGTTCAACTTGCAAGTTACTTAAAATCCCGTATGGAGTGTATGATCGTCCATCAAATGCTTTTAACGTAGTTGATGATTTCGACAAGGGTGGTGAGCCTAAATTTTTCCAGCAACTCATCGACATAAGACATGTAGATGCCCCCTCATCAATAATTGTTCGATGAACAGTTTTGTTGAGGGCTTTCACTTGAATAAGGAAAGCTAGTTGAGCTGGTAACTGAGGGTCATATCCTTTATGATCAAAGGCCACAAGATTGGAATCCATTGGGCCAATCCCACCTATTGCTGATAATAAAGCTTGCTCTTGGGAGGGGCAATTTTGCGGTACCTCAAGTGTCGACATAGCGGACGACGATTGAGCCAGGTCCTCTATTATATTATAATTCTGTGCTATTTTGGCACGAGGATTAAATGTCGATTTGTGTACTACTCCCTTTGGCGACTTTATCATTGGTTCAGGAATGTTGGGTGGCACAACTTTGGTTAAAGTTGTCGTCGAACTACTAGGTTGTTCATTAGCCTTGTTATTCGACAGCCGTGGATTTCCGTAATCTTTATTCCTTGTCAAATCATCATTTTGCTGCTTCGAGACAGACAACATAAGCACTTGGGATCGGGAAGCATTTTGATTAGCAACCAGATTTTGACCTGGGTTGGGAAACAGATCAGTCAATACTGCTGGGGTTTTTTGAACCCTTAAAGAGTTTCTTAACTTCAGCTATATGTGGACAATCTTTCGTCCAATGATCCTCATCGCATATATGACACCCTGCTGGGGGTTTCCTTTTTCTCCCTTTCTTTTTCTTCTTGCCCCCTGGTTGCTTCAGTTGTTTGCCCTTGTCGGTCGACA
This sequence comes from Pinus tabuliformis, assembly GCA_031772625.1. Lineage (NCBI taxonomy): Eukaryota > Viridiplantae > Streptophyta > Pinopsida > Pinales > Pinaceae > Pinus > Pinus tabuliformis. Next base: position 1,593,792,406 of record CM062817.1, on the reverse strand, counting down.
TGGCATTTACTTCTGAGGCAAGAAGTTCTTCATTTGCATTTTGACTATAAATTTTGTGCTTGCCAATCACGCCATCGCCGGCATGAGAGTCATTGTTTGATTTAGGAGGAGGAGGAATTGAGAATTCCGGTCTAGGGGCGTCAGGTATTTTGTCGTAGAGCATGCCAGAATGAGTATAGACCAAGTCCATATATTGCGCACGAGCGATAACCTGCTCTTCTGTTACGACTCCCCCCTTTGCCACATCTTCCGTGATGGCAGGAAGTAATGACTTGATAAACCATTCAGCTAATAGCTGATCGGGAACGTACGTTTTTACCATCCTACGACGACGTCGCCACTCATGTATATGATCAGATATGTGGGTGGCAGTGGTCTGTTTGAAGTTGGTAAGGAGTTCTGTTCCCGTTTCATACCTTATCGGTAATTGAAAATGGGTTAAAAAGGTTGTGGCTAAGGTACTGAAGTTGTCGAACGAAGCTCTAGGCAATTCAATGTACCATTTTGCCGCTGGACCCATTAACGTCCTTTGAAAGAGGCGAAGTCTTATCGAATCATCATTCAGGGTGTTCGATGAACACCATAGATGGAATGTCATCACATGATTCGACGGATCTTCACCCGGATTTCCATTAAATTTAGGAATATCTGACGGAAGTTTATGCGGAATTGCTGGCCACCAAGGGGCATAAGAAATTGGATCATTCGTCAGCCGGTTTAGATCTGGTAATTCTAGAGTTGCTACAAAGGGCAACTGTTGGTTCAGGTTAGGCGAAGCATATCCAGGATAAGATGGTATCGCCTGAGCAGTGGGTCTTTGCAGACCAGCATAATGCTGGCAACTTTGACAAGGTTGATGGGCATAACCATTATAGCATGGTTGCCCATTACTTACAAAGACTTGTTGCTCAGGTCCTTGATATGATTGCTGGAATGGCTGTTGTTGAGATTGAACCAGCTCTGGTTGTTGGACCATTTGCTGTCGACCAATATTGGATGATTGACCAGGATGAGGAGTCACAGTACTTGTTTGAGCCTGAGTCACTCCAGATAAGGAGGCACTACCCTGAGATTGTGATTGAGTCGTTGAGACAAGAGGTTGTTGTATTGCAACCTGAGAAACTTGGGGTTGACATACAACAGGTGGAGCTTGTACTTGCGACACATTCACTATAGCAGGTATGGTGGGAATATTCGACACAGGGTGTACTGGTTGCATTGAATATACAACCCCTGGTTGCTGAGGCAGTATTGGTACCCATCCGCTGGATGTAATTCCAGTTTGACCTGAACTTTGTTGTAAACTCCCATATGGTTGTTCTCCGGGAGGGAACAATGAAAGAGCATACTGCCCTCCATATGGTGGAAATCCAGTACTTAAAGGGTAAATTGGCCTTTGAAGACACATTGGATCAATTTGTTGAGTTTCAACATAAGAAATACCAGATGATAATCCGGATGAAGAAATAGGAACTAACCATGTCGTCGTCCCTGATTGGACTCCGGCTTGTTGTTGACAATTTGCCGGGACAGATGGTATACCAGCGAACATCGTTGGAGTAGCAGCAGGAGCTTCTGCTGTCGCTGTGTTGTTTGACACAGTCCTAGATGTCGACGGTTGTTCAGACATATCTAGTCTATCCAAAAGATTTCTTAGCGATTCTACAAGAACTTACGATGCCAAAAGACTAACTTTGAAGATCAACGAGGGAATGGTGATGATTATCCCGTTTAAAATAAATTTTAACGATGCTTAGACACAACTTGCTTTTTCACTTTTAAAGAGTTGAGAAAAAGCTAAAGATGACTCTAGTCTCCTTCGATATTTTAACGAGCCCGAAGTGACAAATGCTTGGATGGACTTTTTCAGTTATAGAGTTTGAAAAAGGCCAAAAGAAACTGCTCTGGAGATCTAGGCAGAGGGTGTGCCAAACCTTTCGCAAAACCACAGAATACGTTTTACGGTACGGGTGGTCGATCTTCGTGAATGCTGTGTTCACTGCATTGCGATCAGTAGGGCGGCCGACACGGCTTCCTATGGATAAAGGCTTTGTTCCTATAGGGGTCTCCCAATATATACGCGACGGTACGTGGGAGCACAAGTCCGTATTGATACTTATCGCTTCACCGTGGAGGAATCACCCAACCACTCAACGCTAAGATATCACGTTTAACGACGCCGGAACACGTCTCTAGCTTAGACCTCTATGTGTTTGCGTTATGTTTCAATGCGTTGTTATGTAAATTCAATTTATTTTAAGGTTGATCTTGTTTAGCAGTTTGCCTTTATGGATCACCACGAGATGTATGATAACACTCCTAAATGCAGTCTAAGATGAGAAGCAAGCTTTTCAAATCTTTTCGACTTATGAAAACCTTAACTACTGAGGGAAAAGAAAGACATCATCTTTTCACACAGATCATAGAGCAGACACTAATGCACTTTTTCCTAAATCAACATGCAAGTCGTCAAAATGCACATGCGCAATGCAGGTATTTCTTTTCTCTTTCTTAATGTTGATGTAATACAAAAAGAAAGCTGTTGTATAATTTCGAATTCAATTTCAAGTGAAAACAAACAAGCTTGTCCAAAATCAAAAGACACCTTAAGATTTACTTGTTTCGACACTAGAAATATATAAATTCAAACCATATGACGAAAGCAAAAGCTCAATCAGCTATGAACAACAAACAAACTAACTCTCAAGATCAAAACGACACTTTATCACAGGTCTAGATCTAAGAGGCCACAACAAGACTAGTTCACTTTCGTTATGGGAAACTGCAAATAATATAAGAAATACACAAAGAACAAACACAGTTTCTTTATACAACCGAGGCGGAATAGTGGTAAGGAAAGTTGGTTTCAGATAGGTACATTGACTGATAACAGGCTGCAAAAACAAGGATGAAAACAGGGCAATAAACAGGAGGGAACCCCAGTAGCACTAGGCAAAACTGGTTCAGCGCAGGTGGTACACTGTCAGTTTGACATTCAGCGCAGGTAGCCCCTTCGGGATCTACGTTGAAATGCAGATTGCCTTCACAGTGCCTGCACTGAAGAGATTGTTAGTGTCGGTCTTAAGCCCTCCATCGGTGATCAATAGCTCTTTGCATATGCATTTGTAGGTGTCTCATCAGCATCAGTCTTGCATCCCGTTAGGCATGCCATAACACTGATGGAGGAGCTGGTCTTGTTCCCTTCTTGGCTTTGCTGGATCAGGTCATACAACAATGTAATTGAGTCATACTTGTTTTTGTTTTTGTCTTGAGGTCCCATGGTCTTAGGTCTAGGGTTTTGAGTCAAAATCTTTTCAAGGTCATGAGTCATGGTCAGCAAGTGCCCACCAAGCCGGAAGGAGTTTTGTACATATGTTTCATTATCATTTTCTTCAGCTACAGTTCATTTAATGCCTTGGATTTAAAAACCCTGTTTTTAAGTCCAAGGCCATGTGGAATTTGAAAAAATAAAGAAATTCTCAAAAATTTGTAAAAGTGCCGGCAATAACCCTGGTTCCTTCACTACAGTCCCTCAGGCGGTCAACCTACAAAAAGAACGGAGTCAAACGCATCAAAAGAGCTCATTTCAGGACAAAAAGACTCTAAACAGTGTTTAAAAGCAAAGCAAGTTGAAAACATTCGAAAGTGGGTTCTAAAGTTATTTTTTTTTTTAAAAGTGACCCTATAAAAGCTAATTTCCCTCTCAATTCACTCTTATTGTGCATTTGAAAGTCCAAAAATATGTGTTAGAGGCGGAAGGAGCAAATTCGGGCAAGTTTCTGCAAAGCACAAGTGTTAAAGGTGCGCGCGACCATTCTGAACAGGTGCGCGACCATCTGGGTGCGCGCGACCAGTTACAGGCCAACGCGCAGTGTTAAATAACACAGGCGCGACCATTTACAGGGGCGCGACCAGTCTGAGCCCGTGCGCGACTAGAACTTCTGTTTGCCCTAAAAACTCACTCAAACGCTGAAATTACCCTCAAATTCTCTCAAGTTATTAAGGTATGCCTCCTCCACGGGTTGTATGATGATGTTATGGTTTCAAAGGAAGGTAATAGTCACAATTTCATGAAAGAAATCAATAGAAGATAGGTTGAATGATGGCTGTTTTGCAAGCAATATGCATGGACAGTTTGTTTGTTTTTCAAGGCAATTTTTCCCTTATGTCCCTCCTTTCATTTTCCCATGTAAATTACATATGTTAACATGTCATATTTATTGATCTCATTTGCAAATTAATCATACCAACCCTACCCCTAAATCCTATCAAACCCTAGTCCCCTCTAATCATTTCAAACCCTACCTTTTCCCCATGTTATATGCTCAAAACCTAAACACTAGTATACGCAGCAAATTATATATCAAATGCACAGCAAAAGAATGAACAGAAAACATTGTAAAAAACAAATAGAAAAGTGATGACAAGGCATACATTCAAGAATTGTAAAAAACAGTGAAAATTGCTACTTGCATAGCCTTAGAAAAAATAAAGAAAAATGTCATCTTGCTGTATAATGTCAAAGGCTACAAGCTGTATAAAATTCATGACAAAATTCATTAAAGGTATCAGCTGCATAGCTATCAAAAAAGACCAGTTTTGCTGTGATTAGGGTTTTGCATTAACATGGTATTCTTCCCCATCCTTAAGACTCTGTTTTTCCCCACCTATTCCCTATATTAAAACCCTAATTCAATTGCATTTCCCTTCATTAAAACTCCCTAGGCAATTGAATATCCCTCCCTATGATCAAATCACACAGTGAAACCCTAATTACTCATGGCAAATGAAAAAAGAAGGCTGCCTCTGTTTTAAATGAATTGTTGTTACAAAAATTGATTGGCAGCAGACTTTGTTGATGGGTTCCATTATCCCCCCTAAACCTAATCCCTAATATCCTCTATTTTCCCTCATTCCTATGATACAATCCCCTCTCCCTTCCACTGTAAAATGATCACAACAACCCCTTCCCTTCCTCTTACAATCAGAAACCCTAAATCCCTGTTTCCCAAAGCATCAAATGGTCATTTTGAAATTATGAAAAACAGAGTATGCTCCTCAATGACATTCTAAACAAAATGAAATGAGCTGCCTGTTACTTGTACACAGTTGATGCTACCCTATTCCCATTTGCCCATGACATCCTTCCCTCCATCATGATGATTTTCATTGTCCTTTCCCTTGGTGCTTGAAAAACACAGTTTCCCTAAATAAAGTATTGATTTGCAAATGTGGAAAGATGGAATGACATGTTTAGCATTATGTGATGTTTTCCTTCAGAATTCCCTGCTTATATATATATTTTTCCCTTTCCTATATGTAAATTCCCTCCCCTAACATATCCCTCATGATGTTTCCCCTTGAAAACAGCATACTTCACAGCATTTTGCAGGCAGGGCAGCGGTCATTTTGACTTGTTTATTCCACCTTGCTCAATAACACCATGTCAACTACTGAGACTAATGAGCAAGGTGATGACCGATCATCATCTACTGAGATTGAGACACAGCGGAGGCCTCGTAGGGGAGGCAAAGGTGGTCATCATAGAGGTTACAAGTTTGCAAGGCAAAAATGAAAATTCTCCAAAGGAAGCTGTCAGAGGCCCAGAAGAAGAAGAAAAGGACAAACCCACTCCGCATCTTGGCTGAGGCATCCCTCACTCATCATGGTACTGATCAGCCTTGATCTAGCATCAAAATCTGAAAATTTTGAGAATTTTGGAGCATTTTGCAAATTTTTGGTAAAATTACAGGTTTTTCCTAGGAACCGGTCTCACCCCGGGTGAGACCAGTTTGAAGGGCTGCTCGGAATTTTGAAAACTTGGCATTTTTGGAAAGGGCATTCAAAAAGAAAAATTACCAATACTTGGGAGAAGCCTGATTTTGAGTTTTGAGCCTCCAAAAGCTCAAAATACACCTAAAAAATGACTTTCTGCCCACTTTTTGAGTTGCAGAAAGTGACCTTGGGAGAAATGGTTTTTGAGGGGTAAAATCAACACCAAATTCAGAAATTCCACTTGGGATGGAAAGTAGACAGGCCAAGCTTTCCAATGAGCCATCTTGCACCGGATTTGGACCAGTGGAACCCACTCAAAAACAGCTGTGAAGGGGCGCGACCAGAACTTCCAGGGGCGCGACCAGAACTTCCAGATTTGCCAGAATTGCCATTTTCGGTCAAAAAACACTGTTTTGACTATGGTTGACCATTTTTACTTGTAGATGATGGATGAATGTAATATTTTCATGGCACTTTGATAGGCTTTATCTTTCTTTACTCTTCTAGAAGCTTCTTTGATGTAAATAGTTAATATTTAATGCATGGATAGGCTTCCTAACTTTTAGAGGCAAGTTGTTGTGCTGGCCTATTATCTAGTGACTGATTTAGAATTAGTTGTAACAGCTCCTAGGAAGCTGAGCTCGACCCCTAGAGGTGGGGGAAGAGGTTTGACCTTCTATATTATGCCTTCTCTTTCTCATTTTGATGGTTGGACTCTTGTGTAAGGAAGCTTTATTGTATATTGTGCATCTATTTCTGCAATTGAAGGCAAGGAAAGCCAGGGTTTTACAGACATCTTTGAGGATTCTTGTGGATCTGATTGTTGATGGTGTGTTCTCTACATGTTCTTGTAAGGTTGTTTATGTGTTTCACATCTCTCTTATGCTTCTAAATTGGATAGATGAAGTGGTAAAGTTTGAACTCATGTTTTGACATGCTCAGCTTTTTAGTTTGTTCAATTTTAATGTTTTCTACTGTCTAGAGAGGATTCGAATTGTGTGTTTGCCCTCTTTAGCTTATCCTCTATCATCTCTGATCATCCATCTCAGATTAAGACATCAGCACTCATTCCTACCTTGCCCCTTAGATCCCCCTGTGAAAACTGTGCTCAATCCCCGCACTTTGAATTGCACTTCCACCAATTGCCACCAAAACCCCCACAAATCATCAAATCAAACCCCCTATCAATTTACTAGCCTAAAATCTTTATTTTTAATTGGTCAGCCTAAACATATTGAAAGATCTATCGAATCTGACCTGAGAGAGCCTTCTCATACCTCGTAGGGCTAGCGACGAGGTGAAATGGTTTGATGTAGCCTTGAGAGTTTGTCTATCTCAGCCTAGGTGAATTCCAAGTGCTAACAGAGATAAACTTTCGTTTTTCTCAGTTTCCGGGTCACAGATTGCTAAAAAATTCACAGTTTTTGGCCAAATCAGAAGCTATCAGTCAAGTACACACTAACAGATGAAAAGGAGGATGAAAATCTATCACTAAGAGCTATTTAGAGTCCTTGTGGATCAGCTCTTCAAATCATAAACTTGCCCAGAAACTGAGCTAGAGTAGCTGCCCTCTACTTTGCATTTGAAAGATCCAAATGCAGTTCGATTCGGTACTCCCTGTGTTTATGAAATGAATAGCAAAAACACAAACAACCAACAAGATACGATCCCCAGCGGAGTCGCCAATTTGTTGTTGGGAAAAGTATCCAATACGGAATGACCCTATCCCACTCTAAGGGTGATAGTACCTCAGCAACAATCAAAGCAAAGCTATTCGAGATTACTTCTTTATGAGATGTAAGAGAGGGGAGAAAGAGATCCACTAACCGTTGTCTTTCGCTAATGGTTGATCCAATCTTCTCTCCTTGCTGCTTGCTCCCAGCTCCTTGCTCTTTCACTGGCCCAGCTACACCAAGATCCTGCAAAATAACAAGAGAGGGAAACTACAAGAAGCATACATTCATAATTGATTCAAGGATTAGAATAAATCAAATACACAAGTATAGCAATACACCATTGAGACACATGCATATAGAAGAACCTCAAATGCTTTATTAATGGAAGAAGTAAAGTTCAGGAAGTAATACAACCACAAAAGGCCCAATCCAGCATCACCTCCCGGCAGAAAGAAATCTCCTCTTCACCTCCTTCAAGCAAATCACCCAATAGTTCTATACTCAAACCAACAGCACTTCCTTACATTCACCAGATTCCAGCCTCCTTAGACCTCATGAGAGAGCTCTATATATAGGAGTTTTGGAGAAAGGATGAGTCAGCTTGAGGTTGGCATGAAGCTGACTAGTGTCCTCTCCCACTTCAGTTATTCTTCAGTTCTTGAGTCCACTTGGAGGTTCTTGCTTCCACTTGGAGATCTAGACCCTCTTACTCATCACCAGTCGAATTCCCTGATCCAAGTGTCATTTTGGAAGCTTCCTGGGCATTGACACCTTGAGGAATAACTGTGCCACTTGGCCAAACTCGCCCAGCGCAGGTAGCCTTCTTTGCAGTTGACATTCAGCGCAGGTATAGAGTGGAGCAGTTGACATTCAGCGCAGATGCTCAGTGGAGCAGTTGACATGATCCAAAATTAGCCTGTTTTTGAGTGTTTTCAGGTGGAGAACTGATATTTAGTGATGTGGTTTGCTGACCTTGTTCCTCTAGGGGTAGGAACAACATGTTTAGGGACTTTGGATCCCTTAGATTATTGACATTTCATGCTTCATGCTGTAAGGCACAAAAATGTCTATAACAAAGAATATTTATGTTGGTTGTTTTGAAAAACATACCAGAGGCATAGGTTCCAAGTTAATGTCCAAAATGGGCTATGAAGGAAAGGGATTGGGAAAACATGCACAGGGTATTGTTGGACCAATAATGGTTGAGGAAAGACCTAAGTATTTGGGTCTTGGCTATCGACAATCTTATGGAGAAAGTTCCAAAGCAGCCATGAAAGCAAATGAAACAGTTCCAAGAAGGAGTTTCATTTCAGGTCTTCTACCTCAAGAGTGTAAATATTGTATTCATGGGGAATGCAATAGCTTGAAACATCATTTTCAGGAAGAAGATGTTCATAAGCATGCACTTGAACCAGAGAGTTGTGGAAACTCTGAAACCATTGAAGAGATTGATGGTGTTCCAAAGGGAGCTACTTCTTCATTGAATTCACCTCCTCATGAGGGTAACAAAGGTGAAAAAGAAAGGTATAAATCTGGTTCTAATAATATTCCTTTTGATTATGTAAAGCATGGTAAATTTCCATATAAGCATGGGAAAAGAATTGCATGTTCCTTTTGTGGTTTGGATAACCATAATGTTTCTAGATGTTGGAAGAGAATGGCCACATACAAGAAACTTTTGAAGGAAAAGAAGCAAAGAGCCAAAGGTCCATTAGACAAGGCAAATCATGCTGTCAAGAAGATGCACATGTGTTGCACTTATTGCCATAAGCAAGGACACATTGTTGAAAAGTGTTGGACTCTGAATCCAACAATGCTTCCACGGAACTTGAAGAAGGTGGAAAGAAAGAATGGCAAGAATGGAAAAAAAAGATTCCTTGATTGATGTGTTTTAGGATGATTCACATGTTGATGCTGATGTGCAGACAAAAGTAACACCTTTGAAATGGATTGGTAAGAAATGGTTATAGTTCTTATCCAATTAAGATTGCATGTCTATTGATATAATGCATCTATTTGCATTTCTTTGTTAATGGAATGCAAGTTGCAGGGTTTTACCAAGAAGGTGAATGGAAAATTTGAGTAGGAGAATCACTTTATTGTTGCAACATTATATTCATTTCAAATTCGAAAGTACAGTGTGCTTAAACGAAAGTTGAAGGATGAAATGCATGCATGAGAATGATGTGCATGAACACAGGGATGTTGATGACTTCCTTGTATTTGAACATGTGTGTGTAATTAACTTGAAGGGTTGATTGCTTTGTTTTTAAGCATGCATGTAATGTTAATGTTGACTTGGAAAAAGTTGATTTGGTCTCCAAGATGGAGATAATGATGAAGTGTTTCATCTTTGAAAAAAAAGAATCCTACAATTCTTTTTCTACATGCTTGACTTGAAGGGTCAATTGTCTTAAAGGCATGTTTTGTTGGCTTGTTATCTAGTCAACCATTTGTATGCAAATGTAAAGACTTGGAGGTGTTCATAAGATATGAAATCTGTTTCTTTTGATGAAGCAAGAGTTTAGGCCTTCCAGTTGTTGTTAACAGTTGTTGTTGACAATATGTCAAACAGATACAAATGTAAATTTTTGTGGAAAAGATGTAACTTCACATTTGTTTGAGCCACCTTGGATCAATGATCCAGGAAGAGAAGTTCGAACTACCTTCTGTAACCTTCTCAGCGGGAGTTCTGCATGAATTCAAGGAGGAAGACAGTTCTTCCTAGGAGGACCAACACATCCAGGAAGGAAAGTGTTCAAAGGCTTTGGTTCAGAGGCACTATGCAAGGCAAGTGTATGAAGGCTAAAAGAAGAGGGTGTTGTACTCTCATCTACTGTTCAGATCAGTATATTAGACTTTTGGAGACCAAAAGCTTTTTAGTGGGGAGGTGTGATCCAAAATGGATCTTGGATAAACCTCTAAGTCTAAAAGACTTCATAAAAGTGGTAAAGGGTGCTAAATGGCGCAAATCACATATAATCCGAGTCAGATAAAGAAAAGGGTCAAAGGCGGAGTTATATATAAATATCACATCGCAAGGGTTCAAAGGGAGGACTTAAGCCAAAGGCATGAAGGTTTAGCGATAAGCGATGAACGCTTTATCGCATCGCACATAACCAAAGGTGATGGACCATGGTCCGTGGCATTGCGAAGGACCGATGAGCGATATGCAATAAGTGCTGATCGGTGATCGGGCGATCAGAGGAACAGAGCACCCAGACCCCTGTGCTAATGCACATGCGATGGAGCCGATAGCGATACGCCGATGCGATCGACGATTGGAGATCGGATCACAACAAAGAAGCAGTAGAGTACCCCGACCCATGCGACATGTGATATGCGATGGGCTGATCGGTGATATCGGCGATCGGAGATCCCAAATACAGATGGACCATGACCTTTGGGCAACGCGATATGCGATAAGAGCACGAACCCAATAAGGTTTATGGACGCGATTTCATATCATTTGAAATCTAGCCTTGGCGCCCGGTAGAGGATTTTCATTGTATCGCTGTGTATTGGAATTTTGTTCTGTTTTCAGGAATTTGCCTGAAGAAAGGCCGCCTGGGTATTTTCTTTGTAATGGCTCCCATTCTCCTTGCCACACTATAATCGGGTGTTTCTGTAATAGGAATCGTTATGAAGAACGCAGATCCAGAGGGCCAGACGTAGAGCCGCAGAGCCACAGAACTAGAGGGCCAGACACAGAGCCACAGAGGAATGATTCCTCATGTTTGCACACAGAGGAACGAATGGAAGCCGCAGAGTCAGAGGATTCTTCAAAGTCCAAAGAGCCAAGCGAAGAAAAGCTCCTTCAAGAGGCTCCCTTTAGAAGTTTTCCCTTGAGAGAGCAAGTCTCCCTTCAAGGAGCTCACAACTGGGAAAAGAGCCACAGAGCCAAGAGTTGATAGAGCCGAGAGCCACAGAGCCGTAGAGCCATAGTTCCAGAGAAAGCCAGAGAAGCCACCAGAGGTTGGGGGCGATGGCAAAGGGGTGATTCCTCAGAGAGCTTGAGTGTAGCAGAGTTGCAAGGCCAGAGAGCCATAGAGTCGAGGATTCGCGGAGAGCCATCGGAGGTTGGAGGCAGAGCCGTAGAGCCAGAGAGCTCAAAACAGACTTCTAAGAGCCATGAGACTGTAATGAAGTTTCAGAACAGCAAAGAGATCAAGTGATCAAGTTGTTGCTGGTGTCTGATGTGTGCTGAAGACAGAAGAAGGAATTCCAGAGACAGTAAAATAATTCTGAGGGAGCTGGTGCAAGCCAAGAGCTCAAGATAGCCCAAAGCGCTGATTGAAGGAATCTAGTTCAGAGGAGCCTAGATTTGTCTGCAGAGTATGGACAACCAGCGAGATAAGATGGTTGTAGAGCTGTAACTAGGGTCTCTCACACCACTAATTATCCCACATTAATAAGTCAATCCGGGAACGTTTTGTTATTGCAAGGAGTAGCTCAATCCGAGGCTATTTGTCCGAGTAATGCTCGGTAGTACAGTGTCCTAATGATTTGAAAGGAAACAGATGCTAAGCTGTAACTAAACTAACCCAAAAGATAGAATCACACAAGGCGGTTGATCAGTCAAGGGTGCGGAAGCAATAACCCATCCCTTTAGAAACTGATAAAGAAGGAAATCAGATCATGGACTTATAGGTCTGGGGCTAAGCAGCGTCTTGCTGAGGCTCACTACAGCCTTAGGCCTGCTCTCACACCAAGAACAACAAAGGCAGGTAAATCAAGCAACGAAAAGTAAAATGGAACAGCAATCTGGAAATGGAACAGCAGTAAGAAAATGGAACAACAATCCTCAACCGTATGTACACGTCCTATGCTACTACAGCAATCTGAGAGTAATGGATGATATGACTATGTTTCTGAACGAAGTAATATTGCTTTCAAGTCTTACAAATACTATTTCACATGGATCTGGTAACAATAACATTCATATCAACATTCCGCTACAGAAATAGCTGAGAGATGCAATTCGAATAGATCCACTTATACAATGCAGAGACATGAGATAAAGAACTCATTCAGATATCAGTTGTAATGAAGCATAGTATATCACATAAAAGATGTATCAGATTACTTAAATAATGGAAATAAACAAACCACACAGTATAATAATACAAAAGCAAGTGTCCTTCGGAGCTGGGCCCTTGGCTGCCAATGGAACACTGCCTGAAGTTACTCCAGATGCAGAGACGAAATGAACACCAAGTCTTTTATATTAATCGCATCAACAAAAGTATAACAAAGTCAGGTCTCAACGAGACTCAATGATCACAGTTGGTTCTGAAACTTAGAATTACAAAAACAGTCGCCCCCCCGCTCAATGGCGTGGTGCCTCTATATAACAGAAATGACGGAGGTATCTAGATAATCAAAAGATAAGTTAAAGCAGCGATCCCTCAGGATCAAAGAGCCTGAGGGATTCGCTAATCGTTCGATTCTTCTCTTTCCCTTCTTGCGTTCTCCGTCTCAGTATCCTGCATTCTTTCTCTGGGCTATTCGGCTCTAATTTTACTTGATCTTGTTCGCATCCGGTTCCCCGTTGGAGGGACAGCAGTTATTTTCCCTTTGCTTCTTGCTTTCAATCGCCGATCCTTTGTTCCCATGTCTTCCTGCATAGAAAACGTCAATTATTAGCACTTGAGCTTCTTTTATCTATTGTTGCACATTTTATCAAAACCCTTTATCTTCTTTGAACTCATAATGCAGAAAAGGTTACAATTATTATTGAAAAACCACTAGATTGCTAGTCAAAAGCATACCTTCCAGGTGCTCCACACACCCCCCTGCTTACCCTGTTTCATGGCCTCATGAAAACATTGTAGTTAACATGCAAGGCGGTGAGAGAATAGGCCGGAGAAGGGATCTCGTGAGGAGGCCGGCAACCGTGATGAGCAACTAGATGGTCAAAGAACTGATCTATTTGATCTGCAGGCATCTCATATAAGGCCTGATATCCGGGTGCAGGGTGCCAAATAATTGGACTGCGAAATCAATACCCTAACCAAGATGGCCCTGCTTGCAGAACCCGTTCCCCATAAAGGTTCAATCGGCTGGCAGCCAGCTCAAAATTCTCATATTTGAATGGTTCCCTGAGCTGGATGCTTGGACTAGAGGTCCGGTATCGAAATTTTGCAGCATCGAGGGCAAGATCTTTAATAGTCAGGAAATATTCCAGACCATTTCGGATCAAGTCTTCGTGCATGGGTCCTATTATCTCAATAACACCTGGGATCCTCATAAGACTCCTATGCTCTCTCCATAGTGTCACTGGGTCTCTAGGTTCAGCTCGTATCCACAAGTCTAGGCTATTTTCTTGTCTCTGAAAGGTGTTATAAGCTCTGAGCCATTTCACCTGATTAACCCCAAATGAGATGAAGGCTTGGAATTGTATATCGCCAACAAAAGGGCCAGGATTTAAATCAGTTTCCTGGTCTTAGCACAAGATTGTGCAGGTAAAAATCGCATAATAACCTTTGAACTTTAACTCCATAGTGCTTGCAACAGTCTATAAAATCATTAACAGTGTTGATATGGATAGGTGCTCCTGCCCTAACGACTTTTATTTTTAATCTCAGATATCATTCAAGCAAAAATAAAGCATAATTTTTAGCAGGGGCCCTACAAGTCAAAACGTCATTATATAAGGAACACACGGTGTCCATCTGCTTAACAACACTATCTAATCGACGAGTTACCTTAGCAACCTTTTCCTACTCCTTCTGCCATCCTTCAAAGGCCTGGCTCTCAGACTGACTGATGTCTCGAAGTTGCTGTTGGAGCTCTTCGTATCTTTCCTTGGGGACTGTCTGTTCTCGCAACTGCTCGGCTTCCTGCTGGGCTTCCTTCATCATTTTATGCAAGGTTCTGGTTTTTGGGTCCTTCTTCCACACAGCCGTAGAGGCTGGAAGTTTAACCTGGACCTTCCTATTACGTTGCTTGGAGTTTAGGACCCGAATTACGCCCGAGGGTGGTGCTTCTGTTTGGACTTCTTTGCTTTCTGTTTCCTTCTTAATGCGAACGAAGGGTTGCTGTGGTCTTCCTGCCATCGGAGCCTCTTGCTGTTCCATTGGAATATCCATTCGTTCTTCAAGGCCAGATGGAACAGCAGTCTGTCCCTCTGCGCTATTTGGAACAACAGTTTGTTCCTCCATGTCATTTGGAACAACACCCTGTTCCTCATTATTATTTGGAACAACAGACTGTTCCTCGGCAGTAGGTCTCCTGATGGGGTTTCGACCATCAAAGCGAATTCTTGTCCTCGGGGTTCTTGCTACCGTGGTCCTCCTCCTTTTCCCTGCAGTCTTTTGTATTCTCAGACTGGCTTTCAGCATTCGAATTTGCTGCCGGAGTCTGGCTATAGTGCCCAGCAACCTTTGCTGCTTCTTTCTTAATTTCTTAATTTCCCTTGTCTCGGCAGAGGGTTTGGTTCTCACGCTTGCTTCTTCCTTATCTGGGATATCTTCCGGCATCCTGGGGTCAGATTGTCCCGGATTGTTATCTTCCATTTCATTATCATAACCAGGCATGTTTTCTTCCCCTGCCTCTTCTGCATGCATTTCCTCGGGTAATTCTTCTTCTGGGGGACCGTCAGGGACACCTCCTGTGCTGGAAGCCTGGCCATATTCTCCCATATTGGCCAGAACTGCTGCCAATTCCTCCTCACCTGGAGGGTCTTGCAACGGGCTACCCCCTGGCTGTGCAATTTCTTCTTCCTGATTGCCCTGTCTGGTGGCCTCTTCTCCCTCAGAGTGTTCATGTCCTTTTTCAATTTCTCCTTCCGGCTGGTCAGTCTCGGCCTCCGATTGCTCAGCATTTCCTTCGGAGGGTCCTCCCTCTGATTCTGGAGGTTCATCCGCAATTTCAATTGGCTGGGCCGTTGTTCCTTAAATTCTTTCCAACCTTCCTCGTATCCGGCCAGCCGAGCTAACTTCCTTGGCCTCTCCGGTTGGTCGAGTGTACCAACAGGTTCCGTGGGTTTCTCTGGTTGTTCTGGCGTATCGGGAGGTTGTTTCCGTTTTGAAGCGGCATGTATTTCTGCTGCTGACTTCTTGCGTTTCTCTAATCGTTCCGGCGTGCTAGAGGACTGTTCAGGTTTTGGGGGTGGTGCAGCCGATCCTCCTTCGACTATTGCGACCAGTTCCTCCCAAGTGCTTTGCTGTTGAGTGAGACCGTGGCTCACTATCAACCGAATCAGCCCATGGTGGCTAACGACTGTATCTATGTGCTGGGCCTTTTTCAGGCTTTGGGCCGCGCCATGTAGTAGCGAATTTAGAAGTGCAGGGAGGTTTACAGAACATTTCCCTTTTAAAACAGCTAAAAGTTTCAGGTGACGAGGTCTTACCACGTCTTTTCTCCCTTCGCAGGTGATATAGCTTTGTACTGTCTTCGCTAGCTCGGTCCAGGGTTCCCCTAGTGTTGCCGGCAGAACTCCTTTCCCTTTGACTGTCAAGCTTTGGCCTTCGTCCTGGAAAATTTCCATAGCTTTTTGTAATCTTTCCTTCTTCGGCGTCCATATGGGTCCAGCAGCTGGTAATCCTGAGACTTCTGCGATGATGTCCTCTGTAACCTCTATCCGCTTTCCTCCTACTACGGAGTAGTTTTCCTGCAAATTCTGCAGGAATTCCAACGCTACTGCTTCGTTTGATTCTTGCAGGCGGTTGAAGTAATTCAACCATCCTGCATTTTCCAGGATTTTGCGAGTAGCAGCGAAAACTGTCAGCTTGTGAGGTTCGCTTCGGACCGTCTTTCCACCCATAATTCAACTCAGAAATGGAACAGCAACTGTTTGCGGTATTTGCGACGCAGAGAGGATGATCGATGCCAATTTTGGAAAGGATCACACAGAGCATGCAACAAAAAGAAAAGATCGTGGACGGCAGTCTCCGTGGGATGGAATCATCATACCGTTAAACCATGCCATTGCCCGAATGGTATGTAGCCACGTAATCCATGGAGTAATGAGGTTACTTCCCCCCCCCCGCGATCTGATAGGCTGCCCACAGCCGTCAAAGAGAGGAGCAGCAGCCAGTCGGGAGTGCAATCATCAAGTACATCATATGAAATTATGCCATGTTGTAAAAAAACAACGAAATGCCGAAACCGAGGCAAAAAGGTGGATCGCGTTTTATATAAGCCTGCGTGATATAATGAGGAACCGGGGATTGGACGTCTGTCAACTGTACGAAGTCTCCAGTAGTCATTGTCAGTTCCGTTGCCATGATCGGTGGTAATATTCATGCGATAGATATATCGGGGTGTGACATATGATATATGCAAAGGATATAAGAGACAGAAAGATTTAATATCATACCTGTTGGTGTAAATATTACGACTTCTATGCCATTAACAGAGCTCTGCTGCCAACAGGTGTTCATAACCTTGGCAGAGTTGTTTATCTCACCCTCCGGAACCATGATCCTTTGTGTATATTCTGAAGAGTGCTTTGTCAAAATGCAGGCCATTATGCTGGCTTGGTGACCAGATAGCCATAATGCCATTCACAAGGTAGGCGCGAAACGTGGTCAGGCCGGCTCGCGATGAGACCTCCTGTTCCAAGATTTGCTTGTTAATTTACCTTTGGACCATATCCCTGGTGTGGTGGCCATTATGGGAATGCCACTTCGCTTCCACCCTTATGATCATGGTAGGCCGGCTCTGAATGAGACCCCCTATCCTGCATTTGACAACTTTCATATTTTGTTTTTGTTTTCTTTTGCAGAGCACTTCTCTTGTTTATTTTCACATAAGGGTGGTTCCACACTCCTTAAGAGCGGGGAATGGTGGAAGAAGTCTTACGATCCCAACAGATAGATATAAATCGTTCGTTCTTACTCCCAAGTAGTGATCAAAGAAAGATTTTTAGGGGAATCGTCATGATAAAGATCACCAATAACAATGGTACCGGTAAATGACAATGACAGCGAAGATGAAAAGTTCACGTCCCTCCTCTTGTCCTTTTATACATACTGGCTTCATAGTGATAGCGATTTATGATGTGCTGATTTCGGTATCTCATGGTTTATGTTCACCGCATAAGTTCATTGTTGTATCTAAAAGATTGAGGAGACCATGGTCGCAAAGCATCCTCCATAAGGGCGAAAACATGTCAATGGCATTCCTGAGAGAAGAATTCATTCGTAGGATACCATTTCTTTGAGAGGAACAACCGAAAATCGCAAATGCTGTTCCTTTTGAGAAAGGAACAGCAAAGACACTCAAATGTTGTTCCTTTTGACAAGGAACAGCAGACACACTCAAGTGCTGTTCCTTTTCGCAAAGGAACAGTAGGAACACACAAGTGCTGTTCCTTTTCGCAAAGGAACAGCAGGAACACACAAGTGTTGTTCCTTTTCGCAAAGGAACAGCAGAACACACAAGTGCTGTTCCTTTTCGCAAAGGAACAGCAAACACGCAAGTGCTGTTCCTTTTCGCAAAGGAACAACAAAACACACAAGTGCTGTTCCTTTTCGCAAAGGAACAACAAACACGCAAGTGTTGTTCCTTTTCGCAAAGGAACAGCAAAACACATAAGCGCTGTTCCTTTTCGCAAAGGAACAACAAACACGCAAGTGCTGTTCCTTTTCGCAAAGGAACAACAAAACACACAAGTGCTGTTCCTTTTCGCAAAGGAACAGCAAACACACACGTGCTGTTCCTTTTCGCAAAGGAACAACAAAACACACAAGTGCTGTTCCTTTTCGCAAAGGAACAGCAAAACGCAAGTGCTGTTCCTTTTCACAAAGGAACAACAAAACACACAAGTGCTGTTCCTTTTCGCAAAGGAACAACAAAACACACAAGTGCTGTTCCTTTTCGCAAAGGAACAACAAAACACACAAGTGCTGTTCCTTTTCGCAAAGGAATAGCAAACCACACAAGTGCTGTTCCTTTTCGCAAAGGAACAACAAAACACACAAGTGCTATTCCTTTTCGCAAAGGAACAGCAAACACACTCAAGTGCTGTTCCTTTTCGCAAAGGAACAACAAAACACACAAGTGCTGTTCCCTTTCGCAAAGGAACAGCAAAAAGCACACAAGTGCTGTTCCTTTTCGCAAAGGAACAACAAAAACACAAGTGCTCTTCCTTTTCGCAAAGGAACAGCAAAAAGCACAAGTGCTGTTCCTTTTCGCAAAGGAACAGCAAAAAGCACACAAGTGCTGTTCCTTTTTGCAAAGGAACAACAAAACACACAAGTGCTGTTCCTTTTCGCAAAGGAACAACAAAACACACAAGTGCTGTTCCTTTTCGCAAAGGAACAGCAAAAAGCACACAAGTGCTGTTCTTTTTCGCAAAGGAACAACAAAAACACAAGTGCTGTTCCTTTTCACAAAGGAACAACAAAAACACTCAAAAGCTGTTCCTTTTGAAAAGGAACAGCAAAATCCCACAAGTGTTGTTCCTTTTCGCAAAGGAATAGCAAAAACACTTGGAATACAAGTAAAAAAATCAAGGAAACATATATACAAGATGTTATGTACAAGTTATGAAATGAATTTCTTAAGCTATAGGTGAGGAAGATTTCGCTTCCTCTCCTAAAATTTTCATATCAGTATCTTGTCGCAGCTGTTGACAGAAGGATTCCCGAGTGAGTGGCTTTCGATAAAGGCGAACTTGGTGGCCATTTACTTTGAATGCATATCCAGAACCGTCAATTGTGATCAGGGTAAGGGTCCCATTATCATGTACCTTCTGGATTTCGTATGGTCCTAACCATCGAGTCTGGAGTTTCCCCGGGAAATCCTGAAACCGAGAGTCGTATAACAGAGCCCAGTCTCCTTCATGAAAGACTTTATTCTTGATAAGTGCATCGTGCCATTTAGCTCGCTGTTGTTGAATCAATGCTGTAGTTTGTAAGGCAGAGAGCCTGATTTCGTCCAATTCATTAATCTGCTGTAATCGATTGATTTGTGCCTCACTCAGATCAAGGCCGACTTCCTGTGCAGTTCGTAGCGTTCGGATTTCGAATTCTATGGGGAAAATTGGCTGCTTTCCAAACACTAATTGATAAGGTGAATAGCCTGTAGTACTTCTCCATGTGGTTCTGTAGGCCCACAGTGCCTCAGGTAGTCGAGTGGCCCAATCTCGCCGATGCGATGCAATGGTTTTTGTTAAGATTGATTCTATTACCTTATTACTACTTTCTACTTGCCCATTTGCCTGCGGATGGTATGGGGTAGTGATCTTATGTTGGACATGGTAATTGTTAAGTGTTGCAGCTAATTTATTTCCAACAAATTGTGGTCCACCATCGGTGATTAATTCTCTCGGAAGTCCATAACGTACAAACAAATGGAACAAGAATTGTATCACAGAGTCTTCTGTAGCCCTAGGTAATGATTCGGCCTCGACCCATTTAGTAACATAGTCTGTCGCCACCAGAATATATGCCCTCTGATTTGATGATGGATTGATGGGCCCAACAAAGTCCAGAGCCCATCGTTCAAATGGCTCAATGACCAATTGTGGTCTCAGAGGCATTTCATCGGCTTGGCCAGGTTTTCCTGCTCGCTGGCAGCTGTCACAGGCTTGTGTAAATTTTTTCGCATCCTTGAAAATTGTAGGCCAATAGTATCCCGTCTGCAATACTTTATGTGCTGTTTGTTTTTCAGCGAAATGTCCCCCGCATGGCCCGTCATGGCAAGCTTTTAAAATGTCGAAGATTTCGTCTTCTCGAATACACCTTCTGATTTGCATGTCTGCCCCTGTATGGAACAAATGGGCTCCAATCCATGAAAACCGAGTGCTCTTCTGAACAATCTGCTTGCGTTCCTGAGGGGTTAAGTGTTTTGGTAGCTTACCGACTGCGAGGTAATTGGCGACATCAGCATACCAAGGTGTTCGAACCGCAACAGCAAACAGGTGCTCGTCAGGAAATTGATCTTCCACTGCTGCTGTTTCAATTGATTTCGGTATTCGTGAGAGGAAATCAGCTACAGGGTTCTCCTTGCCAGGTCGATCCTTGATTGTGATGTCGAACTCCTGCAATAATATCAACCACCTGGTTACTCTAGCATTCGTAACAGGTTTATTTGCCAAATATTTGATAGCAGAATGATCTGTATATAACACAACAGGATAGCCTGTAATATAATGTCTAAATTTGTTAACAACATGTATTACAGCCAGGAATTCCTTTTCAGTAACAGTATAATTGAGTTTGGCAGAGGATAAATTTTTGCTGATATAGTAAATAGCATATGGCTTCTTATCCTCTTCTTGCCCCAGGACTGCACCAATTGTTGTGTCCGAGGCATCAGATGAGATTTGAAATGGCAAATTCCAGTTGGGTCCTCGAAGGACTGGAGCTGTTGATAGCAGGTTCTTCAATTCCTTAAAAGCCTGGTCGCATTTTTCTGTCCACAAGAAATCAACATTGCCAGTTAAAGCATATAGAGGTGCAGCAATACGTGAGTAATGTTCTATAAATCGTCTGTAATATCCAGAAAATCCGAGGAAACTGCGTACCTCTATTTGAGTAGTGGGAGTAGGAATAAGCAAAAGAATCTGAATTTTAGCCGGGTCTACCTGGATGCCAGCTGCTGAGATGTAGTGCCCTAGAATGAGCCCTTCTGTCATCATCATGTAACATTTTTCGTGGCTCAGGCAAAGTCTGGTAGCGATACAACGTTGTAGGACTTTTTCCAGGGTATCCAGAGCTGGGTCGAAATCATCTCCATATGGTGTAAAGTCATCCATGTACACCTCAAGTCCGTCGTTTATTAGGTCTGCAAAGATGCTGAGAACAACCCTTTGGAATGTAGCAGGGGCATTGCATAGGCCGAAGGGTAGTACTCGATAGGCAAACGTTCCCCAAGGGCAAGTAAAGGTAGTTTTATCCTGGTCTTCAGGGGCAATTTGGATTTGGTTATATCCGCTGAAGCCATCCAGGAAAGAAAAAAATTTCTTCCCTGCCAAAGTGTCCAGTACTTGATCTATAAATGGGAGGGGAAAGTGATCCTTCTGTGTGGCCTTATTTAACTCCCTGTAATCCACGCAAATCCTCCATTTCCCATTTTTCTTGGGTACCACCACTAAGGGAGAGACCCACTTACTATCAGAGATGGGGTAAATAAAATTAACATCTAAAAGTTTCTGAAGTTCGGCTTTTACTATTTCTTTTAGATGGGGGTTGAGTCTTCTTTGTGGCTGACGAACAGGTCTTGCATCCTTCTCTATATAAATGTGGTGGGTGCATAATTGAGGATCAATCCACTTCATGTCAGGGTAATCCCACGCAAATGCTTCCTGATATTTTCATAACAGATTTACAAGTTTTGCTTCTTGGTCTGGTGTAAGGTTGGCGTTGATATTTAGGGCCTTACCAGGTTCAATTTCCACTACTTTACTATTGGCAACAACAGTCACTGGTATTGTTTGGTCATGTGCGTCTTTCAAAGGGTCTTCCTCTAGCTCACTATCAAATGCTGCCTCTATCATAAAACACTGTGTGTGAGATCTAGATTCGGTTTGACTAATGAAGTTATTGATGGCATCATCTTCTATTTGATCTTTAAAATCTAAAGCCTTCTGTACAGTCAATGGGGCTCTGATATTGTTAGTAAGGTATGACACAGGATACTGATTGGTTTTAATCATCGGTAGGCTTGGCTGTGCTGGAGGATATAGAACTAGATTTTTAACGTCTGGTCCTTTAGTTATAGTCATGTTTCCCTGCCGGCAACCAATGTAGGCATCGGCAGTAGCAAGCCAAGGTCTTCCTAATATTAGCGGATGTCCATCTAGTCGGGTTTTTGGATTAATTACCAGGAAGTCAGTTGGATATTCCTCTACGGAAACCATGACATCATATAGAGTACCTTTGGGTCGAACTACAGATCGATCTGCCAATTCTAACAAAGTAGAAGTAGGTTCTACTGATGTGATGCCAAGCTTTTGGCAGGTGGAAGTTGTCAAAATATTGATTGCAGCTCCCAAGTCGACTAAAGCGTTAGTCAGGGTTTGACCATAGATTTGGACAGTTACAATTGGGTTCCCGGGATCTTCGTATTTGATAGGTGTCTCTTTTCCTGATAACAGGTCGGATAAAGCACTAACTACTTGGACTCTAGGGTTAGTAGTTATATTCCTCCTTGATTTTTTTATGCACAGTTCTTTTATAGTTTTTGCGTATATGGGAATATCTTGAATGGCCTGGAGGAATGGAATTTTTATATACAGGTTTTGTAATTCTCCCAGAATGTCAAAGTCTGGATGTTGCACTGGTCGTGGTATGACTAATCATTCCGGGAAAGGAGGAGAGGATGTATTTGTTTTTTGATGGGTCTGTTCCTTATTTACACCCTCTTGTTGTAGCGGTTGTTCTATTGGTAACTGATTTTCAATGTGAACTGTTTTGTCTCCCTCTGTTTCTATGATACGTCCAGATCGTAACTGAAGGTCATTGCACTCCCTTAGGTCAAGTCCAGTTTCTGATGTTTCTATAATTTGGATGGATTGGACTGGTCTATTATTAGGATTGGGATTGGGTTGGGCTGGGAGTTGCGGCCTTAAATTAGACTGGGGGTTTTGTTGTAAGGCTGGCAGAGTTGGTTGAGGGAGTGGAATAGTTCCTGTTGACTGATATGTCGATCTTGGCCAATTGGTCTGCCAGGGTGAACCTTGTGAAGTAGGGGGAATCCATTGAGGAGGATATGAATTGTTCTGCCAATATGGTGGGGTATAAGGAAAATTTGGCCAACCAAATTGGCCTGTCTGATTCATCCATGGATTCGGAGAAGGAAACGGCTGTGATGACCAATTCGGGACTGGGGGTGTAGATTGATTTTGCCACATACCATATTGCTGAGCATTGTATTGTGGAGGTTGAAAAGAAGAAGCTGGATCCGAAAACATACCCGATTGCCTAGGTTGCCATTGGCGACGTTGGTTAACAAAGTATGCTGGTTCTGATTCTTCTTCTGCTTCCTTGTATACAGCCTTCAATCCAGGAAGTGAGGGGCAGCTTTCAGTAAGGTGGTCTTTCGTACAGATAGCACATGCTTGAACTGTATCTAGCGGACATTCTTTGTGGCTGTGTTTTCTTCTGCATCGGGGCAGAAAATTGCCAGATTTTGCTCTGCCTCCATTTGCTTTTGTTTAGCCTGCACAATATCAAGCTGAGTAGTTAATGTCCCTAGGATATCAGTTTTAAAATTTTCTAATAAATTCCCAAGTTCTACACGTGTTACCCCTTCTGTTGATATTTTGTTATCTCTAACAAACCTATCATATTCTGTTGGTTTTATCCTTGTGCTACCTCTTGAACTCCTAATGCATAAATTAATGATATCAGCAAAATTCTCTTGGTAAATATCTCCTTTTCCCATGATATTCAATGTTTCAATCCACTGTTCTTTCATACCTCTAATTAATGCAGTTTTCAACACATTATCAGGCAGAGGTAATGATGCATAGGGGGATCTCTGTAAATTATACTGGAAGCGTTCTACATATTCCTCTAGAGTTTCATTTGGTCTGGCCGTCATTTGGAAAATTTCATCTTTCAGTTCTCTTGACCTACAGTAATCCTGATATTTCTTGAGAAAGGACTCTTTCATTTGCTCCCAATTGTTTATGACTCCACCACCTAGACCCATAAACCATCTCAGAGCTGCTCCCTTCAAAGTAGAGGGGAACAACTTTAATTTCTGGGGTCAGTGGTGTAATCATACCCTCTACATAACACATCGAATTCAAATAAGAATGCATCAGGGTCTTCTGATGTGAGTCCGTGAAACGTTGGGATGTGTTGAAGAGGAATCGCCTTCATGGGGGCATTTGCAGCAGAATCTACTATAGGATATTGCAATGTAGAAGTTTGGGTATTTGGCTGATTCTGCGCCATGGGATCGAATATGTGCCAATAACCTTTCGGAATTTCTAGGAGGGTGTTCCTAGGTTGAGAAGGGGCGGCCTTGGCAGGGGCTGTCTTAATGACACTTCCCTTATCTGGGATTTCTATCTGAAGGAATGGGGTGCCTTCAGTATTAATTCTAGCTGCGCTTCCCTTATCTGGGCTGTTTAACAGCTGGATTATCCTAGAAGGAGATTTCGGTTCCTCTATTTCCCCTGTTTCCCCTTCTCCTTCACAAAGGTTGCTTAAGTTCCCTTCTTGCAGCCGTTCTGACACAGGATTTTCAATTTCTTGGAAGTCCTGTTCATCAGTCTGACTATGCACCTCAGCGTAGGCTCCAGATGGTGATGCTGTAGCCTGAAGGGAACTAGTAGGCTGCTTAGAATGAATCTTTCTGAGGCCTACTGACGGCTGAGATTCAGTTTTCTTATAGATTTCGTCTATGAAGGTCGTTCGGCCAAGGGTCACCGGTCCTTTGGCTTTTTCAGGTTTGGCTGGGGGTTTGATATTCTTTTCTAGCTTTTTCTGCTTAGTCATGCACTCTAAAAACTACTAAATCCTATCAACCAGCAATTCTACTAAGAGAGCGGACGGTGGAGCAGGGCTTTTACGTGCTCCGTACGCAGGTTCTTACCTTCCGTTTTTAAAATCCAACTCCCCCCTAGCAGATTTGCGCACTACTCTGTAAAGGGAAAATGGCTTTTACTCCTCCCCGGCAACGGCGCCAAAATGTAGAGCTGTAACTAGGGTCTCTCACACCACTAATTATCCCACATTAATAAGTCAATCCGGGAACGTTTTGTTATTGCAAGGAGTAGCTCAATCCGAGGCTATTTGTCCGAGTAATGCTCGGTAGTACAGTGTCCTAATGATTTGAAAGGAAACAGATGCTAAGCTGTAACTAAACTAACCCAAAAGATAGAATCACACAAGGCGGTTGATCAGTCAAGGGTGCGGAAGCAATAACCCATCCCTTTAGAAACTGATAAAGAAAGGAAATCAGAGCATGGACTTATAGGTCTGGGGCTAAGCAGCGTCTTGCTGAGGCTCACTACAGCCTTAGGCCTGCTCTCACACTAAGAACAACAAAGGCAGGTAAATCAAGCAGCGAAAAGTAAAATGGAACAACAATATGGAAATGGAACAACAGTAAGAAAATGGAACAGCAATCCTCAACCGTATGTACACGTCCTATGCTACTACAACAATCTGAGAGTAATGGATGATATGACTATGTTTCTGAACGAAGTAATATTGCTTTCAAGTCTTACAAATACTATTTCACATGGATCTGATAACAATAACATTCATACCAACATTCCGCTACAGAAATAGCTGAGAGATGCAATTCGAATAGATCCACTTATACAATGCAGAGACATGAGATAAAGAACTCATTCAGATATCAGTTGTAATGAAGCATAGTCTATCACATAAAAGATGTATCAGATTACTTAAATAATGGAAATAAACAAACCACACAGTATAATAATACAAAAGCAAGTGTCCTTCGGAGCTGGGCCCTTGGCTGCCAATGGAACACTGCCTGAAGTTACTCCAGATGCAGAGACGAAATGAACACCAAGTCTTTTATATTAATCGCATCAACAAAAGTATAACAAAGTCAGGTCTCAACGAGACTCAATGATCACAGTTGGTTCTGAAACTTAGAATTACAAAAACAGTCGTCCCCCCGCTCAATGGCGTGGTGCCTCTATATAACAGAAATGATGGAGGTATCTAGATAATCAAAAGATAAGTTAAAGTAGCGATCCCTCAGGATCAAAGATCCTGAGGGATTCGCTAATCGTTCGATTCTTCTCTTTCCCTTCTTGCGTTCTCCGTCTCAGTATCCTGCATTCTTTCTCTGGGCTATTCGGCTCTAATTTTACTTGATCTTGTCCGCATCCGGTTCCCCGTTGGAGGGACAACAGTTATTTTCCCTTTGCTTCTTGCTTTCAATCGCCGATCCTTTGTTCCCATGTCTTCCTGCATAGAAAACGTCAATTATTAGCACTTGAGCTTCTTTTATCTATTGTTGCACATTTTATCAAAACCCTTTATCTTCTTTGAACTCATAATGCAGAAAAGGTTACAATTATTATTGAAAAACCACTAGATTGCTAGTCAAAAGCATACCTTCCAGGTGCTCCACAATGGTATTCTAAACCCATAGGTGCAATTGTAAACCAATGGAGTTAAGTGTGGAACTTGCAAAAGAAGCATTACCATAATCCCAAAGAGCCTAGTCGAGTTGATTAGAGCTCAAGAAGACGTAGCCCAAGATATTAGGGTGAACTCCATATTGTATTGTTGTCTTATGTGTTTGTTTATTTGCTACATTTTACTGTTATGTGTGTTTATATATCAGTTTAAGCAAATAAACTTAAGGCAATTAAGCACTTAAAGGCAAACACAAGCATACACCTATTTCAAGTGCTTATTTCCGCAAATTATCAATCATAAGCATAGATCTTGGAAATTGTTTAAGCTTTCGAGTGGGAGAGGTTCTTGTAAGCTGGCAAGAAACCTTTAGTGCCCCATTTCAGATCAAGGAAGGCCAATCCATCCACATTTGATGGAGATATGAAAAAATAAGAGAAACAGAAGCTTGGTTTTCTGAAAATGAAGAAGTTTTTTAGAATTCATGATTATTTTGAAAACATGAAGGCAAGGATTGCACTTTCAGTTTAAAAGGGAAAACAAACATCTAGTGGGAGGACTTGAAGAATGTTTGAGGCATTGTTGATAAAGAGCTGAATTGGGAGGAATTCAAAAATATCTTTAGAGAGAATTATTTATCTGAGCATTACTATGGCAACAAAGCTAAGGAGATTTCTGAACTTAGGATGGGGCAGATGACAGATGATGAGTATGTCTCAAAGTTTTTGGATTTATTATAGTATGTGTCTTACTTCAAGGATGAGAAAGAAAAGATTCAAAGGTTTTTAATTGGTCTTCACATAGCCTCCATGGATAAGATTGAGTTGTTGAAGCCACAAACTCTAAGTGATGCAGTCAATAAATTAAAGAACTGTTTTGAGCAGGCCAGACGTAAACCAAAAATTAAGGGCGTGTGGAGGTAGAGAGACAATGCTGATAAGGAAAGGACCTGGCGTAAGAAGCTTGCTGAGAAAAATGAAAATAAACAACAAACTTATTTGAATTAAACAAAGTCTTTCGGTAGAAATCATATGAGAGAATTTTTTGGCTGATGCGTTTCAAACCAACAAGTGTGGTTCATCCTCAAGACCAGATGAAGAGGTAGACCATGGAAAAGGCTTAAATAGAGAGCAATGTAGAGACATGATTTCAAGTAACGGCTATATTTGAACAACAATGTTTAAATTATAATATTAATTTATTAATATATTAAAAAAATTTATTAAGTAATGACTAGTTTTTGAAAAAAATAGTTAAATAATGATATTATTTCATTAATTTATTAAAAATATTAATAGGTAACGGCTAGTTTTTGAAAAATAATATTTAATTAATTTATTAAAACCAAATATTGCTAGTTCTTGAAAAATAATATTTAAATTAATTTATTAAAACCAAATATTACTAGTTTTTGAAAAATAATATTTAAACTGTGATATTAGTTTATTAATTTATTAAAAACAAATATTAATAAGTAACCACTATATTAAACAACTAGTTTTTTAAATAAATAAATAATCAAAGTCAAACTTTAAAGGAGGGGAGTCAAAAATAAAAAATTATAAAAATGAGTGAAGGCCCTAATCGAGACAAGATCATTTGATAAATAAAATAACTAATGGAAATACAATAAATTAAAAATAATTAATGGAAAAATAAAAAAATAAAAAAATATACACAAGTCAAAATAAATAAATAAATAAATAAATAAAAATAAAATAAAAATAAACAAATAGAAATAAATAAAAACAAAAACACACACACACACACACACATATATCCAAAGAAAATTAATCAATAAATAAAACAGGGTCAACAATAAAATATGGGGCTGAGGCCCATTAAACAAATAACGAAAATACTAAAAGGAGTTAAGAACAAATAGG
This sequence comes from Pinus tabuliformis, assembly GCA_031772625.1. NCBI lineage: Eukaryota > Viridiplantae > Streptophyta > Pinopsida > Pinales > Pinaceae > Pinus > Pinus tabuliformis. Next base: position 1,593,764,041 of record CM062817.1, on the reverse strand, counting down.
ATGATAAAATGCATAAAAAAAAATGAAGGATAAACTCTAATGAAGAATAAATCAACAACAAATACTATAAAAATGATGTCAATACCTACATAGATTAAAAAAAAAAAACTAGGAGGAAAAGACAGGGACCCAACTTCTACTAATACTCCAACCATCATCTCTATTCAAATTATTGGCTCTTTTTTCAATTTCTAGGGCCTCCCTCAATTTACGATGATGAAAATGACTAGCCTTAGCAACAAATTGGGCCTCCTCAATGCAGATGTGATGCTTAGATTTATCTGCATGCTCCGCCAAAGCAGAGGAGTGGGTCCTGCCATGTTTGATGTCAGCAGCATGCTCACGAATCCTTTGATTAATCGAGCGACTAGTCTCACCAATGTAGGGAGTCCCACAAGAGCATGGGATAATGTAAACACCTTTCATATTCTTGGGGTCCACTGGGTCTTTTACAGATCTATGGGAGCTCTATAGGGTATTTAAAGGCCAAAAGTTTGAAGCCACATTATGCTTCCGTAGGATCCTTGCAATCTTGTCAGTGGTCCCTTGGATAAAAGGAAGATGAACACCAAAAAATCGATCCTTGGTATCTTTCTTAGCACTAGGACCATTTTTAGCTCTGAGGAAAGCCTTAGTACATTGATTTCTACTATACCCATTATTAAATAAAACACTTAGGAGATGTGCTTTCTCTTCCTTGAGATGGTTCTCATCAGAAACTCTTAAAGCTGTAGTCGCTAAGGTGTTGAGAACATCAAGCTTTTGAGCTAGGAAATGATGAGAATTAGCATGAAGATATTGTTCTGTATGAGTTTTCTTACAATATACATGATGAGAGAAAGAACCATTATCATTCCTTGAGAGGAGGACGCCAAGGAAGGGAAGACTACCATTACATTCAAATTCCATGGTGAACTTTATAGAACTAGATTGATTGTTAAGATGGAGGAAAAATAGTTCCAACTTTTCTTTACCATGGGACTAGATGACAAAAGTGTCATCCACAAACCCCTTCCACAACTTAGGCAGAAGACGAGAAAAGGCTAAGGCCTTGTCCTTAGAAATGCAAAGCCCCCCAAGAATAACATCAGCAAACCTGAGTTTGATGCTCTCAAATCATTAAACAATAATAAGAATATTGTTGTTCTCAAAGCCGACAAAGGTGGTGCTGTGGTTATTCTTGATAAAGATAATTACCATCGAAAGATTTTGGACCACCTCCATAATAGTGGGAGCTACAGGAAACTCAACATGGATTCTCTGAAGAAGATTTCCAAAAGTGTGGCTCTTGCTATAAAGGTTCGTAGCTTGGTCAGCTCGTTCAGTCATAAGCTTATTGAAAGTTTCCCTCTTATCCCCAGAATCTATGGTCTGCCAAAGATTCATAAGGAAGGGGCTCCTCTGAGACCCATTGTTAACACGATAGGAAGGCCAAATTATCTTCTTGCTAAATATTTGGCCCAGAAGCTTAAGCCCCTTATTGGCCATACAAAATCCTTCGTCAAGGACTCTGCATTGTTTGTTAATGAGTTAAAGAGTTTCAAGCTTGATCCAAATGACAAGCTTGTGAGCTTCGATGTTCTCTCTCTCTACACTAATATCCCTATCAACGAGGCCATCAAAGTCATCAAGCGCATCACAGATCCTGATACAACTTATTTAGTTGGTATTTGTCTTACTTTTACTTTCTTTTCATTCGATGGGGAATTCTATGAGAAAACTTGCATTGTCGCCGTGGGTTCTCCCCTCTCCCTTGTGGTAGCTAATCTATTCATGGAGGATTTTGAATCAAAGGCCTTAGCCTCTTCTCGTCTTCTGCCTAAGTTGTGGAAGAGGTTTATGGATGACACTTTTGTCATCTGGTCCAATGGTAAATAAAAGTTGGAACTATTTTTCCTCCATCTTAACAATCAATCTAGTTCTATAAATTTCACCATGGAATTTGAATGTAATGGTAGTCTTCCCTTCCTTGACGTCCTCCTCTCAAGCAATGATAATGGCTCTTTCTCTCATCAGGTATATCGTAAGAAAACTCATACGGAACAATATATTCATGCTAATTCTCATCATTTCCCAACGCAAAAGCTTGGTGTTCTCAACACCTTAGCGACTAGAGCTTTAAGAGTTTCTAATGAGAACCATCTCAAGGAAGAGAAAGCACATCTCCTAAGTGTTTTCTTTAATAATGGGTATAGTAGACACCAATGTACTAAGGCTTTCCTTAGAGCTGAAAAACGTCCTAGTGCTAAGAAAGATACCAAGGATCGATTTTCTAGTGTTCATCTTCCTTTTATCCAAGGGACCACTAACAAGATTGCAAGGATCCTAAGGAAGCATAATGTGGCTTCAACCTTTCGGCCTTTAAATACCATACGGAGCTCCCTTAGACCTGTAAAAGACCCAGTGGACCCCAAGAATATGAGGGGTGTTTACATTATCCCATGCTCTTGTGGGACTCCCTACATTGGTGAGACCAATCACTTGATTAATCAAAGGATTCGTGAGCATGCTGCTGCCATCAAGCATGGCAGGACCCGCTCATCTGCTTTGGCGGAGCATGTAGATAAATCTAAGCATCACATCTGCATTGAGGAGGCCCGAGTTGTTGCTAAGGTTAGTCATTTTCATCATCGTAAATAGAGGAAGGCCCTAGAAATTGAAAAAGGACCCAATAATTTGAATAGAGATGATGGTTGGAATATTAGTAGAAGTTGGGTCCCTATCTTGTCCTCCTAGGATTTTTTTTTTTTTTTTTTTTCGTTCTTAACTCCTTTTAGTATTTTTGTTATTTGTTTAATGGGCTTGAGCCCCATATTTTATTGTTGACCCCGTTTTATTTATTGATTATTTTTCTTTGGATATATATATATATATATATATATATATATATATATATATATATATATATATATATATATATATATGTTTCTGTTTTTATTTATTTATTTTTATTTTTGAGAAGAATCTTCGACGAAAATCACATAGAGATATTTTTGTCGACGCGTTTCGAACCAACCAGTGTGGTTCATTGTCAGGACAAGTTGAATGAGTAGATCTTGCTATGCATTATAAATAGATCGGGCAGAATATCCAATGACCAAATTTCCAGATCATGTAACAGCTAAAATGATAACAGCTAGATTTGACCAGAAACAGCTAGTTTGACTATGAAGGGCATAATTTATTTAGATAAGTAAATTCAGTTATTAATTTCCTTATTAAAATAAACATAAATGGAAAACTATAAACTATAAATATATGTTAGAATAAGCGAGTAAATATATTATAATCATAAAATAGTTCAAGTAATAGAGAATAGTTAATTATATTTTAATTGAATATAAGTTAATTATATTTTAAATAAAATATAAGTTAAAGGAACATTTAAATCTTAATTTAAATTAAGTAAATAAATGAATAAATTAATTAGTTATCAAAGATGTTTATAAATATTAGTCAGTTGTATAAGTTAAAAATAGAATAATCTATAAATAGTTAATTCAGCCAAAAGGACATATATTTATGAATATATATTAAAATAAATAGAGTAGTTTCATAGTCATAGTCAAAGAGTATCCCTATATAAAAATACTAGAGAAATTACAATATTAATTAATAGTTTATTAAGGGTTATATATATATATATATATATAATAAACTAAAATAAAATAGTCAAAGAGTTTAAATATATAAATATTAGAGAATTCAAGTATTAGAAAAAATTACCATACCTAAAAAAAGAAAAAAGAAAAAAAGTACTTAAGGGAGAAAACGACTAGGAGGAGAGGGCTGGGACCCAGCAACTACTGATCTTCCAGCCATCCTCTCTATTGATATTGTTCGGCCTTTTTTCAATCTCAAGGGCTTCCCTAAATTTCCGGTGATGGAATTGCGACACTCTAGCAATCACACTAGCTTTTTCGATGCAGACATGATGATTGGTTTTCTCCACATGCTCTGCTAAAGCGGAAGACTTGGTTCTCATATGCTTGAGGTCAGCTGCATGCTCACTAATCCTTTGGTTAATGGAGCGACCAGTCTCACCGATACAGGGGGTCCCACAAGAATAAGGAATAATATAAACACCTTTTAATGTCCTTGGGGTCAATAGGATCCTTCACAGATCTGAGGGACTTATGAATGGTGTTAAGAGGTCTAAAGGTTGCGGGGACATTATGCTTCTTAAGAATCCTCGCAATCCTATCTGTGGTCCCTTGAACATAAGGAAGATGGACACCAGGAATCCGTTCCTTAGGTTCTCTTCTGGATAACGAATTATTAGTTGCTTTGAGGAAAGCCTTTTGTCCCAAACGTCTGCTATAACCGTTCTCAACAAAGACATTAAAGAGATGGGACTTCTCCTCATCGAAGCTCCTTTCATCAGAGATCCTTAAGGAACGAGTCGCTAGGGTGTTGAGAACCCCCAACTTTTAGGCTAGGAAATGGTGGGAACTAGCATGAAGATACTGCTTCGTATGAGTTTTCTTGCGAAACACTCGGTGGGAGAGGGAACCATCCTCATTCTTAGAGATAAGAATATTAAGAATGGGAGGCAACCATCGAATTCTTGTTCCTTAGTGAACTTGATGGCCGAGTATTGATTATTGAGATGATCGAAGAAGAGATCTAACTCCTCTTGGCCGTGAGACCAGATGACATTAGTGTCATCCACATATCGCTTCCAAAGCTTGGGCAGGAGACGAGCTGAGTTTAGAGCCTTGGATTCAAAATCCTCCATAAAAAGATTAGCAACAATAGGGGATAGGGGTGAGCCCATGGCAACTCCACAGGTTTGCTCAAAGAACTCACCTTCAAAACTGAAAAAGGTCGAAGTGAGGCAGATCTCAACTAACCGAGCGGTATCAAGATCAGTTAGACGGTTGATCACTTCCATGGACTCATTTATAGGGATGCACGTGTAGAGGGAAACAACATAAAAACTGACAAGAATGTCTCCAGAGTCCAGCTTGATGTCCTTGAGCTCCTCAATAAAGGAAGCCATGTCTTTAACGAAGGACCCTGTGCGACCAACTAAGGGTTTAAGCTTCAAGGCAAGGAACTTAGCAAGAAGATAGGTCAGACCTCCAATGGTGTTGACAATGGACCTAAGGGGAGCGCCTTCCTTATGAATTTTCGGGAGCCCATAGATTCTAGGGGTGATCGGATTGCTCTCAATGAGTTTATGGTGCAAGGGACTCACTGAGTTACTGGATTTAATGGCAAGGGCCACAATCCTGGAGATCTTCTTCAGCAGGTTTTTGGGAATCTTCTTATAACTTCCACTATTATGAAGATGATCTAACATTTTATTGCGGTAGTCCTTCCTGTTAAGAATGACAGTAGCGCTCCACCTTTGTCAGCTTTCAGAACAATAATATCTTTGTTCTGATTTAAGGATTTTAGGGCTTCAAATTCATCCCTGCTAAGGTTGCTCTTGGGAGGCTTAGCCTTCCTTAGGATGACAACACAATCCTGCCTAATAGTGTTTTTAATACTATCAGGTAAACCACGAATTCTATGTCACAAATAATGTCATCCACAGGGATCTTCTTAGGGGCCAAGGCAAAGTTTAGACCTTTGCTTAAAACTTTAAAAACAGGAGGGGAAAAAGAAAAACCAGATAAATTGATAACTTTATTATTAATATGAGAGGAAGGGGGAGGATTAATATTTATATGACTCTTCCTAGATTTAGAGTTAATGCTCATATGTAAGTTAATTTATTCTTTTACCCTTAATAAACTATTAATTAATATTGTAATTTCTCTAGTATTTTTATATAGGGATAATCTTTGACTATGAATATGAAACTATTCTATTTATTTTAATATATATTCATAAATATATGTCCTTTTGGCTGAATTAACTATTTATAGATTAATCTATTTTTAACTTATACAACTAACTAATATTTATAAACATCTTTGATAACTAATTAATTTATTCATTTATTTACTTAATTTAAATTAAGATTTAAATGTCCCTTTAACTTATATTTTATTTAAAATATAATTAACTTATATTTAATTAAAATATAATTAACTATTCTCTATTACTTGAATTATTTTATGATTATAATATATTTACTCGCTTATTCTAACATATATTTATAATTATATAATTGTCCATTTATGTTTATTTTAATAAGGAAATTAATAACTGAATTTACTTATTTAAATAAATTATGCCCTTCATAGTCAAACTAGCCATTTCTTGGTCAAATCTAGCTGTTATCATTTTAGCCATTACCTGATCTAGAAATTTGGTCATTGGATATTCTGCCCGATCTATTTATAATGCATAGCAAGATCTGCTCATTCAACTTGTCCTGACGATGAACCACACTGGTTGGTTCGTCGACAAAAATATCTCTATGTGATTTTCGCTGAAGATTCTTCTCAAAATTGATATGGATCACAGAAGCCTAAATTCATTATTTATTTATATATATATTTAATTTGACTTGTGTATATTTTTGTTTTATTTTATTTATTTTTCCATTAATTATTTTTAATTTAACTTATTTTATTTCCATTAGTTATTTTATTTATCAAATGATCTTGTCTCGATTAGGGTCTTCACTTGTTTTTATAATTTTTGATTTTTGACTCCCCTCCTTTAAAGTTTGACTTTGATTATTTATTTAAAAAACTAGCTGTTTAATATAGCGGTTACTTATTAATATTTGTTTTTAATAAAAAAATAAACTAATATCACAATTTAAATATTATTTTTCAAAAACTCGCTGTTTAATATAGCCGTTACATATTAATATTTTAAAGAATTAATAAACTAATATCATTATTTAAATATTATTTTTCAAGAATTAGTAATATTTGGTTTTAATAAATTAATTTGAATATTATTTTTCAAAAACTAGCCATTTAATATAGCCGTTACCTATTAATATTTTTAATAAATTAATGAAATAATATCATTATTTAAATATTTTTTCAAAACTAGCTGTTTAATATCACTATTACATATTAATATTTTAATAAATTAATAAACTAACATCATTATTTAAATATTATTTTTCAAGAAATAGTAATATTTGGTTTTAATAAATTAATTTAAATATTATTTTTCAAAAACTAGCCGTTTAATATAGCCGTTACCTATTAATATTTTTAATAAATTAATTAAATAATATCATTATTCAAATATTTTTTTCAAAAACTATCTGTTTAATATAACCGTTACTTAATAATATTTGTTTTTAATATATTAATATATTAATATTATAATTTAAACATTATTGTTCAAATATAGCCTTTACTTGAAATCATGTCTCTACATTGCTCTCTATTTAAGCCTTTGCCATGGTCTGCCTTTTCATCTGGTCCTGAGGATGAACCACACTTGTTGATTCGAAATGCGTCGGCCAAAAAAATTCTCTCATGTGATTTCTACCGAAAAACTTTGTTTAATTCATTATGGATCACAGAAGCTTGAATGCAAAACTTATTTGAATCGATTTCAATAGAAACTAGTCTCTGTTGATAAAAACAATGAAAACAAGGTTTGGGAGTGCAATAAGGAGCTAAAAGGAAGAAACCTCTGTGATGTTGGATGTGTGGGGAAAACCACAGAAGGAAATATTGCCCACACCAACACAGTGTAGGGTCAAAAATTTATAACATTTATGAGGCTTAAATAGTGGGAGAAGTGACTCAAAGTTTTCCCATGATCTATGCAACAATAGACAATCGGCAAGTAGATAATCAAGCGTCCATCATTGAAATGGGAGGTAAGCTAAGTGATCATGATGTTTCAATTTTAATAGATTCCGGTTCAATTTACAGTTATATTATCCGAGAAGTAGTGGAAAAATGTAAAGTGATTACAGAGCCGCATGAGGAACTGTGGTTGGTTCAATTGGAAACCAAAACCAAAAGTCGAATTCGTCATTGGTTGAGGTCTGGTGCATTTTAGCTCTGTGGAATTCCCACATACACCCACTTAAACGTTTTACCGTTGGGAAATTATACCTTGTTGCTAGGCATGGAGTGGCTATACAACCATAGGGCCAAAGTGGATTGCTTCAAAAAAGCAGTTGAATGTTTGGATGAGGCCAAGGAGCACATAATTCTGCAAGGAAAAAGGAAGCCAACATCAGTTAGGATCATTACGAAAATGCAAGCTAAACACAACTATCGAAAGGGCTACAAGTTGTTTTTTGTTCAAATTTATCAAGACAGAGAAAGAAAGGCCAACGCAAGTCAAGGAGATAGTGAGCTGTTAGAAAGGTATCTGGTGCTACAACAATTCAAGGATGTGTTTCCCATTGAGATGTCAAGGTTACCTCCTCACATAGAGATCAAATTCTCCATCAAATTGATTCTTGGACAAGCACCAACATCCAAAGAACCTTATAGGATGAGTACACCTGAGCTGATGAAATTAAAATTGTAGTTTAAGGAGATATTGAATAAAGGGTATATTCAACCAAGTGTGTCATCATGGGGAACCCCAGTCTTGTTTGTAAAGAAAAAGGATGGGACACTTCGTCTTTGTATTGACTACAGGCAACTAAACAAAGTGACTATTAAAAATTGATGTCCATTGCCGCAGATAAATGATTTATTTGATCACTTGCAGGGGGTAGCACTTTTCTCCAAGATAGATTTGAGCTCTGGATATCATCAAATGCACATTAAAGAAGAATATATTCACAAGATGCTTTCTAGACTAGGTGTGGTCACTATGAGTTTGTAGTGGTTCCGTTTGGGCTTACTAATGCGCCTTCTACTTTCATGTGCTTGATGAACAATGTATTACATCCTTACTTGGACAAGTTTGTTATTGTATTTGTGGATGACATCCTAGTTTATTCAAGGAAGGAAGGAGAGCATGATAAGCATTTGGCAGTGATGCTACAGTTGTCATGAGAGCATAAGATCTATGAAAATCTTAGCAAGTGTGACTTTTTACAGCCTCAAATACATTATTTGGGACATGTTGTCTCCAAGGAAGGGATATTGTTAGCATTATGATTCTGGTATGGCTCTATGTTACAGGTGTTGTACTTGATGGCAACTCATTCTAGTGGCAATGCTCTGTTCAGGCTCTCAAAATATTGGAAATTAAGAGGTTCGCAGGTGAATGGTTCAAAAGGTACAGACCCGCAGGCACGCTGTGCACGAAATGTGGTCATACCCGCAGGTTACCCGTTCAGAAGGTGCGGTCCCCCAGTTCACTCACTTCAAGGCAGAGAAGCGCGCTCACGTGGGGTTTCTTATGTTTGGCCGGTGGTATTTAGCCCGTCGTTCATGATTCTATGGTTTTGGCCCGTGGTATAGAATCTAATTTAGCCTCGGTTTGGATCCCTTGTTTTGGTTATTTGATGGTTTTGTCCCATGGTGTGAATGAGGGCTTGACTATAAATAGGGAAGGAGATCACTTGGCCAATGTATCTTTGCAAATCGAATATCTTAAGATCTGAAATATTGGGTTATTGGTTTAAAAATCTTGATCTATATAAAAGTGAAGTTGGAAGTGAATCTATGAAGTGTGACCTATCGGACACAAGATCAGATCTGCGAATCTGACTGTCAGTGGCACATAGGAGGACTATTTAATTGGGTTCTAATCAAAGGTATGCGGACCATTCACTATGAAAGTGCGGGGGTACGCAGCAGAGCGAAAGTTCCGATGCGGGGGAACGTAGGGGGTACACAGTGAAAGTGCGAGGTTACGTAGCGAAGCAAAAGTCCCAGTGCGGAGGTACGCGGCGTGATAGAGGTTCAGGTGCAGAAGCATAGTAAAGGTACGCAGCGTGACAGGCGTTCAGGTGCGGAGGCACAGTAAAAGTACGCGGAGCTACAAAAGCCGCAGTGCGTAGCTACGTGGCGCGATAGAAGCTGAGGTGCGGGGACAAAGTAGAAGTACGCGGCGCGATTGAAAAGCACAGTGCGTGGGTATGCAGTGCAGCGGAAGGCTCTCTGCGGGGATACGCAGAGACGCGGAAGGTGAAGTGCGAGCCCTCGTAGCCCAGATAAAGAAAAGCTGCGGATCTGTCTTAAAACATTTGTTGGTTATTTTTTATCTATTGCAGCAGAGTTCTGGGTTTATATTTCTGGCACTATCTTTCTGTTTACAACATTCTGAGAAGTTGGGTGATTCTTGGTTGATTGTATAAGGAGTTTGGGTGATTTGCATGTATTTGATGATTATTTGATATTCTTGGATCCAGTTTGAAAATTTATGAAAAGTGGTCCTTGAAAGAAAAGAAGTAGGGGGTTGTAACTCCCTTCCAGGAGAGACTGGAAAACGAGAGAGAGTTGTAGCTCTCTGCAGGTTGCAGCCTGCGTACTGGTAAAGGATTGCACCAGTACAAAGTCATTGTAAAAGGAGTTTCTAATTGAAAGAAGATAGAGACATATTGTAGCAGGTGGTTTTCACCCACATTGGGTTTCCACCTTATATCTAGTGTTCTTTGGTGTGACTATCTGTTTTTCTTATTCATGCTCATTATTTTATGGTACTGACATACAAGAATAATTCAAAGCATAAATAAGGAAGATTTATTGAAAAGAATTTAATAATACTGATTCACCCCCCCTCTCAGTATTATTTCCAACAATTGGTATCAGAGCAGGTTCTTCTAAAGGAGCTTGATCGCTTGAAGGAAGATCTAGCATCATGAGCAACTACGAGAGGGAAGCATCAATCAGGCCACCGATTTTTGATGGGACAAACTTCGTATATTGGAAGGTAAGAGTTACTCCCTATGTTCAATCTCTTGGTACAGACGTATGGGATATCATAGATATAGGGTACACTTCTTCTTCAGCTACCGCTACAGATTCGGCTGAAAAGAAGAAATATGAAACAAATGCCAAAACAGTCAATACTCTGTTGGGATGCCTATCTCAATCAGAATTCGTGAAGGTTATGCAATATAAATCCACAAAAGAAATATGGGACAAGATTGTTTTGAGCTACGAAGGAGATGATCAGGTAAAACGGGCGAAACTTCAAACCCTCAGGATTCAATATGAGAATCTCAGAATGTATAATGATGAAATTGTGGCTAACTATTTCCTTCGGGTAGATGAGATTGTTAATTGCATGAAAAACTTGGGTGAAGAAATAAAAGAAGCTGTCGTGGTTGAAAAAGTCCTAAGATCATTGTCCCCCAAGTTTGAATCTAAAGTGTCTGCAATAGAAGAAAAAGAAAATCTACGAACTCTTACTATGTATCAGCTACACGGAATTCTAACTGCTTATGAAATGAGAAAAGGAGGTCCATCAAACAGGAGAGAAGCTACTTTTAAGGCTTCAGGCAAAGGAGACTACTATGAATCAAGTCACGTTCAAGAAGAAGAAGAAGAATCAAATTTTGTCAGAAATCTTCAACGGGGTACTGGAAGGTTCAGAGGTAAGTTACCTTTTAAATGTTTTGCTTGTGGAAGAGTAGGTCATTATGTTGCCAAATGTCCTCATAAGGATAAGATTGACAAAGGAAAGGAACCTGCTAGATGGAGCAAGAAACATAATGCAAATAAGAAAAGCTACTACACTCATGAAGACAGTGATGGTCTATCAAATAGTGATGAAGATGAACGAGGTAATGACTATAAACTCTTAATGGCATTTGAAGATGATGATTACATGGATGCTATAGATGTGGATAGCTTTTATGAAGAGATTTCTAGACTCAAGACATGTATAGAAGAAAAGAATGTGATCATTGATACGCTACAATTTCAAATTGATGAAAAAGAAAAAAGTCTTGAAAAGTTAGAATGTGAAATTGTTGGCCTTAGAAAAGAAATTGAGAAAACAAAGGCTATTAATCTTAAGTTTTTCAAAGGATTTGAAACTCTGGATGAGATCATCAATGTACATCGTTCTCTGCTAAACAAGACAGGTCTGGGGTATAATGGAGAAACATCTCAAGAATCCACCTCAAAGAGTTATCTTGATGCAGCAAGAAGGAATGAGCAAAAGCACTATTGAGATCACCAGGTAAAGCAGGGACGAATTATATCAAGAACAAACAAGGACTATCAGGTAAACCAGGGGCAATCCGTCTTAAAGGTGAACAAAAGCTACAACCAGCCACAGGTAAAATCTTTTCAATTTGCTTCAAGAATGGATGACAATAGAAATTACAATCATTTGGCCGGTAGATTTGATAATCACAGAAGTTTCTTCAATGGACAATGTTTCTCTTGCCATAACTTTGGTCACAAAGCAGCTCAATGTGTTGCATATAAAACAATCATGACTAGAGAAGCTCAAAAACAAAGAAGTATGACCGGGATTACAAAAAGGACCTATAACAACTTTTCGACTCTTGAAAATGAAGTTGAATGTTCTATTTGCAATAACTTTGGTCATGAAGATTCTGAATGCAGGAGCAGGTTTCAGCAGACAAAGGAACAAGCCTCAAGCACCAGAACATGGAGAATAAAGGAACCACAAACAGAAAGATGTGGGATAGCATTTTATGCAGAGGGACAGGAAAATCTATGGTACATCGACAGTGGATGTTCGAAGCATATGACAGGTGATAAAGAAAAACTTGAATCATATTCTGCTTTAGAAAAGGGAAAGAAAGTTTCTTTTGGAAATGATACTCCTGCAGCTATAAAAGGAAAAGGCACTGCTCAGTTAAAGGAAAAGGTGAAAGCTAGAAATGTTTTGTATGTTGATGGATTGAAGCATAATCTTCTGAGTGTCAGCCAGATGTGTGATCAAGGAACCGAGGTAATATTTATATCAAATGGATGTCGTGTTCGTGATCTTAATACAGGTGAAACAGTGATCAAAGGTAGAAGAACTCCAAATAATCTATACATATTTGAAGAAGGACAACAACAATGTTATTTGAGCAAGGATGATGAACATTGGTTATGGCACCGGAGGTTGGGGCATCTAAGCTTTTCAAAAATAAGGAAAGCATGCAAATATCAAGCAGTTCGTGGTCTTCCAGATATCAAAATTCCAGACAACACCATATGCAAATCATGTCAGTTTGGAAAACAAACCAGAACTAACTTTCCAGAGAAGGAAGGATCAGCTAGCATGCCTCTTGAGCTAGTCCATACAGATGTATGTGGTCCATTTAGGAAAAGGACACCTCGAGGAGAAGAATACTTGATATTATTCATTGATGATTTCTCCAGGTTTGTTTGGTTAGGACTTATGAAGCATAAAGACGAAGCATTCGAAAAATTCAAATCCTTCAAAGCCTTGGTTGAAAATGAATTAGGTTACAAAATTAAGTGCCTCAGGTCCGACAGAGGTGGGGAGTTTAGCTCAAATGAATTTTTCGATTTCTGTGAAGAACATGGGATAAGAAGGGAATTCTCTACAGCTAGAACTCCTCAGCAAAATGGAGTGGTGGAAAGGATGAATAGAACAGTCCAACAAATGGCTCGTGCTATGCTTTATGAGTCTGGAACTCCCGCAACTTTCTGGGGTGAAGCTGCATATGCTGCGGTTGTTATTCTCAACAAAACAAATGTCCGAGTGAACAGCACTCAAACTCCTCATGAGCTCTGGTATGGTGAAACTCCTTCGGTAAAGCATTTCAAAATTTTTGGGAGCAAATGCTATATTAAGAATACTGATGAGCAACTTGGCAAACTTGAACCTAGAGCAGATGAAGGCATTCTTCTTGGTTATTCTCCTCATAGCAAAGCATATAAGTGCTACAATAAAAGACTTGGAAGAATTGTTGACAGCATTGATGTAGTGGTTGATGAAAAAGGATACATTCCTAGGCAAGTAAATCATGAAAATATCGAAGAAGATGAAGACTACCCTCAAAGACAGAATGATGAAGAAGAAGAACCTCAAGAAGCACCAGAGGAACAGATAAGGATAAAAGAGAAGACTAATCCAGGTACGTTCAGAAGAATCATCCAGAATCTCAGATTTTGGGGCAAAAAGAAGCAGGTGTACAAACAAGAAGAACAATTGCAGAAGCTTCAAGCTATTTGGCATTACTCTCATCCACTGAACCACAAAATGTAAAAGAGGCATGCAAAGATGAATGTTGGGTCAAAGCAATGGATGAAGAACTTGAGTAGATCGAAAAGAACAACACTTGGAAGTTGGTTCCTAGACCAAAGGATAAGAATGTTATAGGGACAAAATGGGTCTTCAAAAATAAGTTGAATGAAAATGGGGAAGTAATTAAAAACAAGGCCAGACTTGTTTGTAAAGGGTATGCGCAGCAAAAAGGAATAGATTTTGAAGAAACTTTTGCTCTTGTTGCAAGACTTGAGGCCATCCGAATGTTCCTTGCTCTTTCAAGCTTTCAAAAGTTCAAAGTATTTCAAATGGACGTGAAATCAGCCTTTCTGAATGGAGACTTAGAAGAAGAAGTATACATTGAGCAGCCAGATGGTTTCATTCTTGGAAATGATCCAAATCTTGTATGTAGACTGAAAAAGGCTCTCTATGGTCTCAAACAAGCTCCAAGGGCTTGGTACTATCGTTTGGACAATTATCTTCATCAACAAGATTTTTCAAAAGGATCAACAGATAGCAATCTTTATATAAAAGTTGAAAATGACAAATTGTTAATACTTGTTGTGTATGTAGATGACATTATCTTTGGCAGCAATGAAGAAGCTATGAGTCAAAACTTTGCCTTGGTGATGCAGAAAGAATTCGAAATGTCCTTGCTTGGAGAACTGACATATTTTCTTGGTTTGCAAATCCAACAAAAATAAGGAGGGATCTTCTTGTCTCAAACTAAGTATCTCAAGTAGATATTGAAGAAATATGGCATGGAAGATGCAAAACCAGTATGTACACCCATGGTCACAGGATGTAGCCTCAGTGCAAATGATGAATCAGCAACAATGCATCAACCAACCTACAGATCTATGATTGGAAGTATACTTTATTTGACAGGTACCCGACCAGACATCATGCATGCAGTGGGAATAGTTGGAAGATTTCAGGAAAATCCAAAGGAAACTCATCTTCAGGTAGTGAAGAGAATTTTCAAATATCTTCAAGGGACTCAAAATTATGGCTTATGGTATCCTAGAGATACAGATCTCACACTTCATGCTTATACAGACGCAGATTGGGCCGGAAGCGTGGATGACAGGAAGAGCGCAAGTGGTGGTGCATTTTTTATGGGTTCCAGATTAGTATCTTGGTTAAGCAAGAAACAGAGTTCGATTGCCTTGTTTACAGCTGAAGCGGAATATGTTGCTGCTGCATCTTGTTGCACTCAACTCCTTTGGATGATGCAGACCTTGCAGGATTTTCGAATTACTTGTACACCACCTATCTCCATCTTATGTGATAACACAAGTGCAATCAGCATCTCAAAGAACCCAGTCATGCATTCAAAGACCAAGCACATACCGATCAAGTATCATTTTCTCCGGGAACAAATGCTTGAGAAAAAGGTCAAGTTGGAGTATGTTCCTTCTAAGGAACAAGTTGCTGATATACTCACCAAACCATTGCCCAGGGAGACCTTTGAATACCTCAGGCAAAAGCTGGGGGTTGTTGATGCATCATCTTGTTGTTGAATCTCTTCTGATTGTTTGGTTCTACGCAAGGTTCATCTGGGGTATATGCATACATTTGCTGGGTTGCAGATTGGTCGAAGATCGAATGGCACAGGTTCAGGGGGAGCATATAATGCATTGTTGGCATTATGGAGGAAGTACAGAAGGAGATCATAGATGCTGGTCTGAATATTGCTACAATATGTCTCTATCTCTCTCATGGTCATTTATGGTGTTTGGTGGATTATGGTTCTTCTTTGCAGATCTGGTTTATAGTCAGGGGGAGCATGTTCTTAGGGGGAGCATAACCCTTTGCCCTTGATGTCAAAGGGGGAGAATGACGTTGAGGATCTTGAGGTTGCCATCAAGTCCAAAGGGGGAGATTGTTGGCATTATGATTCTGGTATGGCTCTATGTTACAGGTGTTGTACTTGATGGCAACTCACTCTAGTGGCAATGCTCTGTTCAAGCTCTCAAAATATTGGAAATTAAGAGGTTCGCAGGTGAATGGTTCAAAAGGTGTGGACCCGCAGGCACGCCGTGCAGGAAATGCGGTCATACCCGCAGGTTACCCATTCAGAAGGTGCGGTCCCCCAGTTCACTCACTTCAAGGCAGAGAAGCGCGCTCACGTGGGGTTTCTTATGTTTGGCCCGTGGTATTTAGCCCGTCGTTCATGATTCTATGGTTTTGGCCCGTGGTATAGAATCTAATTTAGCCCCAGTTTGGATCCCTTGTTTTGGTTATTTGATGGTTTTGTCCCATGGTGTGAATGAGGGCTTGACTATAAATAGGGAAGGAGATCACTTGGCCAATGTATCTTTGCAAATTGAATATCTTAAGATCTGAAATATTGGGTTATCGGTTTAAAAAGCTTGATCTATATAAAAGTGAAGTTGGAAGTGAATCTATGAAGTGTGATCTATCGGACACAAGATCATATCTGCGAATCTGACTGTTAGTGGCACATAGGAGGACTATTTAATTGGGTTCTAATCAGAGGTACGCGGACCATTCACTGTGAAAGTGCGGGGCTACGCAGCAGAGCGGAAGTCCCGATGCGGGGGAACGCAGGTGGTACATAGTGAAAGTACGAGGTTACGCAGCGAAGCAAAAGTCCCAGTGCGGAGGTACGCGGCGTGATAGAGGTTCAGGTGCGGAAGCACAGTAAAGGTATGCAGCGTGACAGACGTTCAGGTGCGGAGGCACAGTAAAAGTACACGGAGCTACAGAAGCCGCAATGCGTAGCTACGCGACGCGATAGAAGCCGAGGTGTGGGGACACAGTAGAAGTACGTGGCGCGATTGAAAAGCACAATGCGTGGGTACGCAGTGCAGTGGAAGGCTCTCTGCGGGGATACGCAGAGACGCGGAAGGTGAAGTGCGAGCCCTCGCAGCCCAGATAAAAAAAAACTGCGGATCTGTCTTAAAACATTTGTTGGTTATTTTTTATCTATTGCAACAGAGTTTTGGGTTTATATTTCTTGTACTATCTTTCTGTTTACAGCATTATGAGAAGTTGGGTGATTCTTGGTTGATTGTATAAGGAGTTTGGGTGATTTGCATGTATTTGATGATTATTTGATATTCTTGGATCCAGTTTGAAAATTTATGAAAAGTGGTCCTTGAAAAAAAAGAAGTAGGGGGTTGTAACTCCCTTCCAGGAGAGACTGGAAAATGAGAGAGAGTTGTAGCTCTCTGCAGGTTGCAGCCTGCGTACTGGTAAAGGACTGCACCAGTACAAAATCATTGTAAAAGGAGTTTCTAATTGAAAGAAGATAGAGACATATTGTAGCAGGTGGTTTTCACCCACATTGGGTTTCCACCTTATATCTGGTGTTCTTTGATGTGACTATCTGTTTTTCTTGTTCATGCTCATTATTTTATGGTACTGACATACAAGAATAATTCAAAGTATAAATAAGGAAGGTTTATTGAAAAGAATTTAATAATACTGATTCACCCCCCCTCTTAGTATTATTTCCAACAATTGAGATGTCAAGGTTACCTCCTCACAGAGAGATCAAATTCTCCATCAAATTGATTCTTGGACAAGCACCAGCATCCAAAGAACCTTATAGGATGAGTACACCTGAGCTGATGAAATTAAAATTGTAGTTTAAGGAGATATTGAATAAAGGGTATATTCAACCAAGTGTGTCATCATGGGGAACCCCAGTCTTGTTTGTAAAGAAAAAGGATGGGACACTTCGTCTTTGTATTGACTACAGGCAACTAAACAAAGTGACTATTAAAAATTGATGTCCATTGCCGCAGATAAATGATTTATTTGATCACTTGCAGGGGGTAGCACTTTTCTCCAAGATAGATTTGAGCTCTGGATATCATCAAATGCACATTAAAGAAGAATATATTCACAAGATGCTTTCTAGACTAGGTGTGGTCACTATGAGTTTGTAGTGGTTCCATTTGGGCTTACTAATGCGCCTTCTACTTTCATGTGCTTGATGAACAATGTATTACATCCTTACTTGGACAAGTTTGTTATTGTATTTGTGGATGACATCCTAGTTTATTCAAGGAAGGAAGGAGAGCATGATAAGCATTTGGCAGTGATGCTACAGTTGTCATGAGAGCATAAGATCTATGAAAATCTTAGCAAGTGTGACTTTTTACAGCCTCAAATACATTATTTGGGACATGTTGTCTCTAAGGAAGGGATGCCAGTTGACCCAGAGAAGATCAAGGCTATAATGGAATGGCCTACTTGTTTTGGAGAATTTAGCATCTACGGATAAATACTAATTCACTAGACAAGTCGCTGTGCCTAGAACAACAGTTTAAAGTGTTAAATTAGACTTTCTATATAAGAAATAGATAATAAGAGAGGATAGAAGGCCTACCTGTAGTTCCGCTTTTCTCTCGTCTCCCTTGTATCGATTCCGTCGCTCCTTCCCGTACTTAATCCGCTTAAAAAGTACCCTGTCAACACAACAGAAGACAAAAACCAATCAAAGCATATGATCCATTGAATATAAATGAAAGGAATTGTTAGAAAAATATTATATATATGACAGAGAAATGCAAGACATATAATATGCGGAAAAACACAAACACATAAAACCAGAGAAACACAGATATACGTGGTTCACCCAGTGTGGGCTACGTCCACCCCAAACAGCCAGTCCTTCCTTTCTATTATCCAGCAAAATGAAGAGACACAACCTACAATAGATTCACTGTAATATCCTCTGTTTTCTCTCACAGTCTCGCCTCCCTGTTTCTCGCTCTGAGAATACACATCTATTACACAGCCTCAATACAATGCCCTCATACAAAGAGAGGGGTTGCCTTCTAGGGCAAAAAAACTAAACTAAACATACGTTCTACCGTCAGATCATCCACCTAATGAACGGCCCAGATTGACTAGAAATTACTATACTTTTACAAGGTAATTTTACATCTGTTTTTAGCTTCGGGGCGCTGCCCCTGAAACCCCCGCCGAGGGACTGCTGGCCCCCTGACCCCCCAACCGGGGGGGGTCAGCCCCCCGAACCCTCGTGGGGGGGACAAGTCCCCCTCGCACCCCCTCGCGTGGAGGGGTGTACAAACTTCCTGGGGTATACATCCGGCTGAAACAAAGACCTCTAAACAATCATGCTCCACACCCAACAATCTCCCACTTGGAGAATGATTGTAGAAACTTCATCGCTGCTTCATTTGCTGGACAATGACTCCTCTTTGGCCTTGGTTTTTTCTCATCTTCATCGTCATCCTTGAACACCAATTGAAACTGAGCATATTCTCAGTTTCTCCCTGGTTACAACTTTTGTCAGCATATCTGCAGGATTCTGGCTAGTGTGTATCTTTTCCAGCTTCAACTCTCCATCTTCCAACACTGATCTTATGAAATGGTACTTGAGCTATATGTGTTTAGTCCTGGAATGTAATGTTGAGTTATTTGCAAGATGAATGGAACTTTGGCTATCACTATATAACATGCCCATATCATGCTTCTTACCCAATTCACCCATAAATCTTTGTAACCAAATCATTTCTTTACTAGCCTCTATAGCAGCAACATACTCTGCGTCTGTTGTTGAAAGTGCAACAACACTTTGGATTTTTGAAACCCAACTGACAACTGTTCCACCTACAATAAATACATATCCTGTAGTGCTCCTCTTGTTATCTCTGTCACCTGCCATATCTGCATCAACATATCCCTGTAGAGAAATGTTTGAACCACCAAAGCATAATGCTTTATTTGTGATACCTTTCAAATATCTGAGAATCCATTTCACTGCCATCCAATGTTCCTTTCCTTGATCATTCATGTACCTGCTTACAACTCGCATTGCATGTGCAATATCAGGCCTTGTGCAGACCATTGCATACATTAAGCTTCCAATTGCTGATGCATATGGAACTTTAGACATATAATCCATGTCTTCTTGGGTCTTTGGGCACATTTCCTTACTAAGTTTGGAATGGCTAGCAAAAGGTGTACTAACTGGTTTTTCATTGTGAATATTAAATCTTTTCAACACCTTTTGTATGTACTCATTCTGAGACAATGTTAATTTGCAATTTTTCCTGTCTCTAATTATTCTCATACCAAGGATTTGTGTTGCAGCTCCGAAATCCTTCATTGCAAATGAATTTGCTAATTTTATTTTGAGCACATTTATTTCCTACATGTTAGACCCTGCAACAAGCATGTCATCCACATACAATAACAATATAATATAGGTGCCATCATTTTGATTTTCAGATAAACACAATTATCAGAGTGACATCTAGTATAACCTTGTTCAGACATAAACTTGTCAAATTTTAGATACCACTGCCTTGGAGCCTGTTTTAAGCCATAAAAGCTCTTCTTCAACCTGCACACTAGTTTCTCCTTCCCTTTCACCTCATATCCTTGTGGCTGTTGCATATATATCTCTTCTTCCAAATCCCCATGGAGAAAGGTTGTCTTTACATCTAACTGCTCAAGATGCAAACCTTGAACTGCTACTAGACTTAAAATAGTTTTGATTGAAGTCATTTTAACAACAGGAGAAAATATTTCATCAAAATCAATACCTTTATTCTGTGCAAACCCCTTCACCACAAGTCTAGATTTGTACCTTTGTTTTCCTCCATCTTCTTCCTTCAGCTTGTAAACCCATTTATTCTTCAATGTAGTTTTTCCTGCAGGCAACTTGACTAAGTCCCAAGTTTGGTTATGCATTAAGGAGTCCATCTCTTCTTCCATGGCTAATTCCCACTTCTTCCTGCTTTCAACCCACATTGCTTCTTCATAACGTTCTGGTTCACCAGAATCAGTGAACAATAAATAATATAATGAAGGAGAGTATCGTTTAGGGGGTATACTTATCCTAGTAGATCTTCTAACACCACTTTCAGGTGTTTGGGGTGCTTGTTGCTGTTGTGGTGGTTGCTGTTTTTGATTATTATTATTTTCAGGCACCTTTACTTTTTCAGTGATCTCATCAAGAACTATGTATTCCTTGTTTTCTTTTTCCTGTTTCTTTTCCTGCAACTGATTCTTATACAAGACCTTTTCATTGAATATTACATCTATGCTTCTAATGATTTTGTGATTTTCATAATCATATAAGCGATAACCAAAATCATTAACACCATATCCAATAAAGGTACATTTCTTTGATTTTGCCTCAAGCTTTGTTCTATTTTCTTTATTAATATGGAAAAAGGCCTCACAACCAAAAGGCTTTAAAAAGAGTAGTTTACCTTTTTACCTGTCCATGCTTTCTCTGGAACACCACCATCCAAGGAACTTGAAGGCCCTCTGTTTATTAGATAAACAATAGTATCTACAACATCTGCCCAAAATTGTAAAGGCAATCTTGCATGCAATCTCATGCACCTTGCACGCTCCAAGATTGTTCTGTTCATCTTTTCTGACACACCATTTTCTTGTGGTGTTCTTGGAACTCTCTTCTCTTTGCGAATTCCATGCTCTGAACAATACCTATCAAACTCTTTGCTGCAATATTCACCTCCATTGCCTAATCTGAGGCACTTCAATTTTTTTCCTGTCTCAATCTCAACCAAAGCTTTCCATTTCTTGAAAGTATCAAATATATCAAATTTATTCTTAATATAATAAATCCAAGTTTTTCTAGCTACATCATCAATAAAAGTAACATAATAACGATAGCCACCGAGAGATGATACCTGAGCAGGTCCCCATACATCTATATGCACAAACTCTAATTTTTCGCTCTTCTTTTCTTTCCAAACTCTAAGAAATCTAACTCTCTTCTGTTTTCCATAAATTCAATTCTCACAGAAGTCCAATTCAACATTCTTCAAACCCAGAAAAAAAATTCCTTGAGTGAAGAATCTTCATCCCCTTCTCACTTATGTGTCTGAGCTTATGATGCCATAATGCTGCATCTGCTCCTTTGAAAGTTAAAGCATTAACATAGTTAGAAATACCATTGCATAAATACAATGTACCAACCTTTTCGCCTTTTGCTATTACCAGGGCTCCTTTGGTGACCTTCCAAGCTTTATCTGTGAAAGTTGTCACACAACTTTCACTACCTAACTGCCCTGTTGAAATCATATTTTTCTTCAGATCTGGAACATGCCTTACTTCCTTTAGTAGCCATTGGTTTCCATTCTGTTGTTTTACAAGAACCTTACCCATTCCAATGATTTTATAGGGTTTATCATCACCCAAATGGACTTGTCCAAAATCTCCTTAAACATAGTCATGAAAATATTTCTTATCAGGTGTGGCATGGAAGGAGGCCCCTGAATCTACCACCCATGAATCAGTAATATTTTCAAAAGAAAGAATCAAAGCATCTTGTAACACCTCACCTGTTACATTTGCTTCATGATTGTTTTCTTGCTGTGCATCTCCTTCTTTTCCCTTACGAGATCTACAGTCTTTCTTTAGGTGTCCTTTCTTTTCGCATTTCCAGCACACTATCCCCGATCTGGACTTGGATCTGCCTTTCCTTGATTTACTGCAATATCCTGAGCTCTTTACTCTTTTCATTTTTCTTCCCCTAGACTCTGCAATCAAAGCATTACCCGATGTCTCACCGGAGCTTTTCCGTCGCATTTCCTCGCTAAGGATAACACCGACAACATCATCAAACTTTAAAGTACTAGATCCGAAAACAGAGTTACTAATGGCCATTAGTAAACCCTTCCAACTTTCTGGCAATGAGCATAAGAATAACATAGCTCTAACTTCATCATCAAAGTTTACCTCTACAGAAATTAACTGACTTGTAACAATATTAAAATCATTTAAATGGTCTGCAACAGATCCACCTTCTGACATCTTCATATTAAATAACCATTTCATAAGAAATACCTTGTCTGAGGCTGAGGGTTTTTCATATAGTTTTTCCAATGCCTTAATCAAACCTTTTGTCATTGTTTCCTTCGAAATGTTGAAGCCAACTGATGCTGCGAGGCACAACCGTACTGTTCCAAGGGCCTTTCTATCGAGAAGGTTCCATTCTTCATCTGTCATACCTGTCGACATCTTTGTTTTTCCGCCCAATGGTAGGTACAAATATTTTTGATACAGATAATCTTCCATCTGCATCTTCCACAGCGAGAAGTTTTGGCCGTTAAATTTCTCGACCCTAAAATTTCCATCTTCTACCATTGCTCTCACTCGAACCACGAACCCTTCTCTCCTGCTAGTTTGTCAGCGAAATAGACCTTCGGCTCCGATACCAGTTGTTAGAAAAATATTATATATATGACAGAGAAATGCAAGACATATAATATGCGGAAAAACACAAACACATAACACCAGAGAGACACAGATATATGTGGTTCACCCAGTGTGGGCTACGTCCACCCCGAAAAACCAGTCCTTCCTTTCTATTATCCAGCAAAATGAAGAGACACAACCTACAATAGATTCACTGTAATATCCTCTGTCTTCTCTCATAGTCTCGCCTCTCTGTTTCTCGCTCTAAGAATACACATCTATTACACAGCCTTAATACAATGCCCTCATACAAAGAGAGGGGTTACCTTCTAGGGAAAAAAACCCTAAACTAAACATAAGTTCTACCATCAGATCATCCGCCTAATGAATGGCCCAGATTGACTAGAAATTACTATACTTTTACAAGGAAATTTTACATCTATTTTTAGCTTCGAGGGCGTTGCCCTCGAAACCCCCGCTAAGGGACCACTGGCCCCTGGACCCCCCAACCAGGGGGGATCGGCCCCCTCGAACCCCCGTGGGGGGAACAAGTCCCCCCCGCACCCCCCCGATTGGAGGGGTGTACAAACTTCCTGGGGTATACATTCGGTTGAAACAAAGACCTCTAAACAATCATGCTCCACACCCAATAGGAATTAGAAGCAATTCATACATATAGGAATTATGAAAGAACACATCATATGGAAAAAGGTTCAAACACTTTATTACATATAAGAAGGAATTACAACCATCAGTGTCTGATTCAAAGTCATTCCTCCAGCTTGGATCCCCCCCACATCACATCAAAAGCAAGACAAGCTTGTGGCATCACATCATTTGCTCCAAAGTTAAGTCTCATAGCAGCATTATTTCCTTACAATTCAACATAATCTAGCCAGCCTTTGATCACTTAGATGAATGGTCAATTTATAGGAGGATGAAGGAGGTTTTGTCATAAATGGTGGCATTGAATGGCCTTCCATACTTAGAATTAGTTCCATGGAGAAAGGGATGAGAGGATAGGATGATCCTTAACTCATTCCTCATCCATTTTCGAGCTCATAGGAGTTGATAAGATAGGGAAACTTCTAGATGACTGCACAAGATAAGAAAATTCCCAAACCCTATGTGAATTTCTCTCATTCTCACCCAATGAAGGTGAAAGAAATCCTAAGTGCTC
Source organism: Pinus tabuliformis (assembly GCA_031772625.1). Classification (NCBI taxonomy): domain Eukaryota; kingdom Viridiplantae; phylum Streptophyta; class Pinopsida; order Pinales; family Pinaceae; genus Pinus; species Pinus tabuliformis. Next base: position 1,593,739,692 of record CM062817.1, on the reverse strand, counting down.
TGCAGAGCACCCTGGCTGTGGACTCAACTGCTCTGCAGCGCACCTCCATAAGGGCTTACCTGCACTGGTCCCTCTAGAGGAAATTTCTGGATGTCTTCATGTTATAGACATATTTGGGCACTGCAACCCCAATCACATATGTCCATAAACCAAGGGCTTCTAAACCCCTAAAAGTGTTGTTTCATACCCTAATGGAAAAAGCTCAGCTGATTACATCATTTCCCAGAATTTCTCCCTGAAAAACTACTCAGAACTGGTCAAAATTGGACCATACAGATTGTTCCATGCATAGGGTGTGATGCATATCACCTATTACACACTGGGGGTGCGATGCATACTGGAAAGCCATTCTGTAGGGTGCGATGAGCGAGGGCAGACAAATGGTAGAAGCAGTTTGCTAGGTGGAAACTCAAAGAATCTTCTAGAAACTGCTCATATGACACTTTCCTCTCTGAATTCACCCCAGGATGAGTAAGAGATCATGAAATCTCCAAGTGGAACCAAGAACTATCAGTGAAATGACACTAATCAAAATCCTAGAAGCTGACTCACTCTCCTGCAAACATCTGTATATGGATCCCTCATCCTAGAGATCCAAAGGCTGGAATTTTGTAATTTGCAAGGAAGTGCTGTTGGTTTCTCTTTGAAGACATTGTTGGGTGATCTTGATTTGTATGAGGTGAAGAGGGCTTTAATGCTGGGAGGATGATGTTGGATCAGACAACTTGGTTGTAATCCTCTCTTCTACTACTTCTATCAATAAAGCTATTTGAGTTTTCCTCCATATGCTTGTATATCTCTGAATCTTGTATTTTGTATATGCATTTATATGGTTAATGTACATCTGATCCTACATTGTTTATGGTTATAGATCTCTATGCTTTGATGGTATTTTGCTACCTTGATTCTGCAGGTGTTCTTTGAAGCGGGACAAGTGAGAAAGGAGTGGCGAAAGCTCTATCAAAGGAGAGAGGAAACAAGCAAGGAGACTAGCGAAAGATTGAGGTTGGTACTCTCTGCTTCTCTCTCATAAAGGAAAACACAGGTAACTTTAGTTTGTTTGTTTCTAAGATAGCTACTCGTCTTAGTGGGACTAGCAGCTCTGAATGGACACTAGTTTTCCCGATAACACTTCAAGTCATGAAACTGTCTGGGAAGGAGGCATTCAAAGGGTTGAATTGTTTAGGGCATGGAACAAATGATTTTAGGGTTTGATGAGTCCTAAATCATTGAGCTGAATGTTGGGATTTTATGTGCCCAAATGGATCTGTAACAATTTCCCCTTAAAGCATGAAGTCAGAAAAATGCCAATGTCGAATGAAATGCTTTACGATGTGATGAGAGGGTATTGAAGTGGAAGGTGACTTGCATCAATTACAAGGCATATATCATGATATTTGATCTTACATGAATTGTTGAGGGAAGGCATACCCATGCTCAACTTATAAAATTTCATTACATGTACATAAACAATCGTCTACAGATATAGACCCATGATCGAAATGACCATGAATGTAAAGCCATTGTACATATGATTTAATATTCGTGATATTGCAGCTTAGATGGATGAAACTAGATCCAAGGTCTTCAACCTCGTTTAATTGTTCGCTTAAGTATGAGTCTAACCATGTGAATATGTGATCAGAAGTCAAAAATGGGAAGACACCATTTGATTACCAGCCGATGATGTAAGTTGTTAACAGATGCGAGAGAAATCACTGACAATGATAATGATCCTCAAGGTACTGCAGTACATTCTGCATGATGTGAATGGATTATTTGATGTCAAACACCATACAAATTATTTTGGTCGAAGGCCATTGATGTATGCCTATCACGGAACGCGAGAAACCTGCCATTGATGCATGCAAGCCTCAAGGTACTGAATGGGTGTTTCTAAGTCAACTTCTTGGATAATGAGTTGATGTCGACAAGAAGCGACTCGTCGTAGGAGGGCCTTGATGTATCCCACATCAATGACACGAAACGAGTGTAGTGATTTTAGAGATGGAATTTTACTAACGACACAAGGTTCAGGAATGGCAATCATGAAAATGAAGGTTTATGGTATTACAAAAGATGAATTTTGACTGGATGACTTCTCTTGAACATGTCGGTGACACTAAAGTGAATTGGTAGCATTGACCCAAAACAAAGTGATGGATGGTATGATAGACCAATGGTGTGATAACCATCAAGCTAATAACCCAACCCAGATAGTCACGGTGATGGAGTGAAAGTGTCATGTTCAAGAGCGACCTGCTACAATAAAGTGGTTTTCCCCTTTTTCCATTTTCCCCATTCATTGCTGACCAGTACCTCTTTATTTTTATCAAGCTTGAGGAGGATAACATATGCTTTTGTATAATTTCACCCTTCGAGCGAATCCATCGCTATTTGATGTTTTAACGAGTCTAGCGAAGGTGAAACTTGATTTTGTCTAAATGCACAAGTTTGTCGCTATTTGATGTTTTTAACGAGTTTAATGAAAAAGATAACTCGGTCCTTTTCATGTTTAGAGAGTTTGAAAATGGACAAAAAGAAAAATCCACAAATTCTTTTTCGTAAATTAATCTCTCAAGCATGAAAAAGCATAAAATATTACAAGATAGATATCGTTTCCAATCCGTTAACGAGCTGGAAAGGACAAGCGCTCGGTAATATTTTCATATTTAGAGAGTCTGAAAAGAGCTTAAAGAGAACTCAATTTTGAAGAACAAGTGGTGTCTAGGATGGCAATTGGTTTCGGTTATGTTGGAACTTCTCAAAACATGTTGATTTATGTGAAGAGGCTGGCTCATAAGACCACTCATTGCAAATGTTCCTAAAAAAGGGTAAAACAACCAAGTGAAAGCGTATGATCGGCCAAAGGGATGGAAACAACCAAGGCTCATCTGACGAAAGAGGCTAATAGAATGGTAATCACGAGGGTTAAAAATGGAAATGGGTTCATTTTTACACAAGATTGAACCATAGGGAAGTATGCTTGGGTTCAGTTTCATGTTTACACAAGCTTGAAACAAAAAACTATGTTTGGATTCAGTTTCATTTTTATAGAAGCTTAAAATGAAGAACTATGGTTGGATTCAGTTTCATTTTTACACAAGCTTGAAAAAAAGAACTATGCTTGAGATTGGTTTACATGCCCCCAACATGATGAAAAGGAGAGTCTCTTGTAACCAGATGAAAGTCGCTGCGGTGAAGCAGGATGGTTATCCAACACCTTTCTGGCTTCGTCCAGATAGGGACAAAGATGAATGGGGTGATTCCCTTCACATAACCTACAGGGAAACTTAACTTTACCACTAGGTGCATGCCCCCAAGATTCATTAAATTTACCTAAGTAGACTACTCATGGCTATCAGGTGGATGGAATGAAGGTTCATTTATGAGTTCAAGTGAAAGACTCGACTGGGATTTTACGAGATCTAATCAAAGATTCAACGTGGAACTTGCTCTAAGGGACCTTGTTTCATTTTTTAATGAGCTTGAAAAAAGACAAGGAACTCTGCTGATGTTATTTGTTTCATTTTTTAAAGAGCTTCACACAAGACAAGGAACTATGCTCATGGACTTGTTTCATTTTTTAATGAGGTTGACACAGTAAAATAACTATCCTCATACTCGTTTCTTTTTTTAACGAGGTTGACACAAGACAACGAACTATCCTCACAGGCCTGTTTCATTTTTTAACGAGGTTGACACAGTAAAAGAACTATACTCATACTCCTTGATTTCATTTTTTAATGAGGTTGACACAATACCACGAACTATCCTCATGGGAGATGTTTCATTTTTTAATGAGGTTGACACAGTAAAAGAACTATCCTCATGGGTCTGTTTCATTTTTTAACGGGTTGACACAGTAAAAGAACTATCCTCATAGGCTTGGATCACAACTCATAAGAAATCATGATGGAGAGATTTGGTTCCAATGCCCCCAGTACATGATGTACAACATCATTGAATTGATCGTCAGTTGATGTAGGTATGGAACGGGTAATTAACCCGTGGCGGGGATGATACCATTGGTACAAAAGGACCATTTAGGGAAGATGGTTCATTGGGAACCATATTTGGATCGGGAAATGAAAGCTGGTCAATGGTGACAATTCTGCCTTCATGTGGGAAACAAATCACTCGAAAGAGTGTTGAAACAATAGCTCCCATGTCATAAACATAGTCACTCCCAAGAAGTAAATTGTAATCTAAAGGGCTTGGGACTACCATCACATTCAGATAAACGATTTTTCCTCCCAAAGTAATGGGTAATCGAGGGAGGATCCCTAATGGTTGACTGGTTCCTCTGTTAAAAGCCAATAGATTTTGGGTAACTGGCACAAGCCGTGGCAAACCAAGCGCTTGCCAAGAAGTTGAGGAAATGATACTCACTGAAGCACCTTCATCTATAATAGTGCCCGATACAATCATATTACAAACTTGTACTATGATTTGGAAAGGCACATAAGAAGGAAGACAAAATCCTGCCATTCGATTCAAATCAAAGGAAGTGGCTAGACTACTTGGAGGGGGTACCGTAGAAATGGGAGAATTAACCCCTTGAGTTACGAGAATGGGATGATTTTCCTCCTGTCTTGATGGAACAAGCGAATTTCCCCCAAGCTCATTTGAATTTGAAGAAACAAGAAGAACCTGAGTGGTATCATATTCACTCTCTTCGGGAAAGGTACGATTAATGGAAGGTGAAATTGGGTCAATTGTTACCTCAACCTGTTGATTTGGGTCGGGTATAGACTCCTAGGATTCACCTTCAAAGAGAGAGGGTTTGATCGATGGTTGATTTGAGTCAGTCAATTCATCAACTAATGAAGGATTAAGGAAGAGTCTCCTGTAACCAGATGGAAGTTGCTACAGTGAAGCAGGATAGTTATCCAACACTTTTTCGACTTCATCCAGATAGGGACAAAGGTGAATGAGGTGATTCCCTTCATATAACCTACATGGAAACTTAAAGTTACCCTTCTTTCCGTGAACTTTACTACCACTAGTTGATGGTGTGTCACTAGCATGATCTCCAGAAGTTAATGACACAGGATGATGTGAACAGGAAGACCATTCTTCTAAGATCTGAGGAATATCAGGACAATTTCGAAGAAGATGGTCTTCCGCACAAAGTTTGCATGGATATCAAACTTTGTGAGGCTTGACGGATGATTTCTCATCAGATGTTGCATTCAAAGCAATGGTTGCTTCATTGCCCCTCTGCTGACTTTGCTTCTTCTTCTTCTTCTTCTTCTTACCTTTCTTCTTCTTCTTAACCACCTAGTTACTAGTACCAATACTTTCACCAGGCGAAGAGGAAGAAGGGGAGGAAGAAACAACTGAGGAAGAAGGCAAAAGATCAACTGGAGGTTGATTTTGTCCAGTTGGAGGTGTACTCAATTGCGGGGAAATCATGACATTTTGAACCAAGGAGGTTGAAAGCAACCATATTGGCAAGCCAATGGTAAATCCCAGAAGGGACAATGTAGCCATATATGGAGCACCAATATTTCTGAAAGGAGGAAAAGGATTAGGATTCCCATCAAAAGGAATTCCTTGATCGGTGGACTCCGGATATGTCGCCATATGTTTCAACCTAAGATCAAATAAGGAGCGAGCGTGGAGGATGTTATCCACAGTCAATTAATTTTATTTTAATCAAAGTAACATAACAAAACAAAAGAGGGATAATCTAGGAAAATGTTTACCAAGCAATTGTGAACTACAGAATACCTTCCGGCAAATTGAGAAGTATGGGCAGGAAATCTCCCCGAATGCTGTGTTCGGTGTATCACAGTGTACAAGGCAGCCAACTTGGTTACCTATGGATAACAACCTAGTGTTGTCCTCCCATATATTCCCGAAGGTACGTGGAGGCCCAGTCTATATAAGCGTTGTCTAATGCAAAACCGCATAGTGAGAGCATTCCCATATACTTTACATATTTTAACATCGCCCTATATACCCGAAGGTACATGGACGAGCTACGATACACTCACGTACGTGGAATGAGGTATCACACTCGGGATGTATTGCAGACAAGTTAGTGACAACTGCTTTGTACGACATTGGAACACGTCTCTAGCCTAGACCTCTAAATGTTTTTCGTTAGGTGACAATGCTCCATTAGGTAAATTTAGATAAATTTTAAGTTGATCTTCTTTAGAATTTTCCTTTCAAGGTCCACCATGTGATGTATGTTTTCAATTCCTAAAATGTAACTAATATGATAAGAATTCTTTCCATTCAATTTAATAATGAAAATCCTTAGCTAGTAGGGATAGAGCAATCAAATTTATTTTGATCAAAGAGAAAAGAGCACAATCTAAATGCAATTTCCCTACACTATTCCTATCAGCACACATGAACTTTTTCAATGCAACATGCATGTATTTATTTTCGATTCCTTTAATGTGAATATGAACAAAAAGGAAACATGCATATACAACCAATCAATCTTTTATAATGAAGACTTTTACGACAGTTCAGATTTGAAGGAAGAGAAGACTTTACGAAACTTTCTTTCGAATGAAGATTAATCAATTATATACTAACTTTGACTATTGATCGATAATGACAAAGAAAACATTAAAGAAACATTAATCAATCGAATCAAAGTAGGTTGGAAAAGGAGATAAAACTTTGTTCTCTGAGACATGAGATTCATTGATCAATCAACAAGCAAACAAATAAAGAAAAGTTGGCAAAAACACTTTACAAAGGTGGGAATTTAACCTAAGGTTGATCAACGCAGGTCAAATAGGGCCTAACTACGTTGCAGAGCACTATGTCTCACTCAAGGGTGCTCTGCAGAGCACTGTACCCTAACCAAGCCTGTGCTGATTTCTGAGAGGCCACTCAGGAGTCATCTAACCTCAAATTTTGACCAAAATTCAATGCAAAAGGGCTGAAATACAATCAATGAACACAAGTAAAGTCTACAAGGATGTCTTAGGAGGTGGATAAGCTACTAGGAAAGAGGATTCTACCCCATCGGAGTCACCATTTAGTTTTGGAGAATTTAGCATCTACGGATAAATACTAATTCACTAGACAAGTAGTTGTGCCTAGAACAACAGTTTAAAGTGTTTTAGACTTTCCCTATAAGCAATATATAAGAAGAGAGGATAGAAGGCCTACCTGTAGTTCCAATTTCCTATAGTCTCCCTTGTATCGATTCCGTCACTCCTTCCCGTACTTAATCTGCTTGAAAAGTACCCTGTCAACACAACAGAAGATGAGAATCGATCAAAGCATACGATCCATTGAATATAAATGAAAGGAATCAGAAGCAATTCATACATATAAGCATTATGAAAGAAAACATCATATGGAAAAAGGTTCAAACACTTTATTAGATAGAAGAAGGAATTACAACCATCAATGTTTGATTCAGTCATTCCTCCAGCTTGGATCCCATCCACATCACATAAAAAGCAAGACAAGCTTGTGGCATCACATCATTTGCTCCAAAGTCAAGTCTCATAGTAGCATTATTTCCTTACAATTCCACATAATCCAGCCAACCTCTGATCACTTAGACAAGTGGTCAATTTATAGGAGGATGAAGGAGGTTTTGTTATAAATGGTGGCATTGAATGGCCTTCCATACTTAGAATTAGTTCCATGGAGGAAGGGATGAGAGGATAGGATGATCCTTAACTCATTCCTCATCCATTTTCGAGCTCATAGGATTTGATAAGACAAGGAAACTTCTAGATGACTCCACAAGATAAGAATATTTCCAAACCCTATGTGAATTTTGCTCATTCTCGCCCAACGTAGGTGAAAGGAAGCCTAAGTGCTCTGCAGAGCACCCTGGCTGTGGACTCAACTGCTCTGCAACGCACCTTCATAAGGGCTTACCTGTGTTCGTCCCTCTAGAGGCAATTTTTGGATGTCTTCAAGTCATGAAACTATCTGGGAAGGAGGCATTCAAAGGGTTGACTTGTTTAGGGCATGAAACAACTGATTTTAGGGTTTGATGAGTCCTAAATCATTGATCTAAATGTTGGGATTTGATGTGCCCAAATGGATCTGTAACACTACTCCAACGAATGTGAACGAGGTTAGATCGTTCATGGGATTGGAAGGTTATTACAGGAGGTTCATTAGGAATTTATCCTAGATTGGGTATCCTATTACAACATTGCAAACAAAAGAAAATAAGTTTGACTAGACAATGAAGTGTACAACAAGTTTTGATCAGCTAAAGAAACTGCTCATAACTACACCAGTGATGAGGATTGTAGATCTTGGTAAGGATTTCATAATTTGCACAGATGCATACAACGAAGGACTCAGTGGAGTCTTGATGCAAGAAGGAAAAGTAGTTTCATATGAGACAACGAAGCTGAATGAGCATGAGGTGAACTATGTGACTCATGACTTAGAGTTGGTAGCCATCATTCATGCATTGAATATGTGGAGGCATTACCTCCTTGGCAGGAAGTTTACTCTTATGAAAAATCATAGTGGACTCAAGTATCTATTTGAGAAACTCAAGTTGAATGCGAGATAGGCTAGGTGGTTAGCCACACTCAATGAGTTTGATTTCGAAATAAAGTACATCAAGGGCACAAAGAACAAAGTTGTGGATGCACTCAACAAAAGAATTTGGGTAAACCATTTAGCAGTTGTAAGTTCCTACAAAACAGACCTGGTGGAGAGGATCAAAAGTGAAAGAAAACAGGATGAAAAGTATCAACAAATGAAAGATAAGCTACTACAAGGCAGTAAGGATAAGGAGAATCACCTCACTGATGATGGCCTAATTAGATTTAAGAGCATAATTTATGTGGCAAGAAATGAGAAGTTAAAAAGGATTATCATCAAGGAGTTTCATATCAAGCTTTATTCAGGCCATCCAAGATACCAAAAGACACTTTCAGCCATTAAGAGATTTTATTATTAGTCGAATTTGAAGAAATAAGTGGCAATTTTGAGGCCAATTCAATAGAGTGTTAACAAGTAAAGGCTGAATGTAAACATCCAACTGGATTATTGCAGCCCATTCCTATTTTGGAATGGAAATGGGAGGTGATTTCTATGGATTTTATCTCAGGTTTACCATGAACTTCCAAGAAACATGATGCAATCATGGTAGTTTTTGAAAGGTTGAGAAAGACAACTCATTTTGTGGTGGTAAAAACCACTAACTCAGCTAGTGAGATGGCACAAATATTCATAAAAGAGATACTAAGGCTCCATGGTATTCCCAAGAAGATTGTTTTCAATATGGATGCTAAGTTTAATTCCAAGTTCTAGAAGGAGTTGTTTGCCGGTTTGGGGATAGAATTAGCATTTAGCACGACATATCATCCACAAATAGATGTGCGAATCAAGAGTATTAACAAGATCCTTGAATACATGTTGAGGATGTATGTAATGCATCAAACCAATAAGTGGGAGGAATACCTTCCATTGGTGGAGTTTGCTTACAACAATGGGTATTAGGAGTCCATCAAGATGAATCTTATTTTAGGCTATGTATGGAAGGAGTTGTAATACTCCTATCAGTTGGAGTGACTCGGTGAGAAGGGTCCTTTTTGGGTTTGATATGCTCAAGGAAATGAAGCAACAAATTCAAGTCATTAGGTAGAATTTAAAGGTGGAACAAGATATGCAAAAGAGTTATGCAGATAAACATATGGCACATAAGGAATTTCAAGTTGGGGAACATGTATATTTAAGGATCAAACCGAAGAAGAGTCCCTTGAGAATTGGGTACTATTCCAAGTTGGCACCATGGTATAATGGGCCTTTTGAGATCCTTGAAAGGATTGGGCTAGTGGCCTATATGCTAGCCCTACCTCCTACAATTAGAGTTCATGATGTTTTTCATGTTTCTTTGCTTAAAAAGTATGTGAAAGATTCTAATCATGTAATTGATTGGTCTATGCTACAGGTGGAACCAAAGGGGGAGTTCCAACTAGAACCAATATGCATTCTAGACTGGAGGAGTCTCATGCTCTGGAATTGAGCCATAGAGAAAGTCAAGGTGCAGTGGAAGCACTTTGGTCCCGAGGAGGCCACTTGGGAAATGGTTGATACCATGAAGAAAAATTACCCTTTTTTGTTTGTTGGTTAAGGAAATTGTTCATAGGTTTATATAAAATATTGTATGACCTACAAGTATAAATCTCCATGGACAGTATGTGTTGTTATTTTCTAATTATGTTTTAAAATGTTTTTCTTCTTTGTATATAAGGATAGAGAACACGGAGGACGATGTTCCTTCAAGGGAGAGGGGCTTGTAACAACCCAACCTGTTGATGGATGGATTTTTCCATGTAAATACATAATTGTAAATATATTTCAACTTAAAAAGGGCTAAGTAAGGGACACGTATTCCAAAAGGGACCGAGGGAGGTCAATTGTTTGGGAAAGTCAACCTACTTGCAAAAAGGAACAAAACTAAACAGTTTGGAAAACCATTGAAGGTTGGTTGTTGAGATTTAAATGCACTGAAATTGTGTGTAATAGAGGATTGTTGCTATAAATTTATGAACTGCATACAAGGGACAAATCCCATGACGGATTATGAAACCAAAACAAGGAAAACAAGACTGAAATTAGGGAAATAAAAGAAGAAAAAACTCTCACAGACAAGCAAATTGCACAGGAGAATTGAGGGGACAACCACTAAGAGGGCTCGATTTTTGTGGACAATGGAAGGGAGGATCGAGCACAGTAGAAGAAAGGAGCAGCGCTGGGTGTGATGCATGCAACAACGAGAAAGGAGTAGAGAGAGAGCTTCATTTGAGGATATAATAGAAAACTAGAGTGTTGTCCTTCTTGGTAATAGAAACAACAAGAAATTTAAGTATTGGGAGGATATTGATTGCTTCCCTCACTATCAAGGTTCCATTGTATCACAGTGGAGCAATAGGACCACAAGAGGAGTTCTCCTTCAGGTGAGGGTAAATCTCGGGATACCTCATGGGGCTAGAGGGTGGAGATGGCATTCTCCGGATTCCCTTGACAACCTAGGGTAGAGGTTTAGCCCTTGGATTCCTGGTAAAGGAAAATATAGAAACCTCCATCGCTTGTTATTTAACTTAATAATGGTTTTTGTACTCCCTTCATTTGGGTGGAACCACTGTGGTAGTGGGTTTTGGATTCCATTGACTGGGTGGAACCACTGTGTTGCATGCTTCTAGGGTGGAGGTGCAACTTATGGACTCCCCGAACTTGGTTAATAACTATTGAATAGCTAAGGGGTGGATGTAGGAGGACCTCATGAGTCCCTATTTCAGCTAACATATGTTGATTATTCCCTTGAGCAAGACCACCTCATTCCCTTGGAATATGGCTTGGGGGTGACAACCACAAGTAGCTTGGTTGCAATTGTCTATGGTTGGGTGGAGATTTGAAGTCCCAAAATCAGTTTCCCATCAACTGTATAGATTAAAGATAAGTTATCATGTGTAATCCTTGTATGACTCCATGATTTATCTATTATGATTCTAAACTGGCTACACGCTTGTTATGGATAACTTATGTATGTTTATATGTGATTGGCATATGCTTATATGTGATGGGATGTTATAATCCTTTATCAAATGACATGAATGAACTGTAATCCTTTAAGTGATAATTGTATAAGGAAGTCAAATAGGAGCAAGGAGGACTCATCCTTGTAGTGTTGGTATTTCACTGTTGCAGGATTAATGTGGTAGATTGTCCTTGAGGTTTGCTGGGATGTGATTTTGAGTGCTCGTGTGTTTCCTCACGACTCTTCAACTTCTATGACCTATGATCTTCGATATAAATTTTCACATTATACATATAACTCTTTACATTCCACATGTGTCTCTTTGACTTCATTTATTTACAAAAGAGAAATTATATATAAGAAAGTGGCTATATAAGATAAAAATTCAATGAGACAAAAATGCTCTCACATAGGAGAAAGAGACAAATCAATGGCTTCGACATGGAGTTTGTTGGGGATATACGAGTGCCATGCTATGAACTCTATTGCGATGAATTTGACTCATAATGGAAACTCTACTACATATCACATATTTACCTCCAATGCCTCTGAAAGTATGGATTTGGAGCTAGATTGCACACTATTCCACAACCAAGACAACTTCATATGAACTTTGGTTGGGGCAATTGCATATTATAGAATAATGTCTTTGGTGATGTCCAAACCTTAATGACTTGTTGCTTGCCCAATTTTCTCAATATATTGCTTTATTTCCTGCATAATGACATCCTTTCCTCTCATTTCTCTTAATGCAACCATAGAAGGAATTCCATGTTTTTATACCAGAGACTCCAAACTGCTAAGTAGTCGACCATAAGAAACTATGGTGTTGGTCAATTGTTCACCAAGACAAGTGTAGTTTTGAATATGGAGTCTTAATTGTACTATGTCCATCTCACCAACAATTTTTTCCTTCTTGACCAACCACTCTAGAACATCTAGATACTTTACACCCCACTCATGTATAAGATCAACAACTCTATTTGCAACCTTTAAGAGCTTAAGGATCTGTTGAGATTTCTTTTATATTCTGACCAGGGGTACCACTATCTAATGCAGGAGAATCATTTCATTATATAATTTCTTCATAGTGTCCTCCATTGGCCCCAATTCATTAAGTATAGCTGATTGGAATTAAACTGTGCTGAGACTAGTAGGAGACAATCATTGATTCTTTGTAGTGAGATGATCTACTTGCTGATTATCCACAACCAATTCTTTCCTCAACTATGCATTCTCACTCATAAGATACTCATATATGTTTTGTGCTACTGTCGCAAAAGCAACATTAGCTTCCATGACTATTATGGGGTTTCTCCTGGCATTAGCAACTATTACCTTCTCAATAGATACATATACTAGACGTTTAGGATTATTTGGAAAGTACCTTCATCTTTCTTGCACAATCCTCTTCTTTAATTGATTGAAGGTAACATTACATACATCCATGACCCTATGTTCTGGTTGAGGTGTAATTCCCATCTTGCTGAACGTGAGATGGCCACTTGTAAGAGGAGGATATGATGGAGTACTTGGCTCTTCTTCGATGGGCTCAATAACATATTCTTCCTCCAATTATGATTCTATTTCCCGGGTCATCTATTATTCCTCGAATGTCTATGTGACTTCTTTCTCCTATAACTGCTTCTACAATTCTTCCTCCGTGCTTTTCCTTTCATCTTTTGCCTTCCTTATTTCTTCCTCTGCTTCCTGTTGCTTCCTAAGTAGATCATATTGATTCTTCTTCTCCTCTTCTTCCTTTTGTAAGTGCCCCTTCTCTCTCCTATGCTCTTCTTCTTGCTTCTTTCTTACTTCTAAAATTATTTTCTCATTCTCCCTTTTCCTTTTATTCTACTCTACTTCAATGACACCCTTACTCATGTGATCAACCTTAAAAATTTAGTTGGTTTTTGCCACCAGATCATGCTTGATTCTCTTTCTAGGTGTTATATTAGCCACTTCAGTAGCTACTATCTATTATACCTCCTCCATATGTACTTCAATAATATGTCAAACTTGGGAGGGACCTGCCTCATGTTCTAGGTGATCATTTCTCAGTGCATTGTACCAATTCCCAAATTTTTCATCCTATGAGATAGTCATTGGTACATATGCCGAGTTGTATTTTATCCTATCACAATGTTTCCTGTACACCTTTCTAGGTCATGTTTGTAAAAGCTCTTGGTTCCAAAATGAAGGCGTTTTAGTTCTTCAATTTTTGCTTCTGCTTCCTTAAGGATCTTTAACTCATAGAGTCCAATCCACAAAGGAAAGTGGGCCAAGGAGCCTTTTTCCTCATGTGGAGTTATGCAGAAAATCCATTGTTTAGTTGGTAGGCTACTTCTTACAAGACCAATTTTTTGGTTACATATCTTTTCATAACATGAGGAGTTGTCTAACACCTAAAGCATCTAATTTATGTGTTTTTGATGTGGAAAACCAATCTGCAATGTCATACAATGCATCCTTCACCTAATCATCATGTAAGGAGTATCAACCTCAAAGATCATTTGATAAAGGAAAACGAAGAAATGTTCCACCTATTGATCATATAATCTTCAGAAATTGTTCTATGATAGTACTCTACAATGCCAATAGACAAGTCAATTTTCTTGCAGGATCCAGTTCCATCTCATCCCAATAAATATGTACGAGTGCAAATCCCATCTAGCAGATAATATGACATGTAGAATTTCGGTGCTTTCTTTCCCTATAATGCTGTTGGCTTGCCCAACATGACATTGTAGTTCATAAGAAAGGATATATGCCAAATTGAAGATCTTACTTCTTGTAACAACCAAGTTGATAAAAAATATCCAATTATCCTCAAAGACTTATGCATTTTTTTGAACATAAAACCTGCAACACATAGCTATGAGATAGTGGTATACCTTTCTTAATGTTCCTTTCAAGTAGAATGCACTTGGTCTATGACAGAATCTAGCAAGCTCTCTTGGCACCAAGACTTAATGATCTCCTTAGTGTTGAGAGTTTCCCATGTTGCATAGAACTAAGTATTTTCATACTCATTCGGTCTTATCATCTTATCATAAGAGTGCATGTCATGAGCATGATAAGTGGAAATATCGCTATTGCGTTCACTCTGTAGGACCAGATTTTTGTTTTCCATATGTTACAGGATCCATTCAATGGATTTTTCACAAGGAATTACCGAGAATCTGCATGCAACTTTGTGTATTTTAGACTACTTGATGTTGATGTATACTTCCCTATCCTCAAGTTTCTTAGGGAATTTCCCTTCCATGAAGGTATCCTTAATGTATCTCCATGAGACCCTGGATGATTTTTCTATGAATTACTATGAAAGGATAGGCACTGTAGGCTTTATGATCTCCACTGCTTCTTTTTTACTTGCTTTTGAAATTTACTTTGAGTTAAATTGATGGGTAGTGGGAAGCATTGTTCTAATGTATGATGAGAGAGTAATATAGATTATACCTGGAACACCTGCATGTGGAGATGCACTCATGCCGAATGAGAATTAGTTTCAAGAAATTCCCTATCTAACACATGCAAAACCATTCAAAGATAGTGACAGAGGGAAAGTCAAATATAGTTGAGGGCTAAGCCTATCACAAGTGAGATAGGGTCTTAAAGATCCATTAGGAGTGAAAATTGATTCAAGACAAGAGGAGGGTGCATGTCAGAGCATTTGTGGTCAGTCAAGGCTTGCTTGAGGCTTGAGGGTGCACTATGCACTCAAGGAGAAAGAGAAAATCGGTCCAGAGGGTGTAGTATTAAAGCACAAGGAAGGCTTATTGATGCCTGTGAGTGCACTATGTGCCCAAGGGAAGATAGTGAGGGCACAAAGCGCAAGCTCAGTGAACATGATGTTAAGCTTGATGATTGTATGTGTGTTATGTGCTCAAGAGAGATCAGTGATGGTGCAAAGTACATAAACAATGAACAAGGAGGGCCGACTGTTGCTTGTTGGTGCGCCGTGTGCTGAAGAGAGGGAGGCTTCTTGTTGGGTGCAATTTTCGAGAGGAAATGTTGTTTCTCTAGGGTGTGCTCTGAAAGGGGACTTGGTATTTTGGGTACAATTTTGCAAGACAATGGGATCTTAACTTCCAGAAGTGTGCTCTTGCTATAGATGGACCAAAAACTTCTAATAAAGACCATCAACAAATATGATTGTAAAACCACTTGTGATAGAAATATGACACTTGTAACATGAATAATGGATGAAAATTCCACTAAATAAACTAAAACTGATTGAAGTGCCAACAAGGAAAACAAAATCAACAACAAAAATAACAAAATGAAGAAAAGAAAAGAAACATGCAGGACTTAATTGTGATCAAAATTGAAGAGAAGCTCCTTGATGTGAAGCAGTGCGCTCATCCTAGAGTGAGGAATGATTGTGAGAATGAAAGATAGATTGGATTATTTATAAAGAAATTCTTCATGTAAAAAAAATTCATGCATGCTCTCCACTTGTTGATTGGTGAGTGAGTTAGTTAGTTAAAGTGGAGTGGCCTCCTATTTTCTATGAGTGCACTCACCATGCAATCTTGGAAAGTGAATTTATGAAGGGAATGAGGATGCAATTATAGACAAGATGGAGTGTGCTCAACTAGGACCACTAGGGTGTAGTCACTGCACTAAAGGAGTGCACTTTACTAGGGCGCAATTGATAACAACGAGTGTGATCTCCTTGTAAGCTTGGAGTCTGCCCCAATGTCTGAAGGAAGTGTGCCCACTGAGAGTTAGGAGTGTTGTTTTGCATTGGAGGGTGCAGTTCCAACTAACAATGGTGTTTGTGACTTTTGAACTAAGAAAGTGAGATTTTCTTAGAGAAAAGAAGTGCTTTTCTTGCTTTTGTGTGTGATGCATGTCTAGTGAACAAAGATAGTCACTAAGTAAAAGAAAGCTAGTGCTTTCTATCTTAGAAGGATAACATAAGTGTTTCCAAAGATAGGGTGATAACACTTAGTAAAATTTGAATTATGAGGAAAAGCGACACTTAGGCATAATTCAAGGGTAGTTGACATTAGAAAACATGATCAAATAAAAAGACGATGGAAGATAGCTTGAAATGACAGTGCATGTAGGCTCCAAAATTAAATTAGGAAAGAATTTTGGAGGGTCGTTGTCGCAATGAAAACACTTGGAGACACACTGGGAGAAATCCAAATTCTCTCATTTGGTCCTATTTTATGCATGAATTCTCAATTCTTTAGGAGGTATTGATTCACTCAATGGGTTGTCCCAACTTTCCCATTCCACCCTATTATAGATATAGTCTCCTATATTTTCCCTGACTCGGTTAAATACATTTCAAATCTTACCATACAACAATTGTTTTGATCTAGGAGAGGGTAATATAGTAATGGTGAGTTAAAGATAGTTAGAGTCTTATTTTTCATCTCTGGTGTTGCTCCACTACCAACAAACCTATTCAGTACCCTAATAGAGTAACTACAGGAACACAAGCATCACTTCACTGTCAGAAAGCATGTTTAGTACCCTAGTGAAGCTGCTTGTTTCACCTCTCTGCGTAGGAAGCCTTTCTCTTCCTTCACCCCTTATTCCATTTCATTAAGTTTAGATATGTGTTAAGTGGTGAGAAATCTAGGGCATAAAAATTATGTGATTTCTCTTCTATTGATAACTGCTTGTGAATGCTTTTTACTTTAGATTAGGATCTTCTTTTTCATTATATTATTATAGTGTTATTCTTCATCAAACAACTACCAATGCATAAACAAAAAAGAGATAGGAGACACATAATATAGGCTATCAACTAGGGCCAAAACCTCTCCCACTTGAGAGGAAAACCCCAAAAATTCTTCTTATAGAGACTTCAATTGATAAATACCAAGACCAAGACCCTGGACCTATTTTCCACTCCAAGACCAAGACATAATGATCACTTATGGGAAATAAACAAGAATCTAACGCGAGACTTGTAAAAAGAGAAAGATGGACCCAACCAACACTTTTATAAGCTAATATAAGTTAAAATGTCAGAAACTATGAAAAGAAACAAGAAAAAGAACACTCACAGAAGTGAAATGACAAAAAGCGACAAAAAAGCGATAAAAGGCGACAAAAGCAAAACTCACTTGGAAAAGCACCGCAGACTCTACCTAAAGCTCCTTGATATCCTTGGGAAATCTAGAGCTCCAAGATCAAATGTGCAAATGGGATCTATGACCTTCTATTATATAGATATAGGCCATCTAGGTTTTATGATGTGCATGCCTAAAATCAAGGAAAAAATGACACTTGGAAGAATGGTAAAAAATAGCAACTTGCGCCACTCTTTGGGAAACCAATTAATCAACCCTTATTTTCTAGGAGTTTTTTTTTTCAATTTTTTTTTCTTTTTATTTTTTTTCTTTTCCTAGAAACCATGTTCTCACACTGTCAAGAAGGATTGTGCAATTCCTAACCACAAGGAACTGGGAAACTCCTTAACTCAGTGTATTACACAGTTTTTGAGGGAAGGGGAAGCTTTGCGTAATTTCTGAGCTCAAGGCTGGGTTTTCTTCCAAAATTGCACAGTTTATGAGCTCAAGGTTGGCCTTCCTATCTAGATTTCACAATTCATATCCTTAGGCTAGCCTTCCTTCCAAGATTGCACAATTTCTAAAGGGAATACCTGTAAATATGAAAGGTCAAGGTAGAAGATGGCTTGTGATTGAAAAGGTTTAGATCAGGATCAAAACAAGACATCACAATAGTGAATGATGAGCTCCTATGGGTGGAAGGGATGCTTTGAAATCAAAGCATGGGAAAAAATTTGGAGGGTGGTTGTAGCAGCTACAACACTTGGCAACAAACTGGTAGAATTCCAACTCTCTGTAAGGATCTTAGCTCATGTAAAATAGGTCTAACAATTCAAGAAGTATTGTTCATTTCATTGATCACCATAACTTCTTTACTTAGATTGAGTTAAAGATATAGTTCCTAACATTCTCTTCATCGATGACACACTAATAAAGTCAAGTCAAAGTGAGTTGTTTCGATTAGGGATGAGGAGTATATTGATACGCAAGTGAAAATGATTGTCAGAGTTTGGTTTTCATCTTTGGTGTTGCTCCACTGCTAGCAGGCATGGACTGTACCTTGACGGAGTCACTTTAGGAACACAAGCATTACTCTGCTGCTATCGAGCCTAGACAATACCTCGATGGATTTTCTTGCTTCACCTTCATGTGCAGGAAGCATCTCTCTTCTTTTGCCCTTTATTTGTTTTTTCTTATTTTTTTCATAGAAATATGAATAGAAACTTATTGATTTCATGGGTTGAAAGAGGGATCCCAACTTATTGAGAGTAAAAAAGGTTGTCCCTTCAAAGAAGGATATTTACACACCTATGAAACACAATTCACCTATTTAAGTTTCCTCCTCTCCTTACTCTACTCAACTTAGTTGACAAGACAAAATTGAGAAATTATAAAAATCGACATAGAGTAGGTGAAACTAGTTATAGATTTAAGCATTGTAATTCCACTAGGGCTTCCTCTGAAAAAGAACGTATTCTCCATAAGATAATCATCGAAAAAATATGCAAGATCGATGCAAAGAGAGGGAATAAACAAATAACCAAGCATTAAAAATAGCACAATTTCCTCTTGAACTTCACCATGATTGCTTCGGGAACCACACACGGTCTCATTCAAAAAATATCCTACATGGAAAAGGAAAGAAAAGAGTAGGGCAAGAAGTAAATTAAAAAAAAAAAAAAACAAAGAAACAAACAAACTACTCTAGTCCTAAACTAACCAAGAATAGGCCAAGCTTACGTAAAATGAAACTTCCAGTGCAACCATCAACACATAGGCTAACCTATATAGGCGAGGGAATCCACATTAAGAAATATATTTGAGAATAACAATAGACAAGAAAGATAAATCGATACATGCCTTGACATTTGAAGAGTGAAGGTGCCTATAGAAAAAATATGATAGAAAAGCACATGCAAAACACTCTACAGATGCATGATGATGTTTACACACATCGCAACAAGATAACATGCAAGAATGTTCTTTTGAACTTATAAATTCGAAAAACATAAAGAAAGTAAAAAACTTACGCTTTGCAAACGAGCTTGCCAGGTATGATTCCTTTAATGATTGAGCGATAACATCGTACAAAATAGATGGAGGGTGCAAAGATTGCGAAATAAATTGATTTTCAATTTGCGTGATCAAATGATGAGGATTCTTAAGAGATAAGGTAATTTCCTGATCAAGATTAGAACTAGCCTCAAGACTATGAGAACCTGACATAACCATCAGCGTGGGCTAAAGTGCCTCAACAACTTGTGAAAGTTCCAAGACATCAAAAGATAGATCATCGAAAAGATAGAGTCATGACTTGATGAGTCGATGAATAGATCACGACAACCATGATCATAAATACCATCGTCAGGAAAAAAGGCATCCTCATGATCTGATGAATCATAGAGAGGGGGAGATTGAAAACAAGAAACTTCACTCTATATTTCTTCATAAAGATCAGATAATAATTTGGAGGGATGAGAAGGAAGAGAAGATTTTTCCTCTCCACGTTAAGATGTAAAACTGACATTCCATAGGTCCTGAGTGTGATCATAATTAACATATTCCAAAATTATTCTCTGGAAGATACAACAGGTACAACATAATCGTGGAAGATGTCAGGGTAATGAGGGAGAGGTGAGGAAGGAGAAAGATCAACTTTCAATGCGGATTCTGGTTTAGAAACAAAATGCCACACATAATCATCATAAATGGGATTTTAAAATGGTTGGTCAACACTAACTCCATCCTGAATTTGGTCCTCGTGAATATCAAAAGAAACAATTAAAACATGTGAACTGAATAACTCACAATCAGGAGGACCAAAAGAACCAACAGATGGAGGACAAGGAGACAAAACATCATCATAAGCATAAGATTCACAATCCAAAATTGTGTTTAAATTCTGAATATGTGGGGTGGGAGAAGATGGTGGTAAATCAGTGGATGAACTCTCAAGTTCTCCCACCTCAACCTACGTAAATGGAGCTGTTTGATGAGGATAAGATGAAGATTCACTCAGGATAACAACTCCCTTCATCGCAGATTTAGGATCTCCATAACCAAGTTATGTTGGGAGACTTTTGAAAGATTCATATTCTTTTGTATTCATCGATATATGAACAAGAAACTCAAATTTCTCTTTCCTAAGATTCCAATCAACATCATCCTTTGAAAATTCAAAATATAAATGAATGAAGTGATCATGAAAATCATTAAGAGATTCATCAGGGGCTTTCCGCAAACGCATGATTTTTCTATAAACATATTTATAATCATACTTTTCAAATGCACGATACAACTCCTTGACAAGATGTTCGAAAGAGTGAATGGAAGCACTTAGAAATGTTTAACACCATTCCTTACCGCGTGCTTCGAATGTGAGAACAAACAACCTGCAAGCAATATCCTCATAGTGAATACTGTGCTTAGTGAAAAATTTGAGAAAGCAAGCAGTGTGCTCGAGAATCGTTGTTCCACCCTCACCATCAAAATTAAGAATCAACAAATCATTATTTATTCCCATATGCACTTTAAGATTTGCAGTTTTGGAAAAACATGTCGAGGTTAAGATATGGGAATAAGTCATTTAAAGATATGAAAAGTTAAAACAGAACTCATGGGCTTAACTTGTCATTTGGACCTCCTTTTAGCGCCAGAAATGTTGATGGTGCTAGACCCAAAAAGATTCAGGGGATCTCCCTAATATGAATTCCCAATTAGACCTCATACCATTTGGTGTAGATGTCCCATCTGGAGTACGGGCCAGTTGTTGAAATGGTGGGTTTGAGTGTTATGCCTTGGTTGCAATAACACATAGAATGATGTATTCGTGACTTTGATGAAACAAGTGTGTGACTCTGTGAAGGGTCAAGTGCGATGCATGAAAGGTTCTAGCACGACAAGGGGAAAGTGAGTGAGCCCCTTAGAAGCCTGTAATAGCACACAGCTTGAAAGGAACACATGAGAATAAAAGAGATCATAATTTAGCCTATAAAATAGTTCACAAATTAACCATGATGTAAATATACAACAACATACATCCAACAAGATTCATACTAATGCAAACGAAATAGTTCATAAGCCTTAGCGTAAATGAAATAACATATATTATAAACATAACAAGAATAGTCCTACTATATTCACAACATATGCATGAAATTGTATCAGCTCTGAGCTTTTGTTAAAGTGAAAGTCCCAAGCATACATATACAAATTATGAACCACTAGTCCCAATAGTGGAACATGAAGCCAACGCCTGCTCCTCCAAAGAATGATACTCCCTCTATGATATGGAGAAGCCAAGGCTCTCAACAAAACTCCTAAGCTTCTGATCTTAAGCCAAAATCTCGACCAAAATCCTATTACATGACTTATGAGGGTATATTTATAACAAAGGGGGTGACTATTCATCTCCCTTTGTGCCTCTTTGACTTCTCTCATGACTGTTTGAGTTCCTACAACCATGACCTTTGGACTTCATTACAAATTTCACATTCCACAATTTACATTTAGAATTTCACTAATTAATTACAAAATAATATTATAATATTGCTCATACCCATATAAGACAAAATTGGGTAGTCAATAGACAACTTAATAATACAAAACAAGTTAAGCATGAGTTTGGGAAACTCGAGCTGAGCCAGTTCAACTTGTATTTTCTTAGTCACATGGCGGTGCCAAGCTCTATACTGTGCGATGACTTCCTCAAACTATGTGATGGGCTTAGGCTGGAAGTAGACTCTTGCCTCCATTGCATCCGGGTAGACTAATTTGGAACCGATGTGAGCCTCCTTCTTCAACAAGAGCAACATGGTGTTGATCTGGACAATTCAACCAATTTTCTTTTGCATATTACTCTTGTTCACCTTCAAATATTCCTTGGTGGTGATCTATCTCAGTTGGTCCAAGTATTCTTCTACCTCTTTCCTGTGTTTATTTCTACGTTTGGCCTCGGTGAGTAAGCCAACTAAAGGGATCTTATGTGATTTCTATATGAAATCCATGTTGTTATATAATCGTGCGAATGAGGCCTAAGTGTTCACAGTGAACGAGGTGAGTTGTTTGTTACTCTAGATGATCATCTGAACCTGTGCTTTCTCCAACTATTCATGTTGCCTTGTTTTCTTTCCCAACTCAGATGGTGCCCCTTTGTATTGCAATTACCACTCGTTCATGAAAATGATGGCTATGTGAATAACCTTAAGGTCTTTAACATTATCTTTGCACTTCTGATGCATGTCGTGCAGGAAGAAAACCGCTTTATGCACCATGACAACCTCAACATAAAGGATCTACACGGTCTCTGTTAATGCCAATACTTCTCTAAGTATGTATGCCTTAAGTTCTTCAAGACATGAATGTGTGGAAGCTGCCTTCTGGTACTCAAAGTTGTTCTGCTTCTTTCCTTGCAGCCTGTAAGTTATTTTCCATTTGTCTATTCTCAGCCATAAGATACTCTGTGTTTGACTTGGAAGCACCTGCAAAGGCCAAGTTGGCTACAACAATGTCTACTGAATTTCTCCTTGTGTTTTGACACCCTTTCTTTGATGAATGCAAGAGACGTGAGCTCGTCCCGAAAATGTTTCTTCCTTACTTGTATAATATTCTTATGGATTTCATCGTAAGGTAGATTGTACGTTTCCATGACCAGACCATCATCAAGAGGAACAATTTCCTCTTATTTGCTTGAAACTCACTTTGTTGTTGGAGGAGGGGGAGACTGAATGGTGACTGATTGAGTGCTCAGTATAAGGTCAACATCTTGGTTTTGTGGCTTTGACTCCATCTCCATGTATTGAATTATGATCAAATCTTAAATATCTTGTGCAAGTTCCTTCTCCTACAATTGTTTTCTCTCCTCTTCTAGTTGTTATTTCTGCTCTTGTTCTTCAACTTGTTTCCATGCTACTTCTTCTTCTTCTATATTCTACCTTTCTTCTTCTTCTCATTTCTGCTTTTATTCTTCTTCCTGTTTCTTCCTTTCTTCTTATAATATTTTATTCCCATGTTCCTCCTTTCACTTTTGTTCTTCCTCTCTTTCCTCCTCTTTTCTGCTACTATGGCCACTTTTAGGTTGATTGGGTCTGATTTCATCTTGCGGCTATGCTCTTCCACTGGGATATGTACCACTTTCCTCTTGCCCTTCTCACACATTGGGTTGTGCCTTTGGACTGACTTCCTTCTTCGAAGTAACTTGTGAGGTTCCTGCAAAGTTGATATATTCGTGAGACTTAGAGGTATTGTAACAGTGCTTCATCTCTTCCTCCTTGGGCCTGTAGAATGTCTCGCTTGGACACTGGAAATGAATCCTCACATAGTGTTCTTTACATACGTTCCTAGGATCATACAGAATGAAGTCCAAATTACTAAATGCGAACTTCTCTATCTCCTTGCCTTCATCCCCATCAACTTTAAAATTCTTGATCTCGTACAATTCGATCTACAAAGGAAGAGTGGGCTAGGGTGTTTTCTTCTTCCTTTGCAACATTATTAACAACCATATGGAGAGATGATAAGAAACTTCTTGGATGACCAACTTATCATTGGCATACCTCGGTAACTGTTGTGGAGGATTTTTTTCACCAAATGCTTTGAGGTGAGTGCCATTTGGTGAGGCAAACCAATCTATCATTTTTGACACTGCTTCCATTGCCTCACAAGACATGTAGGGTAGCTCTTACTAAAAGATTAACTTGTACAACGGAATGAGGAAGTGATCATTCAACTTTTCCATTACTCCCTTGTAGTTGCACTCTGAAAGGAGCTTGCAGTAAATGTGCATGACAATTTCTCGCGGTGATCAGGTCCAACTCATGTCAGGAAATGCTTTTTGGTCGCATATTGCATCCAACAGGTAAGCATAAATGTAGAATCTGGCTTGTTCACCCTTGGGAGGGTTCTTGGCCTTCATTACATGAATTCTCAATTGTTGAGCTAACAATTTCGCCCAGTTTAATGATTTTCCTTCATTCATAACCTGATAAAGAAAGAATACCAAACCTTCTGAGAAGGTCTCAGTATTGCTTTGACCATAGATTCCATAACATAAGATTATCAAGTACTGACAGTCCTGCCTAAGATATTTGGTCTTGTAAGGATTGTTGGGTGTCTGGTGGAATTTTGAAGGCTCTTTCACCCAACGTTTGACTACATCCTTTGATCTCAGGTAGCTGGTGACTCTATAAAAGTGTGAATCCATGTATGACTCTGGCATCAATAAATGATACATACTGTGAAAATCATGCTCCATGAAAGAAGCAAGCCTTTGTCCATGGAATTACTGAGAGTCATGGTCTTTTTATGTGTGTGTGTATCTAGCTAATGATGTATGCACATGGGAAAATTGGGTACCTGCATGCAACCTTGTGTAGTTTTGACCTTTGGACATTGACATACACCTGACACTCTTTAATATTTTCTTTGAAGCTCTTTGTTGAGAACACTTCATTCACGTTATGCCATGTAATATATAACTCTTTATTTATGAACAATTGAGTGTTTGAGTAAACTGGAAAGTTCATTAGAGTACTCTCAACTACCTCTCTAGTGCTACTTTCTATGGTGCCCTTTGAGATAGTTCTCTTTGAAGCCATGGTGATAGTAATTGATCAAGATGAGTCCTCAAAAACTGCAGTACCTACAAGAGAGAAATGCACTCTTGGAAAACATAAATTAGCTCAATAAAATTGACTCATAAAGAACGATCCAGGCAAGAACCACAAGACTAAGAGGGAAAGTTGTGCAATTTTTGATTTGAGGGAATAAAGCGGCTTCATGAATTGTACATTCCATAGTAATAACAGTCAAAGGGGAGGATTAATGCTTGATACTATGTAATGTGTAGTCTTAGCCTAGGAAGACTAAGGGAGAGACTGCACATTGCGCAAACTCAATGGCCAAGGGTTAGTCTTGAGCACTGGGATTGTGCAATGTACAGTTGGGTCAAACAGGTACTCTGCATTAGGTAGTCTCAAAGGCCAAGCATGAAGCTTGAGCCTTGGACTTGCGTAATGCCCAGTTGAGCATGGAAAATGTAGGCTAGGTGATGGGAAGATCTTCCTAAGAAAGGGATGAGAAAGTGTAAGATCTTAGTGATAGTGAAAGTAAGAGTGTAGATATGATTAAGTAAAGTTAGATCAATGAAAATCAAGTGAATAAGATCATCATGCAAAAGGAAAAATGACATGCATGGGAAGTGTTGAAAAATGCAGCAAGAAATTCTCAATTTGATTTTTCCTTTATTAAATTGAGAAAAATCAAATTTCCACATCAGCAGACAACTTGGATGATGTTAACTTGAGTGACATGGCTTGTGTCACCTAGTTTACTCAGTAAATTTGAGTTGGAGGAGTTAGAGTTCAGTTTAGCATGTGTGATTTCTAATTTGTAGCAATCAAGGTCAATTATCTAAGGTTCTTTTCAATTAAACTAGTTCCAATTGTTGGAAGAACTAGTGGAGGGTCAATTTGTGTAGTGGGACTTCAGTCAAACTCAATGATCATCTAGTTAACTGATCAATCAGCCCAAAATATCTAGTGCATGCAGAGAATTCAAGTTACCCAGTTGAGATGGATATTCCAAGGTAGTGTAACATCAATTGTAGACTAGTTTTGAGTGTACAGGTGTTGCATGTAGTCAGAGGAAGGACCTAGAGGAATTGCACAATTCAATTGAGGGAATTTCCTTAAAAATAGGGGTTAATTCCACGAGGAACAATGCAAGGAAATAGGAGCTCAATCCAAGGAAGAATTTCACTAAGTCTGGGTCAGAGGCCTTCAGTGAGTAGTGAGATAGGTTGAGCACTTATAGGGTGAGCTCAGATGAACAAAACAATTGTAATCCATCTCTATTCTTCTGATTAATGCAAGAGGCATTGGGGTTTTTTATCACATTTATTGCCCCAGATAAAAATACTTGTTGCATGTGTGTGATTTCTTATTACATGTCTAAAATTTTTGATCTATATCGTGAAATAATATCGACAAAATAATAGAGTAGGTTTGTGTCTTGTGATTTTGATTAAAAATTCATGAGCAGTTGCAAATCTACGTCATAATTTCTACATGGTATCAGATTTTGATTCATAGTAGAGAAAAAATTTGAAGTTGTTTCTTAGAGGCTCGAATTTGGAGATTGGGTTTGCAGGTTTTATTCAAAAATGAGAAGATGGCTTTCAATGGACTAAGGCAAGTATGCTTTGGAAGAACCTATAATTTTGTTGCATGGAAGGACCACATGGAGGCGATATTGGATGATAATGGTTTGTTAGATTACATCAAGTCATATGTTTCACAACCACCTGAATTGATGCCTAGAACTGTGCTCAGTGGAAGAAATATGTAGCCAAAGTGTGGAGAATATTGTTGGATGGAGTACGAGATCATATTGTCTTAAATCTCCACAGAAATGAAACTTTGTTCACGATGTGGAAATTACTGTGAGAACCATTCAAGAATAATAGTGACCATAGGATGTTGGTCCTCAAGGATAAGCTTTGAAGTATCAAGATGCAAAAGAATGAAATAATTCCGTAGTATTTGAGAAGGTTTACACAATGTCGTGATGAACTTGGAGGAGTTGAGGTTAATGTACCTAGAGAAGAATTGATAAGCCTAGCCCTTATGGGCCTTCCCAAGAGCTGGCACAATTATTAAGGTTTGATGAATGGGAGGGAGAAAATACTGAATTGGAAGTGTTTATGATCTGATTTGGTACAGGAGGAAATAAGGGGGAGTACCAAAGATGGGACTTCATCCAAGGTTGAGGATGAAGATAAATTTACATTGGCTAAAAAGGAAAAGAAAGGAAAAGGAAAGAAATCCTAATCCAAACCAAAATCTAGTCAAGGGGGAAAGAAGAAAGATTTGTCAAAAATTAAATGCCTTCATTGTCACGAGTTCGAGCACTATGCCACGAAATTTCCACACAAGAAGACAAGCAAGAAGACCTCCGGAGGAGGAGAAGGTGAATCCATGGCTTCACAATTCAAGCTTCAGTTTACCCTCATTGCATGCATGACTAAAACAATTATGGGGAGCATGTGGTACTTGGATTCAGGTGCCTCATTCCATATGAAGGGGAACAAAGACTTTTTCCGTGACTTGGAAGAAAATGACTTGCATATGGACATCAATATGGGGGATGACGGAATGTATAGTGTGATCGAGGTCAATACAGTCACCTTTCAGAGGGAATTGGGCTCCGCCCTCAAGCTCAAGGATGCCATGTTCGTATTAGACCTAAAGAAAAATATAGTCTTTGTTGTAGTTTTGGAAGACCATGGATGTGATATGATCTTCAACAAAGGAAAGGCGTTCTTGAGACACATAGCCATGAGATAGGTGAAGCAGATCGGGGTTCGGGTGAAGAACTTGTAAAAGATAGATGTGGAGGATTGTGCTACATTGAGCACAAATGTGGAGAAGGTGCATAGCCGTGATGTTGGTGAACTTTGGAATAGAATAATTGGTCATTTTCATCATGGAGCTTTGAAGACCATGCAACAAATAACCACAAGGCTCCACAAAGGAGCACTTGAGCAACATGATGTATGCAAAGGATATACTTTGGGGAAGTACACAAAATCCACTTTCCATGAGCGAGACATAAAGGCGCATCCAGTACTAGAAAGGATCTGATTTTATGTCTGTGGAACTTTCTCGATAACCTCCACTACTAGGAATATATATTTTTTCATTTTCATTGATGAATTTTCACAGAAATGTTGGATCTTCTTCATGCGAAATAAGGAGGAAACTTTCTCCAAGTTTGCAGAGTTCAAAGTATTGGTGGAGAAATAAATGGGAAAGAAGGTGAAGGATCTGAAGAGCGATAATGGAGGTGAGTACATGTTGAGTGATTTTAATTTTTCGTGTAAAAGAAGGCATTAGATGAGAGTTGATAATACCCCACAACCCAAAACATAATGGGGTGGTTGGGAGGAAGAACAATGGTTTTTTTGCAGAACTGAAGTCCGCATTAGATTTTGGGCACGATTATACCGGAGGACACTATCTGGGGGAGGAAGCTGGATGTGTCACACTTCAGGATCTTTGGAGCCTCTATCTATTGCTATGTTGCCAAAGCTATCAGGAAGAAGCTAAAGCCGACAACAGAGTTGGGGATATTTGTGGGATACACAAAAAATCCCCACAACTATCGTGTGTACCTTCCATCCCTCATAATGATATTTGTGCGAAGGGATGTGGAATTCGATGAGGATAAATCCATGCAATGCTCTATTGAGAGGGAGCTTCATATCCCACTAGTAGAGGAGATTTTAGCTCCAAAGGAGGAACCTCAAGAAGTTGTGGAGCAACCACAAGTTGAGGAGTAGAGAGTGGAGACAACCACTCAAGCAGAACAATCCAAAGAGGGCAGGAAAAGAATCCGAGAAGATGAGACTTATGCAGGATGCGAGGAAGAATGTGGGTGATCCTTCAAATCAATGTAGGAAGAGAAGGTCACCAGATTGGTACACTGGATACATGGATATGATGAAAAAGATGGTAGAGACCAAGCCATCCTCTTTCGAGGAAGTAGTTGGGTCATTATCAAAGGTTGTTTTTAGTTAAACTAGTTCCGTGTAACACCCTCCTCCCACATCTACCCAAGCAACTGGCCAGCCAAGGTAAACATGCAATGAGAGGCCAATATGATATGATTTGACCTCCTAAGTCACATTAAAGAAGTGGAACCAATGGAAACACACCATACAAACATTCAACATCAACATTAGCATCCTGAGGAAGTCGCCCAACCTTTCTACCAACCAACGCCTGGGTCCCACTGACATTTTGGACCACTTGACCCCTGGACGCTCCCATGCTATAGGCTTGCCAGTTTCAAGGAGGCTCCGGATGCTCTCATGATGAGGCATGCCAGTGTCCAAGGACTATTTTGCTCAGTGTTGTGCAAGCATCCCCAGGATTTGAGCCACTTTTTCAAACCCAGAGCCCAAATCATTGCCCATAATTTAATCAAACCTTCATAACAATAAGATAAAAAGGAAATAACAATAAAAATGCAATTACTTGAATACGACCTTGAATGGATCCCTACTATCCATGACAACCATTTCTTCAAACATATCATGAATATGTAATCTACAGGTGTAAATAATAGATCTGAGCATAAGGGTCTCATACTTAGCTGAGAATCGCTAAGAAGAATTGATGCCTCAATACATTAACTACAATTTCATCCATTGGGTCATAGATACATTGTTCATTCATTTACCAGTAAAAACATGATGAGAGGCATACATAGCTAATATCATAAAACACATACTTAACTAGCATAATAGCAATAGAAATACCAATGAAATCACATCCATATGATCCACATATAAACCAGTATAATACTCATAGAGATAGAAGGAGAAATAACCTAACATTGATGATGCAAAATCCAAACTCAATATGGGACTTCCACGTTCCACCCGACCATATAATGGCTGATCCAAATCTCTCTTCATCCATTCACCCTCATGCCATATTCCAAGCATGAATGTGGGATCTCATAGAACACATCAATCCAAAACCATCCAGGGCTTCTAGAGGCCATCCACCTCAACCCATCAAATAGTGGTTCCACTTCATGGTGGATGTCACAAAACCATCATCAGATTGGTTTCTATCCAAGCCTTCCAGGGCTCCAGAGCATTTGTTCCAATCAAGGCTCTAGGACTAGTAACTCAACCCACAATTGCAGTCGGTCTCTAGTGCGTTTGTCCAACCAAGGCTCCAAGACTAGTAACTCAACCCACCAAGGGCTCCAAAGCATTTGTCCAACCAATTCTATGGGACAAGTAACTCAACCCAAGTTGTTATAGGGCTCTAGAGAATTTGTCCAACCAAGGCTCTAGGAACTAGTAACTCAACCCAAGCTAAGGAAACATGAGAACCAACCAAAACAAGACAAGGAAATAAACCCACAATCTCCATGGATATCCAAGAAATGGTAAGGCTAGGAAATCATCCATGCCAATGACATATCATGACCAATAAACCACATGCATATGCCATGCATGCCAAAACTAGTGACGAAAACATATATGTAACTCGATACCTGGAAGTCAAATTCGTTGTAGTTGTTGATTCTGATGTCCTCTTGCGCTTTCCTGCTCTTCCTTTGCCTTATTTCTATAAAAATACAAGTATGCCACACCCTCTAAGAGTGATCGAAGAAAACTCTAAGTATCCAAGAATATGAGAGAGATCCAAAACTGAATTGACAAAAGGTTACCAATTGATCCTTAGAAGCCTTTTTATGAATGAGGCCTCTATTTTCTTCATTTTCCATTATTTTCCTTCTATTTCCTCCTCAGATGCAACCTATGACCTTGCACCTCCCTTTTCTCCTGATTTTCATTATTTTTCATAAATAAATGTGCCAAAAATGCCATTTTCCTTTCCAAAGCCTTAGCCATTGTATTTTCCAATTTCCTTAGGCATAATAAACCAATGAACACCCACACTAGGATGTCTTGCCCAACATTCAACTTTGAATAAGTGTCCCATCAACCGTGGTTATTATTTTACCTTTTATTAACTTTTATTACATGGAATTTTCACTAGGGTTGTTACATTCTAATTGTTGGAAGAACTAGTGGAGGGTCAAGTTGTGCAGTGGGAATTTAGTCAAACTCAATCATCATCTAGTTAACTGAACAATCAAACCAAAATAGCTAGTGCATATAGAGAATTCGAGTTACCTAGCTGAGATGGAGATTCCAAGGCATTGTACCATCAATTGTATACTAGTTCTAAGTGTAAAGGTGTTGCAAGCAGTCAGAGGAAGAACCTAGAGGAATTGTACAATTCAATTGAGGGAATTTCCTCGAAAATAGGGTCTAATTCCACGAGGAACAACACAAGAAAATAAGAGCTCAAAAAAAGTTATAATTTCACTAAGTCTGGGTCAAACACCTTCAGTGAGCAATGATATAGGTTGAGAACTTGTGGGGTGAGCTCATTTGAGCAAATCAATTGTAATCCATCTATATTATTCTGATTAATGCAAGAGGCATTGGGGTTTTTAGCAGATTTCTTTCCCCAGATAAAAATACTTGTTGCATGTGTGTAATTTCTTATTGCATGTTTGAAATTTTTGCTCTATATCATGAAATAATATCTATAGAATGGTAGATTAAGTTTGTGTCTTGTGATTTTCATTAAAACTTCATGAGCAGTTGCAAATCTACAACATAATTTCTATAGGAAGTCTTTGAAATGACAATCACTATTGGGAAAAAACAAGAAGCTAATGTGACACTTGTAAAAAGCGAATGACTTGTAAAAAGCAAATGACAGACAAAACTAACACTTCTAGAAACTAATATAAGTTAAAATGCCAGCAACTATGAAAAGAAACAAGAAAAACAACACTCACAAAAGTCAAAAGACAAAAAGTGTCAAAAAAAGTGACAAAAGACAACAAAAGTGAAACTTACCTTGAAAAGTGTTGCAATCTCCACTGAAATATCCTTGATCTACTTGGGAAGGTTAGAGCTCTAATATCGAATGTGAACATGAGATCTAGGGGCATCTATTATATAGATCTAGGTTGGCTAGGGTTTATGATGCACATGCCTAAAATCAAGGAAAAGTGACACTTGGAAGAATGGTCAAAAATAGAAACTTGTGCCACTCTTGTTGTTGTTGTTGTTGTTTTGTTTTTTTTTTTTTGTTTTTTTTTGTTTTTTTGTTTTTTGTTTTGTTTTTTTGTTTTTTGTTTTTTGTTTTTTTTGTTTTTTGTTTTTTGTTTTGTTTTGTTTTTTTTTGTTTGTTTCTAGAAATTGGTTTCTCACACTACCAAGAAGGATTGTGTAATTCCCAACTGCAAGGAACTAGGAAACTCCTTGAATCAATGGATTGTGCAGTTTCTAAGTGCTGAGATGTGTTATATTCTTTCCACAACTAGCCCACGTAGTTAACCAAGGGTGTTAGACGGGGGGGTCATAGGGGGTTTGAGGGGTGCAGGTAACCCCTTCGTTGTGCCGATTGCGTAGCGGGGGGGTCACAGGGGGTTTGAGGGGTCTAGGTAACCCCTCTCTATGGGCTGCAGGTTGGGTGGACCTACCTATGGTTTTGTGCATGATTTTCGCACATGGTTTTGGATGCGATGGTTTTCGGTCCATGGTTTTGGATGCGATGGTTTTCGGTCCATGGTATTGGATGCTTAAGCATGATAAATATGTATTGTAACATTGAAAGGAACATAATGAAAAATCAAGCTGGTAGTCTCGATTTTGGGCTCTAGGGGAAAATCTTTGTGTATATGTGTTTTATGTGTTATGCTCTCACATTGTTTATTTTCTGGGTTTTAGAATTCGTATGCAGTTAATTTTTGTATGGGGTTAAAACCTACATTTGGTATCAGAGTTGTTTTGGCTTCAAGGGGATGCCTTTGTTGCTGAGGGGTTTCGCTCGGGCCTGTGGTAGAACCTGTTCAGTGGGAGATCTGCGAGATCGATTCTGGTAGTTAAAGAAGATGGTGAGCAGTGGAAAGATAGAGATCGAGAAATTTAATGGTCAGCGTTTTGAGTTGTGGAAGCTTAAGATGGAGGATCTGTTGGTGGATAAAGATCAGTTGATCATGGTAGACCTAGTACTAAACCAACGGGAGTGTCCGATGAAGAATGGAAGAAGTTGGATCGGAAGAAAAAGAGAACAATACGGTTATGTGTCTCAGATTCAATATTGTTGAATGTATCAAGGGAAGATATGACGAAGGCTTTGTGGGACAAATTAGGGACTTTGTACCAATCTAAATCTCTGGTGAATAAACTGTTCCTATGGATAAAGCTGTATAACCTGAGGATGAAAGATGGATACTCAGTGATAGAGCATCTAAATGCATTTAATACTGTGGTAAGTAAGTTATTATCTGCTGATATTAAAATTTCAGATGAACATAAGTGCATCAGTTTGTTGTGTTCTCTACCAAATTCATGGGATAGTCTAGTTATTGCAATAGGTAGCAATGCAATTGACTTGCAGTTTGATGAAATAGTCTCATCCTTGTTGACGGAGGAGATGAGACGGAAAAATATGGAGAGCCAGAATGGTGATGCCTTGTTTGTATGAGGACGGTCCCAGAACATAAACAGATCCAGGGGGGTCACAGGGGGTTTGAGGGGTGCAGGTAACCTCTATGGGGTCCGGGGCAATGCCCTAGAAAATTTTGTTTTTTAGACCCTATATTAGGTTGGGTAGACCTACCTATGGTTTTGTGCATGATTTTCGCACATGGTTTTGGACTCTATGGTTTTCGGTCTATGGTTTTGGATGCAATGGTTTTCGGTCCATGGTATTGGATGCTTCGGCATGTATAAATATGTATTGTAACATTGAAAGGAACATAATGAAAAATAAAGCTGGTAGTCCTTCTGTATATGTGTTTTATGTGTTATGCTCTCACATTGTTTATTTTCTATGTTTTAGAATTCATACGCAGTAATTTCTGTATGGGGTTAAAACTTGCACTAAGGGCAGGGGAATCTTTGCATAATTTCTGAGCTCAAGGTCGGGTTGTCTCCTAGAATTGCATAGTTTTTGAGCTCAAGGTTGGCCTGCCTATCTGGATTGCACAATTTAGATCCTCAAGGTTGGCCTACCTTCCAAGATTGTGCAATTTCTGGAGGGAAGACTGACAAAGCGGAAAGGTCAAGGTAGAAGATGCCTTGTGATTGAAAATGTTCAAATCAGGATCAAAAAAAGACATCACAAGGTCTGCATGAAATGATAAGTCTTGCATAGCATGAATACTTGATGATAGTGAATGATGAGAACCTATGGACAAAAGGGAGGCTCCAAAATCAAAGTATGGGAAAAAATTTAGAGGGTGGTTGTAGTAGCTACAAAAATATCCTAGATAGCTAGGAGCTAGTTTATTGACCCATACACTGTTGTGGATATTCCTCTAGATGGTTTGTCACAACATATATGATAAATTTATACTAAAATATATGCTATGACAATTAATTTTCTTAGACTTATGAATTCATTAAGTTGTTATTTTTATTCATGCAACCATGATAACACAAGACATGACGGGGTGCCACGTGGCAGGAAAAGTGAGATGGAATTTTTGAACTAATGAGACTTTAAAGGAGCATAAATTGAGATTTTGGAGTCTGATTTGGAAAAAATTCATATCATTGGAAATGTTTCTATGAGACAAATATGATTATGGTATTGTTGTAGCGGCTACAACCACCCTCCAAAATTTTTCCTTAGCATGTTTTGGAGCCTCCCTACCAACCTTACACAACAACTTGCCTTGCTTCGTCAAGTCCTCAAGCTTCAATGTATTTCTTGCTCAAAGACAGCCTTTCAATCACAGTTTGATCTTTTCCCTTCACAAGCTGCTCACCTAGACTTGGTCCAGCTGCAGACTAAGAATATTCCTAGTGAAATTTGCGCATTTCTGGAGGGAAACCAGCCTTTCCCTCCAGGAATTGCGCAATTCCCTCTGACAGCTTGTTGGGCTCCAGGATTGTGCAATCCTACCAGCCAACCCTCCCAGCAGGAATTGCACAATTTTTCCCATCAACAGGAAATTCAACCCAAGATTTGTGAAAATATGGGAAGCAGTTAGCTGTTTGGCCCAAAAATTGTGCAATCCCCTTGGGCAGTTAGCCCAACTTACAGTCAGGAATGCACATTTTTCCCAAGCAGTTGAGCACTAGCATGCATGGATAGTTTGGTTGACTAATTCCACCCAGGACCAAGGAAAATTGACTTGCATGCATGCATGACTTGATCTTCCCGAAATAGCAAGAGGCAACATGAAAAAGGCATCCCATGATTCAGGGAGATATTTTTAGCACCCGGGGGTTACATGTAAAGTTGTTTTAAAAGTTTCCCTCTAAGTGTCGCTTTTTCCTAGATTTGTGGCATGCACATCTTGAGACCAAAATTAGTTATTCGACGCATCAGAGCTCATTCATTCACATCAATCTTGGAGCTCTGACATCCCACATCACATCCAGGACTCTTCGACACATTCAACTTAGCTATTCACAGGTAAGTGGCCTTAACTTGTCTTTTTCAACATTTATGTCACTTTTTGTGTATTCCCTTGTGTGAGTGTTGTTTTTTTTTTTTTTTTAATTTCTTTGAAGGCTTGTCGTGGTTTACATATATTATAGCTTGTCCTAGATCTCTTTCAATTTCCATTTCTATCTCACTGTTGCCGCATGCATGAAACTGTTTTGCATGGACGTTCGCCCAACTGGCGAACTGCCTCACCCACATGCATGTTGATCTATTTGCTCAATCCTTCATTCATGTTTTATATGCATTGTTTATCACTTTTTCTATCACTTAGTGTCACCATTCATTTCATCGACTTACTTTCTTTTAGTTTCCCATCGGTGAGTCGGGCCAACCTTGGCCTAATCACTGCCTTCACCAAGGCTGCATTGTGCAATCTGGATAAGGAAGGCTCACCTTCCCCTCCCGATTTGCACATTCTGGCCCAGCACTGGCCTCCTGGACTGAATTGCACATTTCTGGAGGTTAGTGGCTACTTGGCCCAAAAATTTGCGCAAATATGTCCCTGGGCAACAATCTTTCCTAGATGGAATTGTGCATTCTGCAATCCGAACAACCAACTGCCCAACTAGATTGCACATTTTGCAGTTCTAGTAGTCATTTAGTCTCCCAGAAGCCCAGACTATGCCTTGTGAAGTCTTGGCAGTTGGTCTCTCGACCTCCCGAATGAAATTGCACAACCTTCATGATCATTCACCCAAGGTATGTTGCAAGTCATTTCTCATGTTCATTTTGGTTTTCGACTGACAAATTGCTTGCTATGAGTGTTGCCATGTCTTTAGGTATCACAGGTGTTCATATACAACGACTATGTGCAACGA
Organism: Pinus tabuliformis; assembly: GCA_031772625.1. Taxonomy (NCBI): domain Eukaryota; kingdom Viridiplantae; phylum Streptophyta; class Pinopsida; order Pinales; family Pinaceae; genus Pinus; species Pinus tabuliformis. The sequence continues at coordinate 1,593,703,274 of CM062817.1, read as the reverse complement.
ACGACTATGTGAGCAATAACATCACACCCATTGAGACCATGTTTCCACCGAACGAGATGAATTGAGTTTCCCAAGTTCCCACCATAATAGATTGAGTCAAGCACCAATACGGGGCACATCTAACCAACACGGATACGGTACGCAATGATCGACAGACACTGCGAATCACACCTACCTGCTAATCGATTGAACTTGCCGACGATTCAGCTTCGCTTGACTAACCCAACCCACGACTATTCTGCTTCGCGATAAAATAGAACCTATATTAGTATTCTGCTTCGCGATAGAGACAAGAGCTACGAACCGGAGACCTGACCTGCTGATCGATCTCTTGCGTATCGATCTACCCGTATTGACCTCTCTTGCTAACTGCCTGATGATATATTCTCCATCTCTGCCTTAGATCTAATGATGCCTTATATCTTATATCTCTACCCTCTTTTTTCTTTCGACCTGGAGAAACAGCCCACCCAGAACTAGGGGTATCACCTAAAGCCTACACACACAACCGGTCGGGGACCAACAGCAGCCCAAAGTTCTCTTTTCACCCTGTTACCAAATGCAGTTACCTAACGCCCACGGTTATTGAGTCAACCAGTTCACACCCAGCCGGTCCCAATTGCAATCTTATGCCAAATGCTCAGTTCCATCTGCTGCTGTTCTATCATCAACCTGCCCAAACGGAATAAGTTATTCTCTCCTCACCCAAGCTTGCGGGCTTGCGGGCTAGATGGAGATGGCGCGCAGCGTTTTACACCGGACGAGGTAAGAAGATATATATATGTTGCATGTTTCGGGGTTGGAAACGATTAGAGAACTGCCTGGCCTTACTGAGCGGACAGATTAGGAGGTATGAGGAAGAGACCAGAAAGAGCACCTCTACAAACAGTAGCATTTACCTACCTGCGGACTCCACATACCCATCTGGACACCCTCACAGTGAGTGCACTCGGAGTTATCAACACGGGACGGGGTGGCGCAACGGGAAAAGTGAACAGTTCAGAGGAAGTCCACAGTTCAGCTCTTGCCTAGTTTGACTGACCGATCCGACCTTGCCCGGATAGCAATTGATTGATCGAGTGATTGATCGACGGCCAGCATCTTGGGGGTTGTGAGGCCCAAAGGACGAACGACTGTCAACAGAAGGAAGGTTTATTCCCTATCGGGCACGCAGTGGGAACTGAATGAAACCGAACGAACCGGCCTGATATCTTCGATCTTGCTAACTGTTCGTATCTCGATTGCTGACCGTCTCTCTATCAATGCCCGTCTATTCCCTCTCTCTACCTGATATCTTCGATATTTATACCTGGCTGGATCTTTATTTATACCTTTATATCGATTGATACCCGGATCTCTCTTATCCGTATCTCTCTCTTCTTGCGAACTGGAGATAATGAACTTGCCACTGTTTGCTCGCTTTCCCATTGATTTCCCCCATCATGAAACAGTGAAAACACCGAAAAAAGTGAACCCGCCCTCTCCCTCTCCCTTATGGTCGAGCACCTAAAGGTGATGGCGGCCTTAACAGTCGAGCCTGCTTACGCATCCTTATGGTCGAGCGATAAATCCCTGCTGATTCAACTTGCTGCTTGACGAAGGTAGGTCTCATGTTCATTTTGGTTTTCGACTGACAAATTGCTTGCTATGAGTGTTTCCATGTCTTTAGGTATCACATGTGTTCATATTCTTCTCAGAAGTACAGGTAAAATGGTTTCCAAGAGATCAGAGATGAAGACACCATTCAGAGCATGCTTGGAGATGCAGTCGATCAAGTGTCCATGGGCTTACCTACTCAGAAATACATCAAGTTGTTCGTGGACTAGGACATAAAGCAACAACCTCACAATGAGCAGCATCATGAACAACAACTGAAGGTAGCATACTGAATGCAGCAAATGCAACGAATAAAAGAGGAAGGTTGTTGACAACATAGAGGCAGAGCAAAGTTGCAAGATCAAGAAAATCCACTGATAATGAAAGAAACTTTGGAGACTCAGGCTATGAAGTGATGGCGCGACATGAAGATCGCGCGAAGGAAGAAGATGGAACAAAGAAGGAGTTGCATGTACTGAAGCAACAACTCATGAAGAAAATGAAGTTGCATAGATAGTCGAATGAATTGCAGTAGGAACATGAAAAACTGTGGGCGCAACATGCACTCATGGATGAAACTGTGCCAGTATAAGTTAAGGATCCATACTAGCAACTGACACAGACCAAACATGTTAAGTAGTGTTGTTGATCACATGCAAAGGATCCAACCTATTCAACACACTCATTGAGTGCACACATGAAATCCAACCCATTCAAAACACTCACCAAGGCGAAGACAAGAAGCAATTCCAACTAGGGCTGAACATGTACTTCAGCAACCAGCACACACTTGGAGATCAGCACGGACACTATGCATCAGTATGTTGCTGGTTCAGATGTACCCAAGAAGATCATGCGCATGTTAGCAGATGAGTTGGATGAAGGGGCCGAACCAATGCACTAGTTATAATGGAGGTAAGAGTTTTCTTCAACAATATGTCACTATGAGATACATGCACACCATCACGGATGAACAAGCTTGGAATCATCTCACCAACTTCACCATCACAATCATGTCAAATAGTTGGTCTCACTACAGTAGACTGAGTGTTAGTGATGTCTTGCAAGGCTTGCTCAAGCCATGTCGTCTCACATGAGCACATGTGCGTTGTAATTTTGAGTCATGTCAAGTGTAAGTCGAGTGTCAATAGTGGAATGTAACATTCATAGAGCAGGTGAAGAGTCATGACGGTAGTTGAACTGTCACAAAGGGGAATGTCAAGGGTCATGCCACCCTTTGTTATAAATAGTCCCTCATAACTCATATTATAGGCTTTTGTTCAGCCAAGCTTCTACTAAGACTATCTTGAAGAAGGCTTGGACAATATTGTAATGCGCCTTGGATTGTCCACTGCATGGAGCTAGTACAACTCTTTGGAGGAGCAGGCAGATGTGACTGTAACGTTCTACTGATAGGGCTAGTAGGTTTACATGGTGTATTGTATGATTATGACTTACACTTCTTTATATAATAAAAGACAACACATTTTCATGCATATGTTGTTATTGTAGTTGGACTACTCCGGTTGCCTGAATGATATATGTTGTTTAACTTACATACTTGTGTATGAACTGATTCACATGCAATTATATGAATCTTGTTGTTAATGTGTTGCATATGTTGTTAATGTTGTCACCGTCCGTGTCGACTACTCTGCTAGACACTAGAAAGGCCTTTCTCTGAACCTTGTTATATCAACCGTCACACTTGTCTTGGATTGATCCATACCATTGTTCGTGTTATCTTACCTTGTATGTTTGGACTACTGCATCCGTGTCATCTGCTCTACCAGAAGCTGTGCATGTCCTTTGTGTTGTGTGTTCCTAGCCGAGTTGGGACTGATCCCTTTCAACCTAGAACTCACCTTCACCTTCCTCCCCTTTTGAAGTGTTGGAACCGCTTATACTCATTCCTTGACTCACTGCATCAGTCACACCCTTGCTACTGACAGAGTTATCTTACTTGCCTCTGTGCAACATCACGGTCAAGGCATTACCTTATGACCCACTACTGGGACTCCTATATAGAACGGTCTGAGGTCTAATTAGGATTTCTTACCGGGGATATACCCTTGACATGTTGGTGGGTCCAACATCGTCAACATTTCTGGCACTAGAAGGAGGGCATGATGACAAGCAGTGTCCTCTCATCCAGTTTTGAACCTTTGCATATCTTTCATGGAGTCTTAACATAACTTCCTTTCCATGATTTATGAGGAAGATGAGTTTACTAACGAACAGGCCTGTTTGCTGCTTGCATTCACACTTCACAAATCCCCATTTCATTGGGTGCTCAGCCTACCGGCTGACACCGTGCACTCATGTCAACACTTCTGTGATCTTATTAAAGACACATTCCATCATTTTGATCCAGATCATCTTGACCAGAAACTGTTATAGAAATTGAAGGCCCCACATGAATCTATTATTTATTTTTGGTAGCGCTTCTGTCACTTACAATTTCAAACTCCGAAGAGCCAAATGAAGTTTGCTTATCCCTGGGACCGATTTGAGTACTGTCTTAAGAAATCTACCCGTCCCAAGAGAAAGCTTGATGTCGAACCTCATTCAACCCTCTTTTTTGATGGAATTGAAAAATCCCATGCGGGAGCAGGCACTGTCTCAATGGATTGTCTACCTCTCGTTCATTCAACAGTTCCACCATCGCCCAATGATGTTGAGAAACATGTTTACACATCTGTTCATTATTCACACCCTCCCAACATCACTCCACTCAATTTTCGCGTAGAGTTGGTTGTTAGTCCTTCGATTTCCCATACTCATTATTTTCTTTGACCTCCATCTTCACACCCAGGTGTTCCTCCAGATGATGTTGTCCTGTGTTCGTCCATTCCGGACTCTTCACTTGTTGTGAACAAGGAACAACCCACAGACGGAGTTGGTGTTGCACAACCAACATGCGCTATCATTCATGAAGATTATGAGTGGGAGCTTGAACATCAACACTCGATGAAGGATGACTCCCTTCCGTCCGAGCCCCCTTTGTTCCTTCCTAGCTACTTTGGTGAACCTTCCATCCATGATTTTGTATGTGTGTCTTCATCTACAGATGCACCCATTGTTGATCACTCGCAGGACTCACCAGATTCTAGTCCATCATTTGAAAATGAAGAGGATAAGTTATTCATTAAAGATCCACTTGATCCTTCATCTTTCTTTTCTAAAAACACAGAGGATGAGTTTGTTTGATTTTCATCTACCCATATGTTTGATTCATCTAATCATGAGGATGCCGAAGAATTCATTGATTTTTCTAATCATGGTGATCATGATCCATTTGCTTCCATTTTTTATCAAGATCATGAATATATCCTAGTTGATCTTTCAAAGCCACCGGTTTATGATGATCTATCTGATGATGAAGTTGAGACACCGAAGACTATCAAGACACTTCAACCTGAGGTGATGGTTATGTCAGGTCCTCTCTCTCTTGGGGTTAGTCTCACTTCCGATCATGAAACTGTTCAATCACCCAAGGCTCCTCAACACTCATCTATATGCATTGAAAATCCATCTCACACATAGATCACACTTCCTCCACTCGAACTGCATAATCCCATTGCTCATGCATTGGAGGAGTCTTACATTGCAAGCACTCATGTGCGACACAAGTTATCTTTGTTTCTTTCATTTTCTTGCATGTCTCAGTCAAGAGTGTGCTTTTGCTTCAAAGTTGCATGTAGTGTCACACAACACCATGATAAGTCCACGGACTGTCTGTCATACACATGCACTCACTTATGTCCTATGGGCACTTTGAAACACAAATTTTGGCTGTCTTCACTGTCATATCTTTCTTGTATGCTAGTCCGCACAACTGGGTTACTCACGGACCAAGCCTTCACTCACATGGGTCTACCAATGCACCGGTGGCTGAAAAGGCATCCCATGATTCAAGGAGCTATTTTTAGCAGCTGGGAGTTACATGCAAAGTTGTTTTAGAAGTTTCTCTCCAAGTGTCGCTTTTTCCTAGATTTGTGGCATGCACGTCTTGAGACCAAACTTAGTTATTCGATGCATCAGAGCTCATTCATTCACATCAGTCTTGGAGCTCTGACATCCCACAACACATCTAGGACTCTTTGACACATCCGACTCAGCTATTCATAGGTAGGTGGCCTCAACTTGTCTTTTTCAACATTTTTGTCACTTTTTGTGTACTCGATTGTGTGAGTGTTGTTTGCTTGATTTATTTGAATGCATGTTGTCATTTACATATATTCTAGCTTGTCCTAGCTCTATTTCAATTTCCATGTCTATCTCATTGTTGTCACATGCATGAAACTATTTTTCATGGACGTTCGCCTAATCGGCGAACTGCCTCACCCACATGCATGTTAATCTATTTTCTCAATCCTCCATTAATGTTTTTCATGCAATGTTTATCACTTCTGCTATCACTTAGTGTCACCGTTCATTTCATCGACTTACTTGCTTTCAATTGCCTGTCAGTGAGTTAGACCAACCTTGGCGTGGTCTCAGCCTTCACCAAGGATGCATTGCGCAATCTAGATAAGGAAGACTCACCTTTCCCTCCATATTTTCACATTTTGGCCCATCACTAGCCTCCTGGACTGAATTGCACATTTCTGGAGGTTAGTGGCTGCTTGGCCCAAAGATTTGCACAAATTTGTCCCTGGGCCAGTAGTCTTTCCCAATTGGAACTGCGAATTCTGCAATCCCAGTAGCCAACTGCCCAACTGGATTGTGCATTTTGCAGTTCTAGCAGTCAGTTAGTCTCACAGTAGCCCGGAGTGTGCCTTGTATAGTCTTGGCAGTTGGTCTCCCAACCTCCCGGCCAAAATTGCACAAAATTCATGATCATTAATCCAAGGTATATTGCAAGTCAGTTCTCATGTTCATTTTGGTTTTTGACTAACAGATTGCTTGCTATGAGTGTTCCCATGTCTCAAGGTATCATAGGTGTTCGTATGCCTCTCAGCAGTATAGGTACAATGGTTTCCAAGAGATTAGAGACGAAGACACCGTTCAAAGCATGCTTGGGGATGCAGTCGATCAAGTGTCCATGGGCTTACCTACTCACGAAGATCAAGTTGTTTGTGGACTAGGACATCAAGCAGCAACATCATGAACAATAGCTAAAGGCATCATACAAAATGTAGCGAACACAAAAAATGAAAGAGGAAGGTTGTTGACAACATAGAGGTGGGGGAAAGTTGCAAGATCAAGCAAATCCATTGATAGTGAAAACATCAAGCAACAACATCATGATCAACAGCTAAAGGCAGTGTACTAAATGTAGCAAACAAAACGAATGAAAGAGGAAGGTTGTTGACAACATAGAGGCGGAGGAAAGTTGCAAGGTCAAGCAGATCCACTGATAGTGAAAGCAACTTTGGAGACTCAGGCTATGAAGTGACGACGTGGCATGAAGATCGCATGAAGGCAGAAGATGGAACAAAGAAGGAGTTGCATGTGCTGAAGCAGCAACTCAGGAAGAACATGAAGCTACACAGATAGTCCAATGAATTGCGGTAGGAATAGGAACAACAGTGGCGCAACATGCACTCACGGATGAAACTGTGCCAGTACAAGTTAAGGATCCATCCCAGCAGCTGACACAGAGCAAACATGGTGAGTAGTGTTGTTGATCGCATGCAAAGGATCCAACATCATGCATGTCATTGAGCGCACACATGCAATCCAAACCATTCAACACACTCACCAAGGCGAAGACAAGAAGCAAGTCCAACTAGGGCTAAACATGTACTTCAGCAAGTTGATGTGCATGGTCACTGTTTGGTCAATTTAGTGTGTCCTAAATTGCTAATTAAAATGTCAATCCGGGATTCGTAAACTGATGAAGTGAGGTGTACTATATGTACAAGATAACCATTTTCTTAGTCTTTTGTCGTTTTTGAGTTTTTTTTTTAGTTTGTTTTTGGGTTTATCTTCTATGGATTCCCTAGTGTGTGATGGTGAAATTGAAAGTTAAGTATGGATGGTAATGGTGATTTCTACAGTGATTTTCCAGACTTAAAAGTTTTCAAAAAGAAAGTTCCAAACTGACTGTAATGAAATCAATTCTCAAAAGGAAGTAAATGTATCAAAACAGTGAACTAGTGACAATGGCCCAGTATCCTTACTGCTGTATGAAAAAGAAAGTAAAAACTATACTTAAAGCAACTCAAAGACTGAAAGCAAAGAAAACTAAATCAAACTACTTCAACTCCCGTTCTGACCCTTCACCTTTCGACTCACTTCATCTATAGGAAGTAATCATAAACAAGCTGAGTAATATGATATCTAAATTGCAAGAAATTAAATTGCATAAAAAAGAAACTAAGATTTAACTACTCATTCATATTTCAACTCTTGAAAATGACATAAGTAATCCAATCTCTAACTTGCAGGAAAGCAAACTAAATCATACTACAATAATTAATATTCTGATTCCTTACTAATAGAGTCGCTTGACTATAGAAAGGAAATCATAAACATATGAGTAACATGATGTCTAAGTAGCAGAAAAGTAAATAAGAAAAACACAACTTGAAAAATGACAGTGCTGGAATTAAACTCAGGAAATGAAAATCAGCAGAGAGGAAAAGATGATCTCATGTCAGTAGTTATCAAAAATATGTAAATCTGCCCGGGCTACCTACAAAAACCTGTAAAAGAAGCACTGATCAGCTAACAATTATAAAAGAAAACATAAAGGAAATATGGACAGCAATGAACATCAGAACAACGCAATATATATACAAGCAATGATTTAAAAACAGTAAATGAAAGCAAGTAAGAAACTATACAAAGCTTTGGTGTACAGGGGCCCTCTGCAACCTCGGCCAGTCAATCACTTAGTCACAAATCAGATTCAGGAAAGCTGTCTTCTCATGTATTTAAAGTGCAGTAATAAAACAAAGTGAAACACAGTACAGTGGGCTGATGACAACAGTCAAAATTACATTTCAAAAACTAACTATCCAGCGTATATCGACGCGTTATTTATAAGTAAAGGTGCTGCAACTAATTCCTAGATTTTATGCTGCCAAGAGACACGTAAATCTCCTTGACCTGAGATCTAGCGTGATGGTCATCATGACAGTTGAATCCATGGAGTGGTGGCTACTCGATTCAGTTCACGGGCTGCTCTACAGGTGTGCCAGTACCTCCGGAAACTAAGGATCGTGCCACGCAAACCTTCACGTGGGCAAAACAGAGTCGTGCCACCGCAAAACTCCTCATTTGGCCCTTCCTTTGACCGTCGTTGACCACGACCGTTTATGAGTGATTTGGCTGAACTGAGGGGACACACTCCATGTACATGTCACTTGCAGCTTACCCATGTGGCCGGTTTCTCCATTGGACACCTGTAGCATAGCCTTTAACAAAATGGCTGCAGAAACTTGGGCTGGCTGCGGAAAGTGACAAGTTTCCGCAGCTGCTTGAACAAAAATCTAAATCAAACAACAGTCATAAACATAGTTAGGAAACCATTTCATAAGCTCTTTTTAGACTAATATGCAACGATTTGACAGCTTGGTGGATGAAATAAATGGAAAAAGAAGGCTGAAAGGGTATATAGGGAAGTGCAGGTTTGGGACTCAACATACCCCCACTGTGAAGGTGTTGCATGTCCTCATGCAACCAAAATTTAGTCACTCCTCTCTAATCCATATGTTCTGATGCTTCTGCTAGGACATCTAGCCCTCTTTTCTTCTTCTTTGGTGCTACCACCATTCTTGGTTTCCTTATTAGACATCTGAACTTGAGATTGATCAATGCTCTGCTCAACTTTTTGCACTTTTTCTTCAGTTTCTTGTTTTTCTTTTGCCATAGTCCTAAATGGAGCATAGTGTTATCATGAATAATTTTATCTACTTTGCTCTGCTCTTTGAGTGCTTCATTTTCCTGCTTGATATGCCTGTTTAGGACCTCTAATTCAAATACCTCCTGTTTTAAGGACTGAACTTGTGCATCTAGTGACAGAGTGGTACTTGGAGCTGCAGCTGATTTTTCTAATGATTCCAAGTAGTCATATACTTCCTGTTGATTGGGATCTACTTCAGGTTTCTTTCTTGGACTGAGTTCAAAATCTGGTGGAGGAGGAGGACTGCTCTCTAGCTCTGGCCGAGAAGGGCTTTCATCATGTGGAGGACGGGTTTCAATGCTTGGCTGAGGACGAGGTGAACTACAGCCAGCTAGAGTTTTCTCAGGTGTCTCTCCACCCAAGTCAATGAAGTGGGGCCATTTTATTTGTGTTACTCCCTTTTCCTCTTAACCTTGTGCTTCTCCTTAAGTATGGTGGACTAGTACTCTTTTCTTGTATACTCTGTTTTCCTTTTTCCTTTTTCTTTGCTATAGCAGCAGCCTGAAGATGTACTAATATTTCTGACAGTGGTTGACAATCCTCCTCTATGGATGGCTAAGGTAATTGGTAGACTTCTTGGATGGTCCTTTTGCCTTTTTCTTTCTTCTGTTTCTTGTCTTTAGTTCTGTCTTCTTCTTCTTTTTGACCAATTTCTTGAGTTTCTGTAGTAGGGGAGTCTTGGACTATGGTGCTCTTTTCTCTTCTCCTACTTTTTCTTGGTGTCTTTGGTGTACTACTTTCAGAGGCCTCAGATGGCTCTTGGAAGTAGTTTCTTATCAAGAATTGTTCCCATGTATCTTTGTTTTTCTTTAGTTGGTCTTCAATAAGAATTTTTATAATTCCATGATGGTATAGATGAGGGTCTATATTGCCTATGTGTTTTTGGACTGTAATACTCATCTTCTTCAAACTCAACAGTAAGAAATAAGGCAAATTAAGAGTCTGATTCTCTAAGAAATTCATCAACAGTCTAGCATGGTACATGTACATCGAACCAAAGCGTCCTTCACAAGTGAAAATTTTTTGGATAACTAACAGCAGACTAGCCCATTCTTCCTTCAATGCATGAATAAGAATTCCTTTAGTAAACACAGTGGTGTCCATCCCTGGGTTTCTTAGCATAATTCTCCATGCCTGTTCATCCACGCTTTTATTTTTGAACCATCTCTCACCTTCCTGAGGTAAGCCTGTGGCAGCTTCTACTGTTGTTTCGGTCACCGTGAGCTTCAAATCTCCAATCTCCACCTTTTGACCATCAAAAGATCGTGCAAAAGCCTTGGTTACTTCTTTGTTATAGCCTTTAAACTTTTGAATGAAGCGTAACCATTTGGCTTTCTTCAGTAAATCCTTGGCTTGAGGGTAACCTTCTAGATATTTCGGTCCTTCTGGCTCTGCCCTTAGTAGTTTTCCCATTCCTTTCTCTGTTTTAGATTTCAACTGAGGATGTAATTGCGTATGAGGATTTTAGCAGAGGGAAGTAGCTCGGTTGCAGGGTTTATGGTAAAATGCAATGGCTGCAATCGATAGCAGGTAACGGGAATGCTTCAGATTATAGGTGGAACAGAGGATAAGCAGTAGTGAATGAGTTCACAAATTGAAATGCATGTGTATGAAAAGGAAGATCTTAAATGAAATGGTAAGTGAACGGTAGTGGAGGCGAGATCTTTTTTTTTTGAATTAACGGCTGCGTACGAGAGATCACACGTTTTGATAGATGGTTGCGGGAAATACGGTGGAGAAGAGCCGTAAAGGGATTGGTCACATCTTATGGGCGCATGTGGCAAATGAGAGTGCAGTCAACTTGAGTTTAAACCCGAAAACCCATCATGAGACCGTTAAGAAATGAATGCATGGTGTATGGAGTAATATCGTGGGATAGGAGTGGGTAATGGAGCTATCATATCGAATCATTGCACATAGTAGAACTTTTTATGGTTTGATAACTATGCATAATCATGACTTTAATTGCTATTTGATAAAAAAATTTGCTCATACCTTTGGAAACTTTGTCATTTCTTGCTCATAGCTTTTAACCAACTGTTCTTTCTTGATGTCTTGGAGATGCTCCATGTCTTCATGGAATTTGCTCACTTACACCTGCATTTTCATGATTTTTGTACTAACATTTTGACTGTGAATTTGAAAAACAGAGTGGTGGTAGCTGCGAAAATCGTTTCTGGCTGCGGAAACTGTTTCTGGCTGCGGATACTGCTTCCAGCTACGGAAACTGGGACAGTACCCACTTAGCTGAACAAATATAGTTAGAAAAGAACTAACTGAGTGAAAATAGTTTTGAAAGGAACTTTTATTGATGAAATGAAAATGAAATGAATGGAATGGAATGAAAATGAAGCGGAGTGAAGTGAAGAGAAAATGTAAATGAGATGGAGATAGAGTGGAATGACAAATGAGGTGGAGTGAAGATGGAAAGAGAAGGAGATGAGTTTTTTTTTTGGAAAATATAGAGTGTCAAGTGTCCCTGATTTTCACTCTATATTTTCTATATAAGACTGCCAATCTATGATTGGTTTTCAGGCTTATACAATTTATTTATTTTTAACTGAAAGAACAAAGGCTAGGCTGGTGGGGAAGAAAGATTCCTCTCCACTAGCCTTATTGCAGAATTCTCTTGGAACATCTTGAAAAATTCTTTTTTTGAGAGTGGCTTATGATAAATTTTCAATCGGTGGCCATTCACAATAAGAGAAATCCGGAATTCATCAATGGTCTTGATTCTTACCACTCCATTGTTAAAGACTTTGTCAATTTCATATGGCCCAAGCCAATGGGTCTGAAATTTACCTTTAAAGTATTTGAACTTGGAATCAAACAGTAATGCCCAATCCCCCTCTTGAAACTTTCTCTCTTTGATGTATCTGTCATGCCACTTAGCTCTTTGATGTTGAACTAGATCAGTCCTTAAAATTGCTTCTTGTCTGATCTCATCTAGCTCATTCAGCTGCTCCATTCTGTGCTTTTTGGCTTCTGATAAATTCATCCCCAACTGGACTGCCATATTGAAAGTCTTGACTTGAAACTCAATGGGGAGCATGACTTCTTTCCCATAAACAAGTTGATAAGGAGAATGTCCTGTTGTATTCCTCCATGTAGTTCTGTAGGCCCATAAGGCTTCAGGAAGCCTTTCTGCCCAATCTTTTCTCTGTAGATGAACAGTTTTGGTGATGATGCTCTCAAGAAATTTGTTTGTAGACTCCACTTGGTCATTTTCTTGCGGATGGTAAGGAGTAGATTTTCTGTGCTTGATTTTGTATTCTTCCATCAGCTTCTCCATCAAGTTAGATGTAAATTGACTTCCCTGATCTGTCACAATTTCTCTTGGGACACCAAAACGAGTAAAAATATCCTCAAAAAGAAATTGAACAACTGAATTTTCAGTGGCAGAAGGCAGTGCTTTGGCTTTTACCCATTTAGTGACATAATCAATGCATACCAATATATACTTTTTCTGTTTATATGGTGGATTAATGGGTCCAATGAAATCTAAAGCCCATTTTTCAAAGGGTTCGATGAGTACCTGTGGTTGTAATGGCATTTCATTTGAAAGAGTCGGTCTCCAAACTCTTTGGCAGCTGTCACACCTTCTGACATATTGTTTTGCATCTTTGAAAAGGGAAGGCCAATAATATCCTAAAGAAATCCATGAGTAACTTGAACTCTCCTGAATAATTCTTCTTTTTTCACCAGGAAATAAATGTGGAGGTAGCTTTCCTGTAACCAAATAGTTAGCAATATCTGCATACCAAGGAGTCTTAGTAGTTACTGCAAATAAATACTCATCTGGAAACTTATCCTCTACAGGAGAATCTTCATTAGTATTTTGGATTCTAGACAAGAAATCAGCTACTGTATTTTGTTTCCCTGGTCTATCCAACACAGTAATATTGAATTCTTGTAAAAGTAAGATCCATATTGTAAGCCATTAATAACATGTTTATTCATGAGATATCTAATTGCAGAATGATCAGTATGGACAAAAGTTTCATAGCCTGTTATATAATGTCTAAACTTATTGTTGCATGAACAACAACTAAGAACTCTTTTTTCAGTCACAATATAGTTTAACTCGGTGGGAGTCAAATTTTTACTGGTGTAGTAAATGGCATAAGGAACTAAATCCTTTTGACCCAACACAGCTCCTAGAGCTGTATTGAAGCATCTGTGGAAATATGGAAAGGAAGTTTCCAATTTGGCCCTCTCAAAATGGGTGCTTCAGATATTCTTGTTTTCAAAGTTTCAAATGCAGATTGACAATCAGGATCCCATTTGAATTCACAGTCTTTTGTAAGTAATTTGAAGAGTGGAGATGCTATTTTGGTGAAGTTTTCAATAAATCTTCTATAATATCCAGTAAATCCAAGAAAACTTCTAACATCTTTTTGACAATTTGGAATAGGCAACTTGGAGATGACTTCAACTTTTGATCTATCAACTTTAATCCCATCCCCTGAAATATGATGTCCTAAAACAATCCCTTCAGTAAACATCATAAAGCATTTTTCATGACTCAATGATAGGTTTGTTTCTTTACATCTTATAAGGACTTTTTCCAAATTCTCTAATGCCTCTTCAAACGAATTACCATAAACTTTAAAATCATCCATATAAACCTCTCCACAATCATGGATTAGATCAGAAAAGATTCCTAGTACTGCCATTTGAAATGTTGCGGGTGCATTACATAATCCAAAAGGAAGTACTCGGTAAGCAAAAGTTCCCCATGGACAGGTAAATGTGGTCCTATCCTGATCTTCAGGTGCTACCTGAATCTGATTATAGCCACTAAAACCATCCAAAAATGAAAAATACTTTTTGTCTGCTAAAGTATCTAATACCTGATCGATAAAGGGTAAAGGAAAGTAATCCTTCAAAGTTGCTTTGTTCAATTCCCTGTAATCAATACATACCCTCCATTTACCATTCCTTTTAGGTACTATAACCAAAGGAGAAACCCATCAGCTATCTGAAATTGGATAAATGAAGTTTACATTAAGTAGTTTTTGGAGCTCTTCTTTCACTATCTCCCTAAGGTTTGGATTCATCCTTCTCTGAGGTTGTCTGATTGGTCTACTATTTTCCTCAATGTAGATGTGATGAATGCAAGTCTTAGGGTCAATACCTTTCATATCAGTATATTCCCATGCAAATGCAGTAGAATTTTTTTGCAAGATTTTGGTTAGTTCTTCTTGTTGTGGTCTTTCCAACTTTTTGTTGATATTCAATGTTTTACCTGGAAAGATCTCAATGGCGGAACTACCAAACTCTTCCATAGAGAAAAGAGACATTTGTCTAGATGATAGATACCCAATGTCAGAATCTAACTGAAATTGTGTGTGGTCATATTCTGAAGATGTTTCAAAGTTTTCTAATGTGTTCAGAATTTGACTATCTTCACTGACTTCAGAAATGGTAAAGACAGGTTGTATAGTATCCTCATCATCAACCCACTCATTATCTCCTATTTCTGTAAATTCTTTTGTTGGAGGATACAGATTGAATTTCTTTGTCGAATTAACATCAGAAATATACATATCCCCAGACCTACAACTGATGAAAGCATCAACTGTGGCTAGCCAAAGTCTTCCTAAGATGAGAGGGTGTCCTCCTAAATTATTCTTGGGAGTTAAAATCATGAAATCTACTGGATATTCCCAAGAGTCTAAGGAGACCGAAATGTCTTCTAATACACCATCTGGTTTGATAATTGATCGATCTGCAAGTTGCAGTAAAGTAGGTGCAAAAAGAAGATTATGAAGTTTCAGTTGTTCCATAGTCTGTCTACTCATAATGTTGATAGCAGCCCCTAAATCAATCAAAGTATTTGGAATTTCTACCCCATTGATATGTTTTTTGACAATTGGACTACCGAGATCTACATACTTCTGCATAGAAATTTTTCCCATCATGATATCTACAATTTTTCCTACCAGGTGGATTCTTCTTGTATCTCTAGGTTTCCTTTCTGGTATTTTAAGACTCAACTCCTTTATTGTTTTTGCTAGAATAGGAATCTCTCTAATGGCTTGTAACAAGGGAATCTTGATACAGACATTCTTCAATTCATCTAGAAAATCATAGTCAGGCAACAAGATTTGTTTTTCCACCCCTTTGTCAATTTGTAATCTTTCAGGAAAAGGAGGTGTGGATGAAGATGCAGGTTGCTCAACTATAGGAGTTGTGGGGGTTAGCTCTTTTTCTTTTTCTTTCTGAGTGCTTGGGTTTTGAAGAGATGCTTCAGAACCTTTATTGGCTTCAAGAGAATCTTCCTCAAAAATGCTTTGCTTTTAGGCATCTATAGAAGGTTTATCTAAAACTCTACCAGATCTGAGTTGTACATCATTGAGAGGAATAATCATATAGGTAGGAAATTGTTGACCTTCTACCATGTAAGCATTTTGAGGGATTTTATTATTGGGGTTTGGCAATGGCTGGGGAGGAAGTTGATTTGACTTCTGTTGGAATGGAAGCACGATTTGAGAATTTGAATTCTATTGAGAAGGTTGTTGTTGTTGTTGTTGAAATGGCAATGATAGTTGTGGATTTTGATTTAGAAGTTGTGGAGCTTGTTGGTTTTGAAAAGATGGAGGATATTGAAAAAATTGAGCAAATATCCCATAAGGATTTTGCATGCCTTGTACCCATGATTGAAAATGATTTTGAGGTTGGGACCAAGGTTGTTGCCAAGGATTCCAATTTGGTGGGGTTTGAAAGTTCATAGAGTTGTTAAACCCTTGGTTTTGTTGCCCCTGCCAAGGTCTCCTTGCAACAAAATAGAGAGACTCAATTGTATTTGGATCTTCTTAGAAGACAGCTTTGAGCCCAGGAATTGAAGGACAATCCTTGGTCTCATGATTCTCTGAACAAATCACACATGTTTCTACAACTTTTGCATCCAAGGGACATTCCCTTAGAGCATGTTTCTTTCTACATTTTGGGAAAAAGATGGCCAAAGCTTCAGCTTCTGCTTTCTGCTTATTGTGTATCTTAAGAGTGTCTAGTTGCTCACTAAGACTCCCTAAGATATCAGTTTTGAATTCATCAAGCATATTTCCAATCTCAACCCTACTTTCTGATCCAGTTGCAGATTTGTTTTCTCTGATGATAGAAGGATCTCTAGGCCCTTTTCCAGTTTTAGATTTTCCTCTTGAGAGATGGACACATAGCTCTGCTATGTCATGAAGTGGAAGTTGAGATATGTATTCTTTTCCCATCATGTTCAAAATATCTATCCATTCATCTCTAATGGCTTTTAATAGAAGGGCTTTCAGAGTTTCCTCATCTAAGTTACTCATTTTTGCTCTTTTCAGGTTGTATTGGAATCTTTCAAGTAAATCCTCCAAGTTTTCATCTTCTCTTTGCACCATTTTGAATACTTCATCCTTGTGATTGGTGGGCATACAATAGTCTAGGTATCTATCCAAAAATGTTTGTTTCATATCATTCCAAGTCCTAATGGATTGAGTGAGTAATCCCATGAACCATTTCAAAGCAGCTCCTTTCAATGTTGAAGGAAACAATTTGAGTTTTTGAGAGTCTTCCAGATAATCATAAGTTCGACACACGACCTCAAACTCAAATAAAAATGTTTCAGGATCCTCATTTCTTAACCCATGAAAGTTTTGGAGGACAGATGGTGAAATATTTTTCATTGTTGCTCGAGAATCCTCATCGAATATAGGAAATCCGAATGGGTTATTTCCATCCCTATTTCCCCCATTGTTACCTCTACCTCCTCCATTGTTTCCTCCTCCCCCTCCTCTACCTCTACCTCTACCAAATCCATTAACTACCTCCTCTGTCATGATAGCTTCCTCAGAGATTTCAGTCCTCTGGTTCCTCTACTAATGGCGAACGAGGAGGAATTTCTCTCTCTTCCTCCTCAGGTGATTCTACTTCTTCAATTACAATGTGTCTCCCTGTAGAAGGAAAGAAAGGATCTTTTCCTAATTCAGATTCGATGGATGGTGTGGAAGAGTCTCCTAATTCAACTACTGCCTCTTGAATTCCAGGAATCCTAGGGCTGGGAGTGTGGGTTGGAGATGATGGAGGTGTCTCTTGTCTATTCCTTGAAGTAGATGGAGTTGTGAAAATTGAACTCTTGGCTCTAGCTAAAAACCTTCCCCTAGAATCTCTTGCTCTATGCATGTCATTTTTATTTTTCTTCAAGTCAGGCTAATAATTCTCTTTCTGATCTTCTAGGTCACTCTAGGTGCAAGAAGAGAGCATACTCAAGAAACTATTAAACCAATAAATTTCTCTTTTCTGATCCTCCAGATCACGCTAAGTGCAAGAGGAGAGCATACTTTGAGAGGTTATCAATTTTCTTTCCTTGATTTTTTTTTTTATTATTTTTTTTAAGAAATTGGCTACCTAGTTTCACTTCCCCGGCAACGGTGCCAAAATGTTTGGTCAATTTAGTGTGTCCTAAATTGCTAATTAAAATGTCAATCCGGGATTCGTAAACTGATGAAGTGAGGTGTACTATATGTACAAGATAACCATTTTCTTAGTCTTTTGTCGTTTTTGAGTTTTTTTTTAGTTTGTTTTTGGGTTTATCTTCTATGGATTCCCTAGTGTGTGATGGCGAAATTGAAAGTTAAGTATGGATGGTAATGGTGATTTCTACAGTGATTTTCCAAACTTAAAAGTTTTCAAAAAGAAAGTTCCAAACTGACTGTAATGAAATCAATTCTCAAAAGGAAGTAAATGTATCAAAACAGTGAACTAGTGACAATGGACTAGTATCCTTACTGCTGTATGAAAAATAAAGTAAAAACTATACTTAAAGCAACTCAAAGACTGAAAGCAAAGCAAACTAAATCACACTACTTCAACCCCCGTTCTGACCCTTCACCTTTCGACTCACTCCGTCTATAGGAAGTAATCATAAACAAGCTGAGTAATATGATATCTAAATTGCAGGAAATTAAATTGCATAAACAGGAAACTAAGATTTAACTACTCATTCATATTTCAACTCTTGAAAATGGCATAGGTAATCCAATCTCTAACTTGCAGGAAAGCAAACTAAATCATACTACAATAAGTAATATTCTGATTCCTTACTAATAGAGTCGCTTGACTATAGAAAGGAAATCATAAACAGATGAGTAACATGATGTCTAAGTAGCAGAAAAGTAAATAAGAAAAACACAACTTGAAAAATGACAGTGCTGGAATTAAACTCAGGAAATGAAAATCAGCAGAGGACAAGACGATCTCATGTCAGTAGTTATCAAAAATATGTAAATCTGCCCGGGCTACCTACAAAAACCTGTAAAAGAAGCACTGATCAGCTAACAATTATAAAAGAAAACATAAAGGAAATATGGACAACAATGAACATCAGAACAGCGCAATATATATACAAGCAATGATTTAAAAATAGTAAATGAAAGCAAGTAAGAAACTATACAAAGCTTTGGTGTACA
The DNA here is from genome assembly GCA_031772625.1 of Pinus tabuliformis. Classification (NCBI taxonomy): domain Eukaryota; kingdom Viridiplantae; phylum Streptophyta; class Pinopsida; order Pinales; family Pinaceae; genus Pinus; species Pinus tabuliformis. The sequence continues at coordinate 1,593,684,374 of CM062817.1, read as the reverse complement.
GGGGCCCTCTGCAACCTCGGCCAGTCAATCACTTAGTCACAAATCAGATTCAGGAAAGTTGTCTTCTCATGTATTTAAAGTGCAGTAATAAAACAAAGTTAAACACAGTACAGTGGGCTAATGACAACAGTCAAAATTACATTTCAAAAACTAACTATCTAGCGTATATCAACGCGTTATTTATAAGTAAAGGTGCTGCAACTAATTCCTAGATTTTATGCTGCCAAGAGACACGTAAATCTCCTTGACCTGAGATCTAGCATGATGGTCATCATGATAGTTGAATCCATGGAGTGGTGGCTGCTCGATTCAGTTCACGGGCTGCTCTACAAGTGTGCCAGTACCTCCGGAAACTAAGGATCGTGCCACACAAACCTTCACCTAGGCAAAACAGAGCCGTGCCACCGCAAAACTCCTCATTTGGCCCTTCCTTTGACCGTCGTTGACCACGACCGTTTATGAGTGATTTGGCTTAACTGAGGGGACACACTCCATGTACACGTCACTTGCAACTTACCCATGTGGCCGGTTTCTCCATTGGACACCTATAGCATAGCCTTTAACAAAATGGCTGCAGAAACTTGGGCTGGCTGCGGAAAGTGACAATTTTTCGCAGCTGCTTGAACAAAAATATAAATCAAAAAACAGTCATAAACATAGTTAGGAAACCATTTCATAAGCTCTTTTTAGACTAATATGCAACAATTTGACAGCTTGGTGGATGAAGTAAATGGAAAAAGAAGGCTGAAAGGGTATATAGGGAAGTGTAGGTTTGGGACTCAACAGTCACCAACACATACTTGGAGATTAGCACTGACACTATGCATCAGTGTGTTTCCAGTTTAGTTGTACACAAGAATACCATGTGCATGTTAGCAGATGAGTTGGATGAAGGGGCCGAACCAATGCACCAATTGCAATGGAGGCAAGAGTTCGCTTCAGCAAGATGTCACCATGAGGTACATGCACACCATCATGAACGACTTGTTATCACTCATAATTTTCTCAAGGTTAAAGAAAAAAATTTCCGAGGTAACCACAAACCAATCTTTTAGACTTAGGTTCTAGCCAACCTAAGTCCAGAGAGGGCTCTCTCTTTATAATTTAGCGTTGTTTTGATATGATATTAGGCTAGTTATTAATGCTTAAGGAATTTGTTTTGATTCATTTGGTGGAATTAAGGAAACATATGGGTAGAGAAAGTATTCTGGCTATTGGGCTATGTATTCAAGTAGGAAAGGTTTAACAATATTTGATTAATCACCGAGGTAGGAGTTCACAAGGCAAGCTAGCACAACAAGGACAAATCTGAAGGTTTTAATGGATGAAAATCTTAACCAGAGCCAAGGGAAATGAAGAATCCTTAACAGGGATTAAGATGAATAAGGGAAGTTTGGAAAATAGCAAGGGTAATTAAGAATCCTGTACTAGGGGCCAATAGAAGGAATGGATTACAGAAGTGAGGGAGCAACTAAGAATTCCTGGACTTAAGCAATTTAGTAGAAAACATTAAATAGGCAAACAGTTAAAACAGAGAGCACTTAAGCTAATTCTGATGATATTATTACTTGTTTGCTTTTAAGAATTATAAGCAAACACATATGATACTTCATAACATAAAGGAAAACAATATTTGAACTCAGAGAAGTGATACTTATTTGTTTCCCACAGTGCACATGAATCGAGTGAAATGTCCTTAGCTTTATTTAATCCAGTAAACCAGTCCAGCCTTGATTACAATAGCTCCTTTAGCTCAAAACAAAAAGTCTACAGAAATGATTTTTAATCCACCCAAAATACTTCAAATGAAGAAGTATTTATACTAATTCTAAATTGAAATATCTTGAAGAAATATCAAGATTGGTTTTACAAATATCTCAAACTGTTTTACATTAATAGAACTTAAATAAAGGACATTCAAAACTAATGAATCTATTTGGCACTATTTTTATGGATTTATGGTGACAAAGAAGATAAATTCGAATTTGATAGCAACTCTTAAGTGATGATGAGGCATCCCAGTCACTAACTGCATCCTTTCTTTGTGCATTCTGCCCCAAAAATTCTGCAAACTTAGGGTCCAATGATACGCTTGTATATCTCAATCCGAGATATATATGTAAAAAGTGAAAGAGTTTATTGTATATAAGAATGTTTTTGAGATAAACCTCTCTCAGTTTCCCAAAATTCAGCTCCAGCTGTTCACAATATTCTCTACAAAAATATGTCAAAAACAGGACTTTGCACAAACTGAAAAATAGGCTGTGAAGACATGCACTTATCTCCCTTTTGGTAATACCTGTGTAAGAAGTGAGATAGGTTTTATTTATATAAGTATTTTAGGAACAAAAACCTCCTCCCATTTCTTAAAATACTTCTTTGATTGGCCATAATAGTTTCTGAAAAACCATGACTTAAACAAGAAATTTCTGAAGAATGTACCATTTTTGCTCTAATTTCACCTTTTAACCTTAAACTTCTTTTAGCTATTTTTCACTTTTACTTTGGATAAACTTAATTGTTGCTGGTGAAAGTGTTTTCATCTCTGTTTAACCCTTATTGCATCCAAGTTTTCTTTTACTGTTTTGTTTTTCATCTGTCTTCACTTTGACATGAATCTGTATGCTATGCTTTGTAACTATCTGCCCTGTTGTTTATCTTCATGCTCTTCAATCTGATACTCTTTAACCCTGATACACTTTCACTATTATTTACTGTGTCCTTTTACCTTCACTGTATATTTTAGGTTTTTACTGTTTATTTCAACAGTAAATCCTTTTATTTTTGTGTATATCAGCATCAGGTAGTGGATATAGGTTAAGTACATGCATATTTTGTTCACTTGTCTTGTAACTGTATTCTCTATTTAGTTGCTTTGTTTTGACTGTCAATGCTCTGTGTAGTTGTATTCTTCTTTGTTTCCTTTTATAATTGTGTTCATCCTCTGAGCACAAGTTCTGAATGAGTTTTTCTGTTGATTCTTGGAATAAACTAGTTATGTGACTAGTATCAGAACTGTTTATCCAAGATCTGATCTTAGTTTGATAACCTAAAAAAATTCAATATTATTTAAGAGAACACAGGTCTTCATGAAGGGTGCTTGATGGCTCTCTGGCACAGGGATGACTGGGAAAGGGGTCACAATAGAGTTTTGGATGGAAAACAGATGGTGAAATCATGTTGCATAGGTTCAGGGAGGCGCTAGAGGGTTTCTTAGGTTTACACAGAAACCATGAAAACACAGGTTTTCACGTTATAAGGTTTAATGGGCAGAATTTCGAAATATGGCGCAAAAGTTAATTAAATGAACGGATGGGAAGTTTATCGAAATGGCGGGGAAACGGTATTGAAGGGCCATTGCACTGCTTATGAGGCGTGGGTGGTTTTGAGGGAAGGTTGCCCGATGCCATTCATTGGGCGCCACGTAGCAGCGGGGTGAATAGTGAAACCACCCATATCAGGTGGGTAAAGGTCGGCTTTCAGAGGCCGCCCGATATGAGCGTCAACCGTTGGATCAAAAGAGGTCAGATCATACGGTGATCGGGGCGATGATTTGATATGAAGTTTAATGGAGGGGCCCGACGGGGTTTTAATGTGGCGGGATTTAATTAATGAAGGATTGTGGAGGTTTAATGACATTGGGAGTGATTTCATTGATGGAGATAGATTATTAGTTAACCACTGATTGATTGATTAATCTCTTTTATTCGGCGGAGGGATTTGGTTATTAGTTAACCGTTGATTGACTAATTGACCCATTTATTATTCATTAATAAAGTTTATGTTTCAAACTTGGGGCAGGATATTAATATAAGGGTTTTTATTATATAGCTATAGGGGAAGGGTTTATTGTTTCTCGGGATTTAATACATATAATGTTAAAGTTAATATGAATTGAAACCAGAAAATAACTTAGCGCCAAGTTAAATGTGTATTTATAATTTATTTGCTTTTATAAACACATTATAACCTAGGATTAGTGTTATTTTTGTGGGTTTCTTCGGAAAAGGGGTTTGCTTGGGGGTGATCACTTTTCTAAGGTTTTATCTTTAGGAAAATGTGTTTATTAGGGAAAATGAGTGAATTATGGAGGGGGTGAATGCTTATGAGGGGAATTTTAGTACTTAGGACCTATAAGTTATTGGGTCGAGGGTCCGGTCCCTCCAGAAGTCAGAGAAATGCTCTGAGCCCCCTTAACTTAAGATTTTAGGTACTTTTGTTTTTACTTGTGGGAAGTTAGTAAATTGAGGGTGAAATGAATGGGGAAATTAACCATTTGACTTTTTGTAACTACTCAATTATCATCCATGCTTTAGTAACTTGATGATGAAGCATATAATATGATTTTTAATTAACCGTTCATCATAATTCTGGAACCATTCAACTACTTACCCATCTACTCATCCTACCATTTTTTCTACTCTTTATTAGGGTGAACTTAAGCTAGCAAACCCTTATCAAAACTTTTTCTTTTCTGTTACAATGGAAATCTATCTAAATCTATCCTTATTACATTCAAGGGCTTAGATTAAACAGTTGAGCTCCTTTTATTCACTCTACCTATCTACTTACCTGCCAAGATTACACTGTTTGTTTAGATATTTATTCTATATCTATCAACATGAAGTTCAAAACATGGAATAATCAAGTTTAAACTATTTGATTACCATGGATTGTGGCATAAATAACAAGTTGAACACAATCATTATTATGCATAAATGTAAATGGTAGTGGCACTTGGGCTTGCACACTTTCATGGTCTTTTATTTTTGGGGTTCATTTTTCATCTTTTTTGACCTTTTTCCTTCTTCTTGCCCTTTGATTTTCCTTTTAGGGCATACCCTCTTTACATTTTTTAAATTTTTTGATTTTTTGAATATGGAAAACATTGCAGAAAGCAAAGGTATGTACATATGATAGAGATAAACTAAGTCAAACATAAATTATGACATCTATTGGTATAGGAACCTAACACGGCCAAGCTTGACATCAACTCACCAGCTTCACCATCACAATCATATCAAAGAGTTGGTCTCACCATAACAAACCGAGTGTTAGTGATGTCTTGCAAGGCTTGCTCAAACCATGTCATCTCATATGAGCACATGTGCATTATAATGTTGACTCATGTCAAGTTTAAGTCGAGTGTCAATAGTTGAATGTAAGTGTCATAGAGTAGGTTAAGAGTCATGAGGGTAGTTGCACTGTCACAAAGGGGAATGTCAAGGGTCACCCCACCCTTTGCTATAAATAGTCCCTCATAACTCATTGTATAGGCTTTTGGTCAGAAAATCTTCTACTAAGACTATCTTGAAGAAGGCTTGGACAGTATTGTAATGTGCCTTGGCTTCTCCACTGCACGGAGCTAGTACATGTCTTTGGAGGAGTAGGAAGATTTGGTTGTAACGTTCTACTGATAGGGCTAGTAGTTTTACATGGTGTATTGTATGATTGTGACTTACACTTCTTTATATAATATAGCCAACACATTTTCATGCATATGTTGTTAATTGTAGTTGGACTTCTCCTTTTTCATTAATGATATATGTTGTTTAACTTACGTACTTGAGTATGAACTGATTCACATGCAATTATATGAATCTTGTTGTTAATGTGTTACATATGTTGTTAATGTTGACACCGTCAATGTCAAATGCTCTGGCGGGCACTAGACAGACCTTTCTCTGAACCTTGTTATATCAACCATCACACTCATATCGGACTAATCCGTGAGTGTTGTTCGTGTTATCTTACCTTGTATGTTGGGAATGCCACATCCGTGTCAACTGCTCTTCTAGAAGTTGTGCATGTCCTTTGTGTTGTGTGTTCCTAGCCGAGTTGGGACTGATCCCTTTCAACCTAGAACTCACCTTCACCTTCCTCCCCTTTTGAAGCGTTGGAACCTCTCATACTCATTCCTTGACTCATTGCATCAGTCACACCCTTGCTACTGACAGAGTTATCTTAATTTCCTTTGTGCGACATCGCGGTCAAGGCATTACCTTACGACCCACTGCTGGGAATCATACACCAAATGGTTTTAGGTCTAATTGGAACTTCTTACCGGGAAGATCCCCTTGACATGTTGGTGGGTCCAACACCGTCAACAGGTATCCAAATTGAGTTTTGGAATCTTGGAAGAAAATCATTTTTTTTATTACCCCATTTTTCTAACTGTACCATGAAGCTGGGTAAGTATAGCGAGCACATCCCCAAGGGTAAGGAGGTGTGTTTACAAGTGGTATCAGAAATCCAAGTTCAACACTTGGACTAGATGGGATCTATCATGAGAAAATAATTTACGTGTTAAAAGTCAACCTGTAATGGATTGTTGTGTGAGCTAACAATTTGTGTTGACTGATATGTTTTGTTGACAATGGCTTGATGTTTGATTGTTATTAAATTACTAACATGAATTCTTTGTTTTTAGCTAGCCATAGCATGGAAACTCCATAAAAGCAAGTTCATGCTCATGATTTTGTAATTTATTTATATTTTGATGTATCTAATAACTGTGCGTGAATGGAATCACATCACAAGTAGCAAACGATAGTTAGAAACAAAGGTATGAATAGCATGATGGTTCAATACAATTCTTTATTGGATGGTATCTACCTTCAGGAGCCTAACGACCGATATTAGGAGCTTCAAGGAAGATAATGAAATGTTGGTAAGGGCTTAGGGGAGGAAAGATGAGGTACATGCATTCATACTGAAAAGCCTCGCAGATTTCCAGAGACAGAGATAGTATGAGATGGGGCTAGTCATAGAGATAGGAAGAGCCATTTGGAACCATAGGGTAGAACAAATGTGGAAGATGGTATCAAGTCTAGGAAGAGGCGAAAATGGGAAAGTAATACATCATGACCATCGAGTACCCTAGAGGGAAGAATGAACACTTATGGACATCACTCTAGTAGACATTCTAATTCTACTACTAGGAGGCATCATCAACATTATCATCATCATCATCATAATCATTAGAGAAAGAGAAAAAGGGACTATATGCCAGAAGAAATTAAGAAGGAAAAACCACCCACATTTGATGGAGAGATGAAGAAATTTTAAGATGCAAAAGCTTGGTTGCTTGGAATGAAGAAATTATTTAGAATCCAAAACTATTCTAAAAACAATAAAGCAAAGGTATCCACCTATAGTTTGAAGATAAAAGTAGACATATGGTGGGAATATTTGAAGAATGATAAAGACATAACTGAAGAGGAGTTGAATTTGAGTGAATTTGAAAGGCTCTTCAAGAATAAATGTTTATTAGTGATCTGAATGGGAAAGTTAAGTTTTCTGTGCTTAAATCCAATTTAGAATATAAAAAAAGTGCTTGAGGGTTTATGAGATAAATTGCAAGTTAACCATGAGTTTTTATGTGAATTTCATGAGAAAATTAACATAAATAAAACATTGAACAACAACATATTTCAGACATAAACATCACCATAAAAAGTAACACAACAACATATGATGAAGGAGCTCACCGTCCTAGGCCACGTCTGCTTGGTCCAGCTCCCAATGGCTTGGCCCTCTTCCATTATACTCAAATTTATGAATACACGAATTCACAGTGCTCTAATGGCTCTAAAAATTGTTCCAATGGCTTCAGAAGACCCAAAAATGCCTATATAGCCTCTTCTTGCTCCTGAAAAGACCAAAAACTCAACAAGTTATGAGTTTCCCTAGCTTGGCTACTATTCGCTCTACAAATTCCCCAAAATCTAGCACTGGTCCTACAATTTCACCCCAAATTGTGCTAACCGAGCGCCATTTTGGCAAATTACCGGTGCATTTAGTTGGCGTGTTAATTTGGCCAATAAGCCCCCAAATCTCTGCATTATTGGCCACGTGGGCCTTCATAAGGCAAGGGGCTAGGACCCCCCACCGTTGGCATTTAAGTCCACGGTTTCTAGGCTAACCACAAACCCTGTCACATGGCGGCAACATTGTTGGGCTGGCGGTTTTGGAGGTGAGCGGTTAGATGACCGCATGGTTTGGGGCGGATGAACATATGTAACAGTCGTGAAGAAGTCAGTTTCATAGGCGATTATGGAGGCGACACGGTTAACGTTAAAGCCGAGGGTTCCAACACATTCACATGTGGAGTTTACGTTAACGATTATGGTCACCGCTACAAGGGTAGGCTAGGGCCTAGCCCTCGGCCCCCTACCTGTGGTCTGGTGGCATAGGTGTTGCAAGGGGCTAGGCCCTAGCCCAGCCCCCATGCCTAATTGTGCAACTATAAAACTTTAAATACATATTATGTGGGTCCATTAAAGAAGGGTCACATTTGGCTTAACGATAAGGGCGGTAAGTTGTGGCTACGAGGTTTAGTGATCGAATCCTGTGGAGTGGTATCCGACCTCCCAACAAGTTTTTAGTAGGTGCCACGTGGTAGCATCTGGCTGGGCCATGTGGCAGCCTTCAGTTGGTCTACGTCACCCCACACCAACAACCAAACAAAAATCACCAACGCAACACCAATGAGAGAATGATAAGTGTTGAGATGCCATTGGCTCTTGAAACCTAGTCACCTTGCACAGTCAGCAAGCCAGTTGAAATTCCATGTCAGTAGTACGGACTACTGACTGGGCAGGCCTGCACAAAATTTTGCATGTTTCCCAAAACGATCAAAACGCGATAACTTTTTCATACGCCGTCAATTTTACGTGCCGTTTACGTTGTTGTAATTGTGGTGACGAGAACTACGCAATGGTATGATCAACAATGAATTTTGAGACAGTAAAAGTTTGAGCCTTTTAGGATCCATCTAGATCACGCATCCCCACAAAGAGAACTTTTGGTCTCCAAAAGTCTTATAGACATAATTTAGGCTCATTACATAAATTCCCCAAACTTTATTTGACTTATCTATAGTCAAAAGAAACACTATGTCACAAAATAGTGATTTATATATGCATCACTTTACAAAATTCCCAACTGTGGGGAAAAATGACATGTGCTTTACAAATATATTTACCATATTCAACTGGACAAGTAGTCCATCCATTTCTTACCCAACCAGCTGAATGAACCCTCTACTTGAACTTGTTCTTCTTTTTGAGTCGCTCCATGGACGGTCGCAACTTGAGCCACTTTTTCGTTTGTCACTTACTCTTCAAGTGCTTGCATGTCTTGCTTTCCCTTCTAAGGATGAAGTTGTGGATGTAATTTCCAGCACTTCTTGACCCAATTCCCATTGATATTACAATGGGTGCAAAATATTTTTTACTTGTTGCTTGATGATATTGTCTTCGAACTTAGAAAAGAGTCTTTCTTCCTTGTTTCATTCCCACATTCAAGCAATTATTTCCTTTGCTGACACTTCTTCACACTATGGTTAGGTGAATGAAAGAAAGTGCATGGAACCATATTCCATAAAACTTTATTCAATTGATCATGTGGCTCAAAATCAAAGAAACTATTTGAGTGAGGCTTATACCTTCCCTTGTTATCCTTTGAACCATGCTTCTTACACGAGGAACTTGAATGGCGAGAAGAAATTGTCTTAGTCTCTTCTTCAACTTGTTCATCTCTCTTTGGATAGGTCTTGCATTTCATGTCATCCTTTTTCTTTAGAAACTAAGCTAGTAGATATTCCAGATGCAAATCCCAACAATTTTCCTTGTCATGTCCTCTCTTATGACAAAAATAACATGATACCCAAGAGCTATCATTGGAAGACCATTCTTCCTTTTCAACATAGCCCAAACCTTCATATCGAGGTCTCTCCTTTGCCTCAATTGGATGGATAATGCCCTGATTGTTCAATCCAAGGCCTCCTCCCTTGTAACCCATCTTGGACAAGATCTTTGTTCCTATGCCTTTCCTATGCTTCTCAAAGGCTGAAAAAGAACTTGAATCAACATTTTCATGTAAAGAAACTGCATGTAAATGCTTACCATTTTCCTCATCTTTCGACTAAGGGACAAAGGTGCTCTTAAAATCTTTCTTAATTCTGGAGGTGTCTTCTTCGACTCTTGGTCTTTCTTCTTTCAACTCCTTGGAATTTGGCGCTGATAGAACCTCATCCTCATCATCACATGGATAAAAGGTGAAGACTTGGCCATCTTCCTTCTCTGAGGGTCCTTTTGCACTAGCCTCTTGTGGGTACTCATCCAACAATTCCTCCTTCTCTGCCCTAGATGAAGTGGTGGAGGATGCTTCAAGGAAACCTCCTTGTGTCCCTGGTACATAGGAGGCGTCCTCCATTTGACAAGAGCCATAGGTTGCATTCTTGCCATGTCCACAAGCTTGCCTAGTATTGGAGGGACTCTTTGCTACTTTAGTAGTAGAACATTCATCAGTCTGTTCCTCCACAACTTTCTGCAACATGAGGCACATATTTTGTGTCTCTTCCTCAGCAACTTTAAGTAGTCTTTTGAGCTCCATGTTCTCTTGTTGGAGAAATCAAATAATGTCTTCTGAATCTTGGATACTTTCATGCTTTTAACTCATGCCCATGCTTGCAATCTGGTCAACCTTGTGCTCTAATACCAAACTTGATATGAATGGTAAAGTTAAGTTTGTTGTGCTTAAATCCAATTTAGAATATAAACAAAGTGCTTGAGGGTTTATGAGATAAATTGCAGGTTAACCACGAGTTTTATGTGTTTTTATGTGAATTACATGAGCAAATTAACATAACTAAAACACTGAAAAACAACATATATCAGACATAAACATCACCATAAACAATAACACAACAATGCATGATGAAGGATTTCACCCCTCCTGGGCTATGTCTCCTTGGTCCAGCTCCGAATGGTTTGACCGTCTTTCATTATACTCAAATTTGTGAATACATGAATTTACAGTGCTCCAATGGATCTGAAACCTATTCCAATGGCTTCAGAAGACCCAAAAATTTTTGTGTAGCCTCTTCCTACTCTTGAAAAGACCAAAAAATCAACAAGTTATGAGTTTCCCTAGCTTGCCTCCTATTCACTCTACAAATTCTCCAAAACCTGACACTAGTCCTGTAATTTCCCCCCAAATTTTGCTAACCGAGTGCCATTTTGGCGGATTTACAACATATTTAGTGGGCGCGCTAATTTGGCTAATAAGTCCCAAATATCTGCGCTATTGGTCATGTGGGCCTTCATAAGGCCAGGGGCTGGCCCCCCACCACTGTTGGCAGTTAATTCCACGATTTTTGGGCTAACCGCAAACCCTATCACATGGAGGCAACATTGTTTGGCTAGCGGTTTTGGAGGTGGGTGGTTAGTTGACTACGTGATTTGGGGCGGACGAACACATGCAATGGTCACAAAGGAGGCAGTTTCATAGGCGGTTATGGAGGTGACATGGTTAATGTTAAAGTCGGCGGTTCTGACACATTCACATGCAGAGTTTACCTTAACGGTTATGGTAACCGCTAGGGGAGAGGGCTAGGGCCTAGCCCCCAGTCCCCCCGCTTGCCATCCCATGACGCAGGGGTGGCTATGGGCTAGGGCCTAGCCCGACCCCCATGCCCAATTGTGCCACTATCAAACTTTAAATACATATTATGTGGGTCCATTAAAAAAGGACCACATTTTTCTTAATAGTAAGGGCAGCAAGTTGTGGCTATGAGGTTAAGCAATTGAATCTTGTGGAGTGCTATCTGACCTCCCAACAAGTGGCCACCTAGGTGCCATGTGGCAGCCTCCAGTTGGTCCACGTCACCACACACCAAAAACCAATAAAAAATCACCAACTCAGCACCAATGTGAGAATGCCAAGTGTCGAGCTGCCATTGGATCTTGAAACCCAGTCACCTTGCACATTCAGCAGGCCAGTCAACATGCCACATAAGCAGTACGGACTACTAACTGGGAAAACATGAAATTTTTTTTGCCTATTTCCCAAAACAATCAAAACGTGATAACGTTTTCATATGATGTCCGTTTGATGCGTCATTTGTGTCGTTGGAATCATGGCAACAAGAAATATAGAATGGTGCTATAAACAATGAATTTTGAGATAGTAAAATTTTGAGCCTTTTAGGATCCATCTGGATCAATTAGACAAGTATTATGCCAACAAAGAAAAATCATTTTATGAGCTCGAAATGGGACAAATGTCAGATGAAGAATACATCACCAGGTTTCTGTAATTTCTAAGATATGTGCCATATCTTAAGGATAAGAAAGAAAAATTATAAAGGTTCACTGGTGGGCTACCTCTAGAATTCAAGGATCAAATATAAACTCTAGAACCTCAAAAATTAGACGATGCCATCAAAAAATTAAAACATTTCTATGAAAAATCTAAATGAAGGCTAGAGTTCAAGGGTTATTGGAAAGCAAAGAGAAGCATGAAGATAAAAAGAAATGGCCCAAGAAAATTGCAGACAAGAAATAAGCTATGAGAATAGCCAATGCAAGTCAACCACAAAAAAAAATCAACCCAGTTGACAAGGGTCATGCACACCATTTTGCAGGAGATTAGTGCAGATCTGAGGCCAAGGAACCTTTGTGATGTTGAACATGTGGAGAGAAGCATCGTAAAAGGGATTGCCCACATCATGAGAAAGAACGACCGTGAATTTATCATGTATAGGAGGCTCATACTATGGGAGATGTAGCGTAGAGCATAGCCAGAATATATGCAGTTGTTGACAATTGACAAGAAGACCACCAAGCGTATATAATTGAAATGGAAGGTAATATTTGCAACAAAATTTCTTATATTTTGATTAACCATGGATAAAACTACGACTATATTAGTCCTGAGCTTGTGGAAAGATTCCAACTAGCTAAAGAAGCACATGCAAAACCATGGTTGGTTCAATTAGAAACGAGAAGAAAAAGAAGAATAAATCAGTGGGTGGAATAATGTGCATTTGAGCTCCAAAATATGCCAACAATAATGCATTTGAACTTACTCACTTTGAGTGTGTGTAACTTGTTGTTGGGCATGGACTAGTTGTATGCACACAAAACAAAAGTTGATTGTTATGAGAAGAACATTGAATGCCTGGATGAAGCTAGAGACAATAGAACATTACAAGGGAACCGAATGCCAACTTTAGTGAGGTTGATCATAGTCATGCACGCTAAATGTATTCAATGAAAAGGTTGTCTCCTATTTTTTGTGCAAATTTCTAACAATGAAAAAAATAGAAGAAACATTAAGAAGGAATATAGTGAGGTGTTGAAGAGATATCTTGCCTTACAACAGTATGAAGACGTGTTTCTAGTATATGTTTATGGATTACCTCCTCATAAAGAGGTAAATGTTTATATTGATTTGATGCCAGGAGAACCACCAACATCTAAGGTACCATGCATGATGTGTACTCTTGAATTAATTGAATTAAAACTATAGCTTAAAGATATGCTAGATAAGGGCTATATAAGGCCAAGTGTGTCTCCATACGGAGCCCCAGTTCTCTTTATGAAGAAAAAAGATGGCACACTTAGACTATGCATTGATTACAGGTGTAACAAACCTAGTTAAAAATCCATGTAGAATATAAGACCACTGTCATGGGACACATATTCCAAGATGAATGGTGGGAAAAAAATCCCAGTGGGTGTTCATTTCGTTTATTATGGCTAAGGAAATTGGCAAAGGAAATGGCAAAGGCATGAGGCATTATTTGGAATTTATTTATGAAAATAATGGAAATTAGGAGAAAAGGGAGGTGAAAGGTAACAGGTTGCATGTGAGGAGGAAATTGAAGGAAAATAATGGAAATTGAAGAAAATAGAGGCCTCATTGCTAAGAAGGCTTATGAGGATCAGTTTGCAGGCTTGGTCAATGTAACCTTGTTCAGTTCAGTTTTGGAGCTCTCTCATTATTCTCTCTCTCTCACTTAGATTTTTCTTGGAGCACTCTCAGAGATTATGGCATATTTGGAGTTTTGGAGCAAGAAGGCAAAGGAAGCAGGAAAGTGCAAGAGGACATCAGGATCAACAACTACAATGAGTTTTTCTTGTAGGTACCGAGTTGTATGTATGTTTTCCTCACTAGTTTTGGAATGCATGGATCATGCATGTGGTTTCTTGGTCATGATCTGTCATTACCAAGGAGGATTGCCTAGATTGATAGTATATTTTCCTAGCCTTACCATTTCCTGGATAGCCATGGTGTTGTGGGTTCATTTCTTTGTTTTTCTAGTTGGTTCTCATGTTTCCTTTAGCTTGGGTTGAGTTATTAGCTCGTGGAGCCTTGGTTGAAAAAATGCTGTGGAAGCCCTCTAACATCTTGGGTTGAGTTACTAGTCCTAGAAGCCTTGGTTGGCCAAACGCTCTAGAAGTCTTATATCAACTTGGGTTGAATTACTAGTCCTGGAAACCTTGGTTGGAAAAACTCTCTAGAATCCCTTGGTGGGTTGAATTACTAGTCCTAGAATCCCTGGTTGGATAAATGCTAAGGAAGCCCGTAAAAGTTGTGGGTTGAGTTACTAGTCCTGGAAGCCCTGGTTGGACAAATGGTTTGGAAGTCTAGAATAAGCTATGGGTTGAGTTACTAGTCTTGGAAGCCTTGGTTGGAAAAAATGCTTCGGAGCCCTGAAAAAATAAGGTAGAGACCAATCTGATGATGGTTTTTTGATGTCCGACTGTTAGGTGGAACCACTATTTGATGGGTTGAGGTGGTTTGGCCACTTAAAGCCTTGGATGGTTTTGGATTGATGTGGTTTATGAGATACCACATTCATGCTTGGAATATGGCACGGGGGTGAATAACTGAAGTGAGATTTGGCTCAACCATTCTATGGTCAGGTGGAACGTTGTAGTCCCATACCAGGTTGGCTTTTGCATCATTAATATGAGGTTATCTCTCCTTGTTATCTCATGAGTATTATACTGGTTTATATGTGGATTATATGGCTAGTGTTTCCTTGGTATTTTTGTTGTTATTATGCTAGTTATGAATATGTATTATGGCAGTGGATATATATGGATCCCATAATGTTTTTACTTGTATATGAATGAATAATGTATCTGTGGCCTAATGGATGAAACTGTAGCTATATTGATAAGGAAATAATGTGTCATATAAAATCTCAGATAAGTATGAGACCCATATGATTATATTTATTGTTTACACAGGTAGATTGCATTGATGCCAAGTGTTTGACAGAATGTCAATCCCATTTGGGCATGTTCAGGCCTAGTTTTGGAGTTAGCTTTTGGTTTATTAGTCTTGTCATCATGTGTTTAATGGATTTCGGAAGTTACAACATGTTCTGGGCAGTGGCCATAATTCTAAGCTTGGAAAGTTCCTTAAATTCCCTGGACTTTGGCACAGGTCTGCTGGAAAGAGTCTCTGGACGCAGGCATGCAGGCTTGTGGAAGCATCCAAAGCTCCTTGGACACTGTCATGCCCATAGCATGGGAGTGTCTAGAGGTTTAATAGCTTAAAGACTCAATGTGACCCAGGGGCTGGTTACTAGGGGTCCTATTGTTGAAGTTGAAGGTCTGTATGGTGTGTGTCCATGGGTTCCACTTCCTTAACATGACCTAGGAGGTCGAATCATATCATAGTAAATTCTCGTCACATTTTTACCCTAGTTGGTTGATTAATTGAGTAAATGTGAGAGGAGGGTGTTACAACATGAAATTAAATAAGACAATCACCAAGAACCAATATCCATTACCATGGATTGATGATTTATTTGACCAACAAAGAGTAGTAGTTTTCTCCAATATTGATTTAAGGTTAGCCTATCACCAAGTATGCATCAAGGACAATGATATCCATGAGACTGCATTCTGGAAAAGACACAAACATTACAAGTTTGTGGTGGTACCCTTTGGGCTTATTAATTCCCCTGCCACCTTCATGTGTTTAATGAACAATGTGCTACATCTTTACTTGGACAAATTTGTGATCGTCTTCTTTCATGACATATTTGTGTACACAAGGACTGAAGAAGAACATGAAAAACACCTAGCTGCAGTCCTACAGTTTGTAATGGAACACAAGATCTATGTACATATTAGTAAGTGTGAATTCTTCTAGTAACAAATACATTATTTGGGATGTGTTGTCTCCAAGGAGGGGATATCAATTAATCTGGAAAAAATCAAGGCCATAATGAAGTGGCCAACATTGAAAAATGTGAATGAGATTAGATCATTTATGGGCTTCATAGGCTACTACATAAGGTTCACCAAAAACTTCTCCAAGATAGGCCACCCTATCACATCTTTGTGAAAGGAAATAATTTCGAGTGGATAGCTAAATGTGAAAAAAGATTTGAATAATCGAAACAATTGCTCACTAATGCACTAGTGTTAGGAAATGTAGATCCAAACAAATATTTTTTGGTTTGTACAGATGCCTGCAAGGAGTGGGGCTCAATGGAGTTTTGATGCAAGAAGGGCATGTATGTTTCTATGAGTCACAGAAGTTAGATGAACATAATGAAAACTATGTAACTCATGATTTGGAGTTAATTTCCATCATCCATTCATTGAAAATTTGGAGGAATTACCTACTCTACAAAATATTTATGTTAATTTCCACACTGCTCTATGTTGTTTCAATTACTTTTAGCCCAATTCAATACTTTAATTACAAATATTGTCAATAGAAATTAATCTTTCAAATCATCAAAACTAATTGAAGATAGAACAATAAATGTAATGATAAAGGAGACAATCAACAAGAGACACCAGGTTTGGTCAAAGAGCAAGAAAATCCCCCCAAGGGGGAAAACCATTTGAAATTCTTCTTCTATTAGATTGTCATAAAATGTTTATCAGAGAGTACAATGAGTCCAATACAAAATCATATAGCAAAAATTAACCCAATAAAATTCAAAATATGTTCCCAACATCAATATTTATCATAGTAAACGTTTCCTGTATGCGATCAACTGCGGTCACCTTCGGTCAAATGTAAAAAAAATTCCCTAGTTTCTAGTCATATGGAGGAAGAGATATGCGTGTGAATGAGAGATTCAACTCTCTCCCTTGAGCCTAGAAGTCTGTGACTACAATAATTTTTTCCTTTGACAAGCCTGCAACTATAAACCAAAACCTTAGAAATGCACATTAGCTTCGGACCTTGTAATCTCGGACATGTGCGAACCAATTTCCTCAATCTAGCCTTAGAACTATGCGAACCAATCAATGAAGAAGAGAAGAAGAAGATGCTTGGTGATGTCTAAGTGAGCTTGAGGTCACTTGTATTTATAGGCTTTCAAGGGTGACCAATTTCTTGTTAGGGCTGACCTGTCCAAATGTGCATATGTGTGATTTTTTTTATAATATCATTTTCCCTTATCCGGTTTGAGTGCTTCAATAGTCAAAATTGGTCCTATTGAAAAGAGGAATCTAGTCCCATGGTTGGAATTCATAACTGAGCTACCAAAATTAACACTCCCTCTCAGCTAGGGAGAAATTACAATTGCATCATGTCATGTGTATCCTATTGTCATATCATGTCCCATCTCTGCTCAACTCTATCTACTGAAACAATCTCAAATCTAAAGAAGAAGAATCGAGGAGAATTAGCTTCCACCCTCTATAACACCAGAGAGTACATCTCAATATGAAAACAATGGCAGGGACCACATCTCAACCTAAAACCACATTGGGGATCACATCTCAACCCGAAATCTCATGGGGGAGCTAAACATCTATAACCCCATATAGAGCAGTAGGTGATATAGGGGATCACATCTCAACCCATCCTATTACGCACTGATATTTCCAAAAATAGCACTTAATATTCATGTGGTAGAGCAACTGCATCATAATCATATTGGTTATACAACCCCGAGTACACTATCAACCCATTGGCCAGACGGGGAGCGACAATCCCAACAGGCCTTGTTTGTGGGTATGATGCCAACTAGGGTATACTCTGAAAATAGCAATATAAGAGAGAAACATCTCCAACCCTATATGAAACAAATAGGGGAGAAACATCTATGACCCTATTTTCCAGAGATCCCTCAACCACGGGAGCCCTCTATCTCAATTCCTCACCCTAGGAGCTCAGACAGGGGGGAAGAGTTAGCTCAGTGTTCTCGATCAATGATGCCCCTTATCAAGAGGGGTCATATCCATTAGTCCAAGCTACTCTATGAAGGCAAATAACTTCCCTTTCGACAAAGGCTTTGTAATAATATCTGCAATCTGCTCATATGTCGATATGATGGAGTCTAATGGCTCCTCTCTACACCATGTCTCAAATGTAATGATATTGAATCTCAATGTGCTTGGAGTTGTCATGAAATACAAGATTCTCTACTAGATGGATCCCACTCATTTTGTTGCACCATAGCATTTTAGTGTCTAAGACCTACTCAAATAGCTTTCCAAAGAACTTCCTCAATCAAACTACTTCGTAACTAGCCATGCTAGCGGTAATATACCCTACCTCAGCAGTACTCAATGCTACGGACTTCTGATTCCTGTTCATCCAAGATATGATAGAATATCCAAGACTAAAAAAACATCCAGACATACTCTTCTTGTCGATAACGTTTCATACCCAGTCAACATCTGTATATCCATGAAGTCAAACATCTCCAACAGTATATCTCAAACCAAGGGTGATCGTCCCATGCAAATATCTCAGAATGTGTTTAGCAATGACCCAATGTGCATGTAGAGGTTCTGTCATGAATTGCCTCAATGTGTTCAATGCCTATCATATGTCTGGACGAGTGTTTACTAAGAACATGAGAGCCTCAATCAACTCTAAATACTTGAATGGATTCACCAAATCAGGTCCTACAACTTCTCCACATAACTTCTTGAAGTTCATTTCCATTGGTGTAGGAATGGACTTGCATTTTTTCATTCCAAATATCTCCAACAACTTCATGACATATTTTCCTTGTGAAAAGAAAATATCATCAAGCCTTTTCCATACCTCAAGGTCTAGAAAGTAGTGCATGAGTCCAAGGTCCTCCATCTTGAATTCAGAGGCTGACTCCCTCTTACACTCAATCTTCAAGGGCTCACTACCTGTCAAGAATAGATTGTCAACATATAAAACCAAAATCAACGATATACCTTGGACTACCTTGAAGTAGATGTTGGGATCAACATCAATTATTTTGAATCTCAACTTCACTAGATAACTATATATGTGGGTGTACCATGATCTGTGGGCTTGCTTCAAACCATGCAATTCCTTCTTCAACCTACAAACATGTGTCTTTCAATCCTCTACTTCAAATACTTGTGGTTACTCAACATATGCTTATTTGTGTAACATACCATTGATCCATATTTACACAGGAATGCAACAAATTATAGAGATAACCATAAAAACAAAGATGCAACGGAAATAATACTTCATTTCATTAAAGTAAAATACTGAAATATGCTTACAAACATAAATGGAAATAAACCAACTAGGGCGACAGTAGCTTATCTCTGAGAAGAGATGTGGTGGCTACATGCCTCTGAACTATATTACAATGAGGCTTGAAGGCCTATTTAGTGTTGATAAATAATGGAAAACCCTTAACGTCCTGAAACCTAACCCTAGAAGATGAAACGCCAAATTGTGGGCCCCGTTTTGGGTAAGTTGGTACATCAACTTCCCGGGGTCATAACTTTGGCACCTGATCTTCGTTTGACGCGTACAATAGCTCGTTAGGAATATCTATTAGAGAACTACAACTTTGGGAAGCTCCCAGATTTCCCAAAAAACGTCGTTTAGGACCTCAAAACGGCTCCGGAAGTTCAGGACCCGAAAAACTGCTAAAAATAGTAAATTGCTCTACAATTACGGAAACTGAAAAACTGAAAGAGACAGTCATGGGGGTCCAAGTGGGATAGGTGATTGGCCACCAACATCCACTTGGATCATTCCTCCCCCCTTAGGAATCAATGGTCCCCATTGCGTTGAGTTCCTCCATCTGCTGAACTTGGTCCCTGGTGAGTTGTTCTGCAATCTCAGATGTGTCCATTAATGGTGGGAAGCATGGTTGAGGGCGGTACACATTGAACACTCAGTGCAATCGAATGAATGGAGGAATACTATGCTCCAAAACATTGCTTCCCGTAACCTTGGTACTGGTGTAAGGACCATGTTGGAGTGGTCTGAGCTTCTGATGGGCTCTTGTAAGGCATTCTTTCTGTAGATGCAACCAGACTTTGTTGCCCACCTAAAGCTTGTGTGGTACCCCTGTGGGTGAGGAGAAGTTGCTCCTGTGTTCTGTCATGACCGTATCCCTTTGTTGTTGTTGCTGCGTGGAGGAACCCTTCACGGGGATCATGGATGTGGTGACGATCTTCCCCTTACTTTGGGAGTGAACCAGATAGAAAATGAATTTCCTAGTCTGGGGGATCAGCTTGTTGCCTTTCTTGGCAGTGATCAAAGAGGTGGCAGTAGGTGGAGCTACCTCCGGTATCCTGTATAATGAATTACACAAATAAATAATGACAGCACGAGGCCTTGACTCATACACAGAATGTCGCCTCCACAAGTATGGCTGGCCTAATAGTACATCACAAACATCCAGAGGCGTAACATCACACAATACCTCGTCTGTGAAGGGTTTGATGCTATAAGGAAGGTGGTACTGCTGGCGAACTCGAAGATCTCGTCTAAGGGTGAAATGAATGGGGAAATTAACCATTTGACTTTTTGTAACTACTCAATTATCATCCATGCTTTAGTAACTTGATGATGAAGCATATGATATGATTTTTAACTAACCATTCATCATAATTCTACAACCATTCAACTACTTACCCATCTACTCATCCTACCATTTTTTCTACTCTTTATTAGGGTGCACTTAAGCTGGCAAACCCTTATCAAAAAAATTTCTTTTCTGTTACAATAGAAATCTATCTAAATCTATCCTTATTACATTGAAGGGCTCAGATTAAACAGTTGAGCTCCTTTTATTCACTCTACCTGTCTACTTATCTACCAAGATTAGACTGTTTTGTCAGATATTTATCATCTATATATCAACATGAAGTTCAAAACAGGGAATAATCAAGTTTAAACTGTTTGATTACCATGGAATGTGGCATAAATAACAAGTTGCACACAAACGTTATTATGCATAAAAGTAAATGGTAGTGGCATTTGGGCTTGCACACTTTCATGGTATTTTCTTTTTGGGGTTCATTTTTCATCTTTTTTGACCTTTTCCCTTCTTTTTGCCCTTTGCTTTTTCGTTTAGGGCATACCCTCTTTACATTTTTTTAATTTTTTTTCTTTTTTGAATATGGAAAACATTTGCAGAAAGCAAAGCTATGTACATATTATAGAGATAAACTAAGTCAATCATAAATTATGACACCTATTGGTATAGGAACCTAACACGACCAAGCTTGGCGTCAACTCACCAGCTTCACCATCACAATCATATCAAAGAGTTGGTCTCACCACAACAGACTGAGTGTCAGTGATGTCTTACAAGGCTTGCTCAAACCATGTCATCTTATATGAGCACATGTGCATTGTAATGTCGAGTCATGTCAAGTGTAAGTCGAGTGTCAACAGTTGAATGTAACCGTCATAGAGTAGCTGAAGAGTCATGAGGGTAGTTGAACTGTCACAAAGGGGAATGTCAAGGGTCACCCCACCCTTTGCCATAAATAGTCCCTCATAACTCATTGTATAGGCTTTTGGTCAGAAAATCTTCTACTAAGACTATCTTGAAGAAGCATTGGACAGTATAGTAATGTGCCTTGGCTTCTCCACTGCACGAAGCTAATACATGTCTTTGGAAGAGTAGGAAGATGTGGTTGTAACGTTCTACTAATAGGGCTAGCAGTTTTACATGGTGTATTGCATGATTGTGACTTACACTTCTTTATATAATAAAAGCCAACACATTTTCATGCATATGTTGTTATTGTAGTTGGACTGCTCCGTTTGCCTTAATGATATATGTTGTTTAACTTACGTACTTGTGTATGAACTGATTCACATGCAATTATATGAATATTGTTGTTAAAGTGTTGCATATGTTGTTAATGTTGTCACCGTCCATGTCGAATGCTCTGGCTGGCACTAGATATACCTTTCTCTGAACCTTGTTATATCAACCATCACACTCATATCAGACTGATCCATGAGTGTTGTTCGTGTTATATTACCTTGTATGTTAGGAATGCCACATCCATGTCGACTGCTCTGCCGGAAGTTGTGCATGTCCTTTGTGTTGCGTGTTCCTAGTTGAGTTGGGGCTGATCCCTTTCAACCTAGAACTCACCTTCACCTTCCTCCCCTTTCGAAGTGTTGGAACCTCTCATACTCATTCCTTGGCTCACTGCATCAATCACACCTTTGCTACTGACAGAGTTATCTTACTTGCCTCTCTATGACATTGCGGTCAAGGCATTACCTTACGACCCACTGCTGGGACTCATACACCAAACGATTTGAGGTCTAATTGGGACTTCTTACTGGGGAGATCCCCTTGACATGTTGGCAGGTCCAACACCATCAACAGGTATCCAAATTGAGTTTTGGAAGCTTGGAAGAAAATCATTTTTTTTATTACCCCATTTTTCTAACTGTACTGGGAAGCTGGGTAAGTATAGCGAGCACATCCCCAAGGGTAAGGAGGTGTGTTTACAAGTGGTATCAGAAATCCAAGTTCAACACTTGGACTAGATTGGATCTATCATGAGAAAATAATTTACGTGTTAAAAGTCAACCTGTAATGGATTGTTGTGTGAGCTAACAATTTGTGTTGACTGATATGTTTTGTTGATAATGGCTTGATGTTTGATTGTTATTAAATTACTAACATGAATTCTTTGTTTTTAGCTAGCCATAGCATGGAAACTCCATAAAAGCAAGCTCATGCTCATGATTTTGTAATTTATTTATATTATGATGTATCTAATAACTGTGTGTGAATGGCATCACATCAAAAGTAGCAAAGGATAGTTAGAAACAAAGGTATGAGTAGCATGATGGTTCAATACAATTCTTTCTTGGATGAAATCTACCTTTAGGAGCCTAAGGGCCGATATTAGGAGCTTCAAGGAAGATAATGAAAGGTTGGTAAGGGCTTAGGGGAGGAAAGATGAGGTACATGCATTCATACTGCGAAGCCTCGCAAATTTCCAGAGACAAAGATAGCATGAGATGGGGCTAGTCATAGAGATAGGAAGAGCCATTTGGAACCATAAGGTAGAACAAATGTGGAAGATGGTATCAAGTCCAGGAAGAGGCAAAAATGGGAAAGTAATACATCATGACCATCGAGTACCCTAGAGGGAAGAATGAACACTTATGGACATCACTCTAGTAGACATTTTAATTCTACTAAGGAGGCATCATCATCATTATCATCATAATCATCATAATCATTAGCGAAAGAGAAAAAGGGACTATATGCCAGAAGAAATTAAGAAGGAAAAACCACCCACATTTGATGGAGAGATGGAGAAATTTCAAGATGCAAAAGCTTGGTTGCTTGGAATGAAGAAATTATTTATAATCCAAAACTATTCTAAAAACAAGAAAGCAAAGGTATCCAACTATTGTTTGAAGAGAAAAGTAGACATATGGTGGGAAGATTTGAAGAATGATAAAGATATAACTGAAGAGGAGTTGAATTTTAGTGAATTTGAAAGGCTCTTCGGGAATAAATGTTTATTAGTGATCTGAATGGGAAAGTTAATTTTTTTGTGCTTAAATCCAATTTAGAATATAAACAAAGTGCTTGAGGGTTTATGAGATAAATTACAAGTTAACCACGAGTTTTTATGTGTTTTTATGTGAATTTCATGAGAAAATTAACATAAATAAAACATTGAACAACAACATATTTCAGACATAAACATCACCATAAAAAGTAACACAACAACACATGATGAAGGAGCTCACCCGTCCTAGGCCACGTCTACTTGGTCCAGCTCCCAATGGCTTGGCCCTCTTCCATTATACTCAAATTTATGCATACATGAATTTACAGTGCTCTAAGGCTCTAAAAATTGTTCCAATGGCTTTAGAAGACCCAAAAAAGCTAGTATAGCCTCTTCAAGCTCCTGAAAATACCAAAAACTGAACAAGTTATGAGTTTCCCAAGCTTGGCTACTATTTGCTCTACAAATACCCCAAAATCTGGCATCGGTCCTACAATTTCACCCCAAATTGTGCTAACTGAGCGCCATTTTGGCGGATTACCGGTGCATTTAGTGGGCGCGTTAATTTGTTCAATAAGCCCCCAAATCTCTGCGTTATTGGTCACGTGGGCCTTCATAAGGCTAGGGGATAGGCCCCCCCCACCGCTGGCAGTTAAGTCCACGGTTTCTAGGCTAACCATAAACCCTGTCACATGGCGGCAACATTGTTGGGCTGGCGGTTTTGGAGGTGAGCGGTTAGATGACAACGTGGTTTGGGGCGGATGAACATATGTAATAGTTGCGACGGAGTCAGTTTCGTAGGCGATTATGGAGGTGGCATGGTTAACGTTAAAGCCAACGGTTCTAACACATTCACATGCAAAGTTTACGTTAATGGTTATGGTAACTGCTACGGGGTCAAGCTAAGGCCTAGCCCCTGGCCCCCTATCCATGGTCCGGTGGCATAGGGGTGGCAAGGGGCTAGGCCCTATCCCGACCCCCATGCCTAATTGTGCCACTATAAAACTATAAATACATATTACGTGGGTCCATTAAAGAAGGACCACATTTAGCTTAACGGTAAGGGCAGTAAGTTGTGGCTATGAGGTTCAGTGATTGAATCCTGTGGAGTGCTATCCAACCTCCCAACAAGTTTTTAGTGGCTACAGAGGTGCCACATTGCAGCGTTTGGCTGGGCCATGTGGCAGCCTCCAGTTGGTCTACGTCACCCCACACCAACAACCAAACAAAAATTGCCAACACAACACCAATGAGATAATGATAAGTGTTGAGATGCCATTGGCTCGTGAAATCTAGTCACCTTGCACAGTCAACAGGCTAGTCGAAATGCGACGTTAGCAGTACAGACTACTGACTGGGCAAGCCTGCACAAAATTTTGCATGTTTCCCAAAACGATCAAAACACGATAACTTTTTCATACACCGTCAATTTGATGCGCCATTTGTGTCGTTGTAATCGTGGTGACGAGAACTACGCAATGGTATGATCAACAATGAATTTCGAGACAGTAAAAGTTTGAGCCTTTCAGGATCCATCTCGATCACTCATCCCCACAAATAGGACTTTTGGTCTCCAAAATTCTTATAGACATAATTTAGGCTCATTCCATAAATTCCCCAAACTTTATTTGACTTATCTATAGTCAAAAGAAACACTATGTAACAAAATAGTGATTTATATATATGCATCACTTTACAAAATGCCCAACTATGGGGAAAAATGACATGTGCTTTACAAATATATTTACCATATTCAACCGGACAAGCAGTCTGTCCATTTCTTACCCAACCAGGTGAATGAACCCTCTACTTGAACTTGTTCTTCTTTTTGAGTCGCTCCATTGACGATCGCAACTTGAGCCACTTTTTCTTTTGTCACTTACTCTTCAAGTGCTTGCATGTCTTGCTTTCCCTTCTAAGGATGAAGTTGTGGATGTAATTTCCAACACTTCTTGACCCAATGCCCACTAACATTACAATGGGTGCAAAATATTTTTTACTTGTTGCTTGATGACATTGTCTTCAAACTTAGAAGAGAGTCATTCTTCCTTGTTTCATTCCCACATTGAAGCAATTATTTCCTTTGATGACACTTCATCACACTATGGTTAGGTGAATGAAAGGAAGTGCATGGAACCATATTCCATAAAACTTTATTCAATTTATTATGTGGCTCAAAATCAAAGAAACTATTTGAGTGAGGCTTATACCTTCCCTTGTTATCCTTTGAACCATGCTTCTTACACGAGGAACTTGAATGGCGAGAAGAAATTTTCTTAGTCTCTTCTTCAACTTGTTCATCTCTCTTTGGATAGGTCTTGCATTTCATGTTGTCCTTTTTCTTTAGAAACTAAGCTAGTAGATATTCCGGATGCAAATCCCAACAAATTTCCTCGTCATGTCCTCTCTTATGACAAAAATAACATGATACCCAAGAGCTATAATTGGAAGACCATTCTTCCTTTTCAACATAGCCTAAACCTTCATATCAAGGTCTCTCCTTTGCCTCAATTGGATGGATAATGCCCTGATTGTTCAGTCCAAGGCCTCCTCCCTTGTAACCCATCTTGGACAAGATCTTTGTTCCTATGCCTTTCCTATGCTTCTGAAAGGCTGCAAAAGAGCTTAAATCAATATTTTCATGTAAAGAAGCTACATGTAAATGCTTACCATTTTCCTCATCTTTCGACTAAGGGAAAAAGGTGCTCTTAAAATCTTTCTTAATTTTAGAGGTGTCTTCTTGGACTCTTGGTCTTTCTTCTTTCAGCTCCTTGGACTTTTGTGTTGATAGAACCTTATCCTCATCATCTCGTGGATAAAAGGTGCAGACTTGGCCATCTTCCTTCTCTGAGGGTCCTTTTGCGCTAGCCTCTTGTGGGTACTCATCCAACAATTCCTCCTTCTTCTCTGCCCTAGATGAAGCGGTGGAGGATGCTTTAAGGAAACCTCCTTGTGTCCCTAGTACATAGGAGGCATCCTCCATTTGACAAGATCCATAGGTTGCATTCTTGCCATGTCCACAAGCTTGCCTAGTATTGGAGGGACTCTTTGCTACTTTAGTAGTAGAACATTCATCAGTCTGTTCCTCCACAACATTCTGCAACATGAGGCACATATTTTGTGTCTCTTCCTCAGCAGTATCAAGTAGTCTTTTGAGCTCCATGTTCTCTTGTTGGAGAAATCAAATAATGTCCTCTGAATCTTGGATACTTTCATGCTTTGAACTCATTCCCATGCTTGCAATCTGGTTAGCCTTATGCTCTGATACCAAACTTGATATGAATGATAAAGTTAAGTTTGTTGTGCTTAAATCCAATTTACAATATAAACAAAGTGCTTGAGGGTTTTTGAGATAAATTGCAGGTTAACCATGAGTTTTATGTGTTTTTATGTGAATTACATGAGCAAATTAACATAAGTAAAACACTGAAAAACAACATATATCAGATGTAAACATCGCCATAAACAATAACACAACAACGCATGATGAAGGAGTTCACCCCTCCTAGGCTACGTCTCCTTGGTCCAGCTCCGAATGGTTTGACCCTCTTTTATTATACTCAAATTTGTGAATACATGAATTTACAGCTCTCCAATGGCTCTGAAACCTATTCCAATGGCTTCAGAAGACCCAAAAAATTTTTGTGTAGCCTCTTCCTACTCTTGAAAAGACCAAAAAATGAACAAGTTATGAGTTTCCCTAGCTTGCCTCCTATTCACTCTACAAATTCTCCAAAACCCGACACTAGTCCTATAATTTTCCCCCAAATTTTGCTAACCGAGTGCCATTTTGGTGGCTTTACAATGCATTTAGTGGGCGCGCTAACTTGGCCAATAAGCCCCAAATATCTACACTATTGGTCATGTGGGCCTTCATAATGCCAGGAGCTAGCCCCCCACCACTATTGGCGGTTAAGTCCACGGTTTTTGGGCTAACCGCAAACCCTGTCACATGGCGACAACATTGTTTGGCTAGCGGTTTTGGAGGTGGGTGGTTAGTTGACCGCGTGAGTTGGGGCAGACGAACACATGCAATGGTCGCAAAGGAGGCAGTTTCATAGGCAGTTATGGAGGCGACATGGTTAATGTTAAAGCCGGCGGTTCCGGCACATTCACATACAGAGTTTACGTTAATGGTTATGGTAACCGCAAGGGGGGAGGCCTAGCCCCTAGTCCCCCCGCCCGTGGTCCCATGGCGCAGGGGTGGCCAGGGGCTAGGCCCTAGCCTGACCCTTGTGCCCAATTGTGCCACTATAAAACTTTAAATACATATTAAATGGGTCCATTAAACAAGGACCACATTCTGTTTAACAGTAAGGGCGGTAAGTTTTGGCTATGAGGTTCAGCAATCGAATCTTGTGGAGTGTTATTCGAACTCCCAAAAAGTAGCCACCTAGGTGCCATGTGGTAGCCTCTGGCTAGGCCAGGTGGTGGTCTCCAGTTGTTCCACATCACCACACACCAACAACCAATAAAAAATCGCCAACTCAACACCAATGTGAGAATGCCAAGTGTCGAGCTACCATTGGATCTTGAAACCCAGTTACCTTGCACATTCAGCAGGCCAGTCAACATGCCACATTAGCAGTATGGACTACTAACTGGGCAGACATGCAAATTTTTTTTTCCTATTTCCCAAAACAATCAGAACATGATAACGTTTTCATATGACATCCGTTTGATGCGTCGTTTGTGTCGTTGGAATCGTGCTATAAACAATGAATTTTGAGATAGTAAAATTTTGAGCCTTTTAGGATCCATCTAGATCAATTAGACAAGTATTATGCCAACAAAGAAAAATCATTTTATGAGCTCAAAATGGGACAAATGTCAGATGAATAATACATCACCGGGTTTCTGTAATTATTAAGATATGTGCCATATCTTAAGGATAAGAAAGAAAAATTACAAAGGCTCATTGGTGGGCTACCTCTAGAATTCAAGGATCAAATATAAATTCTAGAACCTCAAAAATTAGACGATGCCATCAAAAATTAAAACATTTCTATGAACAATCTAAATGAAGGCTAGAGTTCAAGGGTTATTGGAAAGCAAAGAGAAGCATGAAAGATAAAAAGAAATGGCCCAAGAAAATTGCAGACAAGAAATAAACTATGAGAATAGCCAATGCAAGTCAACTACAAAAAAAAATCCAACCCAGTTGACAAGGGTCATGCACACCATTTTGGAGGAGAGTAGTGCAGATCTAAGGCCAAGGAACCTTTGTGATGTTGAACATGTGGAGAGAAGCATCGTAAAATGGATTGCCCACATCCGAAAAAGTACGACCATGAATTTATAATGTATAGGAGGCTCATACTATGGGAGATCTAGTGTAGAGCATAGCCAAAATATATGTAGTTGTTGACAATCGACAAGAAGACCATCAAGCGTATATAATTGAAATGGAAGGTAATATTTGCAGCAAAATTTCTTATATTTTGATTGACCATGGATAAAACTACAACTATATTAGTCTTGAGCTTGTGAAAAGACTCCAACTAGCTAAAGAAGCACATGCAAAACCATGGTTGGTATGGAATAATGTGCATTTGAGCTCCAAAATATGCCAACGATAATGCATTTGAACTTACTCACTTTGGGTGTGTGTAACTGGTTGTTGGGCATCGACTAGTTGTATGCACACAAAACAAAAGTTGATTGTTATTAGAAGAACATTGAATGCCTGGATGAAGCTAGAGACAAGAGAACATTACAAGGGAACCAAAAGCCCACTTTAGTGAGGTTGATCATAGTCATGCACGCTAAATGTATTCAATGAAAAGGTTGTCTCCTATTTTTGTGCAAATTTCTAGCAATGAAAAAAATAGAAGCAACATTGAGAAGGAATATAGTGAAGTGTTGAAGAAATGTCTTGTCTTACGGCAGTACGAAGACATGTTTCTAGTATATGTTTCTGGATTACCTCCTCATAAAGAGGTAAATGTTTATATTGATTTGATGCCTGGAGAGCCACCAACATCTAAGGTACCATACATGATATGTACTCTTGAATTAGTTGAATTAAAACTATAGCTTAAAGATATGCTAGATAAGGGCTATATAAGGCCAAGTGTGTTTCCATATGGAGCTCCAGTTCTCTTTATGAAGAAAAAAGATAGCACACTTAGACTATGCATTGATTATAGGTGTAACAAACCTGGTTAAAAATCCATGTAAAATATAACACCACGCTCATGGGACACATATTCCAAGATGAATGGTGGGAAAAACATCCTAGTGGGTGTTCATTCCTTTTATTATGGCTAAGGAAATTGGAAAAGGAAATGGCAAAGGCATGAGGCATTATTTAGAATTTATTTATGAAAATAATGGAAATTAGGAGAAAAGGGAGGTGAAAGGTAATAGGTTGCACGTGAGGAGGAAATTGAAGGAAAACAACAGAAATTGAAGAAAATAGAGGCCTCATTGCTAAAAAGGCTTATGAGGATCAGTTTGCAGGCTTGGTCAATGTAACCTTGGTCAGTTCAGTTTTGGAGCTCTCTCATTATTCTCTTTCTCTCTCTCACTTAGGTTTTTCTTGGAGCACTCTCAGAGAGTGTGGCATATTTGGAGTTTTGGGGCAAGAAGGCAAAGGAAGCAGGAAAGTGCAAGACGACATCGGGATCAACAACTACAATGAGTTTTGCTTGCAGGTACCAAGTTGTATGTATGTTTTCCTCACTAGTTTTGGCAAGCATGGATCATGCATGTGGTTTATTGGTCATGATCTGTCATTAGCAAGGAGAATTGCCTGGATTGACATTGGATTTTCCTAGCCTTACCATTTCCTGGATAGCCATGGTGTTGTGGGTTCATTTCTTTGTTTTTCTAGTTGGTTCTCATGTTTCCTTTAGCTTGGGTTGAGTTATTAGTTCCTGGAGCCATGGTTGGACAAATGCTCTAGAAGCCCTCTAACATCTTGGTTTTAGTTACTAGTCCTAGAAGCCTTGGTTGGCCAAACGCTCTAGAAGTCTTGTATCAACTTGGGTTGAGTTACTAGTCCAGGAAGCCTTGGTTGGACAAACTCTCTAGAATCCGTTGGTGGGTTGAATTACTAGACCTGGAATCCCTGGTTGGATAAATGCTATGGAAGCCCGTAAAAGCTATGGGTTGAGTTACTAGTCCTTGAAGCCCTGGTTGGAAAAATGGTTTGGAAGTCTAGAATAAGCTATGGGTTGAGTTACTAGTATTGGAAGCCCTAGTTGGAAAAAAACGCTCCGGAGCCCTGAAAGACTTGGGTAGAGACCAATCTGATGATGGTTTTGTGATGTCCGATCGTTAGGTGGAATCACGATTTGATGGATTGAGGTGGTTTGGCCTCTTAAAGCCTTGGATGGTTTTGGATTGATGTGGTTTATGAGATACCACATTCATGCTTGGAATATGGCACAGTGGTGAATGGCTGAAGTGAGATTTGGCTCAACCATTCTATGTTCGGGTGGAACGTTGTAGTCCCATACCAGGTTGGCTTTTGCATCATTAATATGAGGTTATTTCTCCTTGCTATCTCATGAGTATTATACTGGTTTATATGTGGATTATATGGTTATTGTTTCCTTGGTAATTTTGTTGTTATTATGTTGGTTATGAATATGTATTATGGCAGTGGATATATATGGATCCCATCATGTTTTTACTTGTATATGAATGAACAATGTATCTATCGCCTAATGGATGAAACTATAGCTATATTGATAAGGAAATAATGCGTCATATAAAATCTTAGATAACTATGACACCCATATGATTATATTTGTTGTTTACACATGTAGATTGCATTGATGCCAAGTGTTTGACACAATGTCAGTCCCGGTTGGGCATGTTTAGCCCTAGTTCTAGAGTTAGCTTTTGGTTTATTAGTCTTGTCATCATGTGTTTAATGGATTTCGGAAGTTACAACAAGTTCTGGGCAGTGGCCATAATTCTAAGCTTGGAAAGTTCCTTAAATTCCCTTGACTTTGGCACAGGTTTGCTAGAAAGAGTTCCTGGACGCAAGCATGCAGGCTTGTGGGAGCATCCAGAGCTCCTTGGACATTGTCATGCCCATAGCATGGGAGTGTCTAGAGGTTTAATAGCTTAAAGACTCAATGGGACCTAGGGGCTGGTTACTAGGGATCCTATTGTTGAAGTTGAAGGTCTGTATGGTGTGTGTCCGTGGGTTCCACTTCCTTAACATGACCTAGGAGGTCGAATCATATCATGGTAACTTCTCGTCACATTTTTACCCTAGTTGGTTGATTACTTGAGTAGATGTGGGAGGAGGGTGTTACAACATGAAATTAAATAAGACAATCATCAAGAACCAGTATCCATTACCATGGATTGATGATTTATTTGACCAACAAAGAGGAGTAGTAGTTTTCTCCAATATTGATTTAAGGTTAGCCTATCACCAAGTATGCATCAAGGACAATTATATCCATGAGACTGCATTCTGGAAAAGATATAGACATTACGAGTTTGTGGTGGTACCCTTTGGGCTTATTAATTCCCCTGCCACCTTCATGTGTTTAATGAACAATGTGTACATCCTTACTTGGACAAATCTATGATCGTCTTCTTTGATGACATATTTGTGTACACGAGGACTGAAGAAGAACATGAAAAACACCTGGTTGTAGTCCTACAGTTTCTAATGGAACACAAGATCTATGTACATCTTAGTAAGTGTGAATTCTTCCAATAACAAATACATTATTTGGGATGCATTGTCTCCAAGGAAGGGATATCAATTGATCCGAAAAAAATCAAGGCCATAATGAAGTGACCAACATTGAAAAATGTGAATGAGACTAGATCATTTATGGGCTTCATAGGCTACTACATAAGGTTCACCAAAAACTTCTCCAAGATAGGCCACCCTATCACATCTTTGTAGAAGAAAGGAAATAATTTGAGTGGACAACTAAATGTGCAAAAAGATTTGAACAATCGAAACAATTGCTCACTAATGCAATAGTGTTAGGAACTGTAGATCCAAACAAATATTTTTTGATTTGTACAGATGCCCGCAAGGAGGGGGTCTCAATGGAGTTTTTATGCATGAAGGGCATGTATTTTTCTGAGTCATAGAAGTTATATGAACATAAGGAAAACTATGTAACTCATGATTTGGAGTTAATTTCCATCATCCATTCATTGAAAATGTGGAGGAATTACCTCCTCTACAGAATATTTATGTTAATTTTCACACTGCTCTATGTTGTTTCAATTACTTTTAGCCCAATTCAATACTTTAATTAGAAATGTTGTCAATAGAAATTAATCTTTCAAATCATCAAAAGTAATTGAAGATAGAACAATAAATGTAATGATAAAGGAGACAATCAACAAGAGACGCGAGGTTTGGTCAAAGACTAAGAAAAAACTCCACAAGGGGGAAAACCATTTGAAATTATTCTTCTATTAGATTGTCATAAAATGTTTAGCAGAGAGTACAATGAGCCCAATACAAAATCATATAGCAAAAATTAACCCAATAAAGTTCAAAAATATGTTCCCAACATCAATATTTATCAAAGTAAATGTTTCCTGTATGTGGTCAACTGCAGTCACCTTCGGTCAATTGTAAAAAAAATTCCCTAGTTTCTAGTCATATGGAGGAAGAGACATGCGTGTGAATGAGAGATTCAACTCTCTCCCTTGAGCTTGCAAGTCTGTGACTACAATAATTTTTTCCTTTGACAAGCCTGCGACTATAAACCAAAACCTTAGAAATGCACACGAGCTTCGGACCTTGTAATCTCGGACATGTGCGAACCAATTTCCTCAATCCAGCCTTAGAACTATGCGAACCAATCAACGAAGAAGAGAAGAAGGAGATGCTTGGTGTTGTCCAAACGAGCTTGATGTCACTTGTATTTATAGGCATTCAATGGTGACCAATTTCTTATTAGGGCTGACCTGTCCGAATGTGCATATGTGTGATTTTTTTCATAATATCACTTTCCCTTATCCGATTTGAGTGCTTCAATAGTCAAAATTGGTCCTATTGAAAAGAGGAATCTAGTCCCATGGTTGGAATTCATAACTGAGCTGCCAAAATTAACACTCCCTCTCAGCTAGGGAGAAATTACAATTGCATCATGTCATGTGTATCCTATTGTCATATCATGTCCCATCTCTCGTCAACTCTATCTACTAAAACATTCTCAAATATAAAGAAGAAGAATCGAGGAGAATTAGCTTCCACCCTCTATAACACCAGAGAGTACATCTCAATATGAAAACAATGGCAGGGACCACATCTCAACCTAAAACCACATTGGGGATCACATCTCAACCCGAAATCTCATGGGGGAGCTAAACATCTATAACCCCATATAGAGCAATAGGTGATATAGGGGATCACATCTCAACCCATCCTATTACCCATTGATATTTCCAAAAATAACCCTTAATATTCATGTGGTAGAGAAACTGCATTATAATCATATTAGGTTATACAACCCCGAGTACACTATCAATCCATTGGCTAAACGAGGAGCGACAATCCCAACAGGCCTTGTTTGTGGGTATGATGCCAACTAGGGTATACTCTGCAAATACCAATATAGGAGAGAAACATCTCCAAACCTATAGGAAACAAATAGGGGAGAAACATCTATGACCCTATTTTCCAGAGATCCCTCAACCACAGGAGCCCTTTATCTCAATTCCTCACCCTAGGAGCTCAGACAGGGGGGGAAGAGTTAGCTCAGTGTTCTCGATCAATGATGCCCCTTATCAGGAGGGGTCATATCCATTAGTCCAAGCTACTCTATGAAGGCAAAGAACTCCCTTTTCGACAAAGGCTTTGTAATAATATCTGCAATCTGCTCATATGTCGATATGATGGAGTCTAATGGCTCCTCTCTACACCATGTCTCAAATGTAATGATATTGAATCTCAATGTGCTTGGAGTTGTCATGAAATACAAGATTCTCTACTAGATGGATCCCACTCGTTTTGTTGCACCATATCATTTTAGTGTCTAAGACCTACTCATATAGCTTTCCAAAGAGCTTCCTCAACCAAACTGCTTCGTAACTAGCCATGCTAGCGGCAATATACCCTACCTCAGCAGTACTCAATGCTATGGACTTCTGATTCCTGTTCATCCAAGATATGATAGAATATCCAAGACTAAAACAACATCCAGACATACTCTTCTTGTCGATAACGTTTCATACCCACTCAACATCTGTATATCCATGAAGTCAAACATCTCCAGCAGTATATCTCAAACCAAGGGTGATCGTCCCATGCAAATATCTTAGAATGTGTTTAGCAACGACCCAATGTGCATGGAAAGGCTCGGTCATGAATTGCCTCAATGTGTTCAATGCATATCGTATGTCTGGACAAGTTTTTACTAAGAACATGAGAGCCTCAATCAACTCTCTATACTCGAATGATTCACCAAATCAGGTCTTGCAACTTCTCCACATAACTTCTTGAAGTTCATTTCCATTGGTGTAGGAATGGACTTGCATTTTTCATTCCAAATATCTCCAACAACTTCACGACATATTTTCCTTATGAAAAGAAAATCTCATCAAGCCTTTTCCATACCTCAAAGTCTAGAAAGTAGTGCATGAGTCCAAGGTACTCCATCTTGAATTCAGAGGCTAGTTCCCTATTACACTCAATCTTCAGGGGCTCACTACCTGTCAAGAATAGATCATAAACATATAAAACAAAAATCAACGATATACCTTGGACTACCTTGAAGTAGATGTTGGGATCAACATCAATTCTTTTGAATCTCAACTTCACTAGATAACTATCTATGTGGGTGTACCATGATCTGTGGGCTTGCATCAAACCATGCAATTCCTTCTTCAACCTGCAAACATGTGTCTTTGAATCCTCTACTTCAAATACTTGTGGTTGCTCAACGTATGCTTATTCGTGTAACATACCATTGATCCAGATTTCCACAAGAACGAAGCAAATTACAGAGATAACCATAAACATAGAGATGCAGCGGAAATAATACATCATTTCATTAATGTAAAATACTGAAATATGCTTACAAACATAAATGGAAATAAACCAACTAGGGCGATGGTAGCTTATCTCTGAGAAGAGATGTGGTGGCTACATGTCTCTGAACTATGTTACAATGAGGCTCAAAGGCCTATTTATTATTGAGAAACAATGGAAAACCCTTAACATCCCAAAACCTAACCCTAGAAGATGAAATGCCAAATTGTGGGCCCCGTTTTGGGTAAGTTGGTACATTAACTTCCCAGGGTCGTAACTTTGGCACCCGATCTTCATTTGACGTGTACAATAGCTCGTTAGGAAGATCTATCCGAGCACTACAACTTTGGGAAGCTCCCAGGTTTCCCAAAAAATGTCCTTTAGGGCCTCAAAGTGGCTCCAGAAGTTCAGGACCCGAAAAACTGCTAAAAATAGTAAATTGCGCTACAATTACGGAAACTGAAAAACTGAAAGAGACTGTCGTGGGGATCGAAGTGGGATAGGTGGGTGGCCACCAACATCCACCTGTATCATTCCTCCCCCCTTAGGAAGCAATGGTCCCCATTGCGTTGAGTTCCTCCATCTGCTGAACTTGGTCCCTGGTGAGTTGTTCTGCAATCTCGGATGTGTCCATTAATGGTGGGAAACATGGTCGAGGGCAGTGCACATTGAACACTTGGTGCAATCAAAGGAATGGGGGAATACTATGCTCCAAAGCATTTCTTCCCGTAGCCTTGGTACTGGTGTAAGGACCATGTCGGAGTGGTCTGAGCTTCTGATGGGCTCTTGTAAGGCGTTCTTTCTACAAATGCAACCAGACTTTGTTGCCCACCTGAAGCTTGTGTGGTACCCCTGTGGGTGGGGAGAATTTGTTCATGTGTTCTGTCATGACCGTATCCCTTTACTGCTACTGCTGCGTGGAGGAACCCTTCACGGGGGTCATGGATGTGGTGACGATCTTCCCCTTACTTTGGGAGAAAACTGGACAGAAAATGAATTTCCTAGTTTGGGAGATCAGCTTGCTACCTTTCTTGGCAGTGATCAAAGATGTGGCGGTAGGTGGGGCTACCTCCGGTATACTGTATAATGAATTACACAAAGAAATAATGACAGCACGAGGCCTTGACTCATACACATCATGTCGCCTCCACAAGTATGGCTAGCCTAATATTACATCACAAACATCCAGAGGTGTAACATCACACAATACCTCATCTGTGAAGGGTTTGATGCTATAAGGAAGGCGGCACTGCTGGCGAACCCAGAGATCTTTTCCTTGGTGAAGCCCCCCGATACTGTATAACTGTGGGTGTGGTGTAGTTGGTAGGCCCAACCATTTCACAACCTCTACTGAAATGAGGTTCTTTTGGCTCCCATTGTCAAAAATAAATTGCAGCGGCAAACCCTTCACCCACATCTGTGAGTGGAAAAAACGCTCCCCCTCCTCTGGATCTTTAGGATCATTCTTCTGGATCTTGGCGATGGCAACAGGCGTTGGGCTCTACATCAATGATCTACTTCCCTTTGTCATTCCCCTTCTCGGGTTTTGACTCAGGGTCGGAACATGCATCTGATTTTGAAGCCTTCAACTCTGCCACCAACGACTACTTGGTCCGACACTCACTTTTGTTTTGAGTGGGGCTCTTATGGAACTCACACCACTTTCCTATGTCCTTCTTTGACTTCGTGGTGTTGTTCTTTTCTTGCGGCTTCGACGGTTTTTCTTGGGTCACCCCGCCTTGGCTTTGTCCTTTGGTCTTCGAATTCGCAGATCCAAAAGCTCACTTCTTCTCTTTGAACTTTTGCTTGATTTTGACAGCGTATCGGTACATCGTGCCGAGCGAGGAGATGTTCAGGAACTCCATCTCTTCCTGGATGTACCTATGCAGGCAGCCGTAGTATTTGAGTATCAAATGCAGCTCAGAATATTTGATACCCAACTGTGTGCGAAGGGTATGAAAAATGTTGGTGAACTCTGGCACATCTGGGTCCCTTCCCTACCGCAGCGTGGTCCACTTTATGTATTTGTCTTCATAGCTTTTGACAGGGTAATACTACTCCTTAATGGCATCCTGGAATGAATTCCAAGTGGGTGCGGCTGAAAATAGTGATCTCGTACTTTCATCCTTCTACTCGCATAGGTTTCCAACCAATCCTTCACGTGGGGGGCTACTTTGAGAAGAGCGAAAATAATCTTTCTCGACTTGAAAATTCATGAATAGAAAAATACCCATCTAGCAGATTTAACCATTTATCTACAACATCTGCATCTATCTGACCCTCGAATATGGGGATTTCAAAATTTACTTGTACCTTAAACGGTGTGGCATTTCCAGAGTAGCTATTGGAAGTCGATGCGTCGCCTCTGGGTAGCCGCTGAAAGATCTAGGCAAAGTTGTCCATCATTGCATTCCTTTGTTTCTCGAGGGCATCTTCGAGCAAGATTTTGATAGGATCTCCTGCTCCCTCATCTTTCTTTTCATCTGCCATGGGAGGCCATTTGGATATGTGAGGCTGGTCTTGCAAAGGTTCAACCAGTTCAAGCCCTAACTCCTTATATCCCAACCTCGTTGGGGACATGCAAAGAAAAATAGAGAAAAAGTAGACCGCTCTGATACCACTGATCCAGATTTACACAGGAACGCGAAAAATTACAGAGATAACCATAAACACAGACATGCATTAGAAATAATACTTCATTTCATTATTGTAAAATACTGAAATATGCTTACAAACATAAATGGAAATAAACCAGCTAGGGCAATGGTACCTTATCTCTGAGAAGAGATGTGGTGGCTACATGCCTTTGAACTGTGTTAAAATGAGGCTCAAAGGCCTATTTATTGTTGAGAAACAATTGAAAACCCTTAACATCCCAAAACCTAACCCTAGAAGACGAAACGCCAAATTGTGGGCCCCGTTTTGGGTAAGTTGGTACATCAACTTCCCGAGGTCGTAACTTTGGCACCCAATCTTCGTTTGACGTTTACAATAGCTCGTTAGAAAGATCTATCTGAGCACTACAACTTTGGGAAGAGAAACATTAGTCCATGGACCCATGTTGCTCCCATATTTCCCAAAAAATCTCGTTTAGGGCCTGAAAACGGCTCTGAAAGTTCACAACCCGAAAAACTGCTAAAAATAGTAAATTGTGCTACAATTACGAAAACTAAAAAACTGGAAGAGAGAGTCGTGGAGGTCCAAGTGGGATAGGTGGGTGACCACCAACATCCACCTGGATCATTCCTCCCCCCTTAGGAAGTAATGGTCCCCATTGCGTTGAGTTCCTCCATCTGCTGAACTTGGTCCCTGGTGAGCTGTTCTGCAATCTCGGATGTGTCCAGTAATGGTGGGAAGCATGGTTGAGGGCGATGCACATTGAACACTCGGTGCAATCGAAGGAATGGGGGAATGTTATGCTCCAAATCATTGTTTCCCGTATCCTTAGTACTGGTGTAAGGACCATGTCGAAGTGGTATGAGCTTCTAATGGGCTCTTGTAAGGTGTTCTTTCTGTAGATTCAACCAGACTTTGTTGCCCACCTAAAGCTTGTGTGGTACCCCTATGGGTGAGGAGAAGTTGTTCCTGTGTTTTGTCATGACCGTATCCCTTTGTTGTTGCTGCTGCGTGGAGGAACCCTTCACGGGGGTCATGGATGTGGTGACGATCTTCCCCTTACTTTGGGAGCGAACCAGGCAGAAAATGAATTTCCTAGTCTGGGAGATAAGCTTGTTGCCTTTCTTGGTAGTGATCAAAGAGGTGGCAGTAGGTGGGGCTACCTCCGGTATCCTGTATAATGAATTACAAAAAGAAATAATGACAACATGAGGCCTTGACTCATACACAACATGTTGCCTCCACAAGTATGGCTGGCCTAATAGTACATCACAAACATCCAGAGGAGTAACATCACATAATACCTTGGCTGTGAAGGGTTTGATGTTGTAAGGAAGGTGGCACTGCTGGCGAACTCGAAGATCTCGTCCTTGGTGAAGCCACCGGATACTGTACAGTTGTGGGTGTGGTGTAGTAGGTAGGCCCAACCGCTTCACGACCTCTGCTGAAATGAGGTTCTTTTGGCTCCCACTGTCAACAATGAATTTTAGCGGCGAACCCTTCACCCACATATTTGAGTGGAAAAGACGCTCCCCCTCCTCTAGATCTTCGGGTTCATTCTTCTAGATCTTGGTGGTGGCAACAGTGGTACTGGGCTCCGCATCAATGATTTGCTTCCCTTTGCCATTCCCCTTGTCAGGTTCTAACGCAGGGTCAAAACATGCATCTGATCCGTCACTCACTTGTGTTGTGAGTGGGGCTCTTATAAAACTTACACCACTTTCCTATGTCCTTCTTCGACTTTGTGGTGTTGTTATTTTCTTGCGGCTTCGACGAGTTGTCTCGGGTCACCCCGCCTTGGCTTTGTCCTTTGGTCTTCAGATTCGCAGATCCAAAATCTTGCTTCTTCTATTTGAACTTTTGCTTGATTTTGACAGCGTATCGGTACATTGTTCTGAGTGAGGAGATGTTCAGGAACTCCATCTCTTCCTGGATGTACTTGTGTATGTAGCCACAGTATTTAAGTATCAAATGTAGCTCAGAATATTTAATACCCAACTGTGTG
This sequence comes from Pinus tabuliformis, assembly GCA_031772625.1. NCBI lineage: Eukaryota > Viridiplantae > Streptophyta > Pinopsida > Pinales > Pinaceae > Pinus > Pinus tabuliformis. The sequence continues at coordinate 1,593,644,251 of CM062817.1, read as the reverse complement.
TGAAGGGTATGAAAAATGTTGGTGAACTCTGGCACATCTTGGTCCCTTCTCTGCCGCAGCGTGGTCCACTTTATGTATTTGTCTTCGTAGCTTTTGACGGGGTAATACTGCTCCTTAATGGCATTACGAAATGAATTCCAAGTGGGTGCAGCTGAAAATAGTGAGCCTGTACTCTCATCCTTCTGCTCGCAGTAGGTTTATGACCAATCCTTCACATGGGGGCCTGCTTTGAGAAGAGTGAAAACAATCTTTTCCCGACTCGAAAATTCATGAACATAAAAGTACCCATCTAGCATATTTAACCATTTATCTGCGACATTTGCGTCTATCTGACCCTCAAATATGGGGATTTCAAAATTAACTTGTACCTTAAATGGTGTGGCATTTCTAGAGTAGTTTTTGGAAGTCGATGCATCGCCTCTTAGTAGCCTCTGAAGGATCTGGGCAAATATGTCCATCATCGCGTTCCTTTGTCGCTCGAGGGCTTCTTCGAGCAAGATTTTGATAGGATCTCCTGCCCACTTGTCTTTTTTTTCATCTGCCATGAGAGGCCGTCGGGATTTGTGAGGCTAGTCTTACAAAGGTTCGACCAGTTCAAGCCCTAACTCCTTATATCCCGACCTCGTTAGGGACATGCAAAGAAAAACAAAGAAAAAGCAGACAGCTCTGATGCCACTAATCCAGATTTACACAGGAACACAACAAACTACAGAGATAACCATAAACACAGACATGCATTGGAAATAATACTTCATTTCATTAATGTAAAATACTGAAATATGCTTACAAACATAAATGGAAATAAACCAGCTAGGGCGATGGTAGCTTATCTCTGAGAAGAGATGTTGTGGATACATGCCTCTGAACTGTGTTACAATGAGGCTCAAAGGCCTATTTATTGTTGAGAAACAATGGAAAACCCTTAACATCCCAAAACCTAACCCTAGACGATGAAACGCCAAATTATGGGCCCCATTTTGAGTAAGTTGGTACATCAACTTCTCGGGGTCGTAACTTTGGCACCCGATCTTCGTTTGACACGTACAATAGCTCGTTAGAAAGATTTATCCGAGCACTACAGCTTTGGGAAGAGCAACATTCATACATGGACCCATGTTGCTCCCAGATTTCCCAAAAAACGTTGTTTAGGGCCTCAAAATAGCTTCAGAAGTTCACGACCCGAAAAACTGCTAAAAATAGTAAATTGTGCTACAATTACGGAAACTAAAAAACTGAAAGAGAGAGTCGCGCGGGTCCAAGTGGGATAGGTGGGTGGCCATAAACATCCACCTGGATCAACCATGAAGGAATGTAGTCTTCACGTCCATCTGATGAAGGGTCCATCCTTGACTTGCGGCAAGGGAAACTATCAAACGAATCATTGTATATTGATCCACACGTGTGAATATGGCGTCACAATCCTCTCCCTCTTTTTGGGAGAATCCTTGGGCCACGAAACTTGCTTTATAGTTTTCAATGCTACCATCAAATCCATGTTTGATCTTTAGTATCCACTTTGAAGTCACCATGGATTTCCCCTTCAGTCTCGACACAACATCCCATACATCAATTTTCATGATTGATTCATATTCTTCGGCCATAGAATCCTTCCAAACTTATTATTTCACAGCTTCTTCAAAGGTGGGAGGTTCAACTTGGATCATAGTGCTCATCATTGCAACATATCCCTGATATCTGCATGGCTTCATTCTTTCTCTAAATTATCTTGGAACGATAACTCGTCTCTCATCATCCTGTAATGTGTCATGGAGCCAAAGTGGCCTCTTCCTAGTAGGAGGATAACATGGAGGATGATCTAAGGGGTCCATAGGCTCCATAGGATCATCAACAATGTCAGTCTCGGATTTAGGTGCGGAAGGACCATCTAAAATATCCATATCATCATTCTTCTTCTTAGGAGGAGGAGATGGAGGAACATCCCTTGCTTTTCCAAGGGAAGCATCTTCATTGAATATTACATCCCTGATAATGTCAACCTTCCTTTGACCAGGAATATATATTCTAAATGCCTTATCATTTTCACAATATCCAACAAACATACATTTTTTTCCCATGGATTCCAACTTGTTTCTTTTGTCCTTCGGTACATGGAAATATGTGGAGTAACCAAAGATATAGAGATGGCTAACATCGGGCTTGACACCTGTGAAAATTTCTTCGAGGGTCTTGTTGTCCAATGCTTGATGAGGCACCTTGTTTTGAACATATACAACATCATTCGTTGCTTCTCCCCAAAGGAAATTTGGAAAATTTTGATCATGGAGCATGTCATGAGTGCCTTCTACAATACACCTATTTTTTCTTTCAAATACTCCATTTTGTTAGGGAATAGAGGGCATAATCGTCTCCTTCTTGATACCTTCCTTCTTGAAAAAATAAATGAACTAATTCGAAAGTGTACTCTCCACCATTGTCAGACTTGAATATCTTGATTTTCTTCCCTATTTGATTTTCGACCAAAGCTTTGAACTCCTTGAACATTTCCAAGGCTCCATCCTTATGCTTCAAATAGTATATCCGTGTCTTTCTTGAAAGGTAATCAATGAAGGTGATGTAATAGATATGGCCACCAATAGAATGTATGGGAATCAAACCACATACGTCAGAATGAATGATATGGAGGATGTCATTTGTCTTGTTCTCACTAGAGGGGAATGGTTCCCTTGTCTTCTTCCCACTAGCACAACCTTGACATACTCCATCATGTTGGGCTTGAACATCAGGAATACCATAGACTAATTTCTTCAATTTCAGAGCATAATCATAATGTAGATGGGCCAGTCTTCTATGCCATAGTTCTCTTAGATTAGTTGTATCATGGAACAATTCTATAAGAGGTCTTCTAGTGACCCTATAGAGTCCTTCAAATATCGATCCCAATGTAAATAGACCTCCCATAGGTGATCCAAAATTCCAAGTAAGAACCTTTCCCCTAATGAAGGAAACCATCATCCCTTTGTCTTACAAAGCGGATATTGACACCAAATTATTCCTCAATCCTGGAAGATACATCACATCAGGGTGCACAATAGATTCCCCAGATTCCAAATGAAATTTGACAGACCCAAATCCTTTCATGGGATGAGTGGAGTTGTCTCCAAGAATAATTTTCAAATTTGACTCCCTCTCTGGAAAATTAGAGATAACTTCTTTATAACCAGAGAAATGATGAGTGGCCCCACTATCAACCAACCAACTATCCCATGAATCCGTAGGAGAGGAACTAGTAATGGCATAAATAAGAATATATTCATATTGTTTCCCAACATTACTTTCATACCTGGAGCATCTTGACTTATTTTTAGGATGATGATCTTCTTAATAGTCACTTGGAGCATCTCTTATTATTCTTTCATCTCTTCCTTTACGATTATCTGTTCGGTCATCTCTTCTTCTTCAATCATCAAACATGTTTTTGTTGCTTCTAGTGTTGTAGCATGAAGCATTTTTCCTCTCGAGGAAATCTCAAGGATAATGACCTTTTTTGTGACAATTTTAGCATTCAATATGAGATGATGTTCTATCATTACTTCTCTTTGCATCTCTAGGTGGAGGATTTCTTGAATTTGATGGACCTATTTTTCCTTTCTTCTTTTTGTTTGAGTGAAAAATGAAGCGGGCTCTCCCTCTTCCTACCTTTGAATCTTACCTCTTGATATCATCCTTGATTCTTCTTGAGTGAGATTTCCAACAATCTCATAAAATGATGGGAAGGAATTGTTTTTTCTTATAGTATTAATGAAGGTTTCCAAAATGGGAAGGATACCTTTAACAGTCACAATCACCAATTCCCTATCAAACACAATTTCCCCGACTATTTATAATTGATCTCTAAGATGATATATCCTCATAATGTAGGATTACACAGACTCTCCCTTGCTCATCTTCATGTCTTTGAGTTGATATTTCAAGGAGATGATTTCATTCAAATTATTGACTTCATACATTTCAGTTATCATATATACATATCCTTAGACCTTCTCAAAATTCAAACTTATGCAAGTAGATTATCTTGTAAACCATCACCTATAATTTTCTTTTCTTTTAACTCACCTTTATTGTGCTTGTTTTTGACAACAACGGAAGCATTCTACGGAGGCTCAAGTACTTTTCCTTTAATGAAGTCCAAAACATCATTGTTGTCGGCTATGATTTCCAACCTGACTTTCCATGCAACAAAGTTAGATGAGTCACCCAACTTCTCATGTTCCTTGAAGAAAGAGGAAGACATATTGACTTTGATTATATAAGCTCCTTCAATTTTCCAAAGATGATTGCTTCAATGTTTGTATCCTTTTGGGCTTGTTCTTCACCTTAGCTCTGAAACCATGTTAATTTTCACACTGCTCTATGTTGTTTCAAGTAATTTTAGCCCAATTCAATATTTCAATTACACATTAGGGGATTTTTGATGTCTAAAATGGGCCTCCTAAGGAAATTATAAAATAATAGTGGAAATAATAATAGATTACATCTTCAAATTTTAGAGGGAAAAAAGACAAAACTATTTTTTCAACTTATCTCTGTATGGGTTTACTCAAATTCTAGCGGAAACACTTGTTGGATGCGGAATTTGATTCCTCATCCAAGGAGTACCCATGTTTCATACTTTAGATGGACCCTACTACACAAAAAATGAGAAATACATGAAAAATGTGATTGCAATCACGTTTTTTCATGTATTTCTCATTTTTTGTGTAGTATGGTCCATCGAAAGTATGCAACATGGATACTCCTTGGATGAGGAATTAAATTTTGCATTCAATGAGTAATCTCGCTTGAAATTTTAGTAAAAACTTAGGGAAATAAGCTGAAAAAGCGAGTTGAAAAAGCTATTTTATTATTTTATTATTTTTTAATCTTTGTACTTTTTTACTCCAAAAATGGTGAATCATCCCCCATGGTTGACATCATCATCTTGAATCCTATTGGTTCTTATAAAGTTTATTTTGGTTGTACATTTTTCTTAGGAGGCCCATTTTAGACCTCAAAAATTCCCTAATGAATATTTTCAATAACAATTAATATTTCAAACCATCAACAGTAATTGAAGATAGAAAAATAAATGAAATGGTAAAGGAGGCAATCAACACATCAACAAGAGACATCAAGTTTGGTCAAAGACCAGGGAAAAACCCCACAAGGGGGAAAACCCTTTGAAATTCTTCTTCTATTAGATTTTCATAAAATGTTCAGTAGAGAGTACAATGAGCGCAATACAAAATCTTCCAACAAAAATTTACCCAATAACATTTATAAATATGTTCCCAACATCAATATATATCAAAGGAAACTTTTTCTGTATGCGGTCAACTGCGGTCAGCTTCGGTCAACTGTCAAAATTTTTCCCTAGTTTCTAGTTGCACTTAGGAAGAGACATGTCTGTGACTGAGAGCTTCTAGTCACTCCCTTTAGATTGCAAGCCGACGACTACAGTCAAATTTTTCCTTTGACAAGCTTGCGACTGTAACCCAAAACCTTAGAAACACGCACGAGCTTCGGTCCCTGTAATCTCGGAACTGTGCGAACCAATTTCCTTAATCCTGCCTTAGACCTATGTGAACCAATCAATGAAGAAGAAAAGAAGAATATGCCTGGTGATGTCCAAATGAGCTTGAGGTCACTTGTGTCTGTAGGCTTTCAAGGGTGACCAATTTCTTTTTAGGGCCAACTTGTCCAAATGTGCATATGTGTGATTTTCTTCATAATATCGCTTTCCCTTATCCAATTTGAGTGCTTCAATAGTCAAAATTGGTCCTTCTGAAAAGAGGAATATAGTTCCATGTTTGGAATTTGTCACTAAGCTACCAAAATTAACAATTTACGCTTATGAAATATCATAGGGGACTCAAGTATTTGTTTGATTAACCTAAGTTGAATGCAATGCAAGTTAGGTGGCTAGCCATACTTAGCGAATTCGACTTTGAAATAAAGTACCTCAAAGGAAAAGAAAACAAGGTTACTAATGCATTGTGTATAAGGATCCAATTAAATCACGTGGAAACCATAATCTCTTATGGATTGTACCTAGAAGAATGGGTCAAACATGCACGACATCATGATGAGAAATATCAGTAGATAAAGGAAAATCTATAACAAGATAGTGAGAGTGGAAAGGATGAAGAATATCATCTCACGAATGGTGGTCTAGTTAGATTTTAGAATAGAATCTATGTGCCAAACAATGATGATTTGAAAAGGCTCATAATGAGAGAGTTCCACGCTAAGCCATATTCTGCCACCCATGATACCAAAAGACCCTCATGGTCATTTTTATTTATTTATTATTGGCCTAATTTGAAAAGGGAAGTAGTTGATTCTATTACTAAATGCATGGAGTGTTAGAAAGTGAAGGTTGAATGTGAACACCAAATAGGTTTATTGTAGCCTATTACCATTCTGAAATGAAAGTGGGAAGTGATATCCATGGATTTCATTACTAGATTTCCAAGGACCTCGAGAAAACATGATGTAATTATGGTGATAACTGAGAACTTGACCAATGTGACTCATTTTGTAGTAGTCAATTCCACCAATTCAGCCAGTGAGGTGACTCAAATCTTCATATAGGAGATTGTGAGGTTGCATGGAGTTCCCAAGAAAATTATTTAGGATATAAATGCCAAGTTCACTTCAAGGTTTTAGAAGGAACTATTTGCAAGCTTGGGGACTGAATCAACCTTCAATACAACTTATCATCCACATACGAATGGAAAAATATAGAGTACAAATAGAATCCTCAAAGACATGTTGATGATGTATGTGATGCATCAACCAAAGAAGTGGGAAGAGTATCTTCCACTTGTAGAGTTTTCCTACAACAATGGATACTAAGAATCTCTAAGTATGAGCTTGTTTGAGGCACTTTATTGAAGGAATTGCAAAGTGATCCAGTTAATAGGGTCCTTATTGGGCCTAATATGCTAAAAGAGATGGAGTAGGAAATGCAAATCATGAAGTAGAATTTAATGGTAGCACAACATGCATACAAGTTATGTGGATCAGCATAAGGTGCATAAGAAATTCTAAGTTGGGGAAAATGTTTATTTGAAAGTTAGAGTGAAGAAAATTTCCTTGAAGATTGGATCATGTACCAAGTTGGAACCACTGTTTTGTGGGGTTTTTGAGATACTTGAAAAAATTGAGTCAGTGGCCTATAGGCTAGCCTTACCCCCATTAGTAAAAGGTCATGATGTTTCCCATGTTTATTTTCTTAAAATATATGTACATGACTCTAATCATGTGATTGGTTGGTATGTGCTACAGGTAGAAGTAGAGGGAGAGCTTCAACCAGAGCCAATAAGCATCCTAGACGGAAGGAGACTCATGCTCCAAAATCAAGCAATAGATCAATTCAAAGTGAAGTGGAGGCACTTTGGGCTTGAGGAAGCCACTTGGGAAATGGATGATTCAATGAGGGAAACATATCCTTTTTGTTTCTTTGTTGAAGAAAACGTATATAAATTTGTAAATATTGTAAAAAGCTATATATAAATATATAAAGCTCCATAAACAATATGTTTGTTTTAAGCATGTATTTTGTGTTGTATATGGGAAAACAACATCGAGGACTGTGTTCCCCAAGGGGGAAGTGTTTGTGACAATCCAAATTATTTTACACCCATACATACAATGTAGATATTTGATATAAAAAAATGGGTTGAGTCAAGGGACATAGATTCTAGAGGTCAAGGAGGTTACTTGCTAGCGACATTTTTAAGGTTTCCTTACAACAGGAATCTGAGCTAGTTCATACAACTGACAAATGTGTAAAAAGGGACAATTTATATTTTATTATCAGCTGGAAACAAAGGAAAAAATGTGCTTCTTGCAGTAGCAAATAAGGAAACAAGGAAAATACCTTAAAGAGGAAAAATGGGCAAGATTCCTCATAAGGTGTGTTGGCCACCCACTACAACAAACTAACCAAAAATAAACAAACTGGGGTATACATAGGTAGGTGACACCTTTTGATGGGTTGAAAATATTTTGGAAAACAGAGGTAATTGTTTGAAGGTTACACAAAGGGTAGAAAGGAAAAGATGATTTGAGCAGTTGGGAACTGTGCAAGGAGATAAAGAAGAAGATAATTCGAATAATTTTGGAAGGAAGAAAAAAAGAATGTAGAAGCAAGATAGAGATAGATCAGGAGGACAAGGAGGAACACAGAGGAGCAAAGAAATGAAATTTTTTTTGGTTGGAAAGAAGGTAGGAGGAATGAATCCGGGTGAGGAATCAATGACCTATCAATTCCCTGCTAGCTAGAGGGTGGATATGTTTTTTCTCTAAGTTCCCTTAGGGTTGGGGTGGAGGATTGTACTTAGATTCCTAGAAAGAGAATTTTTGAAGGCTTTCCTTTTTGTAGTTTGGTTTTATAATGGGCTATAGAGTCCCCAAGTTGTGTGGAACCATTGTGTTGTAATTGAAGAGTGGAGGTAATAGGCCTCTGGATTTCCCCTATGCTATTGTTAGTTACCTAAATATTTGGTGGGTAGAGGTCGGAGAACCTCTAAAATCCTTGCTTCAACTATCAGGGTCCATCCCTAACCCCTTTATTTATGTAATAAGCCCAATGGGCCGAGTCAGAGTCATAGTTAGTTAGAGAGTCAATAAATCTTGCATCAATATTTGTAAGCAATTGACTTGCATTAGAGAAAAGGGACCACAATTAGTTGTGAATGGTCCATAATTAAAAAATAAAGTGGTTAACCCGTGTTATGCAAGGGACCACTAGTAGTTAGGGTTTTGGATGTCATTTAGCTATAAATAGTCTTAGTTAGTAAGGAAAATATCATCGACTCTTATTGTAATCGAGCTCTGCTCTATTGGGGGTTGCCCCCTCGAAGAGGCAAGTGAACATTGAATTTGTTTCTGAATAATAAAATACTTTGCAGTTTTTCTCATTTCATGTGATAATTTTGTATTCTGGGCTATATTTCTTCGTATTTCTGGTATTTTGAATTTCTTGCAGGTCAAGAGCATAACAAGTGGTATCAAAGCACTTTCCAGGGCCAGTTGTACCTCCAATTTTTGTAAAACTTTTTTCAGGCTAGAGATGTGCCCCAGCGTCTTTAAAATACAAGATTTGTCGTTGAGCACATAAACCTGCGAATTTGGGGAGGCATGCACGCAGGAACTACAAGAGGTGGTCACACTTGTTGGACTCCCTTGTAAGCCTTATGGGTACCCCTTCGAGTAGTAGCGCATTAGAAAAAACCGCGCATGAACTACACTTCCACGTACCCATGGGTATATCGGTATCGGAAGCCCCCTAGGCTCACCTGAAACCTATCCTTAGATAATTCATTGGTCATCTTGCTACTACAGTACACTCATAACAACACTAGAGGAGATTACTCGCACATACAATAGGGTAGTCGGGTAGTACGACTAAGGGTACGGTCAATCCTCCTTAGTTAGCACCCTGAAATATTAGGGTGAGTGCTATTGTTAGACCCTTGCATATATTGCGATCTATAACACCTGAAACTCCTTTGTGACCATAGTTCCCTCTGCTATCTGAAGATCGCCCTCTACCTTATCTTCCATATCAGATCTAACAGTTGGGGTTTAACCTCCATCGTAAAACTCAGATTCAACAGTTGGGGTTTTCACAGTGCATATCCTACTCTTTGTGTAGTGAGGGTTTTGGCCACCATAGTTCAGATCAAATTGTCGCAGCATATTCAGCAATAGCAAGACCTTGGGGTTTCTGTTACTACAATCTAGGCCCGATTTTCATAGGACATTGGGCAGTATCGAACTTTCTCGAATGCGGCCACTGCAATATTGATCAGTGGGGAGTAAAACTCCTTTCAAAGTATAAAAAAATAAGAGTTTTAGAACATCCCAAGACGCTTGCAAGAGACTTAGCCCATAAGCTTCAGGACGATGAGCTGGTCGCAGTGGTACCATTCACTTGTAAGCCCCCAATTTTTTGGCAGTCCCAAATTTTTTCTCGACAGGAATTCAAGTGACCCACGCCATTAGACTCCCGAGATCGCTCTCTTTCCAAAAATAATTCTCTTGAGTAATTGACTGAGATTGGTGTATGCTAGGTACCATATCTCAAGTTATGGCCGCTGAGAAGGTCGACCACCTTGAAAAAAGGTTCAACGAATTCCAGAACCATATTACCAAACAAATCTCACAACTAGAAAAGCTTATAACAAAGCCTCATCGGGAGGAGCCTAGTGTTGAAACACACATTGACAGAGAATCCAAACATCACATTCACTTCCATGGAAATCACCACCATTTCAACCACCAAACACCCAAGTTGGACATGTACAAATTTGATGGCTCTAACCCTGCAATATGGGTAGCACAAATGGAACAATATTTCTCCCTTAATGATATCTGCGAAGATGAAACTAAACTACATGTGGGAGCCCTTTACTTGGACCAAGAGAGATGGTAATGGCATCAAAAATGTTATACAGGGAGTGCAACTTGGAACTTGTTCTCAAAATCCATGTGTAATCGCTTTGACTAGGAATATAATTTTTTGGGATGTCTCACTAAGCTTCGGCAAACTGGAACAGTAAAGGACTACATTGAAGACTTCGAGAAATTGGCCATCAGAATTGATGGTCTAGGAGATGAATTCTACTTGGAGTGTTTCATTAGTAGCCATCCAAGCCCATGTCTGGATGCACAACCCAACTGCTTGGTTAGACGCATGCCACAAGGCCTTGGATGTGGAAATCACCTTAAATTCCCAGTCCAATTGTCCAAATTTAGTCACCAAGACAATCCCACTGAGGCTTAGGGCCCCACCCAAATACTTAAGGTTCAAAAGGTGTCATCAACAGAAATGGCCAAAAGGAGAAAACAAAGATTGTGCTACTACTGTGATGACAAGTACTTCCATGGACAAAAATGTAAGGAACCAATATTCTTTCAAATTTATGCTATTGATAACAGCTCAACAGATGAAGCTCCATCCCTTAAGGTTCCTGAGGAAGAAGCGAGGGAAACCCAAACCAACAATGATCTCATAGTTACGCCAGATGAGTCATTTATATCACTACATGCCTTGGCTGGCATTTCTTCACCTCAGACTCTCAAAATCAAAGGATTTATTAAACATCGACCTATAGTGGTATTGATTAATAGTGGAAACACTCATAGCTTTATCCATAAGAGAGTCATATAATTTATTCATTTATTTGTGTAGGTGGTATCTAATTTCCAAGTCCTTATCGCTGATGGGGACCATGAAATGTGAAGGTCACTGTGAAAATATTAAGCTTTAGATGGGAGACTACCACCTAAAGACCCACATGTTTTTTGTTGAAATGGGTGGTTGGGACATTGTCCTAGGTGCAAAATGGCTTCGCACATTGGGCCTTATCAAAAAGGATTTCCAGGAGTTATATATGAGCTTGAAGCAGAACGACCACATTCATACATTAAGATACATTAAGGGGACTCTAGGCAGGTGCTCCTACTATCATCAGCTCACATCAAATGGAAAATCTTTTTAAAAAGGGCCATCATGGAGTAGTCACCCAATTTAATGCCATCTAGGCCATTGAATACACTACTCCTCATATTCATCCTCAGATGAAACAGGTATTAGATCGCCATCGGTAGGTCTTTGACAAACCTAAAGAGATTCCACCCTCTAGGGGTGAACATGATCATAGCATCCCTTTGGTCCTGGGTGCCCAACCACCTAATGTCCGATCATATCAATATCCTTTTGCCTAAAATAATGAAATTGTAAAAATCATCAAGGAAATCCTCGAACATGGTGTTATCTGTCCTAGCATCAACCCTTATTCATCTCCAGTGGTAATGGCTCTAAAGAAATATGGAGAATGGCACATGTATCTGGAATTTTGAGCCCTTAACAAGCTCACTCTCAAGGACAAATTTCCTATTCTAGTTGTCGATGATCTTCTTAATGAACTGCATGGTGCTCAATTCTTTACCAAGATAGACCTCTGCTCGGTCTACCACCAAATCCACATGAAGGAAGTAGACATTCCCAAGACTTCCTTCTGAACTCATGAAGGCCATTATGAATTCTTGGTCATTCCATTTGGTTTTGTAATGCTTCATCTACTTTTCAAAGCCTCATGAACCACCTGCTGAAACCATATCTCTGAAACTTTGTCTTGGTCTTCTTCGATGACATTCTCATCTACAGCATAACCTCAGACAAACATCTTCAACATGTAGACCATATATTGCAACTTCTCTGAGTGCTCTTTTGGAGTGGAAGAAGTCGAGTATGTGGGACACATTGTGGGTCATAAAGGAGTGAGGGTTGATCCATAAAAGATTCAAGAAATGCAAGATTGGACCCAACCAAAAACCTTGAAGAGTTAGAGGGGATTCTTGGGTCTCACTGGCTACTATCACAAATTTGTCCGCAATTATTGACACTAATCCAAATGGATCCTAGAATACTCTCTAAGTCTTTAAAATCATTCAAAAGACCAAAACAATCGCATAAGGAAAACCTATGGAAAAGTCGGATTACACTATCAGCAGCCAAAAACACCAAGAAACAGTGGAAAACAGGCTGATAGGAGGCGTGAATAGTGAATGCACAGTAGCCGTCAGATCTGGCCGATCAACGGTCCAGATCCAATCGGTGGTGGCAATCGGCAGATATTAGCGCAGACCTTGTTCAACTTGCGATGGCGATCGGCGAAGTCAACGAGGACCGTCGATCAAGCACGTAGATTGACGGCCCATGTTGCATCGCCAAATCGCAATAGACAAACACAATGGCGCAGGGCTTATACACATGTATATGTGTGATGCGATTAGCCGAACCCGATAATATTATAAACCATATTCGATATAATTTGAGTTCAAAGAAACAACAATCTCCTTTGTATTTGCATATTTTGTTTATTAAACGAAATACAAAGGACAAAGCGTCGATGCAATAAACCAGACCTAAAAGGGTTTATTAATGCCATTGAACACTATTTCAAGTCTGATAAAGCGGGATTTTCAATGTTTTTAATGTTTTTTTCAATACAAAGGGAAAGCACGATAAGTGAGATTTCGGGAGGCCAAAGGTGGTAAGTAGTTTGGGTCGGGCTCCGCTCAATCCCATACAGAGGCTACCACGTGTCTAGGCTAAGGAGAGAGGAAACCACCCTCATCAAGTGGTTAACCTTTGTATGAAAGAGTGGCCCAAAATGAACCACAGCCGTTGGATCTGGATCTCCCAGATCAACGGTTGAGATGCGATAAGCAGCCTAAAGGTGGACACGATAGGAGAAGAGGACGCGATTATGAATATTTGAAGTCCAGATGAACAGTGTTTTGGAGGATTTTCCGTGTTTTTGTAGCATTTCTCCATGTTAATGAAAAATGACCGTTTCAAGGATTTCAAAGGTCCGATGCACTCATCCGTTGCAGAATAGGTGTCCACCTCCCCTAAAGGCGTTATACAATGATTATTTAACGTTAGAAGAAGGATTCGAGCGGACAGAGGCCGGGAGACAGAAAGCCGAGAAGAGGAAACGAGCAGGAAGAGCAGATTGGCTTTAAAGCCATAGAAGACAGAAACAAAGGCAGGAAGTATTGAAAGCAGTGCTAAGATAGAGCAATAGAGACAAAGAGTGATAGAGTGAGTCTGTGTACTCAAAGAGGCTTGAGAGGTTCAAGTAAAACTCTTGCTGTTGTATCTGTTATGTGAGGCTCAATTTGAGCTCACTGTTGTAAAACTCTACTTTTGAAGACATAATAGAGAGGCCACCACTGAAGGCTGGACCAGGAGATGTAGCCCAGGAGTTTTGGGTGAACTCCATATTAAAATTGTTATGTTTATGTGTGTTTTCTATTATGCTTCTTTACTGCCTCATTGTCTGTGTATTTCGCAATCTTATCGATCCATTGCATAAAATAAAATAGGCAATCCATGCACATGAGTTTGTAATACCTTATTAATTGTCTTAGATCTCATTATCAGATCAAGTGGTATCAAAGCTTTAGGTTGCTAAGGTTAGACAAGCTTGTGTTGGATTGATGAATGATAACTAGATCAAAGCTTAAATTAGCAGAAGGAGAACTGGTTGAAGCTAACCCAAAAATAGGAAGAGTCTATCCTAGGAGGAAAATGTCAGAAGAAAATCCCATGGAATCAGACTCTCAGTTCATGGACTGTTTCATGACCATGAGAGCCATGGTAGAAGAGATGTATCGAGAATTTAAGAAAGGTCGAAGTGAAGATTCTTCAACCTCCAAACAAGACAAAGGAATAGAGGAATCTCTTCTAGATGACCATTCTGAAGGCAAAGGGAAAGGAAAAGAGACTCCTCTAACAACCCCTGCTGATAGCCCTGAAAATAAAAAGAAGAAAACATCTTTGATTAAGTTAGATGTAAAATTTGATTTGCCAATATATGATGGAGAATTAAATGCAGTGAAGCTAGATAACTGGATTAGACAGATTGATGTGTATTGTAGGGTGTAGAATATTGATTTAGACAAGAGTAAAATTCAACTGGCCAGCCTACGCCTTGGAGGAACTGCCTCGGTATGGTGGGAAGGCAGGACACAAGCTGATTTGAAGAAGCATGGTAAAATTCTTTCTACTTGGAGTGAATTTGTTTCTGCCATTAAAAAACAATTCTATCCACTAGCTTATATGCAGCAAGCTATGATGAGTTGGCAAACTCTTCACCAATTAAAAGGGCAAAGTGTACAAAGCTACACCCAAGAATTTAGAAAAAGAGCTTTAATTCTAGGCATTTCTCTAGACTCACCTGAAACTTTGCTGAAGTATATAGGTGGTCTACATAGCTATTTGAGGCACACCATTCTCATGTTTAACCCTACTAGCATAGATGAGGTATCATTTCAGGCTACACATCCAGAGGCTAGAGGCAAGAATGTGAACCCAGAGATTGGGGGATCATCAAAACCCACTACAAGCAAAAACAAGGAAAAGAGGAGCAGAAATGGAAAGAGAGGAAGACAAACGATGTACAAAAAGACAAACCTTCATGCTCTCACTGCAAGAAGGATGGAAATGATGATGAACATTGTTGGTCTTTGCATCTGGAGCTAAAACCCAAGAAGTTCGATGGTAAGAAGAAGAAGACTGCTGCTGCTGTACAGAAAGATTTGGGGTCAGACTCAGGTGATGAAACAACAATCACAACCACAGGTATAAAAGGTAAAAATTCTAAAGCATCTACTAGTAATTCTGCACAATCTAATGATAATGAAGAAAATGAGAGGAAAAGACATGAGCTTTTTCATATTAGAGTTATTTCCAAGCATCAAAATATTGATACTTTATTTGATAGTGGCTCACAAGTAAACTTGATTTCTAAAGCAATTGTAAAGAAATTGGGACTACTAACCACACCTCACAAGAAGCCATATCCATTAGGTTGGGTATGTGATAAAGCAAAGCTACAAGTGACTAGACAATGTAAACTTAGGTTTTCTTTTGGGTCAGCGTTTGTAGATGAGGTTGAGTTAGATATAGTTCCCTTGGATATATGTGGCATTGTTTTAGGAAGTCCTTACTTGTATGATAGAAAAGCCATTTTCTATAGAGCTGAAAATAAGTATCAACTCACAAAAGATGGAATAGAATATATTGTAAGAGCTCATCAGCTCAAAAATAACTACACTCTCATTAACTCATGGCAGATGAAAATAATTGTAAATTCATGCCAGCAATTTTTACTAATGGTTGTAAAGGAAAATACCCTTGATAAAACCAATGTATTTGAAGGCTGTGATGCTAAACAGAAAGTTGATTTAGAAAGAGTTGTTTCAGAATATGCTATCCTATTTCAAGAACCTAAAGGTATGCCACCCAAAAGGGAAATTGTACGTGATATTAATTTGCAGCAAGATGCTCCATTGCCTAATATCGAAATGTACAGGTTATCCACTTTAGAGAATGCAGAGATCAAGAAGCAGGTACAGGAGTTGCTTGACAAAAGATTCATAAGGCCAAGCACATCACCATGCAGATCTCCAATCGTGTTGGTGAGAAAGAAAGATGGTTCATGGAGGATGTGCATTGATTACCAAGCACTGAATAAAATAACGATCAAGAATCGTTATCCTCTTCATCGCATAGATGATCTATTAAATTAGTTGAAAGAAGTTGTTTACTTTTCCAAGTTGGACTTGCGTAGTGGCTACCATCAGGTCATAGTTGCAGAACAAGATGCATGGAACACTGCTTTCAAAACAAAGCAAGGGCTATATGAATGACTGGCTATGCCTTTTGGCTTAACTAATGCTCCTACCACTTTCATGAGAGTTATGAATGATGTACTCCGACCTTTTATTGATTATTTTGTAATTGTATATTTAGATGACATTCTTGTTTTCAGTAAAACATGGGAAGAACATTTGAAGCATGTAAAGCGGACTCTAGATGTTTTGAAAAAAGAAAATCTCTATGTTAAATTATCAAAATGTGAATTTTGAAAATCATCTTTAAATTATTTGGGTCACATTGTAGGGGGTCATGAATTGAAGATATATCCCTCTAAGGTTGAAGTCATTATAAACTGGCCTAAACCCAAATCTGCTATAGAAGTTAGAAGCTTCCTAGGAGCAACACAATATTGGAGGAAGTTTATTGCTAATTTTTCCTTGATTGCATGTTAGGTCCCTATAATACTATTGATTACCCCATTACTATTGTAGTTGTATCCCTTATTAATATTGTTGTGCCCCTATTGTCCCCATATTGTTATTATTGTGCCCCTTAAAATCCCTCTATTGTTATTTTTGTGCCTTTATATTATTATTGTTAGGTCGGCTGGGTTATATTGTGACTCCTTAGACTCCTATATATAGAAAGGAGGTTTTTTCATTTGAATCATCAAAGAATCATTCATTTGTGTAATGTAAAGGAGGTTGCCCCCTCTAAGAGGCTGAATTCTAAGGCATTGATCTATCTTTTCTATCTTTTTGTGAGTTGGTTTCATAACATTTGGTATCAAAGCTTTAGATTCTAGGGTTTTGCTGCTCCAAATAGGTCATCGTGGAATTTTCGCTATAACTTTTTACCTTTTTTTTGTGACATTTCAAAAGTGAAAAAAAAAAACCTATTTGAGAAGAAATCGCACTGAACCTCGTATATGAATTTCAGAGCTTTTCGCGCTATATTTGCGGAGATATGATCTGAGGAAGTTGGTATTTTTGCAGACTCCTGAATTACATTCCAAACAGGTGACCTGGGAAAAATCGTCATAACTTTCTCTCTGAGAATCGGATTGAAATTTCGTAAGAAGGTATAGAAAGAGAACGGACTGTAGTTTCTTGTATATATTTTTTAGAGCCAAAGGTCGAAACAGGGACACGTGGCATGTCGTACAAGTTCGCTCTACTGAACTAGTCTATAATCAGGTCACTGTGGAAGATTTGGCATAACTCTTCCTTGGAGAATCCAATTTGGATCAGACTGGTGGCATTGGAAAGAGGACACAGAGGGATACTACAGGTCACAATTTCAGAACTGGATGATCCAAAATTACAGAGATACATCAAAGGCAATATCGAGCTCCTACAAAGTGAAAAAAGGTGTGTAGATTTTTTTAAATTTTTGCTTAAGCTTGGTTTGAAAAATTATTTTGAAGGAATTAAAAGGGAATAGTAGAGCATTATTATTGGTAACTGATGCCCCGAGGAAAGAAAATGCAAACACCTAGTAAGCAACCTGAAAGCTCTAGCATGACTCATGAAGAAGAGGAAGAAATGCTACATGATATATCAAAATTACAAGACCAAGTGCAACAAATGTCACTCTCACAAAAGCTAACAGAAGCTAAGATAAATGGTGTGGAGTCTAAGATCAAGGGCGCGGAAGCTAAGATTAATGGCATGGAAGCTAAGATGGATGATTTGAAGATAGATTTGAAGACAAATTTGAAGAAAGACATGGCATATTTGAAGACAGTTTTGACAAATTTTCTATAAGAAATACTTACTAATGGTGAAAGGATAGTAAAGGAAACTCATGATGCGAACAAAAGAAATGTTAATCATGATTTCATAGACTCTAATTGTGGATCGAAGACCCACCATATTCCAAAAATCGATATGAGGAAGTTTGATGGCAAGGATCCCGCAACATGGATATTACAGATGGAGCAATTCTTCGATCTCAATAATGTGCAAAACACACAAAAGGTACATATTGCAACTTTATATTTGGAACCAAATCAGTTTTTATGGTATCAATGGCTTTTCTCTCATAAACAAATTATCACTTGGGCAATTTTTACGGAAGAATTGATAGCACATTATGAGGATACAAAAAGCAACACTTTTTTTAGCCAATTGATAAGTCTCAAACAAAAGGGTTCAATAATGGAGCACATTGAGGAGTTCCAAAAATTGAACATAAGGGTAAAAAATATTCCAGAGGAGCATAGGATTGATGTGTTCATAGGGACTTTAAAGGATAATATCCAACATGATGTTCGCCTTTGGGAACCTGATTCATTAGAGAAGGCATTCAGGTTAGCAAGAAAAATGGAAAGCAAAATTATGGCAACCAGGAAGCATACCACTCACAACTATAAAGATGGAAGTGTTGTTGCCCTAGTCTTCCACAACCTATAAGGTTGACACCACAACAATTGGAAGAAAAAAGAGCAAAAGGGCTTTGTTACAGTTGTGATAGCAAATACACTAAAGGTCATAAGTGTGCTGAGAAGAAATTATTCTACATAGATTGTGAAGAGGAAGAAGAAAAGGAGCAAGAAAGGTCAAAAGAAGAGGATATACTCCAGGAACAAAGCCTAGATAAAGAAGAAATGAATCCGACCATATCTTGTAATGCATTGGCTGGAATTACCACTCCTCAAACCATCAAGATAGAAGGACAAATCAAGAAGAAAAAGGTAATAGTGTTGATTGATTCAGGAAGTACCCACAATTTTATTCATTGTAAGGTAGCAAAAGAATTGAATTGCTTCCTATATCCAGCACCAGAGTGTCAAGTGATTGTTGCAAATGGAGGAACAATAAATTTCTCTGGAAAGTGCCATAATATCAAGCTATCCATGGGAGAATATGTATTGACTAGCCCAATGCTTTCCATTCCAATGGGAGGTGCTGATGTTGTACTAGGAGTCCAATGGCTACAATCCTTGGGTACAATAGCTTTTAATTTTCAAGAACTTTTCATGAAATTTTTTGCGGAAGGAAAGGAAGTTGAATTAAGGGGTATTGCAGGGAAACAGGAAAGATAATCAGCTCTAATGGTATGACAAAGCTTCTAAAAAAGGAACAAAGAGGTGTAATTGCACAATTATGTTCGCTAGATGTTTCCACATCGAATCATCTATTTCTCCAGATCTCCAAAAAGTCTTGGACAATCATTCCAAGGTATTTGAGACTCCCAAAGGTCTCCCACCTATTCGTGATCATGATCATGCTATTCATCTGATTCCAGGAAGTGTTCCTCCAAACATCAGGCCGTACAGATATCCCTATGCCCAAAAGAGTGAAATTGAACGTATGGTTGCAGAAATGCTAGAGGCTGGTATAATTCAACCTAGTCAAAGTTCTTTCTCTGCTCCAGTAGTATTGGTGCACAAGAAGGATGGATCATGGCGCATGTGTCCGGATTATAGGGAGCTCAACAAGCTCACTATTAAAGATAAGTTTCCCATTCCTGTCATTGATGAATTACTGGATGAATTGCATGGATCAATTTACTTCACCAAGTTGGATCTTCGTTCAGGATATCATCAAATCAGAATGAAGACTGAAGACATTCCGAAAACAACATTTAGAACTCATGAGGGTCATTATGAATTTTTGGTCATGCCTTTTGGCCTTACCAATGCACCTTCTACATTTCAAGGTTTGATGAATTCCATTTTCAAACCATTCCTTAGAAAATTTGTGTTAGTATTTTTTGATGATATACTAATCTACAGCAAGTCTTGGAAGGATCATGTTGAACATGTTGACAGGGTGCTACAACTATTGGAGGAGAAACAATTATATGCAAAAAGATCCAAATGTTTCTTTGGAGTACAAGAGGTGGAATATTTGGGTCATATTGTATCTCATGAAGGAGTTAAGGTAGACCCTAGCAAAATTAAAGCCATTAAGGAATGGAAAATCCCCACATCCATAAAGCATCTGCGAGGATTTCTCGGGTTGACAGGGTATTATCGCAAGTTTGTTAAGAATTATGGGAGAATAGCAGCACCTCTAACAACATTATTGAAGAAAGATGCATTTTCATGGACTCCAGAAGCAACAAAGGCCTTCGAACATCTTAAAGAGGCAATGTGCCAAGCACCGGTCTTAGCTACACCGGACTTCACAAAAACCTTTATTGTGGAATGTGATGCTTCAGGAAATGGAATTGGTGCTGTTTTAATGCAAGATGAAAGACCCATTGCTTTTGAAAGTCGTCCAATCAAGGGAAAGTTTTTACACAAAGCTATTTATGAGAAGGAAATGTTGGCAATACTCCATGCACTTAAGAAATGGCGACCCTACCTAATGGGAAGACACTTCAAGGTAAAAAAGGATCATGATAGCCTTAAATACTTTTTAGAACAAAGATTATCCTCTGAAGAGCAACAAAAGTGGGTCACAAAGATGTTGGGTTATGACTTTGAAATCATCTACAAAAAAGGGAAGCAAAATGTGGTGGCAGATGCACTCTCAAGAAAGGATGAGGATGTGGAAGCATTGTTGTGCGCCATTTCTATTATCCAACCAGATTGGATAAACGAAGCAAGGGAGGAATGGAAGAATGATGAAGAAGTGTGGCACTTATTTGAAAGTTACAACAAGATTCCAGTACATCTGATACATTTAGCTGGCAAATGATTCGTTATGGTACAAAGATCGCTTATACCTCTGTAAGAATTCCCAGCTAAAACAAAATATTCTTATGGAATTGCACACTTCTCCCTTAGGAGGGCACTCAGGATTTTTAAAAACTTACCACAGGGTTAAGAAGGAATTTTTTTTGGGATGGCCTTAAATCAGATATTCAAAAGTTTGTGGTGGAATGTTTGGTTTGCAAACAAAATAAAGTTGAAACAATTAAGACCCTGGGTCTATTACAACCTTTATCCATTCCAAGCCAATGTTGGGAGGAGGTTTCAATGGATTTTATCACAGGTTTACCCAAGTCTGAGGGAAAGAGTGTCATCATGGTGGTAGTTGACAGACTTACCAAGTATGCACACTTTTGTGCATTATCACATCCATTTAAAGCCAGTACAGTGTCTACTGCATTTATGGAAACAATTCAAAAGCTACATGGAAACCCAAAGATTATTGTAAGTGATAGAGATCCCATTTTCACTGGAAATTTTTGACAGAATTATTTTCTTGTCTTGATACTCAGTTAGCTCATAGCTCATCTTATCATCCTCAATTCTGATGGGGAAACTGAGATAGTAAACAAATGTTTGGAAGGATATCTTCGTTGCTTTGTATCTGATAAACAGACACAATGGGTCAAATGGTTGCCTCTGGCTGAATGGTGGTATAACACTTCCTTCCATACAGCAACAAAAATGACCCCATTTATGGCACTTTATGGATATCAGCCACCATCCATCACATCATATTTAAGAGAAAATTCTAAGGTTCAAGCAGTGGAACATCACATCGAACATCAACAACAAGTCCTCCAACTCTTAAAGGATAACCTCGTGTTGGCGAAAAATAGAATGAAACAACAGGCAAATCAACATCGCAGTGAAAGAAGTTTTGATGTAGGTGATTGGGTATTCCTATGGCTACAACCATATAAACAAATGTCCCTCAAGCAAGCTAAGAAGGATAATAAATTATCACAAAGTATTATGGTCCGTACAAGGTGTTGCAAAAGATTGGTACTATGGCATACAAATTGGAGCTTCCTGCAGCTTCTCGAGTGCACCCAGTTTTCCATGTTTCATGTTTAAAGAAGGTTATAGGCGACAAGCTCCCAGTTCAAACAATATTGCCAGAACTTGACGAGGAAGGAAAAATTATATTGGAACCGGAAGCAGTCACAGAAACAAGAACTCGACAGCTACGAAATCGATCAATTTCAGAGTATCTCATCAAGTGGAAGAACTTATCCGCTGAAGATTCCACATGGGAGGATGAGAATTTTATATAGAAGCATCCAGAACTACTCAAGTGTTGAGGACAACACTTTTTTGAAGGAGAGGGGCATGTTAGGTCCCTATAATACTAGTGATTACCCCATTACTATTGTAGTTATATCCCTTATTAATATTGTTGTGCCCCTATTGTCCCATATTGTTATTATTGTGCCCCTTAGAATCCCTCTATTGTTATTTTTGTGCCTTTTTATTATTATTGTTAGGTCGGTTGGGTTATATTGTGACTCCTTAGACTCCTATATATAGAAATGAGGTTTTGTCATTTGAATCATCAAAGAATCATTCATTTGTGTAATGTAAAGGAGGTTGCCCCCTCGAAGAGGCTGAATTCTAAGGCGTTGATATATCTTTTCTATCTTTTTGTGAGCTGGTTTCATAACATTGCAGCTCCCTTACATGCTTTGACAGGATTGAACAAGGTGTTTCAGTGGGGAGGAAAACAGCAGAAAGCCTTCGACACCTTGAAAGAAAAGATTAGTACAACACCAATACTAGCATTGCCAGATCTTCAAAGACCATTTGAGATTGAAACAGATGCCAGTGACTATGCCATGGGAGCAGTGTTGATGCAACATGCTAAACCCATATGTTATCATTAGTGCAGAGTGTGAAAAAGTGGAAACATTACCTATTGGGCAAAGAAACAGTTATACATACTGATCATCAACCACTTCAATATTTACACTCACAAACTAAATTGCAGCAGTCAAGACACTATAGGTGGATGGGTTTTCTACAACAGTTTCATCTAGTCATCAGATATAAGAAAGACATACACAATAAAGTTGCAGATATGTTATCCAAGCCAACTATAAATGAATCTACTATACTTAAGCATAATTCAATATTGCATGAAAGCTACATTGAACAATATGGTCAAGATATAGATTTTAAAGATTTATATGCAACTTTAAGTCATGGAAAACAAGTAGAAGAATTGGATTATCATGTTAAGGACCAACTCTTGTATCATTTGGTAAAGTTATGCATTCCTCAAACTGGAAGAGTTAACATAATCCGAGAAGCACACACTTCTCTAATATCGGGTCATTTTGGTGTAAGTAAAACAGTTGCACAGCTGCAAAGATTTTGTTATTGGCCAAGAATTCATGAAACAGTTTCTAGATATATTAAAGGGTGTACCATGTGTGCTAAAAGCAAGCCCAACAATAGAAAACTAGGCTTGTACACTCCACTTCCAGTTCCTTCTCATCCTTTGGAAAGTGTTTCCATGGACTTTTTTGGGGGACTGCCAAATCTAGAAAATGTAATGACTATTTATATGTTATTGTGGACAGGTTCAGCAAAATGTGTATTTCAATACCTTGTAACAAACAGATTACAGTTGAACAAACAATGAAGTTGTTCTTTCAACATGTCTGGGTGTATTTTTGGTTACCCACTTCCATAGTATCTGATCGAGATTCCCAATTTGTTGGGAAGTTTTGGTCAAGTCTGTGGGAATTGATGGACACCAGACTGAAGAGGAGCACAACCTTTCATCCACAAATAGAGGTGGTCAACAGGACAGTGATCCAGTTGCTCAGGGGCTATTACAGCAAGCATCCCAACTCTGGGATGAACATTTATGTTATGTGCAACATGCTTACAATCGTGCTAAACATTCTTCTACACAGAGATCTCCTTTTGAGACTTGTTTTGGTTTTACACCAAGGTCTCCCTTGGATTTTGTCTTTAGTAAAGACATAGCAGTTGATGGACACAATGATGTGGACATAGCAACCAAGTTCATTGAACAGATCCAAGAAATTCACCAGGCAGTGCAGGAATAGCTGGAGAGAAGCCAAGCCAAGTACAAGGCAAGGCATGATAAGCATCGAATTGAGCATAGCTTCCAAGTTGGTGATCAAGTTTGGTTGTACATCAACAAAGACAGAATGCAAGGTGAAGGTAAAAAGTTGAAGCCAATAAGGTATGGGCCTTTCAAGATACTTGAGAAAATTGGTGAGAATGTTTTTCTCCTTGATTTTTTAGCTTACATGCACATCTATTCAGTAGTTAATGCAGAGAACTTGAGACTATTTGAACCTTCTTTGATTGAATATCTTGAAAAGCACAATCAGTTTCCTTCTATTGATGATTTGTTGCCTAAATATCTCAATGAGTTGCAGGAGGATACAGTTCTGGACAGGAAGGTGAGAACTACGCGTAGTGGGGATGTTGAGTACCTGAGAATTGGACTCAGAGGTTCAAAACCAAGCAGTGAAAAATGGATAGATATTGTACAAGTGAGGAAGCTGTATCCTCACTTGATTGATGCTTAAAAACTAGCTTTTGGTGGTCCAAAATCCTTTTTCAGTGGGAAGGCGTGATCCAAATGGATCCTAGAATACTCTCTAAGTCTTCAAAATCATTCAAAAGACCAAAACAATCACATAAGGAAAACCTATGGAAAAGCCGGATTACACTATCGGCAGCCAAAAACACCAAGAAACAATGGAAAACAGGCTTATCGGAGGCGTGAATAGTGAATGCACAGTAGCTGTCAGATCTGGCTGATCAACGGTCCAAATCCGATCGGTGAATCGCAATCGGCGGTGGCAATCAGCAGATATCGACGCAGACCATGTGGAACTTGCGATGGCGATCAACGGATATTGGCGCAGACCCTGCAGAACTTGTAATGGCAATCGGCGGAGTCAACGAGGACCATCGATCAAGCACGCAAATCGACGGCCCACGTTGCATTGCCAAATCGCAATCGACAAACACAATGGCACGGGGCTTATACACATATATATGTACGATGTGATTAGCCGGACCCGATAATATTATAAACCATATTCAATATAATTTGAGTTCCGGGAAACAACAATTTCCTTTGTATTTGCATATTTCGTTTATTAAACGAAATACAAAGGACAAAGCGTTGATGTGATAAACCAGACCCGAAAGGGTTTATTAATGCCATTGAACACTATTTCAAGTCCGATAAAGTAGGATTTTCAATTTTTTTAATGTATTTTTCAATACAAAGGGAAAGCACGATAAGTGGAATATTGGGAGGCCAAAGGCGGTAAGTGGTTTGGGCCGGGCTCCGCACAATCCCATAAAGAGGCTGCCACGTGTCCAGGATAAGGAGAGAGGAAACCACCCTAATCGAGCAGTTAACCTCCGTACGAAAGAGTGGCCCAAAATGAACCATAACCGTTGGATCTGGATCTCCCATATCAACGGTGGAGATGCAATAAGCAGCGTAAAAGTAGACCTGATAGGAGAATAGGATGTGATTATGAATATTTGAAGTCTGGATCAATAGTGTTTTGGAGGATTTTCCTTGTTTTTGTAGCGTTTGTCTATGTTAACGAAAAATGTCCATTTCAAGGATTTTGAAGGCCCGATGCACTCATCCGTTGCAAAATATGTGGCCACCTCCCCTAAAGGCATTATACAATGATTATTTAACGCTAGAAGAGGGATTCGTGCGGATAGAGGTTGCGAGACAAAAAGCCGAGAAGAGGAAACGAACAGGGAGAGCAGATTGACTTTAAAGCCACAGAAGACAGAAACAAAGGGAGGCAGTATTGAAAGCAGTGCTAAGACAGAGCAATAGAGACAGAGAGTGATAGAGTGAGTCTGTGTACTCAGAGAGGCTTGAGAGGTTCAAGTAAGACTCCTGTTGTTGTATCTGTTATGTGAGGCTCAATTTGAGCTCATTGTTGTAAAACCCTACTTCTGAAGACATAATAGAGAGGCCACCGCTGAAGGCTAGACCAGGAGATGTAGCCCAGGAGTTTTGGGTGAACTCCATATTAAACTTGTTGTGTTTATGTGTGTTGTCTATTATGCTTCTTTACTGCCTCATTGTCTATGTATTTCACAATCTTATCAATCCATTGCATAAAATAACATAGGAAATCCATGCACATGAGTCTGTAATACCTTATTAATTGTCTTAGATCTCATTATCACATCAGACACATTGCTAGATCCCTCACTAATCTTCTCAAGGAAAATTCATTTCTCTAGAATATTGCAACTCAAAATGCCTTCTTGGCTCTCAAACATGCCATGTGCTCCACTCCAATATTTTCCCTACCTAACTTCACTGAATCTTTTGTGATTGAATGTGATGCTTCAAGTACAGGTATTGGGTTGCATTAATGCAGGAAGGTAGACCATTGGCTTTCACAAGTCAACAAATCAGTGGCACACATCTGGGTAAATCTACTTATGAGAAAGAAATGATGGTCATCTTATATGTAATAGACACCTGGCAGCCATATTTGTTGGGGCGACGTTTCCAAATCTACACAGACCATCACAACCTAAAATATTTTTTGGAGCAGCGTTTATCATCGCCACAACAAAATAAATGGCTTGCAAAAATTATGGGATATGATTATGAGATAATTTACAAGAAAGGGTGTGAAAATGCAGTGGTTGATGCTTTATCATGCCAAATTTGAGGATGAGAGCACCCTGTTATCAATCTCTCTACCCATACCAGATTGGATTGAAGAGGCCAGCAAGGAATGGTTCTCCCACCCTCTCTTTCCCAACTCATTAATAACTTAAGAGAATATCCTAATTCCTTAACATACTACTCTTGGAAGGATGATATTCTTCACTACAAGGATCGGGTAGTTATCTCACGGACCTCCACCCTCAAAACTAGCATCTTGGACGATTTGCACTCATCTCCAATTGTAGGACATTCAGGCTTTCAAAAGACTTATGCTCGTGCATGTCATTCTTTATTTTTGGCTGGCATGAAAAATAACATTCTTACTTTTGTAGTTGAATGTGATGTGTTCCAACACAACAAAGGGGAAAAAATCAAGTTACCAAGAACCTTACAACCATTGCCACTGTTGGGTCTTGAAAATGTCATTCATTTCCATTACACTTTCACTATTATGTCCATTATATCACCTCCATTTCACTACTATGTCACTACATTCATCCCACTTTCATTATCATTGGGCCACATTTATGTTTTTCCAAACTTTATTAATTGTTAGCCTTTTTAAGTGAATTTGTAGTTAAAAATTAGAAAATAATGTGTATATGCTTATACCTAACAAGTGGGTTGAGATTGTTGACATGTGTAGGTCAAAAGGAGACTTCTAGAAGACCCTTATGTGTCACTCTAAGGCCAAATTCGAATTTGAGTGGAAAGAATCATGGGATCATGAGGATATGTGTCACATTTCCTAATTGTATTGAAACTCTAAGAAGACATGTGTCTTATCAGTTCTTGTTTTGATTAGGACTCTAGAGGTAGAGGGAGAGATTCATGGACTCTCATTAATGAGATGGTTTCTCATCTTTTTGTATAAATAGGAGATCTTTCTCCTTCATTTGTTAGCTTAGAGTTTAGAGCTTAGCTTGTGAGTCTTAGCTTAGCTTGGAGTTTGTAGTTCTTCCTTGATGGCTTTTGAAAACTTTGGAGAGCTTTGTTGTACTTTGTAATTTTGAAGAATTTGAATAAAGATTTGATGTTCTCAACATGGAAGGAGATGTGAAGTAGATGTCATGGAGCATATTAGAATGTAAGGTAGAGTAGATTTCATTTTGTAATTTTGCTTTGATTTCATTATGTCATTTGATTGCTTTCAAGTTTGATAGATTATATTTTCCATTCATGCAATTTTAATTAATGTAAGTGTGTTCAACCGGTTGATTGTAGATTAGTTTTTCTTTACATGTTTTTGCATCAAATAGTGACATGAGATTTGCCTCTCTGCTGACTTTGTTTTTTTAGCTTTTCAATTTTAGTTATGCTTTGATTTCATTCTTATTCATTTGCTTTGTTAGTTAGTTTAGATATCAAATTCCTCATATCATTGACGTTATCTCCTAAAGCCATAGCTTAGACTACCTGGCAAGCTATCGGACTATGAATGATGTGATTTGATTTTAGCTTTATTTTTCTGCAATTAGATATCAAATTCCTCATATCATTGACGTTATCTCCTAAAGCCATAGCTTAGACTATCTGGCGAGCTATCGGACTATGAATGATGTGATTTGATTTTAGCTTTATTTTTCTGCAATTAGATATCAAATTCCTCATATCATTGACATTATCTGTTATGAAACCAGCTCAAGAAAAGATAGAAAAGATAGATCAACGCCTTAGAATTCAGACTCTTCGAGGGGGCAACCTCCTTTACATTACATAAATGAACAATTCTTGGATGATTCAAATGACAAAACCTCCTTTCTATATATAGGAGTCTAAGGAGTCACAATATAATCCAGCCGAACTAACAATAATAATATAAAGCCACAAAAATAACAATAGAGGGATTCTATGGGGCACAGTAATAACAATATGGGGGCAATGGGGGCACAACAATATTAATAAGGGGCATAACTACAATATTAATGGGGTAATCACTAGTATTATAGGGACCCAACATGCCCCTCTCCTTCAAAAAAGTGTTGTCCTCAATGCTTGAGTAGTTTTGGATACTTCTGCATAAAATTCTCATCCTCCCATGTGGAATCTTCAGCGGATAAGTTCTTCCACTTGATAAAATACTCTGAAATTGAACGATTTCGTAGCTGTCGAGTTCTTGTTTCTGTGATTGCTTCCAGTTCCAATATAATTTTTCCTTCCTCGTCAAGTTCTGGAAATATTGTTTGAACTGGGAGCTTTTTGCCTATAACCTTCTTTAAACATGAAACATGGAAAACTGAGTGCAATCGAGAAGCTGCACGAAGCTCCAATTTGTATGCCATAGTACCAATCTTTTGCAACGCCTTGTACGGACCATAATACTTTGGTGATAATTTATTATCCTTCTTAGCTTGCTTGAGGGACATTTGCTTATATGGTTGTAGCCGTAGGAATACCCAATCACCTACATCAAAACTTCTTTCACTGCGATGTTGATCTGCCTGTTGTTTCATTCTATTCTGTGCCAACATGAGGTTATCCTTTAAGAGTTGGAGGACTTGTTGTTGATGTTCCACTGCCTGAACCTTAGAATTTTCTCTTAAATATGATGTGATGGATGGTGGTTGATACCCATAAAGTGACATAAATGGGGTCATTTTTGTTGCTGTATGGAAGGAAGTGTTATACCACCATTCAGCCAGAGGCAACCATTTGACCCATTGTGTCTGTTTATCAGATACAAAGCAATGAAGATATCCTTCCAAACATTTGTTTACTATCTCAGTTTGCCCATCAGATGAGGATGATAAGATGAGTTATGAACTAACTGATACCAAGACAAGGAAATAATTCTGTCCAAAAATTTCCAGTGAAAATGGGATCTCTGTCACTTACAATAATCTTTGGGTTTCCATGTAGCTTTTGAATTGTTTCCATAAATGTAGTAGAAACTGTACTGGCTTTAAATGGATGTGATAATGCACAAAAGTGTGCATACTTGGTAAGTCTGTCAACTACCACCATGATGACACTCTTTCCCTCAGACTTGGGTAAACCTGTGATAAAATCCATTGAAACCTCCTCCCAACGTTGGCTTGGAATGGATAAAGGTTGTAATAGACCCGGTGTCTTAATTGTTTCAACTTTATTTTGTTTGCAAACCAAACATTCAGCCAAAAAATTTTGAATATCTGATTTAAGGCCATCCCAAAAAAATTCCTTCTTAACCCTGTGGTAAGTTTTTAAAAATTCTGAGTGCCCTCCTAAGGGAGAAATGTGCAATTCCATAAGAATCTTTTGTTTTAGCTGGGAATTCTTACAGAGGTATAAGCGATCTTTGTACCATAATGAATCATTTTGCCAGCTAAATGTACCAGATGTACTGGAATCTTGTTGTAACTTTCGAATAAGTGCCCACACTTCTTCGTCATTCTTCCATTCCTCCCTTGCTTCGTTTATCCAATCTGTTTGGATAATAGAAATGGCGCACAACAATGCTTCCACATCCTCATCCTTTCTTGAGAGTGCATCTGCCACCACATTTTGCTTCCCTTTTTTGTAGATGATTTCAAAGTCATAACCCAACATCTTTGTGACCCACTTTTGTTGCTCTTCAGAGGATAATCTTTGTTGTAAAAAGTATTTAAGGCTATCATGATCCGTTTTTACCTTGAAGTGTCTACCCATTAGGTAGGGTCACCATTTCTTAAGTGCATGGAGTATTGCCAACATTTCCTTCTCATAAATAGCTTTGCTTAAAAACTTTCCCTTGATTGGACGACTTTCAAAAGCAATGGGTCTTTCATCTTGCATTAGAACAGCACCAATTCCATTTCCTGAAGCATCACATTCCACAATAAAGGTTTTTGTGAAGTCTGGTGTAGCTAAGACCGGTGCTTGGCACATTGCCTCTTTAAGATGTTCAAAGGCCTTTTTTGCTTCCGGAGTCCATGAAAATGCATCTTTCTTCAATAATGTTGTTAGAGGTGCTGCTATTCTCCCATAATTCTTAACAAACTTGCGATAATACCCTGTCAACCCAAGAAATCCTCGCAGATGATTTATGGATGTGGGGATTTTCCATTCCTTAATGGCTTTAATTTTGCTAGGGTCTACCTTAACTCCTTCATGAGATACAATATGACCCAAATATTCCACCTCTTGGACTCCAAAGAAACATTTGGATCTTTTTGCATATAATTGTTTCTCCTTCAATACTTGTAGCCTTGTCAACATGTTCAACATGATCCTTCCAAGACTTGTTGTAGATTAGTATATCATCAAAAAATACTAACACAAATTTTCTAAGGAATGGTTTGAAAATTGGATTCGTCAAACCTTGAAATGTTGAAGGTGCATTGGTAAGGCCAAAAGGCATGACCAAAAATTCATAATGACCTTCATGAGTTCTAAACATTTTTTTCGGAATGTCTTCAGTCTTCATTCTGATTTGATGATATCCTGAACGAAGATCCAACTTGGTGAAGTAAATTGATCCATGCAATTCATCCAGTAATTCATCAATGACAGGAATGGGGAACTTATCTTTAGTAGTGAGCTTGTTGAGCTCCCTATAATCCGGACACATGTGTCATGATCCATCCTTCTTGTGCACCAATACTACTGGAGCAGAGAAAGAACTTTGACTCGGTTGAATTATACCAGCCTCTAGCATTTCTGCAACCATACGTTTAATTTCACTCTTTTAGACATAGGGATATCTGTACGACCTGATGTTTGGAGGAACACTACCTGGAATCAGTTGAATAGCATGATCATGAGAACGCATAGGTGGGAGACCTTTGGGAGTCTCAAATACCTTGGAATGATTGTCCAAGACTTTTTGGAGCTCTGGAGAAATAGATGATTTCAATGTGGAAACATCTAGCGAGCAAAATTGTGCCATTACATCTCTTTGCTCCTTTTTTAGAAGCTTTGTCATACTATTAGAGCTGATTATCTTTCGTGGTTTCCCTGCAATACCCATTAATTCAACTTCCTTTCCTTCCGTAGAAAATTTAATGAAAAGTTCTTGAAAATTAAAAGCTATTGTACCCAGGGATTGTAGCCATTGGACTCCTAGTACAACATCAGCACCTCCCATTGGAATGGAAAGCATTGGGCTAGTCAATACATATTCTCCCATGGATAGCTTGATATTATGGCACTTTCCAGAGCAATTTATTGTTCCTCCATTTGCAATCATCACTTGACACTCTGGTGCTAGATATAGGAAGCAATTCAATTCTTTTGCTACCTTACAATAAATAAAATGTGGTGGTGCTTCCTGAATCAATCAACACTATTACCTTTTTCTTCTTGATTTGTCCTTCTATCTTGATGGTTTGAGGACTGGTAATTCCCACCAATGCATTACAAGATATGGTCGGATTTATTTGTTCTTCATATAGGCTTTGTTCCTGGAGTATATCCTCTTCTTTTGACCTTTCTTGCTCCTTTTCTTCTTCCTCTTCACAATCTATGTAGAATAATTTCTTCTCAGCACACTTATGACCTTTAGTGTATTTGCTATCACAACTGTAACAAAGCCCTTTTGCTCTTTTTTCTTCCAATAATGTCTTAATATTTTAGAAAAATGTCTTAACTACCTTATTTTTATTATATCAATATTAGAAAGTAACAAAGTCAAGTATTAAGAAAAATATCTATTCTACTATAAGATCATATTGTGATTTAGCATGTATCCACAAAACATAAGAAGCAAGAGAGAAGTTAAATATCCAATTGCGTAACAAGTCACAAAAGCCAAATGATCAATCTATGCAGCAAGTACATGCAGATCATTATAATTCAAAATAAAATTTCTTCCCTAAAGTCGACCCCTTTGAAATAAGAAATGAGGTCCTTATATACGGAATTAACATAACTGTATTGTTCAATTACATTTTAATAATATGCAAGTTAATCAAAGAAAATAATTTAAAAATGTTGTTGGATAATATTTTTCTTCTTCCCGGGATTTTTCACATTCTTCAAAGCTCTTTTAGGAGCGACATTTGGAATCTAAATATGCCAAATAGGTACGTCCTTCTTTCAAGGATTAGCGAGAATTGTTGGGGTTTATGTATATAACATCTCGCCATGTTCACTTGTTGATTGCAAAGGCAATATTAACCTAGTAGCCTACATAGTTGAAGCCAATATATTTGATCTTCCAAGGCACTTCTTCAACTTTACGAATTTTTCCCATTTGAAATTTGACAAACAAGGAACTGTTTTCATATTTTCCCTAATTAATATCATCTCTAATTTAATCCTATAATTGATGCTTTGAATTGGTTGGACGAATTTGTTAAGAAGAGTTAGAATGCTGAATTCCATGAGGAAGGAGTCTAGTATGGCCTAACTATAAATAACCCCTTCTTCATTGTAAGAAAAAGTTTTGAGATCATCTCTCAATCTGTTTAGGGCTTCATAAAATATTTGTTTTCTTATCATTCAAACTTCATTATTCCATAAGGAAGGACAGTCAAACCTCTGAATGTAATTCCATTCAGCCTCAAAACTTTCAATACTCTCCATAGCTTTAGTGTCATTTCATCATTTGTTTCCTGAAGCAATATTTTGCATTCTTTAACAGACATAAGGGCTATAACACCTTTTATCTGTCAAAAAAGTTAAGAATTTGTAGCCCTTGATCAGTTAAAGAGTCGAATATATTAAAAATGGAGTTAGAACATTTAAATCTCTCCTCAATTAAGGGAGTCATTTTCTTTATTTCATTACTTAAATTCTGAATTATATTCTTTCATAATCAGCTAAAATTTCATAATAAGGCTTAATTCAAAGAATTTTCTCATTAATCATTACCTAGATCTTGTCCTTGACCTATAGTAAGGTCTCCTTTCCCAAAGTGGACTCTAATAAGCATTTTGTTAAGGATTTAATTTCTTCATCTCCCTGTATCAACATAGTTTTCAATCCTTCAATGCTCTTGTTTCTAGTTTCAATAACTTCTAAAATATTTTTAAGATTTTCCTATTCTAACCTTTCATATTTTAGTTGTTGGTTTACCCCAATCACCTTAGCTTTGATAATTTTCACTCCATCCAAATCCACATTCCCAAATGGATCTTTCCTTAATCTTCATCCAAATTATTTGTAAATCTCTCATTTTCAATAAAATGTACCTTCTCTTTGTTTTATATTTCCTCAATTACTTTATTGATCTTTTCTTACAACTTCTTACACTTGGTTTCATTAATATCCAGAGACTTCTTTAATTCGCACAATTGTATATCTTGCATTTCCTTTTGTTGGAAAGTCTCCACCAATTTTGTCATGTAGTACTCTTGATTTTCCATGCTTTCCCTCATACTTTTAATTTCTTTAACTTTTAGTTGCAATTAATTCTTTGGTCACTATACTATCTTTAGGCATCCCTGATTATTTAATTATTTTCTCCTCTAGATATTTAATTTGATGAAATCTTGTTCTCTTCGCTACTCATGTCTAATTCAACTATCCTTGCACTTTAGTAATGATTGTTTGGTACTTTTTATTGTTTGCAAAGGAATCTAACAATATTCTTGCTGCCACTTCTTAATTTTGCTTGTGTTAGTCAATTATATTTGTATCATTCATCCTAGACAAGTGGATATCACTAGAAGTAGCCCCGAAACCAATTTGTTGTGTACTCACATCTGACCTTGGTTGCAATACTGTCAAGTTAAGCATATTATTTTCAAAGTCAGTTGTTGATAGAAATCTTGGGCCTGATTGATGAACATCCTTTTAGCATTAGCTCCTTCCCTTTAGCTTTTATCAAATTTTCTAGTGTAACAAAATTTCCTACCAATGTAATGTTTGCTCCAGAGTCTTTTTCCTTAGACTCCTTTAGGGTATGTTCAATCTGCTTCAGCATCTCAGAATTTTCTTGTTGAAACAAAATACCCTCCTTGTCATTTTCCTCACTAATTTTTATATCTTTTAGATTTAGAGGCACCTCTTCTGTACTAAGACTTTCCTCCTAAGAGGATTTTCTTGAAGTCTAGTAATTGTATTATTTGTGCTTATATGCGAGATGGAGGTAAGTCTTCTTTATTTCTCCCTTGATCAACAGAGCTGGGTTGAACCAAAATTATTTCCAATACCTGCATGGAAGTTGTATTTTCATCATTCAAAACAATACATTCAACATTAACTAACTCTTAAATTTAATGCTTTGAAATATGAGTATATGCAGGTAGGCTAGTTGATTTTCTTGCATCTAAAATAATTTGAAAATGTCCTTTTTCAATCCAAAAGCTAACAATTCCTTTTCAGTGATACCTAATTCATTTTTTTGTTTAATTATGTTATGAAACCAGCTCAAGGAAAGATAGAAAAGATAGATCAACGCCTTAGAATTCAGCCTCTTCGAGGGGGCAACCTCCTTTACATTACATAAATGAACAATTCTTTGATGATACAAATGACAAAACCTCCTTTCTATATAGGAGTCTAAGGAGTCACAATATAATCCAGCCTACCTAACAATAATAATATAAAGCCAAAAAAATAACAATAGAGGGATTCTATGGGCACAGAAATAACAACATGGGGGTAATAGGGGCACAACAATATAAATAAGGGGTATAACTACAATAGTAATGGGGTAATCACTAGTATTATAGGGACCCAACATGCCCTCTCCTTCAAAAAAGTGTTGTCCTCAACGCTTGAGTTTTCTGGATACTTCTGCATAAAATTTCATCCTCCCCTGTGATGAATCTTCAGCGGTAAGTTCTTCACTTGATAAGATACTCTGAAATTGCTCGATTTCGTAGCTGTCGAGTTCTTGTTTCTGTGACTGCTTCGATTCAATATAATTTTTTCCTTCCTCATAAAAATTTGGCAATTTTTGTTTGCACTGGGAGCTTGTCGCCTATAACCTTTTTTAAACATGAAACATGGAAAATGGGTGCAATCGAGAAGCTGCAGGAACCTCCTTTGTATGCCATAGTACAATCTTTTGCAAACACCTTGTACGTAAGTACAAGGGTGTAGTACCCCTTTGAAGTAAAATTAGCCAGTAAGCAACCAATAAGGAAGTAAGATACCAACAAGGATGTGATACCCAAGGAAGTAGATACAACTAGATCTGGACAACAAATATACCAGAATGATGATTCCTACAAGGCATGGTGTTCCTGGGTTTGGACGCCATCTCAGGAATGAAATTGGAAATATCGTATGCGGCTCACTTCGTTGCAGGCAATTTTGAGCTTGAAGAAACACTGAGCCGTAAGCCATTGGGTGAAATAAAATATAGTTCGTCACACTTTAAAAGGGCATCAACACCCCTAGCCTTGTCTGGAATCACTAAGGCTGAGACTCATGTGGGGCTAATCTTAATGATGGTTCTCTTGCCTAGCTCATGTTAACACTTGTGGACCATAATACTTTGGTGATAATTTATTATCCTTCTTAGCTTGCTTTGGGACATTTGCTTATATGGTTGTAGCCGTAGGAATACCCAATCACCTACATCAAAACTTCTTTCACTGTGATGTTGATCTGCCTGTTGTTTCATTCTATTTTGTGCCAACACGAGGTTATCCTTTAAGAGTTGGAGGACTTGTTGTTGATGTTCGATGTGATGTTCCACTGCTGAACCTTAGAATTTTCTCTTAAATATGATGTGATGGATGGTGGTTGATACCCATAAAGTGCCATAAATGGGGTCATTTTTGTTGCTGTATGGAAGGAAGTGTTATACCACCATTCAGCCAGAGGCAACCATTTGACCCATTGTGTCTGTTTATCAGATACAAAGCAACGAAGATATCCTTCCAAACATTTGTTTACTATCTCAGTTTGCCCATCAGATTGAGGATGATAAGATGAGCTATGAGCTAACTGAGTACCAAGACAAGAAAATAATTCTGTCCAAAAATTTCCAGTTGAAAATGGGATCTCTGTCACTTACAATAATCTTTGGGTTTCCATGTAGCTTTGAATTGTTTCCATAAATGCAGTAGTAGAAACTGTACTGGCTTTAAATGGATGTGATAATGCACAAAAGTGTGCATACTTGGTAAGTCTGTCAACTACCACCATGATGACACTCTTTCCCTCAGACTTGGGTAAACCTGTGATAAAATCCATTGAAACCTCCTCCCAACGTTGGCTTGGAATGGATAAAGGTTGTAATAGACCCGGTGTCTTAATTGTTTCAACTTTATTTTGTTGGCAAACCAAACATTCCGCCACAAACTTTTGAATATCTGATTTAAGGCCATCCCAAAAAAATTCCTTCTTAACCCTGTGGTAAGTTTTTAAAAATCCGAGTGCCCTCCTAAGGGAGAAGTGTGCAATTCCATAAGAATCTTTTGTTTTAGCTGGGAATTCTTACAGAGGTATAAGCGATCTTTGTACCATAACGAATCATTTTGCCAGCTAAATGTATCAGAAGTACTGGAATCTTGTTGTAGCTTTCGAATAAGTGCCCACACTTCTTCGTCATTCTTCCATTCCTCCTTGCTTCGTTTATCCAATCTGGTTGGATAATAGAAATGGCACACAACAATGCTTCCACATCCTCATCCTTTCTTG
This sequence comes from Pinus tabuliformis, assembly GCA_031772625.1. NCBI lineage: Eukaryota > Viridiplantae > Streptophyta > Pinopsida > Pinales > Pinaceae > Pinus > Pinus tabuliformis. The sequence goes on along the minus strand of CM062817.1, from coordinate 1,593,607,195 downwards.
AGAGTGCATCTGCCACCACATTTTGCTTCCCTTTTTTGTAGATGATTTCAAAGTCATAACCCAACATCTTTGTGACCCACTTTTGTTGCTCTTCAGAGGATAATCTTTGTTCTAAAAAGTATTTAAGGCTATCATGATCCGTTTTTACCTTGAAGTGTCTTCCATTAGGTAGGGTCGCCATTTCTTAAGTGCATGGAGTATTGCCAACATTTCCTTCTCATAAATAGCTTTGCTTAAAAACTTTCCCTTGATTGGACGACTTTCAAAAGCAATGGGTCTTTCATCTTGCATTAGAACAGCACCAATTCCATTTCCTGAAGCATCACATTCCACAATAAAGGTTTTTGTGAAGTCCGGTGTAGCTAAGACCGGTGCTTGGCACATTGCCTCTTTAAGATGTTCAAAGGCCTTTGTTGCTTCCGGAGTCCATGAAAATGCATCTTTCTTCAATAATGTTGTTAGAGGTGCTGCTATTCTCCCATAATTCTTAACAAACTTGCGATAATACCCTGTCAACCCAAGAAATCCTCGCAGATGCTTTATGGATGTGGGGATTTTCCATTCCTTAATGGCTTTAATTTTGCTAGGGTCTACCTTAACTCCTTCATGAGATACAATATGACCCAAATATTCCACCTCCTGGACTCCAAAGAAACATTTGGATCTTTTTGCATATAATTGTTTCTCCTCCAATAGTTGTAGCACCCTGTCAACATGTTCAACATGATCCTTCCAAGACTTGCTGTAGATTAGTATATCATCAAAAATACTAACACAAATTTTCTAAGGAATGGTTTGAAAATTGAATTCATCAAACCTTGAAATGTTGAAGGTGCATTGGTAAGGCCAAAAGGCATGACCAAAAATTCATAATGACCCTCATGAGTTCTAAATGTTGTTTTCGGAATGTCTTCAATCTTCATTCTGATTTGATGATATCCTGAACGAAGATCCAACTTGGTGAAGTAAATTGATCCATGCAATTCATCCAGTAATTCATCAATGACAGGAATGGGGAACTTATCTTTAATAGTGAGCTTGTTGAGCTCCCTATAATCTGGACACATGCGCCATGATCCATCCTTCTTGTGCACCAATACTACTGGAGCAGAGAAAGAACTTTGACTCGGTTGAATTATACCAGCCTCTAGCATTTCTGCAACCATACGTTCAATTTCACTTTTTTGGACATAGGGATATCTGTACGGCCTGATGTTTGGAGGAACACTTCCTGGAATCAGATGAATAGCATGATCATGATCACGCATAGGTGGGAGACCTTTGGGAGTCTCAAATACCTTGGAATGATTGTCCAGGACTTTTTGGAGATCTGGAGAAATAGATGATTCCAATGTGGAAACATCTAGCGAACATAATTGTGCAATTACACCTCTTTGCTCCTTTTTTAGAAGCTTTGTCATACCATTAGAGCTGATTATCTTTCCTGGTTTCCCTGCAATACCCCTTAATTCAACTTCCTTTCCTTCCGTAGAAAATTTGATGAAAAGTTCTTGAAAATTAAAAGCTATTGTACCCAAGGATTGTAGCCATTGGACTCCTAGTACAACATCAGCACCTCCCATTGGAATGGAAAGCATTGGGCTAGTCAATACATATTCTCCCATGGATAGCTTGATATTATGGCACTTTCCAGAGCAATTTATTGTTCCTCCATTTGCAATCATCACTTGACACTCTGGTGCTGGATATAGGAAGCAATTCAATTCTTTTGCTACCCTACAATGAATAAAATTGTGGGTGCTTCCTGAATCAATCAACACTATTACCTTTTTCTTCTTGATTTGTCCTTCTATCTTGATGGTTTGAGGAGTGGTAATTCCCGCCAATGCATTACAAGATATGGTCGGATTTATTTGTTCTTCATCTAGGCTTTGTTCCTGGAGTATATCCTCTTCTTTTGACCTTTCTTGCTCCTTTTCTTCTTCCTCTTCACAATCTATGTAGAATAATTTCTTCTCAGCACACTTATGACCTTTAGTGTATTTGCTATCACAACTGTAACAAAGCCCTTTTGCTCTTTTTTCTTCCAATTGTTGTGGTGTCAACCTTATAGGTTGTGGAAGACTAGGGGCAACAACACTTCCGTCTTTATAGTTGTGAGTGGTATGCTTCCTGGTTGCCATAATTTTGCTTTCCATTTTTCTTGCTAACCTGAATGCCTTCTCTAATGAATCAGGTTCCCAAAGGCGAACATCATGTTGGATATTATCCTTTAAAGACCCTATGAACACATCAATCCTATGCTCCTCTGGAATATCTTTTACCCTTATGTTCAATTTTTGGAACTCCTCAATGTGCTCCATTATTGAACCCTTTTGTTTGAGACTTATCAATTGGCTAAAAAAAGTGTTGCTTTTTGTATCCTCATAATGTGCTATCAATTCTTCCGTAAAAATTGCCCAAGTGATAAATTGTTTACGAGAGCAAAGCCATTGATACCATACAAACTGATTTGGTTCCAAATATAAAGTTGCCATACGTACCTTTTGTGTGTTTTGCACATTATTGAGATCGAAGAATTGCTCCATCTGTAATATCCATGTGGCGGGATCCTTGCCATCAAACTTCCTCATATCGATTTTTGGAATATGGTGAGTCTTCGATCCAACATTAGAGTCTATGGAATCATGATTAACATTTCTTTTGTTCTCATCATGAGTTTCCTTTACTACCTTTCACCTTAGTGACCATTTCTTGTAGCAACTTATTCATATTTATCTTCAATTGTCCATGTCTGTCTTCAAATCTGTCTTCAAATTATCTTCAAATCATCCATCTTAGCTTCCACGTCAATCATCTTAGCTTCTACGCCTTTCTTTAAACAGTCCATCTTAGCTTCTACACCTTTCTTTAAACCATCCATCTTAGCTTCTACATCTTTCTTTAAACCATCCATCTTAGATTTTGTTCCTTTTGTGCAAGGACATTTGTTGCACTTGGTCTTGTAATTTTGATATATCATGTTGCATTTCTTCCTCTTCTTCATGAGTCATGCTAGAGCTTTCAGGTTCCTTACTAGGTGTTTGCATTTTCTTTCCTCGGGGCATCAGTTACCGATAATAATGCTCTACTATGCCCTTTGAATTCCTTCAAAATAAATTTTCAAACCAAGCTTAAGCAAAAAATTTAAGAAAATCTACACACCTTTTTTCACTTTGTAGGAGCTCGATATTGCCTCTGATGTATCTCTGTACTTTCCAATCATCTAGTTCTGAATTTGTGAGCTGTAGTAGCCCTCTGTGTCCTCTTTCCAATGCCACAAGTCTGACCCAAATTGGATTCTCCAAGGAAGAGTTATGTGAAATCTCCCACAGTGACTTGCTTATAGACTAGTTCAGTAGAGTGAACTTGTACGACGTGCCACGAGTCACTGTTTCGACCTTTGGATCTGAAACATGCATACAAGAAACTACAGTCCGTCCTCTTTCTGTACCTTCTTACGAATTTCAATCTGATCCCAGAGAGAAAGTTATGACGATTTTCCCCAGGTCACCTGTTTTGAATGTAATTCAGGAGTCTGCAAAAAGACCAACTTCCTCAGATCATATCTCCGCAAATATCGTGCGAAAAGCTCTGAAATTCGGACCCAAGGTTCAGCGCGATTTCTTCTCAAATGGGTTTTTTTTGCGACTTCTGAAACGTCACAGAAAAAAGTTATAGCGAAAATTCCACGATGACCTGTTTGGAGCAGCGAAACCCTAGAATCCAAAGCTCTGATACCAAATGTTATGAAACCAGCTCAAGAAAAGATAGATCAACGCCTTAGAATTCAGCCTCTTCGAGGGGGAAACCTCCTTTACATTACATAAATGAACAATTCTTGGATGATTCAAATGACAAAACTCCTTTCTATATATAGGAGTCTAAGGAGTCACAATATAATCCAGCCGACCTAAAAATAATAATATAAAGCCACAAAAATAACAATAGAGGGATTCTATGGGGCACAGTAACAACAATATGGGGGCAATAGGGGCACAACAATATTAATAAGGGGTATAACTACAATAGTAATGGGGTAATCACTAGTATTATAGGGACCCAACATTATCTCCTAAATCCATAGCTTAGACTACCTGGCGAGCTATCGGACTATGAATGATGTGATTTCATTTTAGCTTTATTTTTCTGCAATTAGATATCAAATTCCTCATATAATTGACGTTATCTCCTAAAGCCATAGCTTAGACTACTTGGCGAGCTATCGGACTATGAATGATGTGATTTGATTTTACTTTTATTAGTTTGCAGTTTTTGATTTGTTGAATGAAATAGCTTAACTTTTATTTCTGTATTTAGATAAACAGCAGAGATAGTGATTTCATGATCAGTAGTTCATCATTTGTTTGATTTGAATAGCAGCACATTTCCATTCTTGTTTAAGTACTAATTTCATCAATAACATGTTTTGAGATCTTTTGAAGTGCTAAGTTTTGGAAGTTACCATTAGGGACATAAACCTTGTCTTGAAATCTACATCCATACTTGACCTTTAAAAGTATTCTTAAGACCTTAGAATAGGATTTCCATTTTCATTAGACACTTTAGGAGATCAACAAGAAAAAAACCCCAAAACAAAATAAAATCTATAAAACAACGAAGTAAGAAAAAGGTTAACTAAGCACATATGGTGCACCACACTTCATCAGTTTACGATACCCGGATTAATAATTTATGTAGAGAAATTTAAGACGTTAAATTGACTAGATAGCCACTCTGTGGTTCTATATGTACTGATGTTTCCATGGATTTCATCATTAGTCTCCCAAAGTCACGCAAAAAATCAGCCATCATGGTGGTTGTGGACAAATTTTCTAAATATGTTCATTTTTGCGTTATACCACACCCATTTACCCCCACTTTGGTGGTGCAAGTGTTCTTGGACCATATCTTAAAACTGCATGGCATGTCGACCTCCATTGTGTCTGATCGCGACCCCACTTTCACCCAAAAAATTTGGCAAGAATGTTTCAAGCTACAGGGCATGCAACTCCATGTAAAGTACAACCTATCATCCCTAAAATGATGGTCAAACAGAAGCAGTCAAAAAATGTTTGGAGACCTATCTGAGGTGCTTCACTTTAGACAAACAACATCAATGGGTACAGTTGTTACCTTTAGATGAATGGTGGTATAATAATAACTATCATGAAGCCACTAAGATGACTCTGTATGAGGTACTGTATGGCCAACTCCCACCTTCACCTGTTTCTTATATCCTTGCATGTTATAAAGTACAAGCAGTTGATCAACTCCTACAAACCTGTGTTGTCATGATCTATCATCTCAAAGATAATATACATTAAGCTCAGAATATAATGAAGCAATAAGCTTACCAACATCGTTTCGAGCTCTCATTTCAAGAAGGGGATCAAGTATTCCTGCAACTCCAACCATATAAGAAAAAATATCTCAAAGAAAAGGGTTGCTAGAAAATAGCACCAAAATCATATGGGCCTTATTAGATACTGTAACACATAGGAGTAGTTGCCTACAAAGTGGCCTTGCCACCTACTTCAAAAATCTGTCTAGTCTTCCATGTATCATTCCTCAAGAAAGTGATGGGAACACTTGCATAGTTCAAACAAGTCTGCCCGAATTGGATGGGGAAGGCTCACTTTGGCTCTGACTAGAACAGGCCCTCGATACTCGTGAATGACATCTCTATGGCCACATGATCAAGGAAGTCCTCATTAAGTGTAAATACACCTCTTCAGAAGATGTGACCTGGGAACCAACCACTATTCTTCAGTAGTTTATGCAGCTTCAGTCTTTAGGTCAAGGGTGCTTTTGATGGGGGAGGGCATGTTAGGGTCCAACCCTAACCCCTTTATTTATGTAATAAGCCCAATGGGTTGATTCAGAGTCATATTTAGTTAGAGAACAATAAATCCCGCATTAATAATTGTAAGCGGTTGAACTGCATTAGATAAAAGGGACCACAGTTAGTTATAAAAATGTCATAGTTAATAAATAAAGTGGTTAACCAATTTTATGCAAGGGACCACTAGTAGTTATTGTTTTGGATGTCATTTAGCTATAAATAGTCTTATTTAGTAAGGAAAATATCATCGAGTCTTATTGTAATCGAGATCTGCTCTGTTGGAGGTTGCCCCCTCGAAGAGGCAAGTGAACATTGAATCTGTTTCTGAATAATAAAATACTTTGTAGTTTTTCTATTTTCATGTGATAATTATGTTTTTGGGGCTATATTTCTTCGTATTTCTGGTATTCTGGATTTCTCGCAGGTCAAGAGCATAATGTCAAATAAAAATTGGAGCTCAACCTATGAGAAAAATTCCCCTCATTCTTTAGAATCTGGCTCAGGGGTGACAACTACAAGTGAGAGCTGGTTGCAACTTGTTTATGGTTGGGTAGTGTGTTGTTGTCCTAGACTCAGTGACCCAAATATTTGTTGAGATAAATATTCCTTGTGTTCATTAGTAGTGGTGTGCTCTACAACAACCCCCCATTTCATATCATTTTTATTCACAAATTACAATATGAAATGGGTCCCTTTTTATTTTAATTGGTATCAACTTTGTATTATTCAAAAAGGTCCGAAAACAAAATGAAAACATTATAAAACCTTTTTGATAAACTAATTATTGGTCTTATAATATATAAATGATTAATCCTTTATCATTGCGATAAAGCGATCGCAAGATCACATGTCGCAATGACAAAGGAGGCATAATTTAAAGACCCATTGGTTTTCTCCGACACGAAAACATGCAATAGGCTATCGGATATCAGCAATTATAATTTACCATAACAAAAGCGCCTTCGCCCCGATGCGATGCGATAAAGTCCCTTTCGCTCCGATGCGATGCGATATCGCTATCGGCGATCGGGGATGTACCATGCATGCTTTTCAAAGTGCTCAGTTAATACTCCCGATGCGATGCGATATCGCTATCGGCGATCGGGGATTCCAAAAGGAACCAATATAACGAAATAAGTTTTCCCCCGACGCCCGATTGCGATAAAGCCAAAAGCGTGAACTCCAAAAATTGTTAAAGCGGGGATATTATGATTAATTCGTATTAAAGGCCTTATCTTCCAAACAGTGATTCACCTATGCTCAACTGCCAAAACATCCAAGGCACGCTTAAACAAATCATTCGGCCAATAAAACGATATGATGGGCATTTAAAGGATTGGCAGTTTTTAACGGCCATTTAATGAAATAGTAAGCTTAAAAATATTTTCATAGATTGTATCTGTGACCACTTTAAGTTAATCCTTCATCGTGCATTGATCAACATATCTAGCTCGTATTTGGTTTTCGCTACCAATTCTCTGTATTACGTTCATTTTCACTCCTGTGCAGAACTCTTCCGAAGTAATAGATTCAAGCAGAATGGGGAAGAAGTCTAAGAAAACTGAAATCGCTTCTGCTTCGCCAGCCACAGGACAACTCGTCGCTGATCCAGGAACTAAAAAGAAAGGATTGATATCTGATACTACATGTTCAGGACTCGGCAGAACTACTTGGCAAAGTACCTATAATTTGATTGAGGCCGAAGAACCAAAGGTGACAGCAGTACAAGCCACAGCATATACCAATCGAAAATCTGATGCTACTTTAAAGGACTTAGCCGACTCTTTCCTTCATCGGATAACATCTCGGGAACAAATTCTCCCATATACGGATGTACTGAGGTGGGCAATTGAGGAAATCCCAATCACAGACAGAACCTTCTGCACCAGAGATGGGAGAATCTTCGGTTCATTTCAGGCTAATGATTTGAGGCAAATGTATCATTTACCTGTGCCAGAGAAGAAGTACAACAAGGCATTTCTGGAGAAATTTTGAAATGAGAACGAAACTGAATCTGAACCCATTCGGGATTGGAGGCAAAATCCGGTAAAACACAAGCATGAATCTTCCGGTAAGTACTCTGTTGATTCCCTATGTTCTCCTTATTGTTATGCTAGGATAATGCTGCGTAGATTGTGGGGGTTGCACTATTCCGCTAATTTCACTATAGAAATGATTCCCTTGATGGAAGCGACGTGTAATAGTGAAATAATGGATTGGGCAACTATACTGTCAGATAAGCTAGCAACAGCAGTTCTTGATTTTAGCACCAAAACCCGCGTCACTGAAAGGCTTATTCCCCCATTCTACTACAGTGCTTATATACTAGACACCCTGTGTTTTAATTCTGAATTTCCCGTGCTCGGCTGGAGGTGGACTTCACAAGACTCCATGCCTATTCACATATACCATCAGAAATTGTGGAAAACTTCCTATAAGCACCATTTATACCAAGTCTGCAACGGCTTTATGTTACCCATTCGTTACTCTATTTTCGATAAACCTGCTCCCAAGATTTCCTACCAAGCAGGGATTGATTTGACATCAATAGGAAGATGGTTCAGAGAGGAAAAATTTACTTATATAAGAATTTTAGGCAGCCAAGCCGAACCTCATTTCCTTCCTTTGTACATACCTGATAAACTGCTGGCGAGGGAGATAGCCTATCAAATTATCTCCGAAGGAGTTACACAAACTCTAAAGAAAAATAAGAAGCAGGTTTGGCCCTCTTTTCCTCTGAGATGTGGTGTCTACACGTTGCATGATTTCAAACATGCAGAGAAATAATCTACAAAGATGAAGTCATTAACTCTAGCAACTCTCCCTAATAGGCAATTTGATCCCAACAAAGTCGCCTATAATGCACTTGAACAAGCCAAATTGACAAAGTTTGATCATAAAGAAGATAAGTTTGATGACCTTTTCTCCTCAGTTGAGTCGATGTCGCACGTTAAATCGCTGGCCATAATGGAATACAAAGATGAAGGGTTAGTTGAATTCAACAGACTTAGAGAACAGAGGTTGCAAACTTTGCCTCTAGATCTGTTAGCAACAACCCCAACAACAGAATCAAGCGAGCCTGAACAGCGACATACTAAGGAACCTCCGGTTACATCAAAAGAACAGGAGGAAGTGCATATGAAAAGACAAGAGGAAACCCAGACGAAAGAGTAAGAACAGAGCAGCATAGAAGTGAATGTAGATACTCAAATTGACCCGAAATTGCTCCAGGAATGGCAGCAATTCGATTCAATTATCAGTAATCTTGAATGCTCTAAAGATGTCGAGACATCAAAAGCAGCAGATACACAGGAGACCACTTCAAAACAGGTTCCAAGTGGAACCAGCGGCCTACCCAGTTCGAAAGAAGTAGAGATAATCCCAAAGGATCCCTCCGATCAGATTATTTTGCAAATAGAAGAAATTCCTCCCTTGGATGTCTTCTATAGCCCAAGACACAAAGCTGTGGTAAAACGACAGAGGAAGAGGAGAAGGACTGATCAACCTTCCCTATTCCCAGAACAAACGGTGATGGGAAATGTGGTTTGGAAGGAGGAATTTGACCCCTCTGACGACCTAACAAAACTATCACAATATGCTGGAGCCTATTCGGCAGCAACAATAGATAAGGCATCAGAGGTGAGTCTTTTATTAAAAACAGAAGACCATGAGATCTTTTTATTACAAACGCAACTATCAGAAGCTCAGCAGAAGGCGGAGCAGGCAGAACGACAATTGTTAACACAACAGCAAATAAATAATCAATTAACTCAACAATTGCAGGAAGAGAAACAGAGGATTGATCACAGTGCAGTCCAAAATCAGAAAGAGTTGTTTGAGGCATTGGCACAATTGAAAGCAGTGAATGAGCAAATGCTAAAGTCAAAAAATGAGCAGATTGCTCAACTATCAGCCCAGCTAGAGAAAACAAAGAATCTTCCACAGATAGCCGAATTCAAAGTAGAGGCATTACAGATAAATAAGGCATTAATAACACAGATCAAGCTTTTATGTCAACAAATCGCCCAGGCGGAACCATTATGCGATTTGACGACATCAATAAGTGAAAAATCAGAAAAAGCTAGAACAGACTTGGATCAAGCCGATGAAACATTAACTAATTTTCTTGAGTGGCAAGATACCGATCAGGGACAGGCGGCTAATTTACCAAAGATTTTAGAATCACATAAGGAAATATTATTTACAGAATGGCAGTCCCAGTTAATGAAAGCAGAGAGAGCAATTTCAAGATGCAAATCAACCACAAGTAATTTGGTTGAATTGGTTAATAATACTCTCTACTTGTCTAACATGATTTCCCAATGTACTCCAGGTAAATTGACAGTGGCAAAAACATTGGAGCAGTCATGTTATCCGGAACTAGAGAAAAATGGGAGATTAATCGCAGGAATTAACAGTTTGACATGGGACGCCTATTGGTTCTTCTTAGTCAAACCATACAGCCAGAGAGCCGCCCTCAAATGCCTTACGGATGCAATCGGGTATATCATTCCCGATATTCAGGATGCCACCTATGCCGCCCAACTCAACTCTCGCCTCAACAGACCGCCCGAAGTGGAGCCAATGCTTGCGATATGTCAGCTTAGGTTTAAGGCAAACAGCCTAAATGATGATTCATCCCTCCGACTGCCAGATTGCTGTGAAGGAGATATTTAAGGTCAATTGATACCAATTAAGTAGGATTTCAGTTTCATAGATAGTTCACTTAATTAAGTATTTATAGACCCTTTCATTGTATTTGGAAAGGGTCGTAAGTTTTGTACATGACTTAAAGGCTGAAGTCGCACTACTGTACTTCATGCATATTCTTTTATAAAACTGGACCAATTATTCTGATTTTGACAAAGAAGCTTTTATGCGAATGTGCACTACTGTCTTTGTTTGGAAGTATTTCTGAGTCGGAAGAAGAATCTCAAATAGCGATTGATATTGGGAGTGACTAGCAACTCATATGGTACTATTATCTATGTCTGAATTCATTCTTTTTATATGAATTGTCATTTGATCACTTTTGCTATTATCGGATATATATATATATATGTGTGTGTTTTAACAACATTCTTTATTCCTTCCACTATTGGATGTTTACAGTATGCTTTTCTTTTGATCATATATGTATCGATGATATAAATGATAAGTGTAGCAATATTGTGTTAATCACTTTGTTTAACTATTTAAACAAAGTAATCCTTAAATGAATAAATGTCTATGTTTATTAGATAGAGTCATCTATATGCCTGTCAATAGACATGGATCATCAAGCGCTACATTTCAAAGTACAATAGTTCCCGGGATTAGTAGTAGTTCTTTTATTTTGCTGATAGATTAAGTTATTAGCCTATCATTAGATTAGACAATCAATCATTCATACACCCCCTTTTTTTTCATTACTGGGAAACTGGTCCCGTTATCCCCAGTCGAAGCCACCATTCCAAACGGAAAAGGAGCTGTATTAAGATCCAGACCGGGTGGTTATCCCCCAATGTTGATACAACGATTTTCGGGGCATCAACAAGTAGTAATGAATATATGTGTATATTTACTGATTTGAAAAGAATGTCATTGATATGAGGCATGATCTATAATGTTTTTGTTTACATAGTTGATTGGTATGTTGTTGATATTGTTCTTTAAGGAACTGGAATGATGTGTTGAGTTCATGTTGAGGAGTTTCTTACATATATGGTGCTCAACCTCAACTCATTACATATACATATATATATATATATATATATAATATATATATAGATATATATATATATATATATATATATAACTTTGAGATGTTGGAAATGTTATGTCTCTAAATTCAGTATTTAAATAGCAAAAACACTAAAGGTTATACCTGAATTTCTCGGTCCTTCATTAAATAAATAACATTAAATTAATTGTTTGGAACAAAGGAATATCTCAGCATAATAGATGAGTGTTATTCTAGGGTATATTAAGTCCTTTTGAATGAAAAAGAGTGCAACCATGCATTAGTAAACACATGTTAAATTGTGCCAAATCACTTGTAGCCTTGTGTGTCGTTCTCAAGCTTAGAATGATAATGAATTTTTGGTGACAAGATCAATATAATTGTCTAAGGGTGAGGAGGTTCAAATGGGTCCTCTCCTATACATGGAGAAGGGATTATATCATGGGAATTCTCACACAGATTGTTTGCCTATTCTAGTAATCGTCCCTGAGTACATGAAGATACATATATACATACACATATCCCTGAGTACATGAAGATACATATATACATACACATACATACATACATATATAGATAGATATATATCGCATTATCCGAGAGTCTAAGGGGCACCTTGGATTTGAGGTCGGGGTCAACCTTATGAATCCTTCGAGTTGGGGCCATAGCCCAAATTTGAGGTCTGGGTTGACCTTGTGAATACATTGAGTCAGGGCCATAACCTGGATTTGAGGTTAGGGCCAAACTAGTGAATGTGCCAAGTTTTGGTCATCACCCTGAGGGCCAAGCTTTTAGACCATACCACCATGTCGCATAACTGAGGGCGGATTTGGGATCAATGAACAACACATATTTATTTGGGATATTAATGGTCAGGGACAATAGCACTACCCCCCTCACCCTGTGACGTCAGCAGGGGGAGTGTTTTTCTATTGCATATGGACTATCAGATGAGTGGTACAATGGAAAATCGTCAGCCATTTTCCTAGAACCATGAAATAGATCCATGATAGCAAAGCCCCCCATTCCCTATGATGTTAATAAGGGAGAGGCGGGGGTCACACTTTTATTTACAACCATTAATTGATCTGTTTAACCTGGTTCGTTGATGGTAGAGGTTGGTCAGGAGTGGGTCCAACATTAAATATATGAACTCCAATGCCTAATGTGTAGTGCTAGGCATGTGTGTGTGTATTCTAAACTAAACATACATAACTATAAGCATTAGGGCCACATGTGGCATGCCACATAAGCATGCACCCCTAACTTCTCAAGATCCTTTACCATGTGGTAGGGTAGTAATATGCCATGTGGAGACCATGCGGGTGCCGCGTGGCCGGAAAAGTGAGGTGGAATTTTTGAAATAACAATACTTTAAAGGAGCATAACTTGGGATTCCAAAGTATGAATTTGAAAATATTAATATCATTAGAAATGTCTCACTAAGACAAATATGATGAGGGTATCCAAATTGATTTTTAGAAGTTGGAAAGAAATTAAAAATATATATATTATTATTATTACCTCGTTTCTCTAATTGTACCAGGAAGTTGTGTAAGTATAGTGAGAAGATCCTGAGGGTAAGGGGGTGTGTTTACACTCTCCACATGAATATTTCATCCTACGTGTACATATATGGACATATAATCACTATTCCAAATACATCAAGTGGAAATACATCTAGTTCTACTTCATCAATCAAATCAACACTGATACCAAATTTGATTTTGTACTATTTCGTTACTTTTGTTTTTGCATCCTTATTTGCCCATCCCAATGGATATACAGTTCATTGATCATGAACTTCCAATCCCAATTTGTTTACCAACTCTACAACAATGACATTTTCTTGTGATATTGACATGAATAGAGCATTAATATTTGTCATCATGACCTATATATTTATATGGAATATTTTGGTTAGTTTTTACTCTTCCTTTTGTTGAAAGCTACGAAGATCCACCCCCTTCTACACTAATGTACACACAATATTCTCATTAATTTCCAAGCCTCTTTCCACCTGATTATTCAAATATATGGCCATGATTTTTTATTTTTAACATATTTATTTATATTATTTTGGCTGAGATCTAATTGCAAATTCCATCACTTCTCCTCTGTAACACTGTTAATGTTACAATGGTTGCACTAGTTGTTGGGATCTTTACATTGATGTGTTATGGCTATTGTCTTTTTTTCTTTCCCACTTTCCACTTCTTCTTTTCCTCTTTGTAAGCTTCCTAATTCTTGTTATGCTTTGACCCACTTGATTTCCCTTAGTTCTAGCCTATGTTCTCTATGTACTATGCTTGTACACAAGCCCTATCCACTAGACTATGTTTGAACAAAATCACTTGCTTTTGTAGATAAACATGTAGACCCCTGTGATATTTGAAGAGTATGTTTTCGTTCTTTGGGTAAACATCCAACATTATTGCCAACTTTCTAAATTCAATGGTGTGCTCATGTACACTTTTCCTCTAACTCTACCTAAAGTAATGACATTGGATCCACTGGTCCTCTACATACCTGATAGGGTAAAATTGTGAATTTATGAGGGTTTTGAAATAATCCCACTTAGTCGCTAAAGGATCTCCCTCCAACCTCAAGTTCTTCGTGTGGCTTTCCCATGAGGTCAGGGAATGACCCTCTAATTTCAGCCAAGAAAACAGAATATTATATTCTTCCTATATATAGTGGACCCTAAAATAAAATTCTAATTGCTAAAACTAGAGATTTAAATTTAGAGCATCAATATCACCTGGATATGGCTTGATGTCAACCTTCACTTTCATTTTTAATAGGGACTGTCAATGGTTCATGACATTAGAATTGGGTTATTCCTTTTTGGGCTCTTTCTTAGACTCCTTCGGTTCTTCCCAATCTGTCGATGTCCGCTATGATCTAACCTCTGTGTTATAACCTCCATATTCTTCAAATAACCTGATATTATTGGTCAAGTCTGTTATGAGGATGCTCATATTATTGTTTATATATATGACTTGTGCTTCTAGCTACACAAATCTCTCCTCTGTAGGATCTTGAGGGTTATTGGTAGATTTTTTAGCCGTGGCTGGGTTTTATAAATTTTGGATTAGCTAATATGAATTCCCTTCAACTCCCCACAATGTACCCAAAGAAACCTACTCTAATACCAATATGATCTGCAAATTATCATGGATATTCCAATAGGCAGTTTGTCACAATAGATCTGATAAATTTATATTAAAAATATAAAATCTATCCTATTAGGGTTATTTTACTTATACTTATGGATTTTTCAAGATGTAATATATAAAATGAGGGAAATAAAGAATAACAAAAAACATAATCACTCACAACCATAATAACACAAGATATGACATGGAAACCCTTTTGGGATAAAACCTAGCTAGAAAATGAGGCTACTCTACTCTCTCTTTCTTTGAATGGAAATGGATGCATGCATAAAGAAGTGACACATGTCGCCCATGGGTTTCTATAGTGCAAAAACCCTCTCTATTTTCTTTCTCCCTATCCACTCTTGGCTGCATTGCTCATTTATGGATCAAAATGCACTCAAATAGAATGGAGTCCCTTTTCCTCCTAGTGGTCTAGTTATAATGCAGCCCAATAGCCTACTAGTGGTTAAGTTTGACTCCTTCAAATCTTAACTAGAGTTAAAATATCTTAATATAGTCTTCTTCATCATGATCACATGTATATCCCTTTTCTATGAGTAATGGGGTTGATGTGGTATCCTCTTTGTGACATAAATTTTTCATATATACTCTAATTAGGGAAATTCTTGCACTGCTAGAAAGGTATCTATGTGTATAATAGTATTAGGGGGTACCGTGCTTAAGCATAAAAGTTTTTCCACCATATAAAAACATTATTTAATTCCTTAAACTACTTTTGGAAGGTTTCAAACCCCAATTTTCCAAACTGGAACCCACTAACAAAAATAATCCTATGAGCTAATTACTTCATTTTTTCCATTTTAAAAGCATTAATGTGGATGAAAAAAATATAATGATCCAATCTGGACCATTTATATAAGGATAAGGCACAAATAGAAGATTGATTACTAAATACTAGAAAACAATTCATAAATTCAGTAATTATTAAAATAGAAGTATGTATTCTTATATTTTTTGAACGGACAATTATTCAAAAAAGTATTCATTCTCCTTTATGTAATAAAATTGTATTGTATAAATTATTGAAACATAAAATAATTTAATGCAATAAAGTGAAGGACATAATTAAACAACTTACAAAAGTTTAATTTGAATAATTACAAGTTTTCCACAATCAACTTTTGCAAAATAAATATGACCACCTAATTTATTATTCTCACTGATAATAATATAGGGATTACGATATCAAGTTTTCTAGCCCCCTCTTCATTTAAAGAGCTACTTTTATACTAATTTATTACTCATTTCTCTATTTCAATTTCATGAGACATTTTGTTATAACATTCTCTATAATTTAGTAAAAATATTTTGAAAAATCCTTTCATTATTCCTTTTACTCCATAATCTCAAATATGTCCTTTTGTTTTTCTATTATAGTAATTTCCAGTTGTATAAAAAAGTAAGATTCTTTAGATACATACATGTGTTTGATTCAAGATACTAAATGTGTATTATGTTCTATTTGTATATGGGCATGTGTCCTAATCTTACTTTTTTCCACCTTACTGCTCGTACTCCTAGTATTTAGGATTATTTCTTCATCTATATAAAATTAACAAAATAACGTAAAATAGTTAATATATAATTAGCTTTAAAACTCAAATCCAAACAAAAGTATTTACAACAATCATAATTAAAATTCTTAGTAACCGCTTATTTGTCCTTTAAAAATCAATTTAACTCAATTTAATCCCTAGAAAATAGAATCCAAATTCATCATGTTGCATGAAAAATGTGTGTTTGGTTCAATAGATGAATTATCATTTTCACTTGCTACAATCATGATGGTTTTATACCACATTTGTTGGGTGAAGTGAAAAAATATAGTTTAAAATCTCTCAACAACAAATTTCATGAGTTATTACAATATACAATGT
Source organism: Pinus tabuliformis (assembly GCA_031772625.1). Classification (NCBI taxonomy): domain Eukaryota; kingdom Viridiplantae; phylum Streptophyta; class Pinopsida; order Pinales; family Pinaceae; genus Pinus; species Pinus tabuliformis. The sequence goes on along the minus strand of CM062817.1, from coordinate 1,593,590,569 downwards.
AGCTAATAACATACTTAGCATTATTATTTTCCTTAATCACATTCTTGATTTGCATATAAAACATGTGACCGTGCCTTCCACATTGGCACATACATGTTATCAATGACACATAAGGCATCTATAATTCCATGTAGGATTAAACCTATGACATAGCTAATAACTTGACAATCCATCTGACATCCTCATATAAGTATCTAGATACATCAAAGGTGTTGCCTTAATCACTTTCTTAATTTTCATATAAAACATGTGACCTTGCCTTCCACATCGACACATACATGTTATCATTGACACGTAGGGCATCCATAATGCCATGTAGGCTTAAACCTATGACATAGTTAATAACTTGACAATCCACCTTACATCCTCATATCGATATCTAGATACATCAAAGGTGTCTTAGATTTGGGTATTTGGATAACTCAAATAAGTCACCAAATGCTTGATTATGAATCTGGTTATAAAATTAAATTGATTGTATCCAACATTCTGGCATTTGAAATATCACACGAATGTGTCCAATCAACCCTTCTAAATTCAAATACACATAAACTTAAAAGTAATTTCATATCTAGCATCCAAAACACCACAAATATTTGAAAAAAGTGTGTTTCTAGATCCAGATATACTCTGATGTCACATGAAATCTGATATCTAGGTATTCAAGATTCCCAAATGACTTGTTATAAGTTAATTCTTGAATCCATATATGATAGTTCTTTAATCATAATGACACATCATCAATGCATATCACTATTCACATCATCAAAATTAAGCAAATGAGTTCCACATGGAATGATATGTCATCAAATATACACATCAACCTTGGAAAAAACAAATCAAAGAATTCCAAGTGTAAAATGAAAATTAATAAAAATTAAAGGAAAAAGTTCAAATATAGACATCCAATGTCTGGGCATCTAGAGTAATTAATATGAAACTTATCAAGTCTACATCTAGATTTGGATATAATTAATATGGTATCCACCTCAACTCAACCAAGGTTGTATGAAATGAATTTGGATCCAAATGAAAACAATAAAATCTTACATCTGGCCTACATGAATAACAATATATTTGGTTCAATCTAGATTTGGATTACTCACATCTAGGCATTTGACATCCAACACTATTAGTGGAATAGACCATGAATTAGGTTCAGATTGAAAATAAGCATGTTGCCCTATAATTTCTAATATTCAGAAAGATAAATGAGAGATAAAATGAGTAGCCAGTTTTAAGGAGAAATCCTTAAACAAATTAAAAGAAAATTTGTGAAATTTTACGTAGTAAATACAAAATACAAAGAACAAAGAAAAAATGGAAGGGTCTCCATTCTTTTATGAAGATTCCATATCATAATGGGAGGTTGTTGTACAGGCTACAACAATTAGTGGCATACCAGAAGAACCATTTGTCTTAGTCATTGATGATATAGGATAATGTTTTATCTAAAATATGATATATTAGTCTTATATTGCAATATTTTGAAAATTTTCTAGGGATATTTTATACATAATAAGTTTGAAGTTCCAAATTTAATAACTCAATGTTTTTCTCACAAAAATTGTTGTATTACTTAAATTATAAATTTTACATTAACCAATTATGAAATAAGTCAAAATGTCAAAGCTTTTATACCCACCAATGTTTAAGCACGCTTTTCTCCTCATCTCCTTTTACCTAGTATTGCTTCACTACCACCGAGCATCCATAGCCCCATCAAAGTTTCCTTAGTATCATACAAGCATATCTTGCACTTCTATACATATGTGGGAATATCTCTTAACACCATTAGCTCATAATAACTAGCTCTCAAGGTCTTGTGAGTTACTGTATAACCAATGAAATACTCTCCAACAAGTTTGTCATGCAATTATGTGAGGACTTTGTCAACATCATATTTCTAAAGAAATTTGAGAAATGCACCATCATAATTTATTTTGAAATAATATAATATTGATTAGATAATATTGAGATGATAATACCTCAATTCACTCTTTTGCTCTAAATTTAGATGGATGGAAGGAGTATCTTGTTGTAAATAGCATTTCAAGTCATTGTACCAAGAATCTATTTCAATATAGGAATATATAGAATTTTCAATGTAAAGTGATATTTCATTTTCCCAACCTTCTTTTAATGAATTAGTTTTGTCTAACACTTCTACTACTATCCTATACAAATCTTGGCATTTTAATTGTGTTAGTAAGCTTGAACCTTAAATTAAATTTCTAGATAAGAATCATATAGTTTCTCCTTGTTCCTTGATCTCTTTCTCCACAAAAGTGATATCATCATTGGGTGAGGTACTATCACCTTTGTGTGGTTTTTTAAGATGTAAGGCTTGAATTTTTTGGCTAATCTATAAATAGAAAATGCTAATTTATCGATTTTTCTAGTTAATAAGGCCATAATAGCATTTCATTATTAGTTTATTTGTTCTATCAATAGGTTGGATAGAACATTTCATTGTACCATTTTATTATAATTGTGCCCTCTCTCTCTCTCGCACACACACTAAGGAGACCTAATCTTAGGATCATCAGATCTTGTATTATGCATTGGACTAATTATAAAAGGATATTTTCCCTTTGAAGTGGATTGTATTCATTGACATTTTATAATTTTAAAGGTGCTTGGATCATAATATCTAGTTATAGTTGGTGATTTATATCTTCACAAAATATCTCAGTCAATGTTTTTTTCAATAGATAAGGGATACATGAAGGCCCTCCTTTGATGAATCTCTTCCTATGGATACTAACACATTATCTAGGGAGTGGATCTAGAAACTAGTTAGTACCTTGGAACTTGTGGTCATTAATGGTCACATTCCTCATGATTAACAATGGGTTTCACTCATTAACTCCTCATCGATCAATTTTATGAGAGTTTGACATCAACTATTGTATTCACACTCACTAGATTGTATCATGTACATTGGGGTCCATTTTCATTATTGGACAGTCCCCTTGTGTCTATCAATGGTATTCATCAATGATTGGTAATTTTATGGTGTCTACCATGCTCAACATAAATTTATCCATTCAAATGATGTAGAATCGTAGTAACATGAGGTTGAAGACCTTGGGATTGGAAGGATTCCCTCATTTATGCTACCCTCCCCAAGTTGTGTTGGATTATACCACTATATATAAGTACTTTGGAGACCATAGTGGAACCCTTATTTGAACTAGATGTCTCCTTGATGTATATTCTGATGTATATCCACAATCTATTTGCTTGTAGATATGATCTACTTTATGACATGGATCCATGATATGATTTTCCATGACCATGGTATTGTATATTTCATGGATTTGTAGTATATTAGTCATGATTTTCCATACATTTTAGCATGGCTATGTGTTAGGCCCCTATACTACTAGTGTAACCCCTTATTGTTATTAGTACAACCCCCTTATTATATTGTTGTACCCATGTAGTCCCCATAGAAGCCCACTATTGTTATTATTGTGTCCCATAGAAGCCCACTATTGTCATTATTGTGCCCTTACATTGTTATTGTTATGTCGGCTCTGATTATATTATGACCCTTAGACTCCTATTATAGAAAGGAGGTCTTGTCATTTGTATCATCCAATAATTGTTCATTTGTGTAATGTAAAGGAGGTTGCCCCCTCGAAGAGGCTGAATTCTAAGGCGTTCATCTATCTTTTCTATCTTTATGTGAGCTGGTTTCATAACACTATGCCTACCTTAGGGTGATCTATAAATATGACTAGCCAATGTCTTTTTTTAAGTATTTTTTGGTTCCTTAAACTATCACCATCTTTCTTATGCCACTTGACTACTAGGTAATTTTGGTAATTTATTGTGGTAATTAGTTTCTCTTCTATCATCACACATTATAGGGCATTTGTTTCACTTGTATTTGTCACCCAAGGCCTTGAAGGGAACCAAGTGAGGATAATTTTTTGAAATCATGTGATGAAATTGAGAAATTTCTCTCGAAACACCATTTATGAGCTTGGTGATTCCTTTCTCAACAAGAAGGGTGGGTGGTTGCATGTTGCACATACTCAAGCTATGACTTAGAAGCTACTAGTTTCTAGTAATAATCCTACAACCATCCCTATATTATTCTATATTCATATATTTCTAAGGTGATCAACAAGGGATTGGTTGGATATCATGCATTATTAGCCATTGGACTTGTGCATGACCTATTTTCACCCAATTCCATGCTTTCAACCTATCTTTTATCTTTCTTTATATTCTTATAAAGAGAGTCCATAATGGGGCAATGGTCACCTAATGTCAAATTAATAAGTCTACGCTAAGTATCCTCATCTAGTGTATGGAAATCAAAGAGTTCTTTTGTTATCTTATGCTAGATATTTGGGTGTTGAGCGTCAACACAAGAGAAATGATAATCTAAGGTGAAATTCCATCATATTATTGTTGTGATATGGAGATATTTCCCCACTTATTCCAACCCAGCAAGAGTGGTCAAGAAGAATTTCAAGGAACTCATAGCCAAGAGTGTAGCAAAGACTCAAGGTAGTATTCATTTGTTGTATCTCTTTCATTAATATGATAGATATTTATGATCTTTCCCCCCTCTAAAGATGGTGCCAATCATGGTTTCTTAATTCATGGTTCGGGTTTGGTAGAGCTAACAATCCTTGAGTTATTATATTATATCTAGTTTCACACAATTATATGTCATGTGCAAATATATATGAGGAAGGTTTCTTGGTTTCTTTATGTGCGGGTGTTATGTGAAGAGGCTATTAGGCACTATATTTCAAGATCATGTCCATAAAGGAAATGATATGAATATAACCATTAAGAACAAGGGAAGTTGTCATCCTATTTCTTATCTCTTACCATGGATGGCGTATATGCATTAGATCTAGGGGAAACCCCATAGTGATCTATCCCATAGTCTATCACTAATTGTAATAAATACAATGAAAGAGTGTGCTTATTCGTAGGTAAGATTCTCTACAACAGTGATTATTGCACTATTGGAAAGATTTTGGTGTGTTGAATAGTGTCGAGGGGATAAGAGCTAAGATTTTTTACCCTAAAAGGTGTCATTCGAGGGCTCAAATGAGCTCTAGAAGCTTTTGGAACCCAAATTACCAAATTGAGACTTGTGCTAAATGGGGCTTGCAAGCTGATTCTTTTAGTTTTTCCTCCCAAAAAGTACCAATATATATGACAAATTATAGAATGTTCCATTTTAGATCATAAAGTACACCCACCCTAATTTAGGGATGCTTTTGGTCCCCAAAATATTCTACTAAATGAGGCGAGGAAACTGTTCCTCTACCTTATCATTGGAGTACCATTTGGATTTGCTTGGAAGTTTTCCTTTCAACCCTATATACCAAAGTTAAATGTTGTTCCTATCTAGTATTTTTGGACTTATTCTATAAAACTACATCTTCTACCAAATATGCATGATTTCTGAAGTTAATTCCTCTATGTTAGGTAGAACCAAATCCTCAATTTCCTGACACAACATAGAAGGATCATAGAATTTTAGATTTTCCACATTCAATATTTAGTAAATGTGTGTACATGGGGATATACTAAATCTAGAGGCATATTAGTAATATTCTCCAATACTTCAAAAGTACCATATCATATAGAATTGGTATTCTTACGAGGACCCTGTAACATTTCTTTATTTAGATGAATCCAAACTCTATCTCCCATATTGAATGTTTTCTCAATTCTAGGCTTATCATTTTGATCCTAGTAGTTTTGTTTTGACTTATTCAATGTATCATGTACTTGCAAATGAATCCACTTAATATCTTCAACAATTTCTTTACTTTCAATACGTCTCCAATGATGTCTCATGTTTTTTTTTTTTTGTTCCATATACAACATCCAAGGCAAAAGGTGGAAAATACTCAACGAAAATTTGAAAATGGGACTTACCTCCATATACAACATCCAAGGCAAAAGGTGGAAAATACTCAAAGAAAATTTGAAAATGGGACTTACCCATAGATGTGTGGACTACTATGTTATAAGAGTGTTGAATATAAATCATCTTTTCATCGCATGTCTCTAGATGATTATGATTATTATCCCTCAAAAGTTGAACCAATGACATGTTGACTACTTATATTTTCCTATATATTTGTGTATGGAAAGTTGTAGATATATTCAACTTAGTTTCCATCCCCTCTCAAAGTGTAGTATAAAAGCCACTAGAATATATACTATCTCTATTTGAGATGATACTCCTCGGTATCACAAAGTGCAACCAACCTTTTCAAAGAACATGTTTGTTATTTATTGTCATTTGATGGTGTTTTTATAAGTCACATGAATGCACATCTTATTTAACTTGTAAACTACCAAAAATATATAGGCATTTCCCTTCCTAATTGTTATCAAACCACGCATAAAATCCATGGAGACTATATCCTGAGGTCTAGTGGATACAAGGGATGGTATAAAACTTATTTCCTATTACTAGGCCTTTTAGTACGATAAACCATGTATCCTCTAATAATAAGCTACACATTCTTACGTTTTATGCCAATACCCATATCTCTATGAGTTGGAAACTATCTTCCCAATACCAAAATTCCTTCTTTAAAAAATTGTAGTCATTGACACTAATGAACCTACTATTTGATAAGGTGTACTCATTGACTCTAACGAGCCTCTTTAATAATATCAAATAATACATTCTTGGTCAAAATACAAAAGATTTTTCTAGATAGATTATGATATCAAGAAACTAAAAGGTTACTATTTTGAATTTCTCTTATACATGGCTATTATATGTCTAGTAAATTGTTAGAAAAATAATTCATAGAAAAAACAACAAATTCAAAGGAAAATGCAGTTAACAATTAAAATTATATATATATATATATATATATATATATATATATATATATAATTAAATTCATATTGCAATAACTGGAAAGTACCACTAACATCAACATAGTATTAATAATGTCCAAGGATATTTTGGAAGTGGGTGTAACAATTTGATTGCCATTACTAGAAAATTTGTTATCACATTTGAAAGTTTGCATGGTTTTTAAGTCATTTAACTATTTGTTTATTTATTTATTTTTTATTTTTATTTTTAATTATAGCAAAGTTGGTCTTAATGAATAATCATCATCATTGGTTAAAAGATATTTACCCAAATTATAATATGTATTTGTCTTCTCAACATGCATATAATTAAAGAAATATGTATTTTTGTTTCAACATGCACATAATATAATTAAAGTTTTGTTTGTATCTTGAGTTCAGACCATTTGTAGGAATTTTTACTATGTTCCCTAATTATGTTTTTGGTATAAAAATTATCATATTTGGGTTTTATAAGCTAAAATAAGAAATAAGAAATTTTTGTTTATATATATATTTTTATCATTAAAAATATCTATTATGTTTCCACAGTTTAAATGTCTATCATGTTGGCATTTATATAGAGAACTTTAGAAATATTTTATTGAAGTATCCATGGGTATCATGCAAATTTGTTGAAGAACTTGAAATTTTTTGGTAGCCTCTAAATGTTCTCATTTTCTACCAAAATACAAAATGGACTTGTAATTAATTTTTATCACCATTGCAAACATCAAACTATTTAGAAGCTTATTTATAATCCTTTCTATATTTAGGGTTTTCTTTCTACAGTTTCGAACATTTCTTTGTGGATTTTATTGTTGGTATGGATAAGTTTGTTGTTTTCCTATTTGAAGATTCTATTTATATTTTATGATATATGAATGCATGACAAAATACATATTTTTTTAAAACAATCCAAACAATGTTGAATTATATTGTGTGTAAATTTATATGTTTCAAGTTGCAAACTTGGTTGAATTCATAGAAGCACTTTTGTGAAATTTTACAAAGGTATTGAGATCCAAAAAATTAGGGAAGATGGGAATAATATGCAAGGGGATTTGATGGAGGTTAATACCCTCCATCTAGAAAATATGGGAAGGGAGGGACAAGAATATATGAGGGGATGTGTTAAATACCTTATCCTTAGGGATTGAGGTAAAATTTGTAAATATTCTTCTAAATAAAATTGTAAAGATATATGAAGAGTCATCGCTGGATAGGAAGTGTCAATGGGATCTTGGAAGATGAAACCAAAGGTCATCCTATTGTACTAACACATAGTTTACCTTTATGAAATACACACAAGCAGATGTATTCCTCAGCCTGACATGGTATTAGAGCTTATAATTTATTCCTAAATCTATGATTTTTAGCGTTCTTCTAGCATTTTCCCAATCTCCTGGTTCTCAATAACTATTCATATGTAATTCTATCCTTTGTCTATGTTCTCTTACATACATTCTTGCATCCATTTCTCTAATTGGCATCTCCTCACACTCTAGCCATGTTATGTTTTCCCTCTAGCTATTCAAAACCCTCTTCATTAGGCTCATTTTCCTTCCTCTCCACATAGTGGTACCTTCTATGTGTGTTTTGTTTCCCTCCATGTTATTTTTTTTAATTATCTACCTTTCTAGAGAGCACCTTAATCATGTCCTCTTTATCTTTGACACTTAAATCCTTTTCATGGCATGTTTCTCTTAGTGATATCACCTCCCTCTACATAATGTCGTAAAATGCACCTAAAACTATGTCAACATAAACAACATTACATTCTATGATTTCCTAATATTTTTTATTCTGAAAATTTTCAACTGCTAAGTGATCTAATTGATCATTGTTTTTGTTTGCAAATACTCAATCACCAATATTGAGCTTCTCATTATATATTAAATTTTTCATATCTAATGAACCATTAATAATCCCATCAACATGAACAAGATCTAGTGTATTTTCTTTTTGCTATATTGTTATCATTAGACAAAGTACTTCCTATATTGTTTAGTTGAAACTGAAGACTTTATTTTGGGTTCCAGGCTACCGCTAATTGATTTCAAAGTCCATTAATTAGAAACACGGTGTGACAAAGTCATTCTTTCTGCTTTTTATGACATTGGTATTCTAGTTGGCCATAACAAAACACTCCAACTCCATTAGAAGATGCACCACCTAAATGCAAGTCATCTCACAAGGATTTCTATAAGCCATTTTACTACCATGTACAAGGATATTATTTCCACCAAATATTATTATTATTGCAAATTTCTTGTTTATACAATCCTTAGCTCATAACTTTATTGAAAGATGAATTCCCTCATCTTTATTGGCAACATGGTGTTGCTGGAAAGGAGAAGTATTAAGAGTCTTACAGAAAGATCAAACACACTTATCTTTAATGATTCATGGGATCGAATTTGTGAAGTTGTCACTGGAAAAGGAGAGGAGGACAATGGATCTACCAAGTCATCATCTAATAATGAGCTATCCATATGGAAGAAAAAATACAAGAATGATTTTTTCCTAATTGATGTGATAGTAAGTGAAGATGTGAGCAATAATCATATTGTATCCATTAAAAATTCTTATTTTGCTTTAAATAAGTTAAAGGTATTATAAGACTCACATTCAAAACTAGAACTAGTATAACTATTTGTTAAGCTCTTCAACCTAGAGTTCAAGAATGATTATCCCGGGTCTTTAGCTTCTAAGATAAAATCAATCACGCGTGACATATATTCCACCGGAGACAAGATATATCTTCCTCTCACAACCTTCATTAAGACCCTCTACCCTACATACACTCACTACCTTGAATCCCTACAAGCTAGTGACCAATTGAAGTATATTACACATGACTCTTTGCTAGAAAAAGTTTTAAAACATGAGAAATACTTTGGAAAGAGGAAGAAAACATCTCATCCCACTAGAAAGGCCATAAGCCTTACTTATAAAGGGAAGAATAAATCACATGATTTTTCTAGAGGACATAGTACTAAAAGAGGACATGGAAGAAAGAATTATAGAGAAAGGTGGGTTATACACAATCTAGGAGAAAGAATTGATATTCATTACATTTATTGTGAGAAAAATGGTTACGATACATTAAAATGTATAATTCCCTAGGAGAATATTAAAAATAAATAAAAATAAAATAAAGAAGACGAAAGCAAAACATTAGAAGAAATGAAAGCTAAAGCAATTGAATCTACTCATCACATTGTTTCCATTGAAATATTTGAGTAATTTAGGATTTGTTTCACTCTTACTTTCCTTCTTGGAGAGATGAGTTACGACTTGACATAGGTGCAACACGCCACATGACCTTATAGAGAGCTTCTTTGAATATTTTAGTGACAATGTATATGGCATAGTGAATTTTGTAGATAAAACAAATCTCAAACCTTCAAGACTTGACACCATCTAGATTAAAATACCTAGATTCCTTAATTTTCTTCTACATCGTGAGGTTTATCTTCCATAAATGAGAATGGATTTGTTTTCCTTTATATGTTAAATAGAAAGGCTACTCCATTCATATATTTGATGGAAAAATAGAAATAAGGAATGCTCCACACAACATGGTTTTGATGACTAGGATGGAAGATAAAAAGTTACTGAAGCTTAAATGGACATATACTCATGCATTAAATTTTGCATGCATCTCCCAATGTCATGATCAAGGTATATTTACATCCATGCTATATTTGGACATATTAATTATGACAACCTTTGTTTATTGAAAAATAAAAGTGTTTATGATTTTCCTACTATTCCTATGAAATTGCATGAATGTGATGGTTGTATCCTTAGAAAACATCTAAAACAACCCTATCATGATTCTACCTCCAAAGTATGCAAAAAACTTGGATTAATACATTATAATTTGTGTGGCCCCATGCATGTCCCGTCTTGTAATGGAAAACAATATATGATGACTTTTATTGATGCTACATCAAGATGTATTGGACTTACTTGTTGAAAGATGATTATCAAAATTTTGAACACTTTTAGAAATCTTCATGTATTGATTCACACATATTGGCTCTCTTCATACTGATAATGGAAGGGAATATACATCTAATGAAGTTGAAAAATGTCTTCGCCATCATGGGATTCAACATCAAACCACCATTACAATTCTAGTTTGTGTGGCCCCATGCCTATTCCATCTAATAATGGAAATAAATATATGGTGGCTTTTATTGATGATTATATCAGGATGTGTTCGACATGCTTGTTGAAAGATAAATCTCAAGCTTTTGAAAACTTTTAGAAATTTTCATGTATGGATTCAAAATTAAACACAATCACATATTGATTATCTTCATATTAATAATGGAAGAGAGTATACATCTAATGAATTTGAAAATTGTCTTTTCCATCATGAAATTCAACACCAAACCACCATTCCATACAATCCTTAACAAAATGGTGTAGCTAAAAGAATGAATAGGACTATCTTGAATATGGTTTGCTCCATGGTGTTTTTAAAAAATGTAAATTTGATGTTTTGGGTTGATGTAGTGTATGTGAAAATAAAGTGTCCATCTCATACTCTTAAAAATAAGACTCCTTATGAAATGTGGTATAGTCACGTTCCTTCAGTGGGGCATCTCAGGGTATTTGGTTCCACCTTCTATGCCTTGATTCCTAAGGAGAAAAGAAACATGGCCGATATAATGAGTTAGAAGGGCATTGAAGTGAATCAACATTCAAAGTACATATTCGTCTCCCAAAAGAAGTACATTGGACAATTGTTGGAGGGAATACCATGTTAACCCCATTACTCATGGAAAATGGGCTAGCCATTTGGGCATTATAAAGACAACTCTATAAGGGTAAATTTGTAATTCAAATTGAGGGTTGAATGGGTCAAATGTAACCCTTAGTTGGCTATCAAACTATGGTATAACTAAGCAACTAGGAGGAAAAGGTGTTCCATACTATTCAAGGGCATTTTGTCCCATAACTGAGCAGAGTAGTTGAGAGTGTATAGAGAGAGAAAAAATAGAGATTTTTTGTTTATTGTAGAAGCCCATGGGCCATAGGTCTCACTTCATTATACTTGAATTAATTTCCATTCAAAGGAAGATAGAGTAGAGTAGCCTCCCCTTGCAACTCGGGTTTCTTCTATAAGGGCTTCCCAGGTCATGTCTTGTGTTATTATGGTTGTGGGTGATTTTGGTTTTCATAGTGTAGATTTTGGATTTTCATCGTATCTTTGTAGATATGTCTCAACAGGTTGTCTAATGGAATATCCACAAAACTTTATGGATAATTTATTGTAATTATACTTTATATCATTTCAACTTTAACATAAATATAAACCAATGAAAATATATGCATACATAAGCCTCATAACCTCCACTCATGCTTAGAGAATTGACTTGGTAGCACATAAGATGATTAATCTGTTGAATGATCTTCTGAATTAATGTATAAAGTCATAAAAATGAATAGTTAATAAACATTAAATTTGTAGTAGTAAAATATTTAGAGAAATAATAATGAGGATGTTTAGGAGTCATCTAACTATTCTATGTTTTGGATTTTTTGGACAAAAATCAATGATACAATTATGGGAAATATTGTGATCTTTGGTTGTTTAAAATGTGTTTTTGACTACATAAATGAATTCAACAACTTGAAAAATCCCTGGAGCACCTGGATTGTGCCTAACAAATGTCTACATGATTTCTGGCAAAAATGGCCAAAAAACATGCACAGAAGATCCAAGACATAGAAGTGTTAGACTATGGCATGATGTTTATCCTATGAGTGAAGAGTGGTGTCTTCAATAATGAGTGTTTGTAGGGAATGAAATCAACATAGGCTTTACATGAAAAGCAATGCATGATGTTTCTTTTATGGAAAAAGAATTGCACTGATGATTATCGGGATGATAAACTCTCACATATGGCTTTATTATTCAATGTTGTAACTTTATAACCTTTATGTGGTGCTCATCTAAATTAAATCATGTGTCCATCAATGAAAATAGGAAAACTATCATGCATATAATCAACCACATTGCATGCATAGCTCGCCATGTGGGGCCTCATGATCATAAACATGCCACCTGGCATGCATCTAATTGGGCATGAGGTAGACATATAGTTGGTCACATGGAAAATATAAGCTATCCTTCCCTGTTTGATCATGAGCTCATGGAAAATCATCGGTCGTTTGATTCCCACCATTTAGCACTTATGGGGCCGTCTGATGCCAAAATATGGGTCATTCGATTATTTCCAATTGGTTCTTATGAGGTCATCTAATTCATGCCACTTGTATCTGGAATATCATTCAATTCCAAACATGTGGTTCATCTAATTCTTGACACATGGGCCATTCGGTGCCTAATAGCTTTTGGCACCTAAGTGTCTAATTTTTTACGCCTAGGTTGTCCAATGCCTAACACTTAGCAACACTTGATCCATTTGATTCCTAAAACCTAGGCCAACATGTGGACAATTTGATTCCCTACACATGGTGACTGTTATGCCATATGATGCCTGACACATGGGTTGTTTCATGCCTAACATGTGGCAGATTTTGGGTCTTCTGATGCTTGACACATGGATCAATCTGATGCTTAACACTTGGTCGCTCCTAGGTCGTCTAATGCTCGACACATGGGCCATTAGTTACTTGACAATTGTTGGCTCCTAAGACATTTGATTCTTGACATGATGGATTTCTGGTGCTTGACACTTAGTGGTATTCACATGGCCAACATGGGATTAGATGGCCCACACGTTAGACATCATATGACCTAAGAGCAACCAAGTATAAGGGATCAAACGACCGACATGTTAGGAATTAGATGGGGTGGAGCCACTAAGTGTTGGGGATTAGATGACTCACATGTTGGTCATCTGAATACCTAGAATCACCAAGTGTCAGGCATCAGAAATCCCTTATGTCAAGAATCAAATGTCTTAGGAGTCGCCAATTGTCAAGTAAATAATGGCCCATGTGTCGAGCATTAGACGACCTAGGAGCGACCAAGTGTCAAGCATTATATTGATCCATGATCAGACAAGGTAGGATAGGTTATATTTACCATGTGACCAACTATATGTCTACCACATGCCCAATTAGATGGATGTCAGGTGGCATGTTTATGATCATGAGGTCCCACATGGCGAGTTATGCATGCAATGTGGTTGATTATATGCATGCTAGTTTTCCTATTTTCATTGATGGAAAAATGATTTACTTTAGATGGGCACCACATAAAGGTTATAAAGTTACAACATTGAATAATAAATCCATATGTGTGAGGTTATCATCTCGCTAATCATCAATGCAATTCTTTTGCCATAAAAGAAACATCATGCATTACTTTTCACATCAAGTCTATATTGATTTCATTTCCTACAAACACTCATCGCTGAAGACACGGATCTTCACTCATTGGATAAACATTCTGCCATAGCCTAACTCTTCTATGTTTTGGAGCTTACGTGCATATTTTTTTGCCATTTTGCCAGAAATCATGTAGATATTTGTTAGGCACGATCTAGGTTCTCCAGGGATTTTTCAGGGTGTTGAATTTATTTATGTAGTCAAAAGCACATTTTAAACAACCAAATATCACAATATTTTCCATAATTGTCTCATTGAATTCTATCCAAAAAATCCAAAACGTAGAATAAATAGATGACTCCTAAACATCCTCATTATTATTTTTATGAATATTTAATTACTACAAATTTAATGTTTATTAACTATTCATTTTTATCACTTTATACATTAATTGAGAAGATAATTCAGTGCATTAATCATCTTATGTGCTACTAAGTCAATTCTCTAAGCGTGAGTAGAGGTTATGAGGCTTATGTATGCATATATTTTCATTCATTTATATTTATGTTAAAGGTGAAATGATATAAAGTATAAGTACAATAAATCATCCATAAACTTGTGTGGATATTCCCTTAGACAACTTGTTAAGACATATCTACAAAGATGTGATGAAAATCCAAAATCTACACCATGAAAACCAAAATCACCCACAACCATAATAACACAAGACATGACCTAGGAAACCCTTACAGGAGAAACCCCATTTGCAAGGGGAGGCTGCTCTACTCTGTCTTTCTTTAAATGGAAATTAATGCAAGTATAAAGAAGTGAGACCTATGGCCCATGGGCTTCTACAATACACAAATACAAATTACTAGTTGTCTATATTGACATGAAAAGGTTGGCCAACCTAAGCAAATTGACAAGCAATCCAACTAATAGATTGATAAAGGTGTTGTGAGTACAAGTAATTGAAGCCTAGATAAATCCACGGGTTGACACGGATTTGTACTAGCCACTAAGATTGATACAATTAATCAATAAATGAACCTAATGTAGTTGTTTGAGATCTCAATGCAAATGAAGAAGATTACGCCGCTAGCAATTTTCAATCTGTTTGTCAAATTATTATATGTCAATCCATCTCTCAATTTATTACATTAACATGTTTGATTATGAACTATCTTATATAAATTACAAGCTTTATTAGTGCATAATTTTTTTATCAAGTGAACCACTACCACTACCACTTAAAAAGCAACACAATCATGTTGCTTCATAAATGACTAGGTGGAATGCTAAGAATGATGAGACAAAAGATGCTTAAAAGTCACTCTCAAGGATGGAATTAGTTGAATTGGGGCAAGGTGAGTTAAATATGCAATAAATTGTAATTGACAACTGAGAGAGTGACTTAAAGGAATTAGTTGAATCGGGATAAGGTGAGTTAAATATGCAGTAAATTGTAATTGACAACTAAGAGAGTGATTTAAAAGAATCAATTGCACCACCAAAGGATGACATTACACATTTGAGAGAGTGATTTAAAAAAATCAATTACACTACTAGATGATGACATTAGACAACTGAGAGAGTGATTTAAAAGAATAATTACACCACTAAATGATGACATTAGACAACTGAGAGAGTGATTTAAAAGAATCAATTACACCACCAAAGGATGACATTAATTGAATTGGGGTAAGGTGAGTTAAATATGCAGTAAGGTGTAATTGACAATTGAGCCAATGATTTAAAAGAATCAATTACACCACCAGTTGCCCCATTTGGACTCATGTCTTATGTGCCAATTCCACTTGGACCACTAGAAGTATCATTAGAGGAAAAGTTACCATCAAAAGGGCATGCCAATAGCACATATATTTATTACGTTGATGGCAAAAGGACTACTTGACATTAGTGAGGTTAAGCTCAATGATATGTCACTCATAGTTGATAATGTAGTAGACAATGGAAGGTGACTGCAAAACTAAAGACACATCCATTGGAACATCCATCAAATTATCTATTCTACCGTTCCCTTGAAAATTTGAGAGTTCTACTTAAAAAAATCTTAATTTACCACAAGAACGTTGCATAAATGTGGCAACATAGGTAACCTATTGGAAGATGGTGAGTTATGAAAAAAATGTTTTTTATAGGATAACTTATTGGAAGATTCTGAGCTTTATGAAAAAATCATTTTTTATAAAATACCCTATTGGAATATAGTGAGCTTTATGGAAAAATTATTTTTTATAGGATAACTTATTGGAAGATAGTGAACTTTATATAAGATAACTTATTAACTTATTCAAAGATGATGAGCTTTATGAAAAAAATCATTTTTTTCAAATTTATTAAAATTTAATTTTAATTAATAAACAAAACATTTTAATTTTTTTTCAAAATTTACCAATTAAATTAATTAAAATTCAAAATAATGTTTAACAAACTAATTGAATAATATTTCATGACGAGAAATATCCCAGAATAAAACATATAGTGAAAATCCCAAGCTAACCTATTTGAAGTAAATTTTAGAAGCATTTAGGAAACACAAATTCCTTAGATCATATATCCCAAATTAAAGTGAACCAAGGTTTGAAATTTTAATCATAGGTACATGAATATCATCTATATATATTCTCCAAGTTTCACAGTTCGATACATCCCAAAAGAAAAGTTATAGCGAAAATTCCAAGATGAATCGTTCACCCCATAAATCACATTTTTGCTTCCACCTTTAAACTCCAAAAATCACCCCAAAAGTATTCCTTAGCTCCTCTTGTAAATCTCATATTTCTTCTTTCTTTTGATACCCCTCAAATGAACTCATATATCCTTTATTTATAGTGTTTCTATGATCATTTATGGGGCCAAATTGTAAAATTGGTTGGATTGGCCTACTTGTACTTTCTTGTGGGCTATCTTGACAAAATATTTGATATATCCTGATTCCTATTGAGTTAGAGGGAGTGCGATATACCATTGGAAAATTCTCTAAATAAAAATTTTAATCGTATATTATAGCTCCAATTTGAGACAGGTAATTGGAGTAAATTTTCCTTCAAAGACACAATATCCAAACTAGGCATTAAAAATCCCAAAACAATATTTCCAACAATCTTCATTTTCAATCTTTATCCTTGACATTGTAGTCTTTCTCCTCTGACATCAATGACAATAATATTTCCAACAAATGATCCTATAATACTTGATATTATTATCAAGGTTATTTGAGATAAAAAGATCAATATATGATGCCCATCTTAGCTTCCCCTCGAAGTAAGAATCTCACATGATTGAGAAAGTGGTGGTAGCTATAGCTAGAACATTCACCTAATCATGTTTCTCCCTTGGGACATTCTCAATTGAAAAAAAAAATCAAATAATTTAATTACACCCCATACTAACATGCCTATATCTCCTCAATCTGTCATTCTTTGTTACATATTGATCCTTCACTTGCAACATTATGAGATCGGAGTCCCAAATTAGCTTTTGACATCTTTATTCCCATTACTATATAGCCAATCCAAGTCCTAAAGTAAGGCTACATAATTATCTACAGTATTTGGTGAACCTTAAACTCCAATCTATAGGTGAAACTCATAACTACCCTATGGGGAAATGAAAATGATACTTGTAGCAAAACCTTTTGGGATTTGTGTCCATATAAAATACATTTTCAAAATCTCATCTCTTTCCCATGTTACATTTATTTATTTATTAATTTTTTTTTTTTAATTTTTTTTTTTTTGGGGCTTAGGAATGTGAAAGGATCAAATAGTTACACATATCATCATATACATATTATTATGGGATCATTTGGGTCTTCTACATGAAACCTTGTAAATTGTTCTTAATTCAAAGCCATGTAAGTATGTTCAAAAGTTTGTATGGTTGCATAATATAAATAGTTTGTAAATAACCACCCAAAATAGCAGCCCACTCTTTGTACACCAACATTCCCCAACACTTCGGTACATTAATGGCCACAACATTCTTCAAAATAGATATGTCTAGAGACATGACCACCTTTACATACAAATATTTAATGAGACCAAACATTTTGAATCTCTCTAAAACCCATGCCGCATATATGTTCGTATATGGTCTGGTCGTTATAAGGAGCAATTGCTTCATCACTTTCAATGACATGACATTGGTTGATGCCCATGAATCTAATATTTGATTGTGTAATAGTAAGTCATAAACTAGAAAATGATATCAAAAGGGGTTGTGACGACCATTCTTCCTCCATAGGAATCATTATTTATAGTATTGTATGGTATGCTCAATAAGAGCTTCATTAACTTCATTATACCCTAAGTATTTCTTAAACTTTTCCTTATACACATATTTTCAAAATTTCAACCAATGGAACTGACACATAAGCATTTTTCAAGTACTATTCTAGATCGTCAAAGGAACTTAGTTCAAGTGGTATGGTTCATGATTGTGTCCCAAGTAGTGTTGGATTCAAATCTTTGGGGACATGTTTGGCCCTTGTGGAATTTATGAAATATTGGTTCACTGGGTGGAATAGTGGAAGTCATTTCTACAAAGTTATTGAATGTGCCTAGGAATGTACTCATTACTATTAAAAAAAATATAGGTATTATTCTAGATCAACCATTCATTGCCCTACGTGTACTTCTTACAATAGTTGTGATTGAGCACTCTCTAGTGGTTCTAGTTGGTCATGTTGGTTGATTATCTTTGGAGAAACTCTAATATTCATGATGTGGAATGCTATTTCTCCATTAGGTTTAGTTATTTCTTCTCTAATATGTGAGCATCCATTTTTCTTGTATACTTCTCCTTATCTCTTCCTAGGATGGCTTTGGAGCAAAGAAGCTAGCAATAATCGATGCATTAAAACTCCTTCCTCCTTATTTTGTTTCATTTGCTCCTTGGATACATTAAATGCTTTACCCATGATATTATTTACAATATCCATCCATTCACCTACATAATTGTTCATATGAATTCCACTTGGTCCTTCTATGTTTTCTTTCTTACCTATCTGATAATGTCTTTGCATAGAGGCAAGTGTCCTAGTCATGAGGTTCTTCACAAGGATTGCACCAAGGTATTGTTTCATGATCCGTGACAATATTATCATTTCTAACTACAATGATATATCTAAAATGCAACTTACAATGCTACATTCTAGCATTACACATTCTATTAGCATGCCTTTGCAGTACTAGGGGAAATTGTAGTTAGCATAAGAATTTCAGCCATGCTAGATGTGGAGTGTTGTATTATCAAAATACTTGCACATGTGATTGTGTTGACTATGGTATACATGGGAATAGGGACTAGAAATTTTCTTGAAATTGAAATTGATTCTCTACTCTTCAAGTCATTGAAAATTTAATTCCTTCATTTTCACTTGTCTTAACACTAAGACTAATTATCTACTCTTTAAGTCATAAAAAGATGAGTCCATTTTCTCATGCCTAGTCCATTAATATTAGAAGGCCATTTTCACTTTTGTGAATGCTTGTTGATCATTGGAACTAGTTAAAATCACAAAGAAAAATTTGAGGGAAAAGGCTTTCCCTTTGTTTTTATAGAGGTGGTATTCCTCTTTAAAATACAAGAAACAAAGACAAAAATGGAGATAGAAAATGCCTAAGACAAGGACCATTATTTATGTGAAATGAGTATTAACAATGACATAATACAACATTCGCATTATCATAAATAAAATTTGCATATTCATCGAATATCATTTTCCAACGTAAGATAGAGTAAAGCATCACACATTTGGACATATGGATAAACATGGATCACATTTGTAGAGAAATTCAAATGATAATTTCATTTGAGCTCATAGGGGTGAAAGGAGTTACACATGTGCAATCTTAATCTTAAAACCCAAATTCATAATATGACACTAGCTTTGAAGTCCCGTTAAGTTCTATTTGGAACCTTAAAAAATTATACAAATGTTTAAATAAAAGTTCATAATATCTGGGGAATTTAAATGCATTCATCTATTTAAGGACATGGTTGGGGCTCCCGCAGACCATATAAACAGGAAAAATGGACCTATAAGAGAACCGAAACTACAACTAGGAACGAATCTTAACATTAAAAAAGACTCTGAAATGAGAAGGTTGGATGGTTACTAACTAAGAGGAAATAATGATGAGAAGTAATAAATACCCTTTTCAAGTCGGTTTATGCGAAGGTGGTAACAAAGCAACGCTTAATTTTAATTAATTTATTAATATTATGGTTACTACAACTCCTGATAATATAAATAAATAAATAAATACTGAAAGGCGATAGCGAGCGAAATTTAGTCTGTCCTCCGTTTGCTTCATGGCGGAGTCGAACAGAAATGCAACTAACAGAGTGCCTGCACGCCAAGAGGGAGAGATTGCAGAATTGTTAGAACCTGCCCGCCAACAGGGAGAGACTGCAGAATTGTTAGAACGTGCCCGCCAAAAGGGAGAGCCTGAAGAATTGTTAAAGCCTGCCCGCCATGGGCATGCGCTCTGAGCATATAATACCATGCGGGTCTACAGTTGTAGTGGGTGTAAGGAAAGGGGCAACCGATTCTGCGTGTGAGGATTTCAGTGGCGAACGATTCGTAGTTGCCCTTCCAAACACTGCGAAGTTGACAGGCCATAGAACTTACGTAGATCTGGCCGCCTGATTTACCACGAGAGGCGGCCTTTCAACCGCAAGATCTGGCCATCAGAATTGTGCCCAGTCGCCGCCTTCCAGGCGCCCGAATAGCTGAACAGTGGTGGCTTCTCGCCCGCTCGATCTGGCGAACCGATGCGTGACAAGTGGCGGATTCGCAGTTGCCCATTGGCAGGCCAATGGATGGGAGACGAGTGGCGTCCCTCAAGCCGCTCAATTTGGATGACAGGTGGCGGCGTCTCAGCCGCCAGATCTGGCCGTCTGGTCTGTGACAAGTGGCAGCGTCTCAATCGCAGATCTGACAGTCTGGCAGATGACAAGTGGTAGCTTCTCAGCCGCCAGATCTGGCCATCTGATCTTGGACAAGTGGCAGGCTCTCAACCGCCAGATCTGGCCGACCGATAGGTAACAAGTGGCAATCTCTCAGCGCTCAGATCTGGCCATACGATATGCGACAAGTGGCCACCCCTAAGCCCATGGATAGGTGACAAGTGGCAGCCTCTCAGAACTCAGATCTGGCCGTCCACTCTGTGACAAGTGGCAGCCTCTCAACTGTCAGATCTGACCAACGGATAGGCGACAAGTGGCGGCTTCCAGATCTGGTGTGTCTGCGACAAGTGGCGATCTCTCAGCCATCAGATCTGACGAACGGATAGGTGACAAGTGGCCGCCTCCCAACGCTGGCCGGCTGATTTGTGACAAGTGGCAGCCTCTCAACCGCCAGATCTGACAGTCGGATAGCTGACAAGTGGCGGCCTTTCAGCGCTCAGATCTGGCCGTCCGATCTGTGGCAAGTGGCAGCCTACCAGCCGCAAGATATAGCCAACGGATAGGCGACAAGTGGCGGTTTGTCTGCCATCCGATGTGTGACAAGTGGCAGCCTCTCAGCCGCCAGATCTGACCAACGGATAGCTGACAAGTGGCGGTCTCTCAGCCGCCCGATCTGCCCGTCCGATGTGTGAAAGTGACAGAATCTCAGCCGTCAGATCTGACCAACGGATAGGTGAAAAGTGGCGGGCTTCAGCGCTCAGATCTGCCCGTCCGATCTGTGACAAGTGGCAGCCTACCAGCCCGCTTGATATAGCCAACGGATAGGCGACATATGGCTGTTTGTCTGCCAACCGATCTGGCCGTCCGATGTGTGACAAGTGGCAGCCTGTCAGCCGCCTGATCTGACCAATGGATAAGTGACAAGTGGCGCCCAATCTGGCCGTCCGATGTGTGACAAGTGGCAGTCAATCAGCGGTCAGATCTGATTAAAGGATAGGTGACAAGTGGCGGCCTCTCAACGCTCAGATCTGGCTGTCCGATCTGCGACAAGTGGCGGTTTGTCAGCCCCCCATCTGGGCAGCCTCTCAGCCCTTGATCTGACCAACGGGAGCTTCTCAGCCGCAAGCTTATCAGTTTATATGCGTATCTGCGTATAAGTGTATAAACAGATGAACTTATTGTCTTATAACTTGATAGGCCTATATTTTTAAACAGACGAGCTTATAATATTATAAGTCCGGGTGCTTATCTTCCTATAAGCATATAAGCGTATCATATTATAAGTCAAAGGACTTATCAAATTATAAGTAACTGAACTTATCCTTTTATAAGCCCTCGGGCATATCTGTTCATAACCAAAGAGGCTTATAATCTTATAAGCAGAAAGACTTATCAAATTATAGGGCCGGGTGCCTATCATTTTATTAGCAGATAAGCTTATATATTATCAGTCCTCGTGCTTATCTGTCTATAAGCAGATTTGCGTATCATCCTATAAGTTCGAGTTCTTCTCAGTTTATAATCAGATAAACTTATCATTTTATAAGCATCTACGCTTATCATCTTATAAACAGTAGAACTTATAATTTTATAAGCCAAATAACTTATCAAACTATAAGCAGAGCAGCGTATCAGTATATAAAACAATAAGCTTATCAATTTCTAAGTACATGAGCGTATAATCTTATAGGCCTGTTGAATTATCCGTTTATAAGTCTATCAGATTATAATCCAACGAACTTATCCGTTTATAAGCAAAAAAAAGTTTATTATTTAATAAGATATCAACATGTAAACGGACGGACGGGCTTATCAATTTGTAATCAGATAAACTTAACAGTTTATAAACTATCAAATTATAACCATATAAACCCATGGGCGCATAAGCTGTTATGTTATCCATTTATCTGCAACAGCCGAAGCACAACAGAAGTCTGAGGCGCTGCGGCGGTAGACAGCAACCGCAGCAGGTCAGGTTGCAGGTCTGTCTGAGGCGCTGCGGTGGACACAATACCCATTCAAGCACTTCACAGAGATTAGGGTCGCACATGACCGTCTCCCAATCTGTAATCTCAGTAAAGAGATTAGGGTTGTACATGACCGTCTTCGTTGTTGGTTGGGGCGCGCGATTGATAATACAATACGCGACAAAGTATTGGTTTGACACCATGTGAAGCAACTGGATGGAAAAAACGATGAAGTCTAAGTATGTCCTCGGCAAATAATATCCCACATTCCACAAATTGAACTCCAAAACTCAATATATATTTCAGAAAACCTAGAAAGCTTTAATGGAAATCAGAAGGCCAGATCTGGGCCGTCAATGGTGTGCCACGTGGCAGCAATCCAAAGGCTAGATCTGGACCTCAGAATGGCACGTCGTGAAAATACGACAGCCAGACATGGATTGTCCATGGCGAGCCACGTGGCAGAAATAGATGCCCAGACCTCAGAATGGCACATGGTGAAAATAGATGCCCAGACCTATGGCACAGGCTAGATCTGGACCTCAGAATGGCACATCGTGAAAATACGACAGCCAGACATGGATTGTCCATGGCGAGCTACGTGGCAGAAATAGATGCCCAGACCTCAGAATGGCACATCGTGAAAATAGGTCCAGAATGGCACGTCGTGAAAATACGACAGCCAGACATGGATTGTCCATGGCGAGCCACGTGGCAGAAATAGATGCCCAGACCTCAGAATGGCACATGGTGAAAATAGATGCCCAGACCTATGGCACAGGCTAGATCTGGACCTCAGAATGGCACATCGTGAAAATACGACAGCCAGACATGGATTGTCCATGGCGAGCTACGTGGCAGAAATAGATGCCCAGACCTCAGAATGGCACATCGTGAAAATAGATGCCCAGACCTATGGCACATCGTGAAAATACGACAGCCAGACATGGATTGTCCATGGCGAGCCACGTGGCAGAAATAGATGCCAGACCTCAGAATGGCACATGGCACATGGTGAAAATAGATGCCCAGACCTATGGCACAGGCTAGATCTGGACCTCAGAATGGCACATCGTGAAAAATACGACAGCCAGACATGGATTGTCCATGGCGAGCTACGTGGCAGAAATAGATGCCCAGACCTCAGAATGGCACATCGTGAAAATAGATGCCCAGACCTATGGCACATCGTGAAAATACGATAGCCAGACATGGATTGTCCATGGCGAGCCACGTGGCAGAAATAGATGCCCAGACCTCAGAATGGCACATCGTGAAAATACGACATCCAGACATGGATTGTCCATGGCGAGCCACGTGGCAGAAATAGATGCCAGACCTCAGAATGGCACATCGTGTGAAAATAGATGCCCAGACCTATGGCACATCGTGAAAATACGACAGCCAGACATGGATTGTCCATGGCGAGCCACATGGCAAAAATAGATGCCCAGACCTCAGAATGGCACATCGTGAAAATACGACAGCCAGACATGGATTGTCCATGCGAGCCACGTGGCAGAAATAGATGCCCAGACATGGATTGTCCATGGCGAGCCACGTGGCAGAAATAGATGCCCAGACATGGATTGTTCATGGCGAGCCACGTGGCAGAAATAGATGCCCAAACATGGGTTGTCCATGGCGAGCCACGTGGCAGAAATAGATGCCCAGACATGGGTTGTCCATGGCGAGCCACGTGGCAGAAATAGATGCCCAGACATGGGTTGTTCATGGCAAGCCACGTGGCAGAAATAGATGCTCAGACATGGGTTGTTCATGGCGAGCCACGTGGCAGAAATAGATGCCCAGATCTGGGTTGTTCATGGGATTGTCCATGGCGTGCCACGTGGCAGAAATGGATTGTCCATGGCGAGCCATGTGGCAGATCTGGTTTGTTCATGGGATTGTCCATGGCGTGCCACGTGGCAGAAATAGATGGCCAGATCTGGGTTGTTCATGGGATTGTCCATGGCGTGCCACGTGGCAGAAATAGATGGCCAGATCTGGGTTGTTCATGGGATTGTCCATGGCGTGCCACGTGGCAGAAATAGATGGCCAGATTTGGGTTGTTCACGTAAATGCCGAGATATGAGTTGTTCATGGGATTTTCAAATGCCCAAAGCTGTGGCAGAAATAAATGCCCAAATCTGAGTTGTTCATGGGATTTTCCATGGCATGCCATGTGGCAAAAATAAATGGCCAGATCTGGGTTGTTCATGGCTCGCGGCCGCCCATGTGGCGACGAGCCACGTGGTAGAAATAAATGCCCAGATCTAAGTGGTTCATGGGATTTTCCATGGCGTGCCACGTGGCAGAAATAGATCGCTAGATCTGGGTTGTTCATGGCCTGCCATGTGGCAGCGAGCCACATGGTAGAAATAAATGCCCAGATCTGAGTTCATGGGATTTTTCATGCTGTGCCACGTCGCAGAAATAGATGGCCAGATTTGGGTTGTTCATGACTTGCCACGTGGCGACAATCTGACATAGATGGCCAAATTTGGGTTGTTCATGCCCTGCCATGTGGCGGCAATCTGACAGATAGAGGCCAGATCTGGATTGTCCATGGCGTGCCACGTAGCGGAAATAGATGGCCAAATCTGGGTTGTTCATGCCCTGCCATGTGGCGGCAATCTGGATTGTCCACAGAATGCCACGTGGTGGAAATCCGACAAATAGTTCTGGACCGTCCACACCACGTGGCGGAAAATCCAACGGACTGATCTACGCCGTCCATGGCCAAATCTGGACCCCACAATGCCACGTGGTGAAAATACGACGACCAGATTTGGATTTTCCATGGTCTGCCACGTGGTGGAAATAGATGGCGAAGGTTGTTCATGCCCTGCCATGTGGCGAAAATCTGACGGCCAAATCTGGACCGTTCACAGAATGCCATGTGGTGGACGTGGTGGAAATCTGGGCTGTCCACACCACGTGGTAGAAAATCTGACGGACAGACCTGGACTGTCCACACCACCCGATGGAAATCCGACGTCCATATCTGGACTATCCATGGCATGCCACATGGTGGAAATAGATGACCAAATCTGGGTTGTTCATGGCCTGCCATGTGGTGGCAATCTAACAGCGAGATTTGAACCATCCACAAAATGCCATGAGGTGGAAATCCGACAGCCAAATTTGAACCATCCACAGAATGCCACGTGGTGTAAATCTGACAACCAGATCTAGGTCGTCCACAAAGTGCCACATGGCAAAAATAGATGGCCAGATCTAGGTTGTTCATGGCCTACCATGTGGTGACAATCTGATGGCCAGATTTGGACCATCCAGAGAATGCCACGTGGTGGAAATCCGACAGCCAGATCTAGACTATCCATGGCGTGCCATGTGGCAAAAATAGATTGCCAAATCTGAGTTGTTCATGGCTTGCCATGTGGTGGCAATATGACGACGAGATTTGAACCATCCACAGAATGCCACGTTGTGGAAATCCGACGGCCATACTTGGGCCGTCCACAAAATGCCATGTGGAAAAATCCTAACTGTCCATAGAATGCCACGCGGCAGAAATCTGAGGCCAAATCTTGGATGTCATAGAATGCCACAGGGCAAAAATCCGACGGCCAAATATAAACCGTCCACAGAACGCTGGATCGCGAAAATTTGATGGCCAAATCTAGATTGTACACAGAATGCCACATGGCGAAAATCCAACAATTAGATTTGGGCCGTCCACAAGATGCCCACATAATGCCACATGGCAAAAATCTGACGGCCAAATCGGGACCATCCACAAAATGTCACGTGGCGGAAATCTGATGGCCATATGTGATGGCGTAAACAACCAATGATTTGCCCTTTTGCTTCTGAATTAATATGCAACTTGTGAATTAATATGCGACTTGTTCTAAATGGGTTTAGCTTCTTTCTCTAATTATTCCTGGCTTTAATAATCATTACCTTACTATCAACATCTTCGAATGTCCATATTTCAAACAAGTTGAACTTGCCCTTTTGCTTGTGAATTAATATGCAACTTGTGAATTAATATGCAACTTGTTCTAAATGGGTTTAGCTTCTTTCTCTAATTATTCCTGGCTTTAATAATCATTACCTTACTATCAACATCTTCCACTGTCCATATTTCAAACAAGTTGAACTCTCATTGGAGAGACATTTAAAGTACATAATAGCCATCACCTTACATTCAACATCTTTCAATGTCCATAATTCAAACAAGTTGACCTCTCATTGGAGACACATTTAGAGTACACCTAGGTATTCCAATAGAGCTTGCTCTTCGCATTCAAGAACTTTTTGTGATTTTTCATGAAAATCACTGAAATTCTTGGCTACTAATTAGCACTCAAGCTCATATAGTTCCCTTGCACATACCTCAATTTCTCTAGATGTTCAATGTCTTATTTAAATATAATGTAGAAAAGAAACATTTAATAAAAACCATGATTACACACTGACAAATTGTATTTGCATAGCACAAGCAAACATGGATGATTTTATCTTTTTATTATGTGGTGTTCTATCCATCATGTTCAAGCACTTAAATTTGCAATCCCTTCCTTGCATTGAAACAATTATCAAACAATTATCTTTAAATCAAGTTTTCCACTTTGTTTGGATTTATTTTTTGTTTTAATGAAAAAGGAAACCCCTTACTCTTAAGATTTATGAATAATATTCCATGAAATGAAAATCATATGAGTTAGAAAGCATAGCCTTATTAATAAGTAATCCATGTTTCATCGGTTAAGCTCTTCATCAATTAAGCTCATCTGTCTAAAAGTCTAAGAGCATCAATCACTGAGGACAACTCAACCCTCAAAATCCAACTCTCAATTGTCTAAAACTTGTATGGATATTTTGTTTTCACAAAAAAAAGCCCCCTCTATGGGTTATGAATAATATCCCAATGAAATGAAAATCAATGTCAATTAAATATGAGTTGAAAGCATAGCATTATCAATAAGTAATCAATGTTTCATCGTTTAAGATCATGCGTCTAAACCTCTTAGAGCATCCAATAAAAGGTAAAGGTGACATAAGATCATGTGTTTAACATCATGCATCTAAACCTCTTAACATCATGCATCTAAACCTCTTAGGACATCCCATAAAAGGTAAAAGGTGACTACCGACAATGAAACGACTCAACTCTCAATATTTTAAGAACTTGCATGGATATTTCGTTTTCATGAAAAAGAAGGAACCTTCGTGTGAGGGTTATGAATAATATAAAAATGAAATGTTACGAATATATCCCAATGAAATGACATTGATGTCGGTGAAATATTATGAATGATTTGAAAGCATTCATTCATGATCAATTTAATTTTTCTTTTCCATACATTTAGAAGAATTTCATTGTTAAACTCTATCAATAAGTAATGAATGTTTCACCAATTAAGATTGTGTTTAAACCTCTAAAAGAAATTAATTACGATTATGCGTCTAAACCTCTAAAAGCATCCACATTGAGGACAACGACATTAATTTGGTTTATCCATAAGCATCCACATTGAGGACAACGACATTAATTTGGTATATCCATTTGGAGTGTGTC
This sequence comes from Pinus tabuliformis, assembly GCA_031772625.1. Taxonomy (NCBI): domain Eukaryota; kingdom Viridiplantae; phylum Streptophyta; class Pinopsida; order Pinales; family Pinaceae; genus Pinus; species Pinus tabuliformis. The sequence continues at coordinate 1,593,561,931 of CM062817.1, read as the reverse complement.
AAAAAGGACAACGACATTAATTTGGTATTATATCCATTTGGAGTGTGTCAAAAACAAAGTTGTGTATTCTAATAATAATAGAATATGCAATAAAACCTTTGACAACTACCAATGGCATAAATGAAGCCTCCTATTAAGATTACAACTTCCAAAGGAAGGATCTCTCCATCAAAAACAATGCCAAAGGCTGCAGCCATGAAAAAATAGGAGAACAATGCCAAAGGCTGCAGCCATCAAAAAATAGGAACATTATCCAAGATATTTATCCCAACTGAAAGATATTTGTATCCATATCTTTAAACAATAATCAAAATAGAACCATTATCTTATATCTTTAAACAATAATCAAAATAGGATATTTGTATCCATATCTTTAAACAATAATCAAAATAAAAATAATAATCAAAATAAAAATAAGAGCATTATCCCATCAACTGAAAGATGAAAGATTATCCCATCAACGCAAAGATATTTGTATCCATATCTTTAAACAATAATCATCAAACAAAAACACAATAATCATCGAACAAAAACAGCGAGTCCATCAAAAACAAAACACAAAGCACAAAGGGTGCAGCAATGAAAAATTATGAGCAATATCCCATCAACTGCTTTCGAAGATATCCCATCAACTGCTTTCGAAGATATTTGTATAATATACCATCAACTGTTTTCAAAGATATTTGTATCATTATGTTTAAACGATATTCACGATCAAAATATGAGCAGTATCTCGTCAACTATTTTCACAAAAGCTGCACCAATGATCAACTATTTTCACAAGGCTGCTGCAGCAATGATCAACTATTTTCAAATATGAGCAGTATCTCATCAACTATTTTCACAAAAGCTGCAGCAATGATCAACTATTTTCACAAGGCTGCTGCAATGAAAAAATCTACTATTTTCACAAAGGCTGCAGCAATGAAAAAATATGAGCAGTTGCTCGCAACTATTTTCAATAGATATATCCATATCTTTAACTATTTTTCAGTAGAGATATCTATATCTTTAAACAATAATCATCAAACAAAAACACAATAATCATCAAACAAAAAAGTCCATCAAAAACAAAACACAAAGCACAAAGGGTGCAGCGATGAAAAATTATGAGCAATATCCCATCAACTGCTTTCGAAGATATTTGTATAATATACCATTAACTCTGTTCTCAAAGATATTTGTATCATTAGGTTTAAACGATATTCACCAAACAATAACAACAATGTCATCAAAATATGAGCAGTATCTCATCAACTATTAACAACAATGTCATCAAAATATGAGCAATATCTCATCAACTATTAACAACAATGTCATCAAAATATGAGCAATATCTCATCAACTATTTTCACAAAAGCTGCAGCAATGAAAAAATATGAGCAGTATCTCATCAAATACTTTCAGTAGATATTAAACATATCAAAGCTGCAGCAATGAAAAAATATGAGCAGTATCTCATCAAATATTTTCAGTAGATATTAAACATATCAATATTTAAACAATAGTCATGAAACAAGAAATATTGATAAACAATAGTCATCAAACAAGAAAGTTTGACGAGAATCGTTGAGTCAATTGCAGAAACTCATGCATGTTTCATGCATAATTACCTTTTTATTTCAATTTGAGCTCCAATAGTATTCAACCCAAAAATGTTGATTGAGTTGATAAAATACAATATTGCAGAAACTCATGCATGTTTCATGCATAATTACCTTTTTATTTCAATTTGAGCTCCAATAGTATTCAACCCAATAGTATTCAACCCAAAAATGTTGATTGAGTTGATAAAATACAATAGGAAAAATACTCAAAAACCAGCTTTGCCTGAATGCACATTAACATATGAAAAATACTCGTGGTACAAAGAAAAGAAAGGTTTAAAAATAGAAACTGGGAAACTCTCGGAAAGAATATTTCATGAATTATGCTCCAATGACAGGCTTTCGATTTTTACACGACCTAGAAAAAAAGGTGACCACAACTGCACCTAGATACTCAATTAAGTATGATTTAAAGTTTTTCACCTCCTATAGTGCTGAAGGTATCTGATTAAAATTACAATCTTGATAGAATGCCTCAAAAACTGGAACACAAGTGAGACATTTCACTGACAATATATTTCACTGACAATACGCTACCATTATTCATGGTATTCTTGTAAATAAAAGAGTCGGTAGACACTTGTTCTTATGTTCCCATTGAACTATTGAACTACCTTGAGGGTAGTTCCAGACCTTGGTGACTTAATGTTGAATTTGATCCGACAGCTATGTTCCATTGAACTACCTTGAGGGTGGTTCCAAACCTTGGTTACTTAATGTTGGATTTAATCCGACAGTTCCATTATCTGGGGGAAGTCCAACACCCCATTTCCCTTCTGACTCAGGCTCAATAACATGAACTCCATCTGTCATTGGAAGAGCAAATTGATTCGGTTCGGATGGATGTGATGCAACGACCAGAGGATAGGCATTACAGCGGCATAAATAACGCAAACAATAAATAAAATCATAATATGCCTTGAAAAATAAATTAAATCATAATATGTCCTTATGTCCTTAGTCAAAAGCCAAATCTGAAAAAAGGATCCATGACAGAATGAAAGAGCCCATTTACCTGGTCATTCCCGATGGTAAATATGCAGAAGGTGCAATGCGACAGTGATGCAGAAAACTTTCTGCATCAAACACTCCAACTGCACCATCATAGAAGCTCGCCAACTGTACCATCACAGAAGATCGCATAAACTGACGCTGTCACATGAGTATATGGCACTTGAAATAGGAGCAGATAGGGAATCATGAGGAGAACATTGTAATGCAACCATGTAGCAAGGTTATCCAATCAGATACAGAAGGTAAGTGACATTATATAACTGTGTATGCTTGAATTCAGGACTGCTTACAAGTACTTACATAGTGCAAGGGCTCCAACTTGGAAGCATCATATATAGTAAGCTGGCTCTCATGCACAACCAATAAGTAAATTTAATCATTATGAAACTGTACTGTTGTATCCCGACTGGTGGTGATGATCTTCCTGGCCGTACTGGTACAATTTTTTACTTCCGCTTGTCCCACCCATCTATGCCCCAGAGACATAACTGCCAAAAGACGTGGTTGCGAGTACATGAACATTTCTACTTGGCTCTCATGCACAACCAATAAGTGAATTTAATCATTATGAAACTGTACTGTTGTATCCCCGACTGGGGATGATGATCTTCCTGGCTGTACTGGTACAATTTTTTTACTTCCGCTTGACCCACCCATCTATGCCCCAGACATAACTGCCAAAAGACGTGGTTGTGAGTACATGAACATTTCTAATCGGTATATTTATGTAAACTTTAAAGTGGACATCATGGAGTCAGACTATATATAATAATAAAAAAAACCATATACTTGGAGCTGATACCTGGGCATCAGCTCCAGAAGACACCAACGCATTCAAAACATGTGAAAAATCCAGGCCCTTGGTTTTCTTTTGGTGGCCCTTGAGCTTTGTTTTTACCTTTAAAACATGCAGCAAGTTCAAGTTCAAGTTCAAGTTCAGAGCATGCCACTTAAAAGGGGTATTTTTGGTAAAAGGGAACAATGAAGAAAAATGATAAGAATTTTAAATTTAATGATATATTCACAGGCAACGCCTCGTCAACATCAATTTAATGATATATTCACACGCAGCACCTTATCAACTCGAACATTGTATGTTTGAATTGATGAATCCTCTATGCCAATTGCAATGATGTTATTGTCTTGAGGGTGGAAAGCCAGAAAAGTGGCTGCAGGAGGAGGTCACACGAAAGTTGTCATGACTTGCAATGAATCACTATGTCATGAAACCATTGATTTAGACAAATTGGGAGCCTTGAAATAGTGAGGAACATTACACAAGAACCTTCTATAGTGATCCTGAAATGAACACCATTACCCACATAATATGTGAAAATTGAACACCATTACCCACATAATATGTGAAAATTGAAGGTGAAACATTAGAGGATAAATCCCTAAGCAGACCAATGTACCAAAAATGAAATTTTATATATAATCGGAAACATTAAAATGAAACTGGTCTTTAGGTAAAAGGCTTTGTTACCTTAAATGTCCATATTGAATAAGGAGACCTTGCCACTTAAATGTCCATATTGAATAAGGAGACCTTGCCACCGGAAGCAGACATAACACAGGAATCATTCTTAAACAAAGCTATACAAGCAGCGGCTTCTACTGGATTTGTATCACCAATGTCATTATTCATAACAATCCCACTAGCTGGCTGCCACATCTGTGGTGGCATACTCTTGTAGAGTGTGGAACAAAATACTAGCTCTTTGTTACTCGTCAATCATTACTACATAAAATACAGCTGCAAATTATGTATCCAAAAGTATAACTAACAAATAAATAAATAAAACAAGCTAAAATAAGAAGGAAGCAAACAACAACTACTAAGAAAACCCCACCCTTTTATATGGATTCCGGTCACTCCACAGCCATTTTTATAGCTTATGAAGAGCATTGGATATCGGTGATAAAACAGCAACACCAGATTTGGTGTATATCAGTCTGACTACCTGCAAGAAATAGCAGGTTACTTGTTTGGATCAATATCGACAGAATTTGTAGCACATAAAATTGTAAAGTATGTCAAACTTTGGTGTTTTCTGTAATAGATGCAATCATTCTGTAATAGATGGATGATTGCATGCCTTGCTCACATGCATTGTGTCAGGCAACCTGAGAGACCACAATCAGTGATTCAGTCAATTTCCCGTACTTGCTCGTCTGTAAGCTCATCTAGAAGCCTTAGTTTAACATACGGGCTCCGTCGTTACTACTCTGCACACGTCTGAGTGTCAGATAATCCATTGATCATATCATATCTAGAAGCCTTGGTTTAACATATGGGGTCCGTCAATACTACTCTGCACACGTCTGAGTGTCAGATAATCCATTGATCATATCATCCTATTCATATGAAAGATATGCCAAGACAAAATCCTATGCTATATGGAAACTTGAAAGCAACAATATCTGGACTCTGGAGTGAAAGTTCAGAAAATGGTAAAAGAAAAACGAATATGGCTGGACAGTGCTAGATTCTAAAGAAATAAAGACAAACTCCTATATGGAAACTTGAAAGCAACAATATCTGGACTCTGGAGTGAAAGTTTAGAAAATGATAAAAAGAAAAACGAAATTGAATATGGCTGGACAATGCTAGATTCTAAATAAATAAAGACAAATATAGGGGAAAGCTCTTACAAAATTAATCATTGACACTGCAGGTGGAAGTCTCCCCAAAAGTTCTATAGCGCTGGGAAGGGAACCAGGAGCAGTGACCTGCAGGAGGCATGACGTTCACAATTGAAGTCTGCATAGTAAAAATGATCTAGTTAGAGTTTAAACTTTAACTAGATTAGCAGTGCATGTACATAGTAAATGTGCATGGAAGAGGCAATTTACCTTTGTTGCCATTTCTCTAGTGGCACCCTCGTTCCCTCAAAAGATCTACTCTCCAGCATGCCAGTTAAGCGAAATCCCTTTGCGTTGGCTAAGATCTTTATGCCGTTGTCATTTGTTGCGACTGCCAACAGGGAACAATCTTTACTGGTAAATGTGCATGGAAGAGGCAATTTACCTTTGTTGCCATTTTCTCTAGTGGCACCCTCGTTCCCTCAAAAGATCTACTCTCCAGCATGCCAGTTAAGCGAAATCCCTTTGCGCTGGCTGAGATCTTTATGCAATTGTCATTTGTTGCGGCTAAGATCTTTATGCCATCGTCATTTGTTGCAACTGCCAACAGGGAACCATCTTTACTGAAACGAAGGCGAGGACTAGGCTGCAGCTTTTTGGAAATAACACAAGGATTATACATTGAGATGTGATCAAGAAAACTTAAAATAATGTGTTGCAGCTTTTTGGAAATAAAGCAACGATTATACATCAAGAAAACTTAAATAATGTGTTACTTTTTGGTCAAAATCACTATCTCTCCAACTCTAAAAATAAACCATCCTCATCAATTTCTTACCGAACTACCCTCAACATCAATTGTTGTCAGGATATTGGTGTTATCCATGTCCCAGAACTTCATTTGAAATTCATCACCAGCTGCCAAGAACCTATTCCTAGTTGTATCAAATTGCAGAACACCTAAGGAACGCTTCCTAAAACCAAAATATGTCAGCTTGATTGTTCCCTCACATTCATTCGAGTCAGCCATCTTTACTTATTCCACAGGAGAAGAGCCTAACAAAAATACAAATGATTATATACTTCAGAAAGGGCATAGTTTCGACAGAGCAAGTATACAAAATTGGAGAAAGTAAAACTCAGATCCACATGAAAACACTTTACAAACTAGATATCATTCCAAGTTGACATTTTACCTTGTTGCATCAATAGTAGTGCACCAGAGGCCCGGAGCATTATAGTCCACCCTAGATCCTGCAACATCATACAACCAGGGTTTGATCTTTCCATCAATAGTTGTAAGAAAAATAAATTGTATATGAACAAAGAATCCTTCAGTGCAATAAAGTATTTCCCATATGGTCATCTTCGGTGAAACGAAGGTGGGGACTAGCCTGGAGCTTTTGGAAATAAAGCAAGATTATACATTGAGATGTGATCAAGAAAATTTAAAATAATGTTTTGAAACTCTTAAAATAAAACATCCTCAGTGACTGCCGGAGGCATGGCATTCACAATTGGAGTCTGCATTGTAAAACTGATCTAGTTAGAGTTTAAACTTTAACATTAATTAGTAGTGCATGTACACAGTAAATGTGCATGGACGAAACAATTTACCTTTGTTGCCATTGTTTGATCTAGTTAGAGTTTAAACTTTAACATTAATTAGCAGTGCACGTACACAGTAAATGTGTATGGACGAAACAATTTACCTTTGTTGCCATTGTCTCTGGTGGCACCCTGTTCCTTCAAAGGATCTACTCTCCAGCATGCAAATTAAGCGAAATCCCTCTGCGTTGGGTAAGTTCCTTATGCCATTGTCATTCATTGTGACTGCCTCTACAGAACCATCTTCGCTGTAACGAAGGCGGGGACTACCCTGGAGCTTTTTGGAAATAAAGCTAGATTATACATTGAGATGTGATCAAGAAAAATTAAAATAATGTTTTGAAACTCTAAAAATAAACCATCCTCATCTCCAAAAATAACTTCTTACCAAACTACCCTCAACATCAATTGTTGTTAGGGTGTTGGTGTTATCCATTTCCCAAACTTTATTTGAAATTCATCACCAGCTACCAAGAACCTATTCCTAGTTGTATCAAATTGCACAACACCTAAGGAACACTTCCTAAAAGGAGACCCCACTTTCATTCCACTCAACCAGGTGTGAATCACCATCTTTACATGTTCCACAAGAGAAGAACCTAATAAAAAAATACAAATGATTATATACTTCAGAAAGGACATGGACTTGACAGAGAAAATATACAAATGATTCTATACTTCAGAAAGGACATGGACTTGACAAAGAAAATATAGAAAATTGGAGAAAGTAAAATTCAGATCCACATGAAGACACTTTACAAACTAAACATCGTTCCAAGTTAACATTTTACCTTGTTCTATCAGAACTAAGGCCCAGAGCATTATAGTCCACCCTATATCCCGCAAGATCATACAACTAGGCTTTGATCTTTCAATCAATAGTTGTAGAAAAAATAAACTGCATATGAACAAAGAATCATAATCCATCTATCTTTAGTGCAATAAAGTATTTGTCATATGGCCAAAAATTCACAAGCAGCCAAACATCAAACAAATCAAAACAACTAGAATATAATATTCGTCAACTGCAATTCACATAAATTCTTCAGGTATCAAGGAAAAAGGTACCTGAATATTGTCTTATTTTCTTACTGGTGAGGACAAACAGAACATACAGAACATATAGCTGCTTCCTGGCCTTCAAATGTGTACTGCTTTTGACCAGTTACTGCATCGCACACCTGCAAGCACAGACAGTATTGTTTTCCTCTTCTTTTTTAAAATTTTTTAGAGATTTTCATATACAGATAAATAAACAACTATTAGAATGAGTCTTGACACACATGATAAAGCAGATTACCACACATATGATGATAAAGCAGATTACCACATATATGATAAAGCAGATTACCTTGATGGTCTTATCATCCCAACATGTAAATATTATGAAGAGTTGGTAGCTAGGGTGTCAAAAAACAATATCATTCACACCACCAACATGTGCGTCAATCTGTTTAAATTATATCAATGTTAATAAATTATACTTTCAATACAAACTAAATTTTACACACCTACAAAGAATGTACAGGTTGGCCTTTAAGCATGTAAGCAAACCTCTAGATGTTGTCTCAAATCACCTGCCACAGTATAAGAATTTATGTGAACTATATGATTGGAAAACACAACTCCTATAACACAAATGCAGGCATGTCAGTATTTGAATAGAGAGCGTTTGTCTCAAATCACCTGCCACAGTATAAGAATTTATGTGAACTATATGATTGGAAAACACAACTCCTATAACACAAATGCAGGCATGTCAGTATTTGAATAGAGAGCGTAGCAGACCATTATAAGAATATATGTGAACTATATGCTTGGAAAACACAACTCCTATAACACAAATGCAGGCATGTCACTATCTGAATAGAGGGCGTAGCACACCATTGGTAGCTTGGGACATACTCCAAACCCTAGTTTATAGGGTTGTGGAGGAATTGGCAACCCAAAGTCACTTGTGGGCTAAGAACCCAAGGGTGTGGGATTTGCACCCAAAATTGTGGGTGTGAAACCGTGTATGGATTTGGACACTTGGCACTTGGAGATTGTAGGGAACCCTTAAAGGCACAAGGGTCCGCTTGTAGCACCAAGAGAGGCCTTGTGGGTTGGGAGGAAAGAATTTTTACGTGATTATGTGGGTGAGTTAACATGAGGAGACCATTTGAGAATTTTAGACGTCACCCTAAGGAATGATATAAATAGGAATGAGGATTCCTCACCCAATCAAGTCACTTATTTCTCATGTCAAGATTGAAATAGGAGACCGAGTCCACAACCAAGAAGGAGAAAGGATCAAGAATGATATAAATAGGACTGAGGAGAAGCCTCATTCCTCACCCAATCAAGTCACTTATTTCTCATGTCAAGATTGAAATAGGAGACCGAGTCCACAACCAAGAAGGAGAAAGGATCAAGTTTGGTTAGGGTTGGTTTTGGGATTGTTTTGGGCTGTGGTTAGGCAAGTAAAGGCAACGAGTAGGAGACTAGGCCGCAACTTCTTAAGACGACAAGTGAGCATGAAACCAAAAGAAATCTCTCTCTAGCAGGCCGAGATTTCTGAAGTATTGCAAAAGGTTGAAATTTGGTTAGGGTTGGTTTTGGGACTGTTTTGGGTTGTGGTTATGCAAGTAAAGGCAACGAGTAGGAGAATAGACAGCGACTTTTTAAGACGACATGTGAGCATGAAAAAAAAAGAAATCTCTCTCTAGCAGGCTGAGATTTCTAAAGTATTGCAAGAGAAAGAAATTATCATTCCTGGAGGGCCAAGTAGCCTACTTAGCAGCCAAGGATAGGGCGCATTTATCTACAGTAGGAGACAAGCAATCAAAGCAAGGTTGCACGAAACGGGGAAACGGGTACGAGTTTCCGAAACGGGAAGCGATACGAAACGCGACCTCCCCAAATTTTGGAAACGGGGAAACGCGAATATATATATATATATATTAGGAATTTAAGAAATATGTGCAATCATAAAGCATATATGATACATTCTAATTTATTAGATTATGATAAAATTGTCAATTGTCAATGCATAGACTATAAGTATCTAATTTTACATCACATTTACTCATGAATAATCACATAATGAAAATAGAAATATCCAAAATCAGCCACGAGAAATTTCTAATTTTTTGTCTCGTGGTTGATTGGGAGTCTCCTCCTACATAGTCGAATGACCTTAGTGCTCTTGATTAAATACAAGTTTCATACCCTAGTACCCTACATTCTCTTGATTATTGGGAGTCTCCCCTGCATAGAGGACTTTGTTCTCTCGATTAAATATAAGTTCCATACCCTAGTACATGATAAAATCCAATGGAAACATTGAAATCCCCCCAATCTTGAAATCCTGAAAAAACAGATAAGTCTGCTGGATTTTGAGTAAGATCTAAATTCTACTTTCTCCATATGAAATCCAATGACGGCGAAACCACTCTCAAACATCCTGAGTCATTTCATGGTAATGTTAAAAATTTAAGTAAAAGGATGAAAAGAAAAATAAAGGAGAATATCACTTTTACTTTAAGAATTTAACATTACCATGAACTGCATATCAACACTAGGGCAAACAAATGTAAGAGATCTACATTAGAAAAAAATAAAAATAAAAAACAAATGTTTTTTTTGGGAAACGTGGCCCGTACGGCTTGGAAAACGCGTTTCCGGCCGTACGGCCACGTTTGAAACGCGTTTCTAGGCCGTACGGTACGGGGAAACGCGTTTCGTTTCGTTTCCCCTAGCGAAACGCCCCCTAGGGCCATGTTCCCTGCAACTTAGAATCAAAGGTTGTTGGAGTGGTTTGCAAGTGGGTTGGATGTACTTTAGATTTCCCTAATAAGGGATGAGTTCTTTAGAAAAAAATCTCGCTCAAATCCAAGGGTTTTGGAGAGAAGAAGTGGATTTCTTCAAGGAGGAAAAGTGCAGGATTGGTGTCCTTGTTTAGGACAGTATTTGGAGTAGCCAAAAGAACAGTTTTGGGAGGGATGTAGTGGCTTCCTCCAAGCCCTAAGTACAGACACTTGAGAAGGAATTTGAGGATTGTTAGAAGTGCATAAGAAGGGATGCATAGGACTGATCTTTGAACGAAAAAACGAGGTAAAGGGAGCAATTTGACTAGCCCAAGTTTGTTGTTGAAGGACTTTTGACAATGATAGGTGGCAGCCATCCATTCCCTAAGTTTGCCTCATTGAAGCAGCATGGGTAGACAAAAGGAGGTAAAGGGAGCAATTTGACTAGCCCAAGTTTGTTGTTGAAGGACTTTTGACAATGATAGGTGGCAGCCATCCATTCCCTAAGTTTGCCTCATTGAAGTAGCATGGGTAGGCTATAAAGGGAAAATTCCCCTAAGAGTTGTGTTCTTGAAGGACTAAGTAGCATCTAGTGGGCAAGAAGTCCCAAAGGAGCTGAGGAGCAGCAATGGGCAATGGGCAGTCTAGAGTTGTTCACAAACAAAGTTGTGTACAACTCAACAAAAGACCCTATGTCTTGGTTGTTGGCGGACTAAAGATTAGCTAGAGGGACAATTGGAGTCGTGTTCAATGACAAAAAAGAGCAAGATAATTGATAGAGGCAGATTGGTGTTGTTGCAGATCAGAGCCAATGGATCGGGCAGATGTGTTCAAGATATGACCAATGGAGTTGTGAAGTGCACTAGAGCCAATGGATCGGGCAGATGTGTTCAAGATATGACCAATGGAGTTGTGAAGTGCACTAGATTAGCTAGTAGGTCAGTGTATCTTTTTTAGGGTAGTTTGGTGGTCAAATTTGTTGACATCAAACCCTAGTTTGTATTCCTTGTATCAGTGAACTTATGAGAGCGATGATCCCTAGTATAGGAGCCCTACACAGTTGTATTACAGTTTGTTAATATAACAAAGTTGGGTTATTGAAAAAATTGTAAAAAATTGTCTATATTTGTGCACTAATTGATTTACTTTGTTTATATTTCGTTGTCAGTAATTCTATGACCCTAACCTAGATTCTAGTACCGTGGAAAAACAATAGAACACCCAAAATCGTACTATTGTCTACTAGTCAGTGTTATAAGGACCGAACTGGACTGGCTGGTTTAGACTGGTCTGACCAGGTCTGACCATTTTGAGACAAAAATTGGTTTGAACCGGTGACTTCAACCATTTTTGTCTAGTTCGGTACAGTAAAGCCACAAAAAATGCAGCAAGTGGGGTGAATTTAAAGTAAAAGTGACATTCTCATTTTTTTCCCGGGGAGAAAATATCATAGTTTCCATTATATTGTTGAAAATTACATGTTGTAAATGCCATAGGCATATGCAGTACCGTGACTGTAGTCAACTGAGAAGAGTTTGTAAGAAAACAAAATGTTGTAAATTTCTACAAAATGGCCCTGTGTTGGGACTCATGGCTGCTGATTATATACAAAATAATTACATATTTCAAAATTTTACCAAAAGGTGATCGCTGTTCAGTTGCCAATATATGATAAAACAAGAAATAACAGAAGAAAAAATTGTTGATATTAGGGCCTGTCTACCCTCTGTAGTTCCTTATCCATATATGGTCTGTGGAAGAACCAATAGGTCCTCTCAGGTGAGTGCTCTGTGATCGTCCATTCTCCTCGAGGACGATGTGTTCCCTCTTTCGATAGCTTGTCCGCATCTTCATTACGCTCCTGTAAATATGAATGCATGAGATATGTATAAAATGAGTATTGAAAAAAATAATATCATCCAAAATAGTTATGAGTGTATATGCATGGCATGTTGTTGTGTTGTTGAACCAGTTTATGACTATTTTGGAGTCTCCAAAAATTTGTATATGTTTGCATTGTTGGTGTATTGCAAAGGATAAAAGATGTCGGAGTGTAATAAGCTATGCATAATTATTTGTGCCCTCACCCAACCCCAAGCATATGTGAAAGTAATGTGTATCAGTCAGATAAAGGATTATGCCTCCACTGCATCCTTGTGCTTGTGCAGCACCGTCGAAATAGTAATCCGGATTTAAACAGGAACGCAATAGATTACAAAGATAACCATAAATACAGAGATGCAATAACCATAAACACATAGATGCAGCGGAAATAATGCTTTATTTCATTAATGGAAAATACTGTAATATGCTTACAACCAGAAATGGAAATAAACCAGCTAGGGCGATGGTAACTTATCTCTGAGAAGAGATGTGCGGCTACATGCCTCTGAACTGTTCTGAACTGTATTACAATGAGGCTCGAAGGCCTATTTATTGTTGAGAAACAATGGAAAACCCTTCACATACCGAAACCTAACCCTAGAAGATGAAACGCCAAATTGTGGGCCCTGTTTGGGTAAATTGGTACATCAATTTCCCGGGGTCGTAACTTTGGCATACGATCTCCGTTTGACGCGTACGATAGCTCGTTAGAAAGATCTATCCGAGTACTACCACTTTGGGAGGCAACATAGGGCTCGGTCGCCCCAGAATTCCAAAAAAACGTCGTTTAGGGCCTCAAAACGGCTCCGGAAGTTCAGGACCCGAAAAACTGCTAAAAATAGTAAACTGTGCTACAATTTAGAAACTGAAAAGACTGAAGAGACAGTTGTGAGGGTCCAAATGGGTTGGTGGGTGGCCACCAACATCCACCTGGATCATTCCTCCCCCCTTAGGAAGCAATGGTCCCCATTGCGTTGAGTTCCTCCATCTGCTGAACTTGTCCTGCACTCTTTGATGTGTCCAGTAATGGTGGGAAGCATGGTCGACGATGGTCCATATTGAACACTTGGTACAGGAAAAGGAATGGAGGAATGATGTGCTCCAAAGCATTGTTCCCCATAGCCTTGGTACTGCTGTAAGGACCATGTCGGAGTGGTCTGAGCTTCTGATGGGTTCTGGTAAGGCGTTCTTTCTGTCGATGCAACCAAACTTTGTTGTCCACCTGAAACTTGTGTGGTACCCATGTGGGTGAGGAGAAGTTGTTCCTGTGTTTTGTCATGACCGTATCCCTTTGCTGCTGCTGCTGCGTGGAGGACCCCTTTGCAGGGGTCATGGATGTAGCAACGATCTTCCCCTTACTTTGGGAGTGAACCAGACAGATGAATTTCCTGGTCTGTGATATGAGCTTGTTGCCTTTCTTGGTAGTGATCAAAGATGTGGCGGTAGGTGGGGCTACCTCCGGTATCCTGTATAATGAATTATTCAAAGAAATAATGACAGCACGAGGCCTTGACTCATACACAGCATGTCGCCTCCACAAGTATGGCTGTCCTAATAATACATCGCAAACATCCAGAGGTGTAACATCACACAATACCTCGTCTGTGAAGGGTTTGATGCTGTAGGGAAGGCGGCACTGCTGGCGAACTTTCAGATCTCGTCCTTCATGAAGCCACCCGATACTGTACGGCTGTGGGTGTGGTGTAGTCGGTAGGCCCAACCGCTTCACGACCTCTGCTGAAACCAGGTTCTTTTGGCTACCACTGTCGACAATGAATCGCAGCGGTGAACCCTTCACCCACATCTGTGAGTGGAAAAGACGCTCCCCTTCCTCTGGATCTTCGGGCTCATTTTTCTTGATCTTGGCAGTGGCAACAGTGGCGCTGGGATCCGCATCAATGATCGGCTTCCCTTTGCCATTCCCCTTATCGGGTTCTGGCTCAGGGTCGGAACATGCATCTGATTCGGAAGCCTTCAACTCAGCCACCAACGACTGCTTGGTCCGACACTCACTTGTGTTATGAGTGGGACTCTTGTGGAACTCACACCACTTTCCTGTGTCCTTCTTCGGCTTCATGGTGTTGTTCTTTTCCTGCGGCTTCGACGGGTTGTCTTGGGTCACCCCGCCTTGGCTTTGTCCTTTGGGCTTCGGATTTGCAGATCCAAAGTCTCGCTTCTTCTGTTTGAACTTTTGCTCGATTTTGACAGCGTATCGGTATGCTGTGCCAAGTGAGGAGATGTTCAAGAACACCATCTCTTCCTGGATGTACTTGTGCAGGCAGCCACGGTATTTGAGTACCAGATGCAGCTCAGAATCTTTGATACCCAACTGTGTGCGAAGGGTATGAAAAATGTTTGTGAACTCCGGCACATCTTGGTCTCGTCCCTGCCGCAGTGTGGTCCATTTGATGTATTTGTCCTCATAGCTTCCGACAGGGTAGTATTGCTCCTTGATGGCATCCCGAAAGTCATTCCAAGTGGGTGCGGCTGAAAATAGTGAGCCTGTACTTTCATCCTTCTGCTCGCAGTAGGTTTCCCACCAGTCTTTGACGTGGGGGCTGCTTTGAGAAGAGCGAAAACAATCTTTTCCCGACTTGAAAATTCGTGAACAGAAAAATACCCATCTAGCAGATTTAACCATTTATCTACGGCATCTGCATCTATTTGACCCTCGAATATGGGGATTTCAAAATTAACTTGTACCTTGAAGGGTGTGGAATTTCCAGAGTCGCTGTTGGAAGCCGATGCGTCGCCTCTGGGTAGCCGCTGAAGAATCTGCGCAAAGCTATCCATCATCGCGTTCCTTTGCCGCTCGAGTGCTTCTTCGAGCAAGATTTTGATAGGATCTCCTGCTCCCTCGTCTTTCTTCTGATCCGCCATGGGAGGCCGTCGGGATTTGCGAGGCTGGTCTTGCAAAGGTTCGACCAGTTCAAGCCCTAACTCCTTATATCCCGACCTCGTTGGGGACATGCAAAGAAAGACAGAGAAAAAGCAGACCGCTCTGATACCACTGATCCGGATTTAAACAGGAACGCAATAGATTACAAAGATAACCATAAACACATAGATGCAGCGGAAATAATGCTTTATTTCATTAATGGAAAATACTGTAATATGCTTACAACCAGAAATGGAAATAAACCAGCTAGGGCGATGGTAGCTTATCTCTGAGAAGAGATGTGCGGCTACATGCCTCTGAACTGTTCTGAATTGTATTACAATGAGGCTCGAAGGCCTATTTATTGTTGAGAAACAATGGAAAACCCTTCACATACCGAAACCTAACCCTAGAAGATGAAACGCCAAATTGTGGGCCCCGTTTGGGTAAATTGGTACATCAATTTCCGGGGTCGTAACTTTGGCATACGATCTCCGTTTCACGCGTACGATAGCTCGTTAGAAAGATCTATCCGAGTACTACCACTTTGGGAGGCAACATAGGGCTCGGTCGCCCCAGAATTCCAAAAAAAACGTCGTTTAGGGCCTCAAAACGGCTCCGGAAGTTCAGGACCCGAAAAACTGCTAAAAATAGTAAACTGTGCTACAATTTAGGAAACTGAAAAGACTGAAGAGACAGTTGTGAGGGTCCAAATGGGTTGGTGGGTGGCCACCAACATCCACCTGGATCAAATAGGCCCAAGGGAAATATTTGTCGATCAACTCTTGTGTGATGTTCCGAGGTCTAAAAACTTATTCTTCTGCCGGGATTTCCCCATAGCTCATACAAATTTTTGGAGGTATCAGTTTCCAGTCTATATTTCGGCCCCTAAAAATTATGTTGTTGCGGCACATCCAAATGTGCCGGCAGACCATAAGCGGCAAGTTCCTAGCTCTCGGCTCAGCTGCTAATTCCCACCACCTTTCCCAGGAAGTAGGGATATTGTCATCACTCCAGGAATACGGAATTCTTAGTGTGTGCTGGACCAGAGTCCAGATTTGCTGGGTTGTGGGACAAGAGAGGAATAAATGGTGGTTCGATTCCTCCTCTACCTGAGAAAGGACACACCAAGTCGGGCCTGGGAATGCCCGTTTCTTGAGGTTTGTTCTTGTAGGGGTTTTATCCATTATAATATTCCACATCAGTAATTTGGTGTGTGGAGGGGCTTTTAACTTCCATAAATGACTCCACCAGCTCTTCAAACTGTCCGGCTTGTGACCAGCATGTATGATTTCATACCCTTCCTTAGGGGAGTAGTGTCCTTTCTTTGTATAACCCCAGATCAATTCATCCTCCTTGTCTCTCAGGCGCACATG
This sequence comes from Pinus tabuliformis, assembly GCA_031772625.1. Lineage (NCBI taxonomy): Eukaryota > Viridiplantae > Streptophyta > Pinopsida > Pinales > Pinaceae > Pinus > Pinus tabuliformis. Next base: position 1,593,545,190 of record CM062817.1, on the reverse strand, counting down.
GGATTCTTTTAAAGTCTGCAAATATTTTCTCCACTGTCTTTGCCAATGTTCCGAGATGTCCCATTCCTCCCCTGTATGCCAAGCTTGCTGGAAGATGGATGTGTTGTGAGGGTCCCCGAGATGAGTGATGAGGTGAGACCCATTGTGGTTCAGCAAGGTAATCAGATCTGGTGGGCGCTGATAGGAATCTCCGCTACCAATCCATGGATCGAGCCCTATCAGGACTGACTCCATTTCCAATCCTCTAGATGAGGCCTCTTTTAATGATGGGAAGAGTGTTTATTACAACCCTCCATATGACTGATATGCCCTTCCTGTTCCATGAGGGTCGTCTTAGCTAGTCCAAGGCAGTGCTCAGCGAAATGTATTTGTGGGTGACCACTTCCGACCAAAGGCTCTTGTGCTTTAGGAGAAGCCAGCCTAGTTTTGCAGCCAAAGCCTATGCAAAAGCTGGGAGATGCTTTAAACGCCAACCGCCCCATTTTTTAGGAGTAGTGATCCTACTCCATTTGACCCATGCAAAAGGCTTTCCTTCTTTGTGTCCCTTCCAAAGGAAATGACTATAGACACGTTGTATCCTATGTAGTATCCCCTGGGGGATCCAGGCCAAGGACGTCCAGTAGACTGGGGTTGCTTCCAGCACTGCTATTATGAGCACCAGTCTTCCAGCTCTGGAAAGTAAATGATGGCACCAAATGTTTAATCTTTTTTCCACCTTTGCAATCATCCAAGTCCAGTCTGCAATTTTATAACTATCTGCTTTAATTCTCAATCCCAAGTACTTCAGTCCATCCTTCAGTGCCAAGGTTTGGAAGGGGAATTTTTGTAGGGCTAGCTGAGTTTCTTGATGTGTGCAATCAGAGAAAGATATAGTATATTTTTCCCCATTAATTTCCATTCTTGTAGCTGCATTGAAGAGTTTCAATATCTCTGTGAGGGTGATGATGTCCTGTATTCCCCCATCAAGGAATATGAGGATATCATCAACAAAAAGCAGATGTGTTATATAAGACAATGTTTTGTGATCTTGAGGCCACAGAGTCTCCCAGAGCTCTTCTCCGTCGCAATCTGTCTACTCAGGCCTTCCATAACCAGAAGGAAAAGTAAGGGGGATAGGGGATAGCCCTATCTGATTCCCCTCTCCGCTTGAAAGGTATGGGAGGCAGAACCATTTATTAGGATTGCAAAGGAAACTAAAGTGATACACCCCATAATCCATCTGATGAAAACCAATGGGAACCCCAGATGGGTGAGTATCATTCTTAAGTATAACCAACTAACCTTGTTAAAAGCCTTTGAGAGGTAAATTTTGATGGACACCCCTTTTAGATTCTTCAACTTGATGGAGTGGAGGGCCTCTTAGGCTGATCCAATGGCTTCATGGATTTGTCTATTTTGTAGGAAAGCAAATTCCTCCTGAGAGATATGTTCAGATAGGATTGGCTTGATGCGATTTGCTATAATCTTTGCAATAATTTTGTAGAGACAGTTGCAGAGGGATATAGGGCGAAAGTCATTGAAGGAGATCGGCGAGTCCGATTTGGGAATAAGGGCAATGAAGGTAGAGTTGATGGGAGCGTGTATGCGGCCTAGGGTCCGACTTTCTTCCACCACCCCCAGAAGGTCTGGTCCAATGATGTCAAAGAATGCAATGAAGAATTCCACTGACCAGCCATCCGGTCCCGGGGCTTTGTCCTTCTTGAACCACTTGAGGGTGCTTTCTAATTCCCCCATGGAAATAGGTTATATAAGGTCCTCCATCCCTTCAGGTTTCACAAAGCCAAGGAAATGGCCTGCAATGCTAATGATTTCAGCAACGAATGTTCCCTGTGGGGCTTTGAAAAGCTGCTTGAAGTGTGAGATACCCAAATGGGTGAGCTGTGGGTGAGTGGTGGCAATCTGATCCAAGTCCGAGGGCATCTGCCAGATGGTATGGCTAGCTTTCCTTCCATTTGCATATTTATGAAAGAACTTTGTGTTACCATCCCCCACTTGAAGCTAGATTGCCCTGCTTTTGAGTCTCCATGTTTCTTTTCGGTCAAGAAGGATCTTAGATCTTTGTGCCTCCAAATCAACCAGATGTAACTTTGCTTCGATGGATATGTAACCATGTCCACTTTCATCCGTGAGGGAGGCCAACTGAGTTTCAATGTCAGCTAGGGTACAATCATCTCTAGCCTTTTTCCTTTTAGCCCACTCAATGGTTAATATCTTTAGCTATTTCAAGTTGCTACATAACCCTACAGCCTTCCTCTGGTCTATGAGTGGGGGTTGAGCTTGCCAAAACTCCAAAACCATCTTGATGTAATCGGGGTCCTTTAACCAGGTGGAGTTAAATTTGAAAGGTGCCCCAGCTACTTCCAGGTATATGGGGGAGTGATTCGAAATGCCCCCCGAGCCCACCATTGCCTGTAGATGGAGAGGGACTAGAGGAGGTCTTCCTGTATAAGGTATCTGTCGAGTCTTCGACCAAGGGCAGCTTCTCCGATCCATCTATTATGCCATGTTGGCATCTTCTTATTCATGGGGACACCTAGGAGTCCATATTGATCCAAGAGGGATCTCAGCTGATCAGAGAGAGGATCCAGCTGCGGTTGGTGCCCCCGGGATTCCTCATGTCCAATGGAGAAATTCAGGTCACCCCCTATAATTGTGGATTTGTTGATCAAGGGGTTTTCTAGCAAGGTTTGCGAGAAGGCCAACCTGTTTTGATTTGGAGCATAGATATTAAAAATATGAAGTTGTTTGCCTAACTCAAGCGAGAAAAAGTCCATGCCCAGAAACCCTGGCCACCCCAGAGGAGATCACCCTTATAGAAAGGGGATTTATCCCAATGTCTAGGCCTCCAGATCTTCCTGCTGCATCAAGAGCTTAGAAATGCCAACCAGGTAATATGGCTTGAAGGGTCCTAATAGTCTATTCCAATGGTCCCACGGTTTCCTGTAAAAGGATCATGTCACAGGGTATGCATTGCAGGAGTCGCTTTACGGCCAGTTTTTTGGAAGGGTTGGCCAACCCCCTACAGTTGTAAGAAAGCCACTTCATCAGGGAACAGAGCCCAGGGTGTCAGATGCTCTAAGTGCCCTTTCAATGGTGTTATGGCGCCCCTGGGCCACATTTGCTTCCGCAGATTTGATGGCTTTGGAGATCTTTGTAGGTCTGCCCCTTGTGGGTTTGAGCTCGATGGAGGGGGGGAAGGATGCCCAAACCAAGCAGATTAGGGTTAGTCAGTTGACGAGAACGGAGGTTATAGGAGTGTGAGCCTGAGGCAGAAGGGGAGTGAGGGGGGAGGTGGAGGTGGCTCTGATCATGTACCGTTGGCAGGAGTGGTGGAGAAAATGGGGGGAGGGGCTCGAGTGAACAGTTTATGGGGGTAATCATGCTTGAGAGGGATGCAGAATGAGCCAGAGAAGCATTAATATGATTAAAAAACATAGCAGAGGGAGAGGGGAAAGAAGCCTTACCTGTTGTAGGAGCAGCCTCCACAACAAACCGGGATCAAGTCAGTGGAGGGGATGTACGTGGTATATGTGGAGCACTAGTTTGCTAAGCAGTGACTCCATCCGCACCCTTTGAGTGATCTAGACCTATGGGTTGCTCATCCACAATCGGGCAGTAGGAGTGTGCAGCTGGGAATCCTTGTAGAGATAGCCGACCTTATGGCACCTTTTGCAACGAAAGGTGACTCCTTCATAGTCCAGGTTTTGACGTCGTGAGAAGTGTCTCCAATGGAGGGTTATCTTTTCCTCCAGCCCCTCCCTCATATCCAAATGCACCAGGATACGCACAATAGTCATGATTCTTGTCTTTTCGAAAGATTGGTCGTGTTCTAGGTATGTGCCCAAGGCGTCTCCAATGCGCTTGAAGACAACAGGTATCTAGAACTGCATCGGAAGGCCCGACAAGCGAACCCAGATTGGCCCAACGCCCAGTTGTTCCCTCTCTGAATCAAAAAGTGGATCCCATCTTTTGAGCAGGACCAGAGCGAGCTCAATGTGCCAAAACCGGGATAAGATCCAGTCTGTGTATTCCTCCCTATGAAAACGCAGGGCAAACCACCCTCGTGCCAGAACCCTAATGATGGGCAGTTCTTTTAGCAAGGAGCCCCAGATCTCAGTGGTCCAGAGCCAAAGACGTTCAACAGAGTAGTTTATGCCATGCACAAGACCAACCAGAACCTTCTTTGCAGTCTCTGCAACTTCACCAGAGCTAGGTTTATGTCTTTATCCACATATTTAAGGCACCTGCCTTTCTTGGGCTTGTCAGAGCGGCGAGCAATTGGGTAGTCCTTGAGGAGGCCACGACAGCCCTGGTTTACAGTCTGTGGGGTGGACAGGGTAGATTTACGGTTAGGTATCGGAGAGCTGAAACAGCTTGAGTGAATGGGGGTCTTGGGGTCAGTGCCGCCAGGGTTTAGGGTTGTGCTAGATAGGGCAGGGTTATTGAGGGAGGGAGGTCCAGATGAAGGAATGCGAGAAGAGGATGGGGTGCAATGCAGGGTGGAAATGTGGGGGAGCTAGGGTAAGGGAGCGTCAAAAGTGGGTGAGGGCTGTAGACAGGTTCCGAGAAGGTTTAGGGTAGTCGGTGACAGAGGGGGGCAGTCCAGTCCAGGGACTTCGTCAATATGAACTGAGGGCGGGGGATGATGCACAAAATGACCTAGGCATGCCTGAACAAAAGGTGTCGCTGACAGAGGGCGCAGGGTGGCAGCGAAAAGACCAGATCCCGAAATGGAGCGATGGTGAGACCATATAACCTCCTGGGGATGAGGGTCCTCCTCATAGTCGACTTCATCGAGCTCCATTGTAACCGATAGTAAACAGTCGAGGGAAAAACTGTAGTTGAGGTGATAGAATGGGCCGGGGTAAACCAGGTAACCACCATATGAAGCCACTGTAGTCCAGGGAACCGCAAGATAAAAGGATATGTGTCGCTGAGGGTTTGGGAGGGCAGATAGGTGGAGGTCAGGTGAGCAGGGGGGATACCCATGCCCTTCATGTCCAGGGTTGTTGGGCCCGTGAACCTCCATGGGTGTCGCCTTCAGCACCTGCCTTGCCGAGAACGTTGTTACCCGGTCTGTTCTATTTTGTAAATTTGAAGGGATTTCATCCATGGTTAATTGTTTAAAGCATGAATGCCAAAGTGACATTCTCATTTATCTTTCATTTTCATCCTTTTACTTAATTTTTTAACATTAGCATGAAATGACTTAGGATGTTTGAGAGTTGTTTTCACTCATTGGATTTCATATGGAGAAAGTAGAATTTTAGATCTCACTCAAACTCCTGCATTGGATTTTCTCATGTAGGAGGCTATGGAACTAGTATTTAATCAAGAGGAACAAGCCCTTTATGTACCTTGATGTTAGTGGCATTGGTTGTTGAACTCCTCTATCACGAGCCTACTAAAAATACTACTTATCACTCAAACAAAATCTTGACTTAACATGCTATGATTTTTCTATCTTATTTTAATGCTTAGAGAGTGATATTGATGACAAATATCCCAATGTAGGCAATGATTTTGATGATATGTAGGTATTTGTTGTAGCATAAATTTTTTTGATGCTAGAGGCCATGTGGAGCTTGTTTGCTGAAATAATTTCGGTTTAGAGATGGAATCCACTTGGCACTATTTTGGTTATGTGCACCCTTACATGCTATATAAATGAGAACTTTTTTTATTTGTGTATAAATGGTTTGGATTCATATGGATGAACATGAATATATATATTTTTCTTTAAAATTTGAATATTTGAAGTGTTTTTGGTTGACAGGGTTTTTGGTCCAATTTTTTCATCGATTTCCGTATGGTTTTGACCGGCTCCCGGTTTTGGGAGTCCACCGGTTCAATGACCAGTCCAGTTTTGATAACTATGCTACTAGCACAATAGTTGAATGGTAGAAGGCTCAGTATGCTTGCTTTCTCCACCTTATCATCCTCCTCTCAAGGGCACGTTGTGTGGGGTTGTGTGTGTGATATGGACCAAATTAGCATATAAATATAAACATACCATTTTATGTATATGTCAAACCATTCTTTAAACGGTACCACCCGAGAACCATGCTAGAAAGATAAAACGTCGAAATAATAAATAATAATAACAATATTTTGTAGGAAAACAACATGACTCACCCATCTTCTACGCTGCATCTACATTTCCTAAGCTATCTTCTCCACTCAACCATCCCAAACACTACAATTCTAGTCACTCGTTGCACAAAGTAATATTATATATGAGATCACGAATAAACCATGGGAGCTTAAAGAATAAATATACAAAGCGATGAATTAACCATACACATACCTACCCTCCCTTCAACAATCATGAAATATAATCCAATGTGACATTTCCATTTCTTTCATATCAAACTTCTAGGAAACATATTGAATCTCACACCGATGATCAAGATCATACTACCTCGAAACCATGAAAAAAATGATAAATCATTGTGCAACTAACAAATATTTCAGTGTATTAAAGGACTAGTATTGTGCAGGAGAAATGTATGCATCACCCATCCTTTGTGCCATGTTTGTAGAATGTTTAGTGCATCTTGCATCTTCACCACTTGACCTTTGTAGACCATACGATTGTAGTTGATCACTACATAAAAAATATCAATATAGTTGACTATCAGAGCATAGATAAATAGAACATATAATAATTTGATTATAAAACAAATGGAGCCACAAATTAGCGAGAGATACTTTTAATTGAAGTGCATTGCATGTAAATATGTTGACTTACCTTCATTTATGAATAACCTCAATTTTCTCTTAATTGAAGTGCATTGCATGTAGATATGTTGACTCATCTTAATTTATGAAGAATAACCTCAATTTTCTCTATCTGCTTCATTCATTTCCATTTCCGCACCCAACAAATGAAACCAAGAAAAAACTACAAGAAACATTAAAGAAACAAAAAAAACAAAACAAAGCAGGAGTACAACACACCCAACAAAGGAAACCAAGACCAAACTATAAAAAAACAAGAAAAAAAATTCAAAACAAAGGAAAAGGAATACAACACAGCATGGCCATGCTTAAACTCAACCAAACAAAACATGCAGACAAGAACAAAGAAAAAATTGCGAACATCCCTTCCGCACATCATCTCCTGCAATGTGTTGCCCTCTGCTGAAAGGGAAAAAAGTGGGTTGAATAAGGTTAAAATATACACACAATTAGTAATGTTAAACATATTTCGATACCAATAGTTATTCATAATAGGAAACACACCTCCCCTGGAGTTTGTCTTATAACGATGGACACTCTTCTATTCCACTTGCTCATGCTCATTAAAACCAACCATCTACAAAAGATACACAATAAGCTATTAGAATTGTTATATAAGTTAAACTAAAGAGTATGCAATAATTAATCATAATAAGAAACAACCCTTTCTTTGAGAGTGTTATATAAGAGGAGAGATTCTATTTTGTATTCCACATATTCATGCTCAATAGATCATGCCATCTGTAATAGATACAGAATAAAATATTAGATTTCTAATAAAAGTCAAACTAGAGAGTTTGAGGGCATGAACATCAACAAAAACAAATCATGTCGACAATAACAAAAAAAAAAATTGCAAACTTCCCCTTTGCACATTATCTCTATTGTAGTGTCCTCTCCCCCGCTGAAAGGGAAAAAAAGTGGTGTGAATAAGGTTAAAATAAAGACACAAATAGTAATGGCAAGCATAATTCAAAAAAAATAATTATTCATAATTGCAAACATACCTCATCTAGAGTTTTCTATATAAGTATAAACATTCCACGTTGCATTCCACTTACCATTGCTCACGAGAACAAGCCATCTACAACAGATACATAATAAGATATTAGAATCATTATACAAGTTAAACTAAAGAGTTGAATGCAACAATCAATCATAATGTGAAACAGACCTGGATTTGAGTTTTTTTATATAAAGGAGGACAATCCATTTTGTATTTTACATATTTCTGCTCACTGGAATCAACCATTCGCAGTAGATAGAAAATAAAATATTAAAATTCTAGTAGAAAGTAAAATAGAGAGTTGAAGGCATGAACTTGTGAATCAACTTAATTCCAGTCCATTTATATTTCATGCTATATCTCAAAGTACATATTATATTTCATGCTATATCTCAAAGTATATAATTTTTTTTGATGCAGTAATGATCAGCTGGAGGGCAGATTGGAACTGTGTTCAGTCACCTAAAGTAAAAGTAACATTGATAGAGGTAGATTGGTGTTGTTGCAGGTCGGGAGCCAACGCACCGGGAAGATATGTTACGGATACGACCAGTGGAGTTGTGAAGTGCACTAGATCAACTAGTAAGTCAGCGCATCTTGTTAGGGGTAGATTGGTGGTCAAAGTTGTTGAGACCAAACCCTAGTTTGTATTACTTGTATCAGTGATTGTTTGAGGGCCATGATCCCAAGTACAGAGGTGTGTGTGTGATGTGGACCAAATTAGCATCTAAATTTAAACATACCATTTTATGTCTATGTAAAACCATTATTTAAGTGGTACTACTCGAGAAACATGCTAGATGGATAAAAACATCAAACTATCAAATAAGAATAAACAATATTTTGTTGGAAAACAGCATGACTCACCCATCCTCTCTGTTGCATCTACATTTGCTAGGCTATCTTCTCCACTCGATCCTCCCAAACACTACAATTCTAGTCACTCGTGAACAAGTAATATTATATATGAGATCACGAATAAACATGGAGCTTAAAGGATAAAATACAAAGCGATGAATTACCATACACATACCTACCCTCCATACACATAACCTACCCTCCCTTGCTAATATTATAACAATGAACAATCATGAAAACAATCCAATGCGACATTTCCATTTCTTTCATATCAAAGTTCTAGGAAATATATTGAATCTCGCACAGATGAACAAAATCATATAACTAGAGAAACCATGACAAAATGAATAAATCATTATGCACCTAACAAATATTTCAGGGTATTAAAGGACTAGTATTGTGCAGGAGAGAAAAGTATGCTTCACCCATCCTCTGTGCCATGTTTGTAGAATGTCTAGTGCATCTTCACCACTTGACCTTTGTAAACCATACGATTGTAGTTGTTCACTACATAAAAAAGATCAATATAGTTGATGTTAGAGCATAATCAAACAAATGGCGCCACAAATTATTGAAAGATACTTTTTAATTGAAGTGCATTGCATGTAGATATGTTGAATCACCTTCATTTATAACATTAAAAACTCAATTTTCTCATGATTGAAGTGCATTGCATGTAGATATCTTGATCACCTTCATTTATGAAGAATAACCTCACTTTTCTCTCTCTGCTTCATTCATTTCCGCACCAACAATCCCGAAACCAAGACAAAACTACAAGAAGAAACATTTAAAGAAACAAAAAACAAAACAAAGCAAGAGTACAACACTCAACAAAGGAAACCAAGACTCTAAAATTCAAAAACAAGAAAAAAATTCAAACAAAGGAAAAGGAGTACAACACAGCATGGCCATGCTCAAACTCAACAAAACAAAACGTACAGACAAGAACAAACAAAAATTACAAACTCCCCTCCGCGCTTCATCTCCCCTGCAATGTCTTGTCTTCCGCTGAAAGGTAAAAAAATCGGTTGAATAAGGTTAAAATATATACACAATTAGTAATGTTAAGCATATTTCTAAACCAATAGCTATTCATAATAGGAAACATACCTCCCCTGGAGTTTGTTTTATAACGATGGACACTCTCTTCTATTCCACTTGCTTTGTGCTCATTAAAACCAACCATCTACAAAAGATACACAATTGCCTATTAGAATCGTTATATAAGTTAAACTAAAGAGTATGCAATAATTAATCATATAAGAAACACGACTTTCTTTGATTTGTTAACTAAAAGAGGGAGACTCCTTTTGTATTTCACGTATTCATGCTCATTAGAACATGCCATGCAATAGATACACAATAAATATTAGATTTCTATAATAAAAATCAAACTAGAGAGTTAGAAGGCTATGAACATCAACAAAACAAATATGTAGACAAACAACAAACAAAAAAACTGCAAACTTCCCCTTGCATTATCTCTATTGTAGTGTCCTGTCGCCTCTGAAGGGAAAAAGTGGTCTGATTAAGGTTAAATAAAGACACAAATAGTAATGGCAAGCATAATTCAAAACAAATAATTTTTTCATAATTGCAAACATACCCATCTAGTGTTTGCTATATAAGTATAGACATTCCATGTTGTATTCCACTTACTCATGCTCACAAGAACAAAGCATAATTCAAAACAAATATTTTTCATAATTGCAAACATACCCCATCTAGAGTTTGCTATATCAGTATAGACATTCCATGTTGTATTCCACTTACTCATGCTCACCAGAACAAGCCATCTACAACAGATACATAACAAGATATTCGACTCATTATACAAGTTAAACTGGAGAGTGTAATGCAACAAACAATCATAATGTGAAACAGACCTGGCTTTGAGCGCTTTTTTATATCAAGGGGGATAATCCATTTTGTATTTTACGTATTTCTGCTCACTGGAATCAAGCGTCTGCCGTACATAGAAATAAAATATTATAATTCTGGTAGAAAATAAATTAGAGAGTTGAACAAAACATGGCCATGCTCAAACTCAACAAAACAAAACATACAAAAAAGAACAAAGAAAAAATTACAAACATCCCCTCCGCGCATCATCTCCCTGCAATGTCTTGTCTGTCCTCGCTGAAAGGGGAAAAAAAATGGGTTGAATAAGGTTAAAATATACACACAATTAGTAATGTTAAACATATTTCTAAACCAGTAGTTATTCATGATAGGAAACAGACCTCCCCTGGAGTTTGTTTTATAACGATGGGCACTCTCTTCTATTCAACTTGCTCGTGCTCATTAAAACCAACCATCTACAAAAGATACACAATAACTATTAGAATCATTATATAAGTTAAACTAAAGAGTATGCAATAATTAATCATAATAAGAAACACGACTTTCTTTGATGTTGTTATATAAAAGGGGAGACTCCATTTTCTATTTCACGTATTCATGCTCATTAGAACATGCCATCTGCAATAGATACACAATAAAATATTAGATTTCTAATAAAAATCAAACTAGAGAGTTTGAAGGCATGAACATCAACAAAAACAAATCATGTAGACAACAACAAACAAAAAATTGCAAACTTTCCCCTTGCACATTATCTCTATTGTAGTGTCCTCTCCGCGCTGAAAGGGAAAAAAGTGGTGTGAATAAGGTAAAATAAAGACACAAATAGTAATGGCAAGCATAATTCAAAACAAATAATTTTCATAATTTCAAAACATACCTCATCTAGAGTTTGCTATACAAGTATAGACATTCCATGTTGTATTCCACTAAATCATGCTCACGAGAACAAGCCATCTACAACACGATACTAATAAGATATTAGACTCATTATACAAGTTAAACTGGAGAGTGTAATGCAACAATCAATCATTATGTGAAACAGACCTGGCTTTGAGCTTTTTTATATAATGGGGGATAATCCATTTTGTATTTTAGTATTTCTACTCACTGGAATCAAGCATCTGCAATACATAGAAATAAAATATTAGAATTCTGGTAGAAAATAAAATAGAGAGTTGAAGGCATGAACTTGTGAACCAACTTAATTCCAGTCCATTTATATTACATGCTATATCTCAAAGTATACAATTTCTTTTAAACTAAACGTAATTTTATTAGGAATAATGCAATCAATGTTATAAAGATAAATAATCATATTTGTGAGAGGGATCCAACCAAATTTAAACATATTGAACATGTTGAGATCGGTAACTTGGGGGTACTCCAAATCCTAGCCTACAGGGTTGTGGAGGAATTGGCACCACTATTCACTCGAGGGCTAAGAACCCAAGCGTGTCGGCTTTGCACCCAAGCTTGAGGTTTGAAACGTGTATGCATTTAGACACTTGGCACTTGATTCTAGGGCACAAGCGTGTCGCCTTTGCACCCAAGCTTGCAGGTTTGAAACCCTGTATGCATTTGGACACTTGGCACTTGATTGTAGGGCACCCTTGAAGCAACCAGGGGATGCTTGTAGCACAAGAGAGGCCTTATGCATTGAGTGAAAATAATTTTTATTTGATTATGTGGGTGAACTGGTCTTAAGTTTCAAGTCGGCTTAAACTGAGCAGACAATTTGAGGAGGTAAACGTCACCCAAGGAATGATATAAATATGAGTGGTGGACGACCCTCATTCTCACCAATCAAGAAACTTATTCCTCATGTGAATACTGAAATAGGACGACGTGTCCGCAACCAAGAAGGAGAAAGGATCAAGTTTGGTTAGGGTTGTTTTTGAGACTGTTTTGGGTTGTGGTTATGCAGGTAATGACAACAAGTAAAAGGAGACAAGGCAGAGACTTTTGAGGACGAAATCTGAGAATGAAAACAGAAGCAGACGCTCTCTGACACACCGAGATTTTTGAAGTATTGCAAGTGGACGAAATTATGACTATTCCAGGGTCGAGTAGCCTACTTGCAGCCAAAGTAGGCAGATTCATCTACACTAGGAGTGAAAAAATCAAAGTTGTTGGAGTCGTTTGTATGTTTGTTGGATTGCTTTAGGTTGCGCTAGTTAGGGTGAGTTCTTCAGAAAACAGTCTCGCACAGATCCAAGGGTTTTGGAGAACAGAAGAGGACGTCTACAAGGAGGAAAAGTACAGGATTGGTGTCCTAGTAAAGGACAATATTTGTAGTATCCAAAAGAACAGTTTTTAGAGGGTTGTAGTGGCTTGCTTCACGCCCTAAGTATACTCACTTGAGAAGTAATTTGAGGACTGTTAGAATGGAAATAGAAGGGATGCTCAGGAAAAGGAGGAGGTCAATGGAGCAATTTGATTAGCCCAAGTTTGTTGTTGGAGAACGATTATTGACAGTGATTGGTGGAAGCCCTCCATGCCATAACTTTGTCTCATTGAAGCAACGAGTAGGAAACAAAAGAAGTCCCTAACAATTGTGTTCTTGAACGACTAGGGAGAAGCTAGTGTGCAAGAATTCCGAAAGGAGATGATGAGCAGTAGTGGGCAGCTAGAGTTGTTCACAAACTGAGTGGTGAACAACTCAACATAAGATCCTATGTCTTGGTTTTTGATGCAGTAATGATCAGCTGGAGGGCAGATTGGAGCTGTGTTCAGTCACCTAAACCAAAAGTAACATTGATAGAGGTAGATTGGTGTTGTTGCAGGTCGGGAAGCCAACGCACGGGAAGATATGTTACGGATACGACCAGTGGAGTTGTGAAGTGCACTAGATCAACTAGTAAGTCAGCGCATCTTGTTAGGGGTAGATTGGTGGTCAAAGTTGTTGAGACCAAACCCTAGTTTGTATTACTTGTATCAGTGATTGTTTGAGGGCCATGATCCCAAGTACAGAGGTGTGTGTGTGATGTGGACCAAATAGCTCTAAATTTAAACATACCATTTTATGTCTATGTAAAACCATTATTTAAGTGGTACTACTCGAGAAACATGCTAGAAGGATAAATAAAACATCAAACTATCAAATAAGAATAATATTTTGCTTGGAAAACAGCATGATCACCCATCCTCTCTGTTGCATCTACATTTGCTAGGCTATCTTCTCCACTCGATCCTCCCAAACACTACCAATTTAGTCACTCGCTGAACAAAGTAATATATATGAGATCACGAATAAACCATGGAGCTAAAAGGATAAATATATACAAAGCGATGAATTAACCATACACATACCTACCCTCCATACACATACCTACCCTCCCTTGCTAATATTATAACATGAACAATCATGAAAAACAATCCAATGCGACATTTCCATTTCTTTCATATCAAAGTTCTAGGAAATATATTGAATCTCGCACTGATGAACAAAATCATACTACCTAGAAACCATGACAAAATGATAAATCATTATGCACCTAACAAATATTTCAGGGTATTAAAGGACTATTATTGTGCAGGAGAAAAGTAGCTTCCCATCCTCTGTGCCATGTTTGTAGAATGTCTAGTGCATCTTCACCACTTGACCTTTGTAAACCATACGATTGTAGTTGTTCACTACATAAAAAAGATCAATATAGTTGACTGTTAGAGCATAATCAAACAAATCGCGCCACAAATTATTGAAAGATACTTTTAATTGAAGTGCATTGCATGTAGATATGTTGAATCACCTTCATTTATGAACAATAAACTCAATTTTCTCATGATTGAAGTGCATTGCATGTAGATATCTTGACTCACCTTCATCTATGAAGAATAACCTCACTTTTCTCTCTCGCTTCATTCATTTCGCACCCAAAATCGAAACCAAGACAAAACTACAAGAAACATTAAAGAAACAAAAAAACAAAACAAAGCAAGAGTACAACACACTTCAACAAGAGAAACCAAGACTAAAATTCAAAAAACAAAAAAAAAATTCAAAACAAAGGAAAAGGAGTACAACACGCATGGCCATGCTCAAAACTCAACAAAACAAAAACGTACAGACAAGAACAAACGAAAAAATTCCAAACATCCTCCGCGCATCATCTCCCCTGCAATGTTGTCCTCCGCTGAAAGGTAAAAAAATCGGTTGAATAAGGTTAAAATATATACACAATTAGTAATGTTAAACATATTTCTAAACCAATAGCTAATATTCATATAGGAAACATACCTCCCCTGGAGTTTGTTTTATAACGATGGACACTCTCTTCTATTCCACTTGCTCGTGCTCATTAAAACCAAACCATCTACAAAAGATACACACAATTGCCTATTAGAATCGTTATATAAGTTAAACTAAAGAGTATGCAATAATTAATCATAATAAGAAACACGACTTTCTTTGATATTGTTACATAAAAGGGGGAGACTCCATTTTGTATTTCACGTTCATATATTCTCATTAGAACATGCCATCTGCAATAGATACACAATAAAATATTAGATTTCTAATAAAAATAACTAGAGGTGTAGAAGGCATGAACATCAACAAAAACAAAATCATGTAGACAACAACAAACAAAAAACTGCAAACTTCCCCTTTGCACATTATCTCTATTGTAGTGTCATGTCTGCCTCTGAAAGGGAAAAAAGTGGTGTGAATAAGGTTGAAATAAAGACACAAATAGTAATGGCAAGCATAATTCAAAACAAATAATATTTCATAATTGCAAACATACCCCATCTAGAGTTTTCTATATAAGTATAGACATTCCATGTTGTATTCCACTTACTCATGCTCACCAGAACAAGCCATCTACAACAGATACATAACATGATATTCGACTCATTATACAAGTTAAACTGGAGAGTGTAATGGAACAAACAATCATAATGTGAAACAGACTTGGCTTTGAGCGCTTTTTTATATCAAGGGGGATAATCCATTTTGTTTTACGTATTTCTGCTCACTGGAATCAAGCGTCTGCCGTACATAGAAATAAAATATTATAATTCTGGTAGAAAATAAATTAGAGAGTTGAACAAAACATGGCCATGCTCAAACTCAACAAAACAAAACATACAAAAAAGAACAAAGAAAAAATTACAAACATCCCCTCCGCGCATCATCTCCCCTGCAATGTCTTGTCCTCCGCTGAAAGGGGAAAAAATGGGTTGAATAAGGTTAAAATATACACACAATTAGTAATGTTAAACATATTTCTAAACAGTAGTTATTCATGATAGGAAAACTGACCTCCCTGGAGTTTGTTTTATAACGTTGGGCACTCTCTTCTATTCAACTTGCTCAGGTCATTAAACCAACATCTACAAAAGATACACAATAACCTATTAGAATCATTATATAAGTTAAACTAAAGAGTATGCAATAATTAATCATAAATAAGAAACACGACTTTCTTTGATGTTGTTATATAAAGGGGAGACTCATTTTCTATTTCACGTATTCATGCTCTTTAGAAAATGCCATCTGCAATAGATACACAATAAAATATTAGATTTCTAATAAAATCAAACTAGAGAGTTTGAAGGCATGAAC